>CM022944.1:87304107-87904107 GCA_012931725.1 Litsea cubeba
GCACATTTCCGATCTGGGTTCCAGCTTGGTAGCTTTATCATTCAGACATAGGCTGGCAACCCCAAATGTGAATATGTCTTAAACTAGGTTTTCGACTTGTCCACATTCTTGGGGTGTCCTAGGTACTGATTTAGAAGGTACCAGATTTAAATGTATGCTGCTGCTTCTAGGGCATATCCCCAAAAAGATATAGGTAGGGTTGCATGACTCATCATGGACCTTACCATATCAACAAGGGTACGGTTCTTCTCTCCGACACACCATTTTGCTGGGGTGTACCGGTGCAGACAACTGAGACACAATCCCATGTTGTGTGAGGTACTCCTTGAACTCACCCAGGAGGTACTCGCCACCTCGATCAGATCGAAGGGCTTTGATGTTTTCCTAGTTGTAGCTCCGCTCAGCCTTGAATTGTTTGAACTTATCAAATGCCTCAGACTTGCGTCGCATTGGTATACATATCCATATCTAGAGTAAATCATCGGTGAAGGTGATTGTAATACTCATACCCTCCTCGAGCCGGTTTGTTCATAGGACCACACACATCAGTGTGAATCAATTCTAACAACTACTTTGACCTTAGTCCCTTTCCAGAGAATGACCGTTTGGTCATCTTTCCCTTGAGACAAGATTCGCACTGAGGAAAAGGTTCGAAATCTAATGAGCTTAGAGGCCCATCTACTACCAACCTCTGAATCCGTTTTAGGTTAATGTGACCCAAACGTAAGTGCCAAAGATATGTGTCATTATTGAAGATACCTTTCCTATTAACGGAAGTTGAGCTTCTTGTTGTACATTATTCAGTGGGGGAGCAATAGGATATATATAAAATAAGTTGTCATGTATTCTACCGGAACATATAATATTTCCATCTCTACTGATATCAATATACCAGACATGGAAAGAAACTGAAATAATTAAATCAATTAATCTGGATACTGAAATTAATTCTCCTCATGTCCGGGAACATAGAAAACATTATTTAAAACTAATATCCTATTAATGGAAAATGTAGGTAACTACTCCTACTAGCAACTCCCAAAACTTTAGCTCCAGTTCCGACTCTAAAGGCAAACTCTCCTTTCTCAATTCTCTGCATTATCTGAAACCCCTGCAATGAATTATAGATATGATTAGTGGCTCATGAGTCTACTATCCATGAGTCAGTAGAATCAACCACTAGACAAGTTTTCATTGTAGTATGAAAAAGATGTACCTTTCTTAACTGAGGCCAGGAACTTGGGACAATCTTTCTTCCAATGACCTTTGAGGCCACACTTGAAGCATTTCCCTTTAGGCTTTCCATCTGTACCCTTGCCCTTCTTATTTCCAGCATTGTCATTTTTCTGCCCTTTTCCCTTATTCTGCTTCTTCTTGAACTTCTTCCCTTTCGGGTTTGGTTTAGAGGAAGACTGGGAAAAAAGAGCTTGGGCTTTGGGCTTCATGATGGCCTCTGCCGCCTGGAGTTCTTTCATTAACTCAGGTAGAGTCATGTCCATCTTGCTCATATTGAAATTGAGCTTGAACTGATTGAAAGAGTCCGGCAGAGTTTCGAGAATCATGTCAGTTTGACTCCCAGCATCAATCTGAGCTTCATTGAAACAATCCATCAGCTTGAGCATATGCTCTCTGACAGGTGTTCCCTCAGCCATCCTAGCATTCATGATAGTCCTCATAGCAGCTGGCCTGCTCTTGTCTGCGAACATCTCAGACAAGGACATAATGATTTCATAGGCTGATGTCCATATGCTCGTGCTGTGTTTGCAACACGTTGGACATGCGAAGCGAGCATGTAGCATTTAGCCATGGCGTATTCACTTTCTTCCATTTCCTCTCAGCCTCTCGCTGGTCATCAGTAGAATTAGCATCACTATCGGGACAGTTTTCCAGCAAGACCATACTTGTACTCCTCAGCAGTGAGCTACTTATGTCAAGATTCTCTTCCAATCTACGTAGTTAGGGCCAGTCAGTTTATTCTCACGAAGAATGCACATGAACGGACTAAAAGAGTGTTTACCCCACCTCTTTCTGGATATAAAACGGATTATAATTAGACATGCAGTATATATGTAATATGCATATGGTGCTTGTTACAAAAGGAAAAACAAAGCACAAAAACTTTTTACATTATTCAACCCCAATGATAATGTATCAGTGTTTTAACCTCCTCATAGACCCTCCATCGAAGGGATGGCCGAGCCTACAGTCACGTTGAATTAAGGCAGACTTATTTGGATTATCACTATCTGGACACATATCCAGTGGTAGTCCAATCACTGATTGGTTTGGCCTCATATGACAAATAACCCTTTAACTCCTAGGGAGAGGTTATTCCCATCTTATGTCAAGTGTATAACCATCTCTTATGAAATTTCCCAGAATGTCTATGATTAAGTCTTCCGAAGGGAAGAGATTTTTATCCATCCTAGAAGTGACCTTTTGTAAAGAGCTCCACCGAAGGGATGGCCGCTCCCACCAACACTTCATTGACATTCTATAGAAGTGATCCTTAGTAAAGAACTCCACCGAAGGGATGGCCGCTCCTACGAACACCTCATATGATGAATATTCACATTAGTTCACCCATTAACCCATCAAAGCGGTCTTAGGTTAAAGAACTCCAACGAAGGGGTGGCCGCTCCTACTACAACACTTAATGAGATAACATGAACCGAAAGTGGAAGGCCGTGGGGTCTTTCCTAAACCCCTCTCCCACTTGATTATTTATCACTAGGGTTTATACTTTTTGACCTTTACATTGTTTTATTCAAAAGCTCTTTTTAAATCTAGCAAACTTGGTTAATTAAATTTATGACTTAAGCCATCTTAAAATTAAATAACCTTTGCTTTAAAACATTTGAGCAAATCCCTTCAAAGAGTCAAAAACCTATCTTGGGTTATGAAAACCCATAGGTAGCATATAATTAGATTTTAGTTTAGCCTTCTTTGGAAACCAAGGGTACCAAGATAAACTAAACCCTATCCAATTTTAAACCTTAGGCAAATAGAAGGTTCTGGTCTAAGTTCCATTTAAAAACAATTTGCCAAACTAAAACAATCTAATACAATAAAGATGCCAATTTAGAACCTAATGGTGGCCATGTTTCTAGGTGACAATTATAGCAATTATATAAAGCACTCATCCATGCATTCCATATATAAAAGCAAATAAAAGTATGCAATCCTTGATGGCTCCCTGCTCTTCGGACTTCTAATCCTTATCGAACTAGGACATCAAGAATATGTCTCATCTTTCACCAAGAAGTCTTGTCTCCTCCACCACTAAGGAATCCGGTTACTTGCAACCTTTCTTGAAACTTTCTTCTTCTTGCTTGTTCCAATAAATTAAATTTATACAAGCAAACCCATAAAAAACAAAACCCCAAATTACATTGGAGATACCTATGCTTTTCAAGAAAGCTTACATCAAGACTAGTTGGAATAAAAGTAAAGAAAGAATTACAACTTCCTATGATTGCTAAACGCGCAATCGTACACTTTCCAACTATTGAAAAAACATCCAAATCCACATAACAATCATGCGAACCATCAAGGATGTAATACATGGCTGCAAACAAAGAGGTTAGTGCATGCAAACACACTATGTGCATCATTAAACAAATCTGGAAAATAAATTCCAGCAATGTTAATGAAACTTACACACAACATGCATCACAACATAACTTTAATAGGGCGCCACCATACCCATAATCAATCTAGGATTAATTATACACAACATGGGATCATGATTTCACATGGAGTGGCTCTGATACCATTGAAAGAAACTGCGATTCAGATCTGAATTAGCAGAAGACATTCATGGCTAATTTGTAACATGACAGATTTAAAAAAAAATTTTGATTTGGACAGCATAAATCAGCCATAGTAATCGCATGAGAACTCCATGAATTCATGACCAACAAGTGTATAATTAAAGGAGAATGAAGAAGACTATTACCTCGAAGATTTGTAGACCTCAAATCTCTGAAAAAATAGATCTAAAGGCCCGAACTCAGACTTGCAATTAGCATACAAGTTGCTGGAATTTTCTGCACTAGTATTGCCTTTGATCTTCTTCTCTATCTCACTTCCAAATCTGATTGGCTAAGATGGTGGGATCTTAATCTAGGAAGTAAGAATTATTTCTCCAAGGAATAATCTCAGATCTCAAAGTTTTCTTCAATGAAGAAGAAACTACTCCAAGGCTGGACGTGTGGGACTCCTAGGAAGCTATCAAAGTGTTGGACGTCCAAGGGCTTGTTGGTTTCTTTTATAGAAACTTTGAGGAAACCTTTCCTAAAAGTTTATCTCTCCTAATTCTCATTGATGTCCAAAAAGGAAAGATTTATTTCCTTTAAGAAACACTCTAATTAGAAAAGGAAACTAAAAGGAACTTCTCATGCAATTAGTAATCCTAGTTATACAACACTTACTAATTTTAAGTTCCTAATCCAAAAAGGAAACTTTCTCATAGGAATACTAATCCAATGAGGAGTCCAACCTCTCAAGTAGAGTGACCTACTTAAAATTGGAAACCTTACCCATGGAAATCCTATTATGGACGTCCCACATATTAATGCACACCATTGCCCACATACAATTTATCTAGAGTTAAATTCATGTATGCCATCAAAGGCCTATTTGAATTTAAACTCAAAATTATTTTTCCACTAAAATAATTCATCCAAATGTTATCTAAACATTTCAGGAAACCATGCCAATCTTGGAAAGTGACTAGAGAAGGGACCAAAAGACATATTTGCCATTGGCTCCCAAAATGACCAAAATGTCCATGCTAAACCCATAGCAACATAAAGACCATTTTAACCTTAACTCATTCCACTAAAGATTTATGGTTGAACTCCAAGGACAAATATATAATATAATAAGCTCATCATAAAATGACGGTTCTCTTCGACCTACTAAGTGTAATGACCTGAATGCCCCTCTATGTAACATCCATAATCGCGTCAGGTTATCACATGTACTATCAACCTTCCCGATTACATTTAAACCTTAGAACTTCATATCCTTAACATAATCATCATTCGAATATCATTCTCTGATCCAGGGAGCGACCCACAAGTTCAATATCCATATGGAACATCCATATACTAAGATCTTAGATTTTGATGATTAATCGGATAATTCTAAGGGGACGATTATTCCATCATCAGATGGCATAGATTCTATATTGCATCTGCACGTCCCAACTAATCAAGTCCGAGTACCCAAAACACAGAGTTGTTGACCGATGAAAAGAATCTCACCCATAGTGAATTAAAGCACAAGAACTTGACTTCGTCAGTTCATCCACAAATGCTCAAGATTAAGAGCACCGGTCACTCAGTAGCCTAGGGTGACTTGATCTCTCTCTGTGATAGTACTATTTTAGAGATCACACCTACCATGGTCCTGTTCAATGCATTGCATATGCACTAATGAGATGAATCCGGGAAGGCCCTCCCATGACTTAGGTAAGTCACCCTGAATACAGGAGAGTCTCTCATTATAACTTATACCGAGATGAAGTGCCCAGCTCCATCTTTCAGTTATGAACAAATATGATGTTTCCAGTTGTCCATGAATTAGACCTATCTGTGTGTAGACACTACACACCTAATTCATTTACTAGAAACAATGGGCCTTACACAACCATACATATATACATGTTTAAGCATAAAAGAGTCTTTCATTTAAATAACCAGTAAATATCCAGTAACAAAAGATGAGAGTGCAGCTAGTGGGCTTTAGGGCATACACCAATCCCAACAGTCTAGTCTTTGTTTCTTTGAGTTTGGGTTTATTTTTCTTTTAGTGGGGGAGACTCTCCTTGTCTTTTCTTCTCGTCCTTGTTGTTAGGGAATTTAGAGGACAAAATTCTGCTTTAATGGGGGAGATTTTAAAGTCTCCATACCCACATTTAGTGTTTTTCGCTAGTGTTTGCACCAAAGATTGAGAGGTTTGCGCCAGAGATTAAGAAATTTATGGATTTAGTGTGTTGTTTTCGAAGGACTTCGACAGATTTTCAGCTTCTCCGCATCACCAATGTGGTTAGTGAGAGAAGATGTGTGCATTTGCTTGCTAGAGAAGAGCATGCGGGGTGTTGTTAGCGGTTGAGTGCGACACGGAATCCAATGGCCATGGGCTCCGAGTCGCAACACCCCGCATCAGCTTCCGCGAAATATTCAAGTTGTGTGGAATTTTGTTATCCTCACACACGCGGATCCTGGGGAGTGTAACAGGTTTTAATTAACCCCAAATCACTCTCCCCCAGATCGGATAGTTGCAGGATCCCGGTTTTGGGGCGAGACAGGTGCAAGTTGGACCGTTCGGACATTGGTCTGGCAGGGTCCCAACTGGGACTGTGCCTGGGAACCCTCTTCCAATCCCGACAGGGGCTACTCTCTCCTTCCTCAATGAAGGTCACTTTTGTTTTTGGCGAGTTTGCGACCGCCAGCATGGTTGCGCGCGCGGTGGTAATCACGCTTTGTGCGTGAGCCAACACCCTCCTAGCTAGTGCTAATGGGCTTTCCGGGTGATCCCTTCTCACGTGACACTTCGGTCAAGGTCTCCTTGATGACAGGTGTTCCTATCACGATGGAGTTGTTGGGATTGGTGTATGCCCTAAAGCCCACTAGCTGCACTCTCATCTTTTGTTACTGGATATTTACTGGTTATTTAATGGAATGACTCTTTTATGCTTAAACATGTATATATGTATGGTTGCGTAAGGCCCATTGTTTCTAGTAAATGAATTAGGTGTGTAGTGTCTACGCACAGATAGGTCTAATTCATGGACAACTGGAAACATCATATTTGTTCATAACTGAGAGATGGAGCTGGGCACTTCATCTTGGTATAAGTTATATTGAGAGACTCTCCTGTATTCAGGGTGACTTACCTAAGTCATGGGAGGGCTTTCCCGGATTCATCTCATTAGTGCATATGCAATGCATTGAACAGGACCATGGTAGGTGTGATCTCTAAAATAGTACTATCACAGAGAGAGATCAAGTCACCTCATGCTACTGAGTGACCGGTGCTCTTAATCTTGAGCATTTGTGGATGAACTGACGAAGTCAAGTTCTTGTGCTTTAATTCACTATGGGTGAGATTCTTTTCATGGGTCAATAGCTCTGTGTTTTGGGTACTCGGACTTGATCAGTTGGGACGTGCAGATGCAATATAGAATCTATGCCATCTGATGATGGAATAATCGTCCCCTTAGAATTATCCGATTAATCATCAAAATCTAAGATCTTAGTATATGGATGTTCCATATGGATATTGAACTTGTGGGTCGCTCCCTGGATTAAGAGAATGATATTCGAATGATGATTATGTTAAGGATATGAAGTTCTAAGGTTTAGATGTAATCGGGAAGGTTGATAGTACATGTGATAACCTGACTCGATTATGGATGTTACATAGAGGGGCATTCAGGTCATTACACTTAGTAGGTCGAAGACAACCGTCATTTTTATGACGAGCTTATTATATTATATATTTGTCCTTGGAGTTCAACCATAACTCTTTAGTGGAATGAGTTAAGGTTAAAATGGTCTTTATGTTGCTATGGGTTTAGCATGGACATTTTGGTCATTTTGGGAGCCAATGGCAAATATGTCTTTTGGTCCCTTCTCTAGTCACTTTCCAAGATTGGCATGGTTTCCTAAAATGTTTAGATAACATAAGGATGAATTATTTTAGTAGAAAAATAATTTTGAGTTTAAATTAAAATAGGCCTTTGATGGCATACATGAATTTAACTCTAGTTAAATTGTATGTGGGCCATGGTGTGCATTATCATGAGGGACGTCCATAATAGGATTTCCATGGGTAAGGTTTCCAACTTTGAGTAGGACTTCTACTTGGAAAGTTGGACTCCTCTTTGGATTAGTATTCCTATGAGAAAGTTTCCTTTTTGGATTAGGAACTTAAATTAGTAAGTGTTGTACAACTAGGATTACTAATTGCATGGGAAGTTCCTTAAAGTTTCCTTTTCTAATTGGATTGTATCTAAAAGGAAATATGTCTTTCTTTTTGGGACATCTTTTAGAATAAGGAGAGATAACTTTATGGGAAAGGTTTCCTCAAAGTTTCTATAAAAGAACCCCATCCCCTCTTTGGACATCCAACACCTTGAGAAGCTACCTAGGAGTCCCACACGTCCAGCCTTGTTTGTTTTTCTTCTTCATTGAAGAAAACTTTAAGGTTTGAGATTATTCCTTGGAGAAATAATTCTTAATTCCTAGATTAAGATCCCACCATCTTAGCCAAACAGATTTGGAAGTGAGATAGAGAATAAGATCAAAGGCAATACTAGTGCAGAAAATTCCAGCAACTTGTTTGCTAATTGCAAGTCTGAGTTCGGGCCTTTGGATCTATTTTTTCAGAGATTTGAAGTCTACAAATCTTCGAGGTAATAGTCTTCTTCATTCTCCTTTAATTATACACTTGTTGGTCATGAATTCATGGAGTTCTCATGCGATTACTATGGCTGATTTATGCTGTCCAAATCAGATTTTTTAAAATCTGTAATGTTACAAATTACCCATGAATGCCTTCCGCTAATTCAGATCTGAATCGCAGTTTCTTTCAGTGGTATCAGAGCCACTCCATGTGAAATCATGATCCCATGTTGTGTATAATTAATCCTAGATTGATTATGGGCATGGTGGCACCCTATTAAAGTTATGTTGTGATGCATGTTGTGTGCAAGTTTCATTAACATTGCTGGAATTTATTTTCCAGATTTGTTTAATGATGCACATAGTGTGTTTGCATGCACTAACCTCTTTGTTTGCAGCCATGTATTACATCCTTGATGGTTCGCATGATTGTTATGTGGATTTGGATGTTTTTTCAATAGTTGGAAAGTGTACGATTGCGCGTTTAGCAATCATAGGAAGTTGTAATTCTTTCTTTACTATTATTCCAACTAGTCTTGATGTAAGCTTTCTTGAAAAGCATAGGTATCTCCAATGTAATTTGGGGTTTTGTTTTTTATGGGTTTGCTTGTATAAATTTAATTTATTGGAACAAGCAAGAAGAAGAAAGTTTCAAGAAAGGTTGCAAGTAACCGGATTCCTTAGTGGTGGAGGAGACAAGACTTCTTGGTGAAAGATGAGACCTATTCTTGATGTCTTAGTTCGATAAGGATTAGAAGTCCGAAGAGCAGGGAGCCATCAAGGATTGCATACTTTTATTTGCTTTTATATATGGAATGCATGGATGAATGCTTTATATAATTGCTATAATTGTCACCTAGAAACATGGCCACCATTAGGTTCTAAAATTGGCATCTTCTATGTATTAGATTGTTTTTGGTTTGGCAAATTATTTTAAACGGAACTTAGACCAGCACCTTCTATTTGTCTAAGGTTTAAAATTGGATAGGGTTTAGTTTATCTTGGTACCCTTGGTTTCCAAAGAAGGCTAAACTAAAATCTAATTCGATGCTACCTATGGGTTTTCATAACCCAAGATAGGTTTTTGACTCTTTGAAGGGATTTGCTCAAATGTTTTAAAGCAAAGGTTATTTAATTTTAAGATGACTTAAGTCATAAATTTAATTAACCAAGTTTGCTAGATTTAAAAAGAACTTTTGAGTAAAGCAATGTAAAGGTCAAAAAGTATAAACCCTAGTGATAAATAATGAAGTGGGAGAGGGGTTTTAGGAAAGACCCCACGGCCTTCCATTTTCGGTTCATGTTATCTCATTAAAGTGATAGTTGGAACGGCCATCCCTTCGGTGGAGTTCTTTATTAAAGACCGCTTTGATGGGTTAATGGGTGAACTAATGTGAATATTCGTAATGAGGTGTTAGTAGGAGCGGCCATCTCTTCGGTGGAGTTCTTTACTAAAGATCACGTCTATAGAATGTCAATGAAGTGTTGGTGGGAGCGGCCATCCCTTCAGTGGAGCTCTTTACTAAAGGTCACTTCTAGAAAGGATAAAAGTCTCTTCCCTTCGGAGGACTTAATCATAGACATTCTGGGAAATTTCATAAGAGATGGTTATACACTTGACATAAGACGGTGATGACCTCTCCTTAGGAGTTAAAGGTTATTTGTCATATGAGGCCAAACCAATCAGTGATTGGACTACCACTGGATATGTGTCCAGATAGTGATAATCCAAATAAGTCTGCCTTAATTCAACGTGACTGTAGGCTCGGCCATCCCTTCGATGGAGGGTCTATGAGGAGGTTGAAACACTGATACATTATGATTGGGGTTGAATAATGTAAAAAGTTTTTGTGCTTTGTTTTTCCTTTTGTAACAAGCACCATATGCATATTACATATATACTGCATGTCTAATTATAAACCGTTTTATATCCAGAAAGAGATGGGTAAAGACTCTTTTAGTCCGGATGTGCATTCTTCGTGAGAACAAACTGACTGGCCCTAACTACGTAGATTGGAAAAGAAATCTTGACATAGTACTCACAGCTGAGGAGTACAAGTATGTCTTGCTGGAAAACTGTCCCGATATTGATGCTAATTCTACTGATGACCAGCGAGAGGCTGAGAGGAAATGGAAGAAAGAGAATAGCATGGCTAAGTGCTACATGCTCGCTTCCATGTCCAACGTGTTGCAAACACAGCACGAGCATATGGACACAGCCTATGAAATCATGATGTCCTTGTCTAAGATGTTCGCAGACAAGAGCAGGCCAGCTAGGCAAGCTGCTAAAAGGACTATCATGAATGCTAGGATGGCTGAGGGAACACCTGTCAGAGAGCATATGCACAAGCTGATGGATTGTTTCAATGAAGCTGAGATTCTAGGGGCTGAGATTGATGCAGGGAGTCAAACTGACATGATTCTCGAAACTCTGCCGGACTCTTTCAATCAGTTCAAGCTCAATTTCAATATGAGCAAGATGGACATGACTCTACCTGAGTTAATGAAAGAACTCCAGGCGGCAGAGGCCATCATGAAGCCCAAAGCCCAAGCTCATTTTTTCCAGTCTTCCTCTAAACTAAACCCGAAAGGGAAGAAATTCAAGAAGAGGCAGAATAAGGGAAAAGGGCAGAAAAAGGACAATGCTGGTAATAAGAAGGACAAGGGTACATATGGAAGGCCCAAAGGGAAATGCTTCAAGTGTGGCCTCAAAGGTCATTAGAAGAAAGATTGTCCCAAGTTCCTGGCCTCAGTAAAGAAAGGTACATCTTTTTCATACTACATTGAAACTTGTCTGGTGGTTGATTCTACTGACTCATGGATAGTAGACTCAGGAGCCACTAATCATATCTGCAATTCATTGCAGGGGTTCAGATAATGCAGAGAATTGAGAAAGGAGACTTTGCCTTTAGAGTCGGAACTAGAGCTAAAGTTTGGGCAGTTGCAGTAGGAGTAGTTACCTTACATTTTCCATGTAATAGGATATTAGTTTTAAATAATGTTTTCTATGTTCCGGACATGAGGAAGAATTTAATTTCAATTTCCAGATTAATTGAATTTAATTATTCAGTTTCTTTCCAGTCTGGTACTGATATCAGTAGAGATGGAAATATTATATGTTCTGGTAGAATACATGACAACTTATTTTATATATATCCTATTGCTCCCACACTGCATAATGTACAACAAGAAAACTCAACTTCCCTTAAGAGGAAGGTATCTTCTATCAATGACACATATCTTTGGCACTTACGTTTGGGTCACATTTACCTAAAACGGATTCAGAGGTTGGTAGAAGATGGGCCTTTGAGCTCATTAGATTTCGAACCTTTTCCTCAGTGCGAATCTTGTCTCAAGGGAAAGATGACCAAACGGTCATTCTCTGGAAAGGGACTAAGGTCAAAGGAGTTGTTAGAATTGATTCACACTGATGTGTGTGGTCCTATGAACAAACCGGCTCGAGGAGGGTATGAGTATTACATCACCTTCACCGATGATTACTCTAGGTATGGATATGTATACTTAATGCGACGCAAGTCTGAGGCGTTTGATAAGTTCAAGCAATTCAAGGCCGAGGCAGAGCTACAACTAGGAAAACATATCAAAGCCCTTCGATCTGATCGAGGTGGCGAGTACCTCCTGGGTGAGTTCAAGGAGTACCTCACACAACATGGGATTGTGTCTCAATTGTCTGCACCGGGTACACCCCAGCAAAATGGTGTAGCGGAGAGAAGAAACCGTACACTTCTTGATATGGTAAGGTCCATGATGAGTCATGCAACCCTACCTATATCTTTTTGGGGATATGCCCTAGAAGCAGCAGCATACATTTTAAATCTGGTACCTTCTAAATCAGTACCTAGGACACCCCAAGAAATGTGGACAAGTCGAAAACCTAGTTTAAGACATATTCACATTTGGGGTTGTCCAGCCTATGTACTGAATGATAAAGCTACCAAGCTGGAACCCAGATCGGAAATGTGCTACTTCATTGGGTATCCTAAAGGAATGAGAGGTGGCATCTTTTATCATCCAAAGGAGCAAAAAGTGCTCATCAGCACTCATGCTAGGTACTTGGAGAATGATTGTATGATGCACCAAGAGCTTAGTTGTAAAGAAACCCTTGAGGAGATTCTTTCGGGATCTCCTATAACATCTGTACCAGATCCTGAGACAGTAGATGAACAAGATATTCCTTTAAACACTCCGGAGCCTCGTCGTAGTGGGAGAATTTCTAGACAGCCAGAAAGATATCTAGGAGTGTCTTTTAAGACAGACTCTGAAGATCTGGTTGAGGATCCTACTAGTTATGATGAAGTAGTAACGGGTATAGATGCTGACATGTGGCAGCAAGTGATGAAATCTGAAATGGATTCTTTGTATTCCAATCAAGTTTGGGAACTTGTAGATGCACCTGAAGGGATTAAACCCGTAGGGTGCAAGTGGATCTACAAAAGAAAGAGAGGAGTGGATGGAAAGGTGGAAACCTTCAAAGAAAGACTGGTGGCGAAAGGATATACTCAGAAAGAGGGTATCGATTATGAGGAAACCTTTTCACCAGTGGCTATGCTTAAGTCCATAAGGATTCTCTTGGCCATCGCATGTCATTATGACTACGAGATATGGCAGATGGATGTCAAGACAGCTTTTCTTAATGGAAGTCTTGACGAATGCATCTATATGATGCAACCAGAGGGCTTCATTGCTAGTGGCCAAGATAACATGGTTTGTAAACTTAAGAAGTCCATTTATGGACTTAAGCAAGCATCTAGAGCATGGAATATCAAGTTCAATCAGGCAGTCAAATCTTTTGGCTTTGATCAAAACATTGATGAACCGTGTGTGTATAAGAAAGGAAATGGGAAAGCAGTTGCATTTTTGGTTCTATATACAGATGACATATTACTCATAGGAAATGATGTAGGTTTATTGTCATCCACAAAGGTTTGGTTATCCTCTCAATTTCAGATGAAGGATTTGGGTGAGGCCAGCTATATCTTAGGGATCAAGCTTTTGCGTGATCGCAAGAATAAGATGTTAGCCCTATCCCAATCTTCTTACATTGAGAAGATATTGGTCAAGTTTAACATGCATGACTCCAAGAAGGGCCTCCTACCTTCTAGACATGGAGTACCACTATCTCGAGATCAATGTCCAAAGACATCTGAAGAGATAGAGAGCACGAGGAGAGTTCCATATGCATCCGCTGTTGGAAGCCTCATCTATGCTATGTTATGTACTAGACCAGATATTTGCTTTGCCGTTGGCATGGTTAGCAGATATCAGTCAAACCCTGGACCTATGCATTGGACAGCTGTTGAGCATATATTCAAGTATCTTCGGAGAACGAAAGATTATATGCTAACCTTTCGAGCAGATGATCTAACGCCATTGGCGTATACAGACTCTGATTTCCAATCTGATAGTGACGCCAGAAAGTCAACCTCAGGGTACGTCTTTACTTTGTCAGGAGGGGCTATATCATGGAGAAGTGTCAAGCAATCCTGTATAGCTGATTCTACCATGGAAGCAGAGTATGTGGCGGCATCGGAAGCTGCGAAGGAAGCGGTATGGGTCAGAAAATTGCTATTGGAATTGGGAGTTGTTCCTGCAGTGCATAAACTGATTGTCATGTACTGCGATAACACTGGTGCTGTAGCACAGTGCAAAGAGCCCAGGAATCACAAGAAAGGAAAGCACATTCAGAGAAAGTACCACTTGATCCGAGAATTCATTCAGGAAGGAGAGATAGTGTTGGAGCATATTGCTTCAGCAAATAACTTAGCTGACCCATTCACTAAGACTCTTACTGAGAAAGTCTTCACTTCTCATGTTGAGTCTATGGGTGTTAGGTTAGGAAGTAGTGATCTTTAGTGTAAGTGGTAGTTTGTTGGGATTGGTGTATGCCCTAAAGCCCACTAGCTGCACTCTCATCTTTTGTTACTGGATATTTACTGGTTATTTAATGGAATGACTCTTTTATGCTTAAACATGTATATATGTATGGTTGCGTAAGGCCCATTGTTTCTAGTAAATGAATTAGGTGTGTAGTGTCTACGCACAGATAGGTCTAATTCATGGACAACTGGAAACATCATATTTGTTCATAACTGAGAGATGGAGCTGGGCACTTCATCTTGGTATAACTTATATTGAGAGACTCTCCTGTATTCAGGGTGACTTACCTAAGTCATGGGAGGGCTTTCCCGGATTCATCTCATTAGTGCATATGCAATGCATTGAACAAGACCATGGTAGGTGTGATCTCTAAAATAGTACTATCACAGAGAGAGATCAAGTCACCTCATGCTACTGAGTGACCGGTGCTCTTAATCTTGAGCATTTGTGGATGAACTGACGAAGTCAAGTTCTTGTGCTTTAATTCACTATGGGTGAGATTCTTTTCATGGGTCAATAGCTCTGTGTTTGGGTACTCGGACTTGATCAGTTGGGACGTGCAGATGCAATATAGAATCTATGCCATCTGATGATGGAATAATCGTCCCCTTAGAATTATCCGATTAATCATCAAAATCTAAGATCTTAGTATATGGATGTTCCATATGGATATTGAACTTGTGGGTCGCTCCCTGGATCAAGAGAATGATATTCGAATGATGATTATGTTAAGGATATGAAGTTCTAAGGTTTAAATGTAATCGGGAAGGTTGATAGTACATGTGATAACCTGACTCGATTATGGATGTTACATAGAGGGGCATTCAGGTCATTACACTTAGTAGGTCGAAGAGAACCGTCATTTTATGATGAGCTTATTATATTATATATTTGTCCTTGGAGTTCAACCATAAATCTTTAGTGGAATGAGTTAAGGTTAAAATGGTCTTTATGTTGCTATGGGTTTAGCATGGACATTTTGGTCATTTTGGGAGCCAATGGCAAATATGTCTTTTGGTCCCTTCTCTAGTCACTTTCCAAGATTGGCATGGTTTCCTAAAATGTTTAGATAACATAAGGATGAATTATTTTAGTGGAAAAATAATTTTGAGTCTAAATTCAAATAGGCCTTTGATGGCATACATGAATTTAACTCTAGTTAAATTGTATGTGGGCCATGGTGTGCATTATCATGAGGGACGTCCATAATAGGATTTCCATGGGTAAGGTTTCCAACTTTGAGTAGGACTTCTACTTGGAAAGTTGGACTCCTCTTTGGATTAGTATTCCTTTGAGAAAGTTTCCTTTTTGGATTAGGAACTTAAATTAGTAAGTGTTGTACAACTAGGATTACTAATTGCATGGGAAGTTCCTTAAAGTTTCCTTTTCTAATTGGATTGTATCTAAAAGGAAATATGTCTTTCTTTTTGGGACATCTTTTAGAATAAGGAGAGATAACTTTATGGGAAAGGTTTCCTCAAAGTTTCTATAAAAGAACCCCATCCCCTCTTTGGTCGTCCAACACCTTGAGAAGCTACCTAGGAGTCCCACACGTCCAGCCTTGTTTGTTTTTCTTCTTCATTGAAGAAAACTTTAAGGTCTGAGATTATTCCTTGGAGAAATAATTCTTAATTCCTAGATTAAGATCCCACCATCTTAGCCAATCAGATTTGGAAGTGAGATAGAGAAGAAGATCAAAGGCAATACTAGTGCAGAAAATTCCAGCAACTTGTTTGCTAATTGCAAGTCTGAGTTCGGGCCTTTGGATCTATTTTTTCAGAGATTTGAAGTCTACAGATCTTCGAGGTAATAGTCTTCTTCATTCTCCTTTAATTATACACTTGTTGGTCATGAATTCATGGAGTTCTCATGCGATTACTATGGCTGATTTATGCTGTCCAAATCAGATTTTTTAAAATCTGTCATGTTACAAATTAGCCATGAATGTCTTCCGCTAATTTAGATCTGAATCGCAGTTTCTTTCAGGAGTCACTCGGGCGAATTGTCGTTTGATAACGAGAGACATTGGTACTGTGCTCTTGATGGGGGACAAATGGTTCCTTCCCGCTTGGTGACTCGACCGATGTTGGCGTCCAGCATTTCTGCCAGCGTGCCAGGGGCCATCAGGCGAGGAGGAGTCCATTAAAGACATCGCCTATGTTTTCTCTATTGTGCTAGGGCTAGCTAACATTTGCAGCCCTGAGTCCCCAGCAGAGTCGCCAAGAATATGTAAACGAATAAAAGATGAAAAAAATGAATAAAAGTTGAAATAAATGAAACTGGTGCAAGTGGAAGAAGGAAAAGGTGTTAGATGTTAGATATCGCGATCACTGAGAGGGGGGGTGAATCAGTGATTGCTTAAAAACAGGTCCAATTTAACAACAAAAGCAAATCAAATCACACAAGGACACCAAATTTAACGCGGTTCACCAAAAGGCTACGTCCACGGTTCAAAGACTGTCCGAACACCGATCCGGAACAGGTCTGAATCTATTTAGTCGCACCAACGACAAAGAGCACCAACCCTTAAGTTTCAGACAGCACCAACTATCTAGGAAGCACCTACTCCCTTTACAATTTATCTGCACCAACAGATAGGATCACCAAACCCCTAACACCAAGCACCAACTTGATGTTTTAAAGTAAAGAACTTTTCTACAGCCCTTCCCCTCTACAATCTCTCTCTCTCAATCCCTTACAAATTGAAATTTAAAGCATAATTAGAAAGACACTTATCTATGGACGAATCACCATCTTCATGAGCACATTCTCGTCCACACTTGCTGTAGAAACTTGCAACACAGCAACACACAGCAACGCCTTCTTCTCCAATCACTCTTCTCTCCAAAACTCTCTCTTTTTGTTCTCTCTTCTCTTCTGTGCTCTTGAAAACGAACCAATCAAGCCTTTATATAGGTTATGGTAACCCTTAAGAGTGTTCAAATTAGGCTAGAATTCGTTTAGAAAGAGTCCCAAACGAGATACATAAAAATCCTGAATTTTCGTGCACAACTTCTAATTTCTGCGCAATTCTGGTTCCCGTGCTCGGTCGACCGCATGGGGTCCCCGGTCGACCGGCGACACACTGTGGCAGCAAAATAACTGGGAGCTAACTGGGACTGTATTCTGCAGATTTCTCTTGCTCGGTCGACCGCATGGGGTGCCCGGTCGACCGACCACTCTGCTTCAGGAATTCTGAATTCCTGTACTGTTTCAGCTCTGTTTTCTCTTTGAAGCGCTATCAATACCACACTATTAACACCACACTAGTGACATTGTGTTGACAATAATTCCAACACAAAATGATACTTGAGATACTAAATACTTCAATGCTTCATAATACTTCTCAAGTCATCTCAAATTCCAACATTAGACCCCGACCCAGACCAACTCGATTAGTACTAAAAAGTGAGTGTTTAGGCTTAAGTGAGTTTTAGTATTAGTTGGGTTAGAATATGATTAGATTTAGTCTTGGTTTAGTTTTTGGAATTTTGAGATCGTTTAATATTAGTCAGTCACACTCAGGGATGCCATGATTGCACGTGTGAAATGGGTGTTCATTCTAGTTTTGTTATTTTGATCGTGGTTTTTATGTCATTTGAATGATTTTATTGTTTATGACAACTTTCATTTTTAACCCGTAAATGTTTGAGGCCCGGAAACTCAAGTTTTGGCCCAAAAGGGTAAATATGACTTTTCATGCATAATTTGGGCACAATTTTCAAAATCTCAAAACCATGTCAAAATTATACTTTTTGGAAACTTGATATTTCGAGGATCGTTTCATCCTTCTTCGTCGATCTCATCTGCGGTCCGCAAGACCATGTTTTAATCACTTCAAATTTCAGTTGCTAGGGACCCAGTTCTCAAATCATATAAAAGCTCTCTTAATTTCTCTCCTCCATTATTCTAAAATCCTGCAACTATTCTTGACCTAGAGCTGGGAGGAGAAACTCCATCTTCTCCAACCTTGGTTCCCTTGAATGATCTAGCTAGAAGACTCCATTCTCAAATCCGGGACCATCAATCTCTTCCTCGCTTCTCATGCTTCAGCTGGGCACGTTTTTGGACAAATCCCTGCAACTATTCATTTTCTTCAAGCTCTCTTCTCCTTGTTTGATAAGCTACAAGTTAGAGCTCCATTTCTTCTCTTCCATGGAGTTTATTTAGCTCACAAAGAGCTTCTTTTTCATACTATCAAACCCATTTTCGAAATGGGGATTTGTGTTGACCAAAATGTGATTTTTTGAATGTTTTATTTTTGGGGCTTTTGTGTAGATTTCGTAGATCTCTTCTTTGATTGGATTCTTGTGAAGTTTTGCATGGCATTTGGACAAAGGCAAGTAATCTTTGTAGGATTTTCATAAATTGCAATGTGGGTTTCACTATTTCCTTTAAAAGCATGATTTTAATGTTTAATCACAAAATGTAAGTTATGTTTATACTCTTTAAAATCATAGCTTCAGTTTCTCTAATTATATTGACATTGATGATTTTTCCAAGCTCCTAGAATCTTGTTTTGGATTTATAAGCATGTGTGATTTAATGTTGATGGACAACACTTTTGCTCAGTGCTATCGAGGACAGCAGACGTGGGAGTCCGTTTGATCTAACCCTTTTGTGCCCGGAGGGCGAAAGTGTGCATCAACATTTTTTTTTGTGGATGTGCCAGATTTCTATTTTACTTGGAATTGCAATTGGTGATCCGGAGATCGACATTCGCAAGTAAAAAGGAAATCAACTTCTTTCAAGTTTTCATTGCACATATTTTAAGAAAATAGACATTTTTTTATTTGTCATAAAAGGCAATGTTTTAGCATTTATAGCCAATTTTTGGGGTTTATAGCCGAATTACAATACTTATCAATAATGAAAGACAAGAGTTGTGATTCTTGTCTCTTTTAGGAAAATACAAACTACAATGAAAAGCAACAAAAAGGAGGATCTAACTTCTCAGGAGATTGTGGGGGACTCGTTCAGATTGACGGTCGCAAGTCATATGTGGACTTCGCCATCATCCACGCAGATGAGAACAGAGGATGCTCTTGATTCTCTTGGGTTGGCTATAACCTCAGATTTTTAGAGGACAAAGACCAAGAGGACGTCCTATGTCCAATAAAAAGCTAAGTAGACGGGCTGAAAAGACACGTCTATGCCATTGGAGGCAGAAGGAAAAGGCATGGATCTTTGGGGGGTACCCCCCAAGGGACTATTGTCACCTTGTAATGGTGGCCGGTGCAGAACTTCAGCAGAGTTTTCCCTCTTTTTCTTTCTCGGGATTTTCTTTGTCTGATGCTTTGGGATTTTTCGGATCTTTGGAAGTGTTTTTAAATGCTTGGAGTGCTCTCCTATTTATAGGCTTTTTGGTATCCATTTAGGAGAGTTTATGAGCTTTAATTTTCATAAAGCTACATAAAGGGAGGATTTACAAGATTGAATTATTTATTTTGTAACTCCTTTTTCTTGGCTTCTGATTGGCCGGTGGAGATTAAGGGCATTTAATCACCTTTAAAAACCACGATGGGAGGAGTTTCATAGTTTAAATGCCATGAATCAATTGACTTGTAACTCCCATTTGCTTGCTTCTTATTGGGCCGTCCAAAGTAATGAATTAATGATTACAATAAAGCTAGTCAATTAATTGCATTAAGTGGTCGCCGAGCTGTCAAAGAGTCGCTGGTCATGCCGCGTCTTTTGGGATTCTTCTGGCGATGATCATCGATGGATCTTCATGCTGATCGACATCGGATAACCATGTAATTTCAGACATTGATTGCTAACAGTGGGCCAGTGACATCTGTCCAATCGATTTCTCGATCGATCGGGTAGAAAGCACACTTTTTTGGTTGACCGGTTGGCGATCAATCATGATCTTGATACTCTTGAAGACGGACCCGTAATTTTAACGGATGTCGACGGATGTGATGCCTCAAAAGTCTGAATTTTTGAAAGTCACAGAGGTTGGAAGCTTCGAAATGCGAAAAAGGTAGGAAAACGGGCCATCCGGGGCGAATCCGAAGATCCGGAGCTCCATGGTTGCTGGCGAACATGCACCCATGGTCACCGGCAACCATGGGCCAGGGTCGCAGGCGGCGACCCTAGGGGAAATTTTCCCCTTTGGTCCCATTTTGCAGCCGTTTTGATGTCTTTTCTATTTTTTTTTCTTCTGTATTTTTCTTAACATTTTTGAACATTTGTTGGCTTGATTTCCCTGTAGAAAACTTGATGATAATCCTTGCAATTTGGAGTGCAAAGTTTCCAATTTTCCGGGAAAGCCGAAGACTTAGTCGCGTAGAGTTACTGATTTTCAGTCAGAAGCCGAAACTGGGTCAAACGATGTCGACATGACCTGAAATTTGAGTGAAGCCTCCTGAGTAATAAATAAGACCAACCATAGGCTTTTATTTGAGTTTTGAAACCGTGTGGGGTCTTGTTGCCAGTAGACTTGTTTTTGTCGCGAGGAAGATGTCGCGCTTTGATGTACGGTCAACCGAGGTCCGATTGACCTTAAATTTGACAGGGAGCCTATTGGAGTCATTTTGAGATGATCCACAGGCTCTGTCTTGAAAACCATGGTCCCAGGGAGCTTCGTCGCCGAGAGGCCTGATTTGGCTTCCAAGCGTCAAAGTCTGGTCAAATGTTATCGAAATGACCTGAAACTTGACGTGTAGCCCTTTGTAAGCATTTTGAAGCTGCCCATGTGCTCTATTTGATGAGTGATGGCCTTGGTGATTCTCACTATCGAGAGGCTTGATTTAGCTGTTCGAGGGTTGATGGAGGGTCAAATGTTGTCTGTTTGACTTGGAACTTGACATGGAACCTTTTGGATGTACTTTGAGACCATCCATAGGCTCTAATCGAAGATTTGATGTCTTCGATGCTGTTGCCGTCAGGAGCTCCCGTTCAGCTACCGGAGGAGCAAAGTTAGGCCAAATGATTTTGAAATGGCCCGAAACTCTTTGTGTACTCCTCTCTTGGCTGTTTTGAAGGATCTTGCAGTTTTTGTTTGATTATGACAAGATTTAATTTTTTTTAGAAGTAGCATCGCTCGTTTGTGGTAGGTTGCGGCTTCATGTAGCTTTCTTGAGGTTGAAGAGGCAAAGTGACATTATTGTTGTCAACAAATGCCCCCTCGAGGTACAGCGACGAGTTGCTTAACTTTTTGTAGTCGATGTGCCTTAAAGAGAGTTTTGAAGGAGAGCTTGTGACTTGAACAAGAGTCTTTGAAAAGTCTTTCTTTTGGTGTTTGTCATGCCCCCGGACCGAGGACTCGTTAAACGAGGCCAGAATTCGGGGTCGTGGCACGACGGGCCGGAAAATTTTGCCCGCACACGCTAATTTCCCACAGGTTTCTGCGGTAAGGATCCCCGAAATCCTATCCAACAGTGATTAATAAGAATCACATTCAAACGAATAAATTACGCGGAAGCATTGTAGCAAATATAAAAGTCTATCATATATGGGTATAAGATGAGAACGCACAAGACTAGCATAAGAAAGAGAAACATTCTATAGATAGGCCCCAAAGTTGGTTTAAAGTTAGTACAAAAGTAAAGTTAGCCAATAATTATAATTTTTCCCCAAAAAGAATAAGCCAACAATGGCTACAACAAAATCCCAAAATTAATGGTAACTATTCCCCAAAATGTGATCGAAGCTCCAAAAACAACCCGACATCTAAACGACATCATCGGGCTGCCACTCGCCCTCCACAAGGACTATAGGTTCCGCCTCGAAGTACACCTCAACAGCGAGGGGCTCGACATCTGGCACCAAGCAAACAGGGTCAGACACGACGGTCTGACAAGCAAATATAACAAATAACAGGATGATAGAAAAGTAAAACATTAAATAAATGAGAACCACAATTAAATCCTTGATAATAGAAATGATAAGATAAAAGATCGATATCTAAAACATTAATGAATCCAATGCTATGGTAAGTGAAGTAAACAAGAACCATAAGATAAAACATTAAATGTATAAAACATTGTCAGACCACGTAGAGCTAAATTCTCCTGTTACCGAAGTAACGGGAGCAGACAAAACCGTAGCCACTACTCGTGGGACCTGAACGAACATAGTCGTTATCAAACAGAACCGTAGCCACTACACGTGGGACCGGATTTAAACCGTTGCCATGGTCGGTACAGACAGAATCCAAACTGTAGTTGGTGAACAAATTAAAGATTCCAAGCCGGATGATCAGTCGGACAAGGTAACCTAAGCTTAGTGGTGCCATTAGAGTAAAAGTTCGAAACCTCGAAGTAATACAAATCCGTTCATAAGATATATTTCCAAAATTGATAATAAAACTACTCCGAACAAATACATATCTCACGTATCGACGAATCCGAGCAAAATAGATGAGTAGTCTTATCAATATCTATAAATGTGGTAAACCAGCCCAAAGCATTCAAAAGATTGATGAAAAAATCCAAACAAAAATCTTTTTACATGGAATGAATGTATGATGATTCAACCGTCTGATGCGGGTCGTCTTGAGATACATTTGACCCCTTTATTGTCATTAATTGAAAATAATTTGGTGCCACCGAAGATCCTTGACAATTACAAGGGATGAAGTGTACATTTAGACTTGAAAGGTTCCTACTTGGTTTTGCTCATAGTCCAAACCAATTTACATAATGGTCTCATGAATTTAAAAGAGCTGAATGGGCTTCAATATATATAATGATTGGGCAGAATTGGACTTGAGTATGGGCTGGAAATGAACCTGTAAAACAGTCCATTAATTCCCCTTAAAACTGATTTAAATATCTACTTGAAACAGGCCTAAATCAGGCCTTAAGCCAAGCCCAAAGCAGCCTTTAAACCTGGCCCAAACAGTCCTTGAAATGGCCCAATGTCAGGTCTTGAAACAGGCCCAAAGAAGCCTCAAAAATAGGCCCAAAGAAGCCTTATAATGGGCCTAGAAATCAGACCCTGAACAGGCCCCCAGGCTGGGCTGGGCTCGCTCGAGCGACCCAAGGTTTGCTGGAGCGAGGGCCAGGCAGAGCCTGGTTCGCTCGAGCGGCCCACTGGTTCACTCGAGCGGACTGGGCTCTGTCCAGTCCGGCTCGTCTAGTTATTTCTCCTCTTTTTTTCCATCTTTTTCATTTCATTTTCCTTCCCTTCTTCCATACACATTTTCACAATCACTTTGGCCCTTTCTTGACCTTTTCAACTCATCAAATCATCATCCATTTATCCTCCCAATCAATCATACAAACACTTTAAAAATCAAAGTTTTTCCTCAATCTTAGAATACAAACACTTTAACACAAAGAAAGTTAAATTCCAAGGTGTCCAAAGTGAAATCAAACTTCCAATGCATTGTAAAACAATAAGCTAAGTGGAAATCAAATGTCACATTAATCCATTTATCCAAAACAAATTTATGAAACATAAAGAGATTAGAACATAACATGAAACACCATGAAATGAAACAAAATAAATGAAATCATCATATTAATTGAAAGATCCACTTGCCTCAAGTCAAGATGAGAGCTAAGATATTCCTCAAACAATGCTCTAGGGTCTCAAGCTCCCAATCTACAAAACCCCCAAAAGTTTCCCAAGAAAACCCTAAAAATCAATCTTTTGTAAATCTCCAAGGAAAACTCTTGCATGTGGGATGAAAACACTCTAAATGAAGAGGAAAACAAAGATTTCAAGTTTGGAAAGCCATTGCTAACCTTGAAGAACTCAAACAATGAAGAGAAACTTGAAAGAGAACCTTGCCCTAGCTCAAAACCTTTGAAAAAGGTGTCTTTGGAAAGCTTGCATGAAGAGGAAGAACCCTAGGAGATCAATCCTCTATGAAAACTCCAAGAAATGGATGTTTCAGATGAGAGAGAAAGTGCTGGAAGAGAGGGAAAAACCCTTGCTCCAAACGTGCAGGAAAAAGAGAGAATGAAGGAAGAAGAGAACTCATCTCTCTTATAAGATGGGTTAGTGGGCCCCGATCTTCACAAGGCTAAACATGGTATTTACGGGCCCCGAATGGAAACGACGAAGAAGACAAAAACGATCAGCGAAATTTCTATTATCCAAAAAGTACATTTTTGTCAATTTCTGAAATTTTGGAAATTTGGGTATAGATTTTGTGTGAAAAGTCAGTTTTGCCCTTTTTCTCGAAAAACGTGATTTCTGATCATTAATTTCAAATGGTCAAAACATGAAAGTTGATAATCTAAATGAAATGAGTCAAAATGCACAAAAATTGGATTTTTTCAAAAATCAAAGTTACACCCCAAAGGTTCACACACACGGGCGCCCCGGCCCGCGTCAAGCCTAAGTCAACGACTCTCAAAAGTTCTCAAAGCTATTCAAACATTCTAATCTAGCTTAAGAAAATAAGCTAATCGTCCACTAACCCCACTTATCAACTAATCACAGTTAAAAATATAATTAAATATTCCAAACCTGGGTCGGGGTCTGACAGTGTTGTAGCCTTTTGAGCTTCCTGGGGAATTGTATGGTAGTGAAAGGAATCACGTACCATCTCGAGGCAAAGTTTTGAAAATGACATCAGGGATGCGGATTTGGGTTTTTATTTTTGAACTTGTGACCTAACAAGCTGTATGTGACAGGTTAGAGGGTCGGGTTTGGTTTTGGCCGTGTGACCCAACAAGTTGTATGTGGCAAGTTAGGGGATCAGGATTTGGTTTTTGGTTTTGATATTGTAACCTAACATGCTGTATGTGGCAAGTTAGGGGACCAGGATGTGGTTTTTGGTCACTCTTTGGGACTATTTGGGTCCATTGAGTGGTTTAGGTTTTTGTGAAATGTCAATTTCAAGATTTTGGCTTAATTTGGTATATGAGGTTGGATGGTTTGAATTTTGGAAGCTCATGGGGCTTGGAATTCTTTTTTGCATGGTCCAATCGACTCAAAAGAGGCATGAAACCATTTTTGTATGCTCTTGGTAAGAGGGATTTCTCTTTGACTAAAAGGCCATTTTTTTTAGTGCCTAGGTGGTCAAACACGACTCATATGGGCTAACCCATGGGACCTTAAGCTTTTGAAGATGGCTTAGATCACATATGTGTTAGATATCGCGATCACTGAGAGGGGGGGGGGGTGAATCAGTGATCCCTTAAAAACAGGTCTAATTTAACAACAAAAGAAAATCAAATCACACAAGGACACCAGATTTAACGTGGTTCACCAAAAGGCTACGTCCACGGTTCAAAGACTGTCCGAACACCGATCCGAAATAGGTCTGAATCTATTTAGTCGCACCAACGACAAAGAGCACCAACCCTTAAGTTTCAGATAGCACCAACTATCTAGGAAGCACCTACCCCCTTTACAATTTATCTGCACCAACAGATAGGATCACCAAACCCCTAACACCAAGCACCAACTTGATGTTCTACAGAATTAAAGTAGAGAACTTTTCTACAGCCCTTCCCCTCTACATTCTCTCTCTCTCAATCCCTTACAAATTGAAATTTAAAGCATAAAAAGAGAGACACTTATCTATGGACGAATTACCATCTTCATGAGCATATTTTCGTCCAACTTGCTGTAGAAACTTGCAGCACAATAGCACACAGCAGCACCTTCTTCTCCAATCACTCTTCTCTCCAAAACCCTCTCTTTTGTTCTCTCTTCTCTTCTCTACTCATGAAAACGAACTTAGCAAGCCTTTATATAGGTTATGGTAACCCTAAAGAGTGTTCAAATTAGGCTAGAATTCGTTTAGAAAGAGTCCCAAACGAAATACATAAGTTTCCTGAATTTTCGTGCAAAACTTCTATTTCTGCGCAATTCTGGTTTCCCGTGCTCGGTCGAACGCGTGGGGTCCTCGGTCGACCGGTGACACACTGTGGCAACAAATAACTGGGAGCTAACTGAGACTGTCTTCTGCAGACTTCTCTTGCCCGGTCGACCGCGTGGGGTCCCCGGTCGACCGGCCACACTGCTTCAGGAATTCTGATTTCCTGTACTGTTTCAGCTCTGTTTTCTCTTTGAAGCTCTATCAACACCATACTATCAACACCACACTTGTGACATTGTGTTGATAATAATTCCAACACAAAATGATACTTGAGATACTAAACACTTCAATGCTTCATAAGACTTCTCAAGGCATCTCAAATTCCAACAATCTCCCCCTTTGGAATTGTTGGCAGCACTTGGAACTTCAACACTTGGAACACTTTGAACCAGTTGACCTTCATGAAGCTTCTACAGAACCATAGACTCCCCCTGTCTTAAAAAAACCAACAGAATCAAGATCTTCACATTCACATTCTTGATACCAATCTCCCCCAAGCTATCATAGCATAACTTCTTCGCATAACTTTTCCTAGCATAGCTTTCTCCCCCTTTGACAACAAGTCCAAAGGGACCAACCAAGGAGCGAATAGGATATTCAAGGAACACATTGCTCCCCCTTTCAAGCACAACTCCTAAGGATTAGGAGAGTGAGTAACTCCTAATTTTTTCCGGAGATGCTCGAAGACTTCCTTTGGCAAAGGTTTTATGAAGATATCAGCAACTTGCTCAGTAGTTGGAACATATTCCAACTTTACCTCACCGTCTGCAACCTTTTCCTTGAGAAAGTGATAGCGGATTGCAACGTGCTTCGTTCTAGAATGCTGAACAAGATTCTTAGAGATGTGAATTGCACTTGTCTTGTCACAGAGGATCGGCGTTGGATCCGTTGTCGGAACTCCTAGATCAGAGAGCATTTGCCGCATCCATAACACTTGCGTACAACAAGTTGCCACTGCAATATATTCCGCTTCCGCTGTAGAAAGGGATACTGAATCTTGTTTCTTACTGTGCCATGCCACCAACCTTTCACCGAGATAGAATGCACCACCGTTTGTACTCTTGCGATCATCTATACATCCAGCCCAATCGGCGTCAGAGTATGCAACAAGAGTGAAGGATTTGCCTTTAGGATACCAAATGCCAAGCTCCATGGTACCTTTCAGATATCGAAATATCCTTTTTACTGCTGTAAGGTGCGTCTCAGTTGGTGATGCTTGAAATCGAGCCACCATACATACTGCTTGCAGAAGATCCGGTCTTGTAGCAGTCAAATAAAGCAAGCTCCCTATCATAGAACGATAAGTGGTGTGATCAACGGACGAACCCTTATCATCTTTGCTTAGCTTTGTGTTCGTTGTCATTGGTGTGCTCACTGGCTTGTTGTCTTCCATGTTAAAACGCTTCAGCATTTCCTTGATGTATTTCATCTGTGATATGAAGATACCATGTTTCAGCTGCTGAACTTGTAAACCAAGGAAGAACTTTAGTTCACCAAGCATTGACATCTCAAATTCTTTCTTCATCTCTTCAGCAAAATTCCTGCACATTTCCTCATCATTGCCACCAAAGATTATGTCATCGACATAAACGATGACAACCAGCTGTTTGCTCAACTCTGTTTTGACATAAAGATTGCTATCAACCAGTCCTTTTCCAAAGCCGATCTTGCGGAGATAGAGGTCCAGCCTTGCATACCACGCCCTTGGCGCTTGTTTCAGCCCATAAAGAGCCTTTTTCAACTTGCACACTAGGTCTGAATTTTTGCTAATGAGAAAACCATCAAGTTGCTCAATGTAGAACTCTTCTTCAAGTAATCCATTCAAGAAGGCTGACTTTACATCCATCTGAAATACCTTGAAGGTTTTGTATGCAGCCAATGCAAGAAACATACGAATGGCTTCCAGACGAGCCACCGGTGCAAAGGTCTCTTCAAAATCTATGCCTTCAACTTGAGCATAGCCTTTACAAACCAACCTTACTTTGTTTCGTATGACCTGACCATCTTCATTCAGCTTATTTCGAAAGACTCATTTAGTACCAATAACATTCTTATCGGTAGGTCTAGAAACTAGTTCCCATGTGGAGTTCTTCTCAATTTGCTCCAACTCCTCATGCATAGCTTTCAACCAACTTTCATCGAGACTGGCTTCAGCCACAGTCTTGGGTTCAATGGTGGACACAAGTGAGTAATTACTAACTACACTTTGTCTTGTTTTAACACCGGCCTCAGGATCTCCAATGATTTGATCCTTAGGGTGTTGTTCTACCCAAGTGTTTTTCTTTCTAGGTGTAGCATCCTCTGAGTCATCCTTTGATTTCTCAGAATCATTAGGTTCAGCCACTTCATCATCAATCTCACTCGAGTCCTCATAAACTGGACTGTCATTATGAGTTACATTCTTTGATTCACGGTTTTCATCAATTCTAACATCGGCACTTTCTATGATTTTTCTGGTCCTTTTGTTAAGACATCTGTAAGCCTTACTAGAGGAGGAGTAACCCAGAAATATATCATCATCAGCTCTTTCTTCAAATTTGCCCAGATTTTGTTCAAGACGCTTGATGTAACACTTACTACCGAAGACTCTGAAGTGCTTGACTGTTGCTTTTCTCCCAAACCATAGCTCATAAGGAGTTTTGTCTTCATGTGGCCTGATCAAGCATCGATTCTGAATGTATACAGCCGTATGGATTGCCTCCTTCCAGTATTTGTCAGCTAGCTTGCTCTCAGTTAGCATTGTGCGAGCCATCTCTTGCACGGTGCGATGTTTCCGTTCCACAACTCCATTTTGCTGTGGAGTTCTAGGGGCTGAATATTGTCTTTGAATGCCATGGTGCTCACAATGGTTAGTGAACTCTTCAGATGTGAATTCACCTCCTCGATCAGACCTTAAAATCTTGATATGTTTTTCAAGCATATTTTCAACCTGTGCTTTAAACACTTTAAAATGATCAAGTGCTTGATGTTTATGCTTAAGAAACAATACCCATGTCATACGAGTATAATCATCAATGCATAACATAAAATACTTATCTCCATTGGTGCTTTGAGTTCGCATCGGTCCACAGAGATCAGTGTGCACTAGCTCAAGAGGTTTCTTTGAATGATGCTCCTTTGACTTGAACATTACCCTCGTTTGCTTTCCCTTTTGGCAAGAATCGCAAATGGGGTTGGAAGGCTTTTCAACTGTAGACATACCTCTGACAGCCTTTGAATTGCAAATCTTTGACATGTTATCAAAGTTTAGATGCCCAAGGCGTTTGTGCCACAACCAACTTTCCTCTGTCCGACTCATCAAGCAAGTCTTTTCAGCTCCATCTGACAATGTATAGAGATTTCCAGCAGTCCTAGATCCAGTAGCCACTGTTTTGCTGTTGCTATACTTCTTGATAGCAAACCCATTCTTAGTGAAGACAACTTTGTGGCCTTTGTCACAGATCTGGCTCACACTAAGCAAGTTGTGTCTCAGTCCAGACACATATAAGACCTCTTCTGATCTAATCTTGTTTGCCTTTAGCTGAACAACACCTTTTCCGCAGATTTTGGCACCATCATTGTTACCAAACTTCACTGATCCGCCTTCATAGTGCTGTAATTTGACGAATTTTTCCTTATCACCTGTCATATGGCTTGAACAGCCACTATCAAGGACCCATGGTGCTGCCTTCTTTTGTGCATTGAATGCCATTTGCACAGTGAGAGATTCCATGGAATTATCTTCCCTTTTCTTTGCCCTCCATGCCTTAACTAACTTGGGTTTCTTTTCAACCTGAAATTGGTTAGCAATAGGCAACCTACAATCCCTAGTCAAGTGTCCATAATTATGACACTTATAGCACTCAATTTTGTGGCTGTTTAGGATTGAAAAAGGGTTCCTAGTCACAAATGGGCTGTTTCTAACATAGAATTTGCATTCAGCCCTTTTATGTCCATATCTATTGCAATGATAACAGTAACCATAAAATTTGAATCTTCTTTGTGGCTGGTTAGACTTCATTTCCTTTCTCACATGAATGGACTCTTTTCTAGGCTGGGTGGGCTTCACAGGTTTTGTCTTTTCAGGAGGTGTAATCTTAGAGGATTCTCCATTCTCAAATCCTAGACCAAATTTGAAGTGAGGAGGCCTTTGAACTTTCAGTATTTCATTTAGCTTCAATGTTCCATTGATTGCTTGGAATTCCTTGAGCTTTTGATTCATTTGTATATTTTCGGTCCTTGCTCCAAGGATTTCATTCTCAAGTTTCACCACTTCCTCAGTTTTGGTATTGATTTGTATTTCTAGGACTTCTACCATTCTTTTATATTCTTCAACTTGAGTTTTCAAAGCAATAACTGAACTTTCAGATTCATGAAGAAGTTTCAGATTTTTCTTACTTGTTTTTCGTTCCATGCTAAGCTCCTCAAGTGCGGCAATGAGTTCTTCTTCAAGATTGACCTCAGCCTCCTCTTCCTCTTCCGGCTCTTGCTCCTCTTCTTCTTCAACAGTAACCATGAAGAGAGCTTCAGTTGCCTCGGCTGATTCATCATCGTCTGAAGTTTCAGACGTGCTGTCATTATATTGACTGATGAAGCTTTTTGCTTTGCCCCTCTTTCTGAAATTTTTTTTCCATTTACTCTTATCAACATAAGAGTCATCATCATTGTTTTCTTTCAGCAGACACTTCGCAGCAAAGTGACCAACACCGCCACAATTGAAGCATTTAAAGGGTAGCTTCCCTTTGTACTTTCCATTATTTCCTTTCTTCAGCTTTCTAACTAATTGAGCCTCAAGCTCATCATCATCAGTATCAGCATCATGACCAGCAGTCTCTTTTCCCTTTTTCTGAACTTTGAAGGCCGCTTCTCTATCAGATGAAGACGTCTTACCTATGCGCATCTCATAGGCAGTGAGTGAACCATGCAACTCATCCATGGTAAATTCATTCAGATCCTTGGCTTCTTCTATGGTTGAGACTTTTGAATCAAACCGGGGAAGAAGAGATCTTAGAACCTTTTTGACGATGACTGGTTCTTTAATCTCCTCCCCTAGTCCACGAATGTCATTCGTGACTTCATTCACTCGTTGCATATACAAGTCAACATTCTCGCTTTCCTCCATGCGAAGAGACTCGAATTGAGAGCGATGAGTTTGCAATTTCGCTTCTTTGATCTTCTCATCTCCTTCATGAATGCTTTTCAACTTGTCCCATATTTCCTTGGCTGTTTTGCATACAATTACTTTGACCAGCTCGCTGTCCACAAGGCCACTAAAGAGTGCATTCTGCGCCTTGGAGTCGTTGTCTGCTAACTTCTTCGTTGCAGCATCAGTGGGTACGATGGCAGTATTGTAACCGACTCTGACAGTCTCCCAGACATCATAGCCAAGTGATTTGATGAAAGCCTGCATTCTGATCTTCCAAAAGGAGTAATTAGAACCATCAAACAAAGGTGCTTTCATATTCCCTGTATTGGATGCCATGTGATTTGACAAGAGATCACCCTTAGCGTGTTAAGCTTATCGAGGGAACCTTGGCGCTCTGATACCAATTGTTAGATATCGCGATCACTGAGAGGGGGGGGGGGTGAATCAGTGATCCCTTAAAAACAGGTCCAATTTAACAACAAAAGCAAATCAAATCACACAAGGACACCATATTTAACGTGGTTCACCAAAAGGCTACGTCCACGGTTCAAAGACCGTCCGAACACCGATCCGGAACAGGTCTGAATCTATTTAGTCGCACCAACGACAAAGAGCACCAACCCTTAAGTTTCAGATAGCGCCAACTATCTAGGAAGCACTTACCCCCTTTACAATTTATCTGCACCAACAGATAGGATCACCAAACCCCTAACACCAAGTACCAACTTGATGTTCTACAGAATTAAAGTAGAGAACTTTTCTACAGCCCTTCCCCTCTACAATCTCTCTCTCTCAATCCCTTACAAATTGAAATTTAAAGCATAAAAAGAGAGACACTTATCTATGGACGAATCACCATCTTCATGAGCATATTTTCGTCCAACTTGCTGTAGAAACTTGTAGCACAACAGCACACAGCAGCACCTTCTTCTCCAATCACTCTTCTCTCCAAAACCCTCTCTTTTGTTCTCTCTTCTCTTCTCTACTCATGAAAACGAACTTAGCAAGCCTTTATATAGGTTATGGTAACCCTAAAGAGTGTTCAAATTAGGCTAGAATTCGTTTAGAAAGAGTCCCAAACGAAATACATAAGTTTCCTGAATTTTCGTGCAAAACTTCTATTTCTGCGCAATTCTGGTTTCCCGTGCTCGGTCGACTGCGTGGGGTCCTCGGTCGACCGGCGACACACTGTGGCAACAAATAACTGGGAGCTAACTGAGACTGTCTTCTGCAGACTTCTCTTGCCCGGTCGACCGTGTAGGGTCCCCGGTCGACCGGCCACACTGCTTCAGGAATTCTGATTTCCTGTACTGTTTCAGCTTTGTTTTCTCTTTGAAGCTCTATCAACACCACACTATCAACACCACACTTGTGACATTGTGTTGACAATAATTCCAACACAAAATGATACTTGAGATACTAAACACTTCAATGCTTCATAAGACTTCTCAAGGCATCTCAAATTCCAACAATATGGTTTCTTTTTTGTAAAGAATATCTAAAAATATCTCCTTTGGATAGAGAATATCTAAAAATATATTTACTTGGAGAGAATCTCTCATGTTCGCTTTATTTTGGGAGAGAATATCTCAAAGTATCTTTCTTTGGAAGAGATTATATCAAATCTCCTCTTTCTTTGGGAGAAAATCTCTCATTGCTTTCTTTTGGGAGAGAATCCCTCAAGATATCTTTCTTTTGGGAAAGAATATTTCTAATTTCTTTCTTTTGGTAAGGTTACTAATTAGTAGCACTTACCTCTTTTCTTGTTTCCTTCTTTGGTTTGCTTTCCTCTATAAAAGCAAAGGGAGGTTGGATCTCTTGCTCTTATTGCTTTCTTTTGCAAAAATCTCAAGAGTGCTCCAAGACCAAGAGTTCTTCAAGAATCTTCAAGCTTTTCTTCTTCTTCCCCATCAATGGCTTCAAGTAAGTTCTCTTTTTCAAGAAAACTCCATTGCAGAAAGTAGGATGGTAAAAAAAAAAGATTTGTTTCTCATTTTTTTTTTCTCTTTTCCACGTGTTTTCTTCTCTTTTTTATTACCCATTTTTTTTCATGCATTTTTTTTCACGTTTTTTTTGTGGGCCGTACGGATCTGGCCGTATGGCCACGAGGCCTATGGGCCAGCCCCTTTTTTTGTTTCCTTTTTTTTTTGTTGTTTCTTCTTTTTTTCATCGCCCCCCCCCCCCCCCCCCCCCCCCCCATTTTTTTTGTTGAGAAAGTTTCATTTTCTTCTTTCTTTTGTTGCTCATCATATAATGCGTTTTTCTTTTTGGCAAACCAAGATGTTCATGCATGCATTTTTTGTAAATTGAATTGGTAGCATGATGTGATAACATACCTAAAAATCTTTGCAAATTTGGGAATTTGGAGCTCGCAACGATGTTGAGCCCTTCCGGATTTTATGGAGATTTTTGAGGTTTTGAAAGTTTGGAGTTTTGGAGCTCCCAGCGATGTTGAGCCCATCTTCAAGCTTTCTATTTCTTTCGATATATGTCCTTTTTCTTCGGAGTTACCCCGGGATCATGCAAAAATTTTGCCAGATTTCTTTTAGCGAAATCTTGTCATTTTGAAGATTGATCTTTTTCTTTTCCAACCTTTGCAAGTGGTTCCTCCAAAACGAACAAGGGTAAAGAGCCTGCTACAAGCGTACCTCGTTGATCTGCTAGATCTTCCAATGCGGCCGTTTAGCAGGCCTGGGAGAAGGTCCAGTATGTTAAGAGAAACCCGAAGAGTGCGACTCCCTCAACAGAGATGAGATGAGGCAGCGACTGATCGCTCTCAAGGGAGAGGAGTTCTATCATATCATGGTAAGCAACCGTCCTTGGGTTATAAACAATCAGAGGGTGTTGCCCAAGCCTACCTTCTTCTTTGGTGATGCAGTCCCTGACGACGTGACATACCAGAGGAGATGTTTTCAGTTCTCTTACACAACTAATAATGAGAAGAGAACTGTTGTTACCCAGTCGACTTTTGATAGTACTGTTAGGATTTTGTGTATTGCAATTTGATGGATGCATTATCATTTCAGCATCTTTTGAATCTTCACACATGCACTGATTTTAGAAATTTTGAAATTTAAATTTATACATGCATTGTTTTAAATAGTGTATATCATAAGTTTCATGCATGTTTTGAATTTAAATCTTGGATGCATTTAGTTTTGAAAATAATTTATAAATCAAGCTAGCCAATGTTTTAAAGTCTCAAATCTTTTATGGCTTTTTATGTTAGATCATTTTAAAAGCACTTAGATTGGTTTAAATCATGTTTCCATGCTTGGTTTAATGACCCAAAACTGTCGGTCAACCAACGTCAAGCTGTCGGTCAACCGACAGTGGAACCGAGGCCAACCGAGACCTCTGTCGGTCCCATTTCCAGAGAGCTACAGATTTTAGTCTTCTCTTTCGGTCAGCTCGTTAGTTCATGTCGGTTCATGTTGGTTAACCGACAGATGTACAACGGTAAATTTTATGACCGTTTGAACTTGACCGTTGAGGTGTCCGTCGACCGACACCTACCTGTCGATCGACCGACAGGTAGCCGTTGGCAGATTTTTTTTCTATAAAAGCAAGCTCATTCCTTTGGCCAAAGTTGATGATTTTTAAGTCATTCTTGAAGAGCTTTGAGGCCAAAGAAAGGGGAAGAGCTAAGGAAGGCTAATGGTCATTTAGGAAAGCTAAATCTAGGATTAATGAAGTTAAACCACCATGTAAGCATTGCCTTTATTAATCATATGTTTTTATCCTTTGTCTAAATTATTGGTAAATGATTTTAAGCATATTAACTATGTTGTGTTGAATCCTCTACTTATTTTAATCTTTGATTTAAGTCTTTGGATTCTTCATCATGATTTCAAAACAAGTTTGCTTTAAATACTTTATAAAACATGTTATGTCAAGATGTTTGATTTGTTTTATAAACATGTTTCATTAACTTGTTTGAATCATCATTGTTGTTTTCATTCATTTGAACTTTAGTTAAACACATTTGTTTTTGAAAACAACATTGCACATGCATCACATGTTTAGGCTTAATTAATTTCATACAACTTGTGAATCTTTTGATTTTCATATCATCTACAAGTTTGTAATTTGTACATGTGATTTGTATATCACTTCAATCATATCTTTATGTGCATAAACTTTAAAATGCTTCGAGCATATATTGATTGAGCCTTAATTTTAAACTTGATTGAAGTACCCACAAACGCACTTCATGAGCATCATCTTTGCATTCATTAGTGTTTGTGTGAGTTGATTTTACACTTTCTTATCCGCCTATTTTAGAGGCAAATTAATTGAGCTTAAATTGTAATCTCTTAGAGTGTTTTGTGAAAACACTTTCTTTAGAGAAATCTTTGTTTGTAAGGTTATCGCTTAGCCATTGAAAAGAATAGTGTAAAGGTTCTTGCTTAGCCTAGAAAAGCATATTGTATAGGTTGTTGTTAAGCCTTTAAAAAAAACATTGTAAGGTTATTGCTTAGCCTTGGAAAGCATACATAGTGGAAATCCGATGGGGTGTTGAGTCACAACCCAGTAGTGGATGTAGACATTGAGGCCGAACAACTATAAATCTTTGTGTAGTGGTGATTGATTTGTGGTAATTGTTTTGTTTAAGCTTCCACATTTTGTATGTTAATCATCATATGTGACTAGTTAATTGTAAAGAAATTAAAATTGGTCATAATTAGTCATTAAGTGTAGATCACCCTATTCCCCCCCCCCCCCCCCCCCCCACTCTAGGGTTAGGATCCCTTGGACTTTCAATTGGTATTAGAGCGAGGTTACTCCATTTAGGGCTTAAAGACCCGGAGTTGATCCTTATTAGCTAACCTAGTGTTACATCCCTAGTTGTGCATTTTTATGAAAATCATTAGAATGGATTCTACTATGCTAGACTTTGTAGATTCTTCTTTCTTCTTCCATCTATTGGAGATTCAAACATTGAATTTAAAGTATCTCAACTTGAATCTAAACTTAAAATAAAAGAAGAAGAAATTAATGAAAATGAAGATGACATTCAACAAGCTTATGATGAATTATGTACATTTTCCTTAGAGCTTGTTAAGAAGAATAAAAGTCTAGAAGAAAAATCTAAAAGTCTAAACAAATAATTAATCTCTTCTAAAGATGAACTTAGAGAGAAAGAAGAATTAATAAATTGTGTAGACTCTAAGTTTATGATCTCTTTGCATAACCTACATAATACTAAAGATGTACTAAGAGAATTAAAGTTAGGTTATGATGAACTTAATAAGGAAAACTTGAAACGAAGAGATCAACTACAAAGGCAAGATGAAAACTTTAATAACCAAGAATCCAAGTTGAGTATTTCTATGGAAAATTTATCTAATGCACAAAATAAGATAAAAACTCTAGATCTTGGATCTAATGTTATCAATGAAGTTAAATTTGAATTAAAACTTGCCCATGAAGAGCTAAACAATTTTAAGGGAATTGAACTTGAACAAACAAAAGTTAAAAATGAAAATTCAACCCTTAAAAACCAAGTCACTCAACTTGAAACCTACAAACAAAAGTATGAGTGCAAATTTACTCAAAGTGAAGAAAGATTTGAAAAGTTATTGAAATTGGGTAAATCTCAAAGAGATAGGACGGGTATTGGATATGATAGGAATATTTCATATGACCCTAAATTCACCAACATATTTGTGAAAGGTGAGTCCTCATTCTCTAGCACTCACACTTTTTTGCCCATGACTAAATGCAATTATTGTGGCATTGAAGGACATTTTAGGTTTGAGTGCAAACCAAGAAGAAGCCATGTGTCTAAAATCATTTTTGAACCAAAGAAAGTAAAATCAAATTCTGTGATGGTTAAGACACTAAAAACCAAGGAAGACTCCAAGAAGACTAAACAAGTTAAACCGATTAAAAAGGAGTCTCCTAAGATATATTCTAAAAAGTTTAAATAACTTAAACCAACTATAAAAGAATCTATAAATAAAAAGCTTCTCAACCTAGCTCCCTTAAAACAAATGAAAGAACTTTTGAATAAAGTTGCTAAGTTAAATTTAAAATTCAAAAGTCAAGTAAAGGGAGAAAATAAGAAGAAAAGAAAAATAGCTCAATCCCTTAAGAAACAAACTCACAAACCTCAAAAGACTAATCACCAATCTAAGCCAAATTTAGTTAAATCTAAACATCATGGTGATCAGTCTAAATTAAAAATTTATCAAGTCAAATCTCCTAAAGTTGGTGGGATTTTAAACCTAGACATCAAAGACCAAACCTCTCAAGACCTTAGGTGGATTCCTAAAGTTATATACTTAGACAAACCTTAAGGCCTTGGACCTCATCGACCAACCTATGCTTTATAGTTAAATCTTTTTGTTAGTCATATTGCATTTGCATTTGGTTCTTCTTAGTTACATTTATTAAAATGCAATGTTTATTTGTAATCAATTGATTTTATCTTCATGTACTTCTCTAGTTACATATCATGGTTTTCAAAATCATTTGATTATATTTTCAACATGTTAGATTTGCTTCTTGCTCACATATAGTTATATATCTTGCAATGCATTTCTACATGTTCAATTGATTATGGTTTCAAAAGCTTTCATAGCTAGATCCTACATAATCAATTGATTTTACAAAATCATTTGTTTGAATGTTATAGTAAGATTTTTCTTTAAAAACAAATGATTTGAATCAATTTAAATTTTCCATGATCTTAATAGTTATATCCTTTGGTATGGACAATATGTGTTCAATTTGTATAAGCCCTTGTAGTTATATTCTTTGGAATACAAATTGAAAAATGTTTTATCTTCATTTTCATACTCATTTTGTCCATTGTTGGATTTTGTTTATGATTTGAAGATTGTTTGCATGGAATTGCTTTAAAACATCATTAGTTATATTCATCAAAGCATGTTCCATGTACTCATTTTCTTATGTATTAATTGATTATGTCATTTCAAATGGAAATGAATGTTGTTTTAAGCTATTTGCATCTTTGCTCATTTAGTTACATTCTTTATGCAAATGTTTATTTGTTCCATGTATGGTTGTGCTCTTTAATTATTTTTGTAGTTACCATACTAGAACCCAAAAATCCATCCTTATGCTTTCTAGTCATTTTATTTTTAAAATGGATGGTTATGATATTGAATCATGTGTATTTTTCTTATTGGTATCATTCTTTATAATGTTTCAACTTCATAGTAGTGTGCTTGATCATATGAACCTCTTTGAAATACATTCCTTGTATTTCTTAGTTATTGTTTGATGAATTTCTTAGATGTTGAATTCATATGATTTTGACACTTTGAGAATTGCATGCTTTACAAAGTTATTTCATTTTAATGCAATTTATCATGTTCATCACTATGCTCTTTAGTTATATTATTACTAGTGATGAATATTCATTTATGACGCTTGTTGGAACTTTGTGTTTGTCACATGCTTACTCTTAATCATGTTTCATATTCAATTGGTATAATTTTCAATTAGTATCTATATCCAATTGGTATCATATCTTGAGTTTGTGATAGACCTTGTGTACATTGGATTGAACTTGATAGTCATGTCTTTTGTTCCATGTCACATTCCATGAGCATCATAATCTTCATGTTTGCCACCTCTCATGCTTTTTAGGTAAATCACATGACCACTATGTTTATGTTTTCATAATTTTGGTTGGTTATTGGTGAGGTTTTGGCTTCATGATTGAACTTCATTTCATTCATCTTGTCCATGATACTTATATTTAATGAATGTATGAAATGATTTCAAAAATTTACATAGCATATGATTTTCATAGCTATATTGATTGATGCTATGTTAGTAATCCCCATATCATCATGGATAGCTCTATTTTGGATTAAGCCCAATAGTTATATTCATAACTCCATTCTAGAGTGATTGTGTTAATAGTCATATCCTTAAATCTCAATTGATATTTTTATTTATTTCAATTGATATCCATGATAGTTTATCTCCATGACCTTGCTCTTTATATTGGTAATTTGATCAATCGGAACTTTATAGTCAAATATTATTATCAATTGAATCTAATCCTTCACTTGAAGTTAACCCTCAATTGGTTAAACCATCTTCTTCTTGTACCAAATAGTTATATTCTTGTCAAAAGTTTGACAAAATGAGAGAATGGATTGAGGGGGAGTAAATCTTCATAGGAAGTATTAGTTTTGATCAAATTCACCATTATATTGGCTCTATACCCCTTATACCTTATTACCCATGCATGATAACCCGTTATGTATTTCATTTTTTATTTCCTTTGTTAACAGGTGCTACTAAAAGGTATTTTTCTTGTTTCATGTGTGTAGGTACCCCCAATTGATACCTTTGCAATTTAATGGCAAAGGGGGAGAAAGTTCTCAAGTTTAATGGCAAAGGGGGAGAAAGAATTAAGGGGGAGAAAGTGCACATCTTATCAAAAGGAGAGTGCCTGGTCAAAGGGGGACAAATGAAATGAAGAAAGCTTGGGAGCTAAAGAAGATGCTGGTCTAAAGAATGGAAGATGAAGAGAAAGTTTGAAGATTGATCAAGCTCCAAGCATCAAGGAGAATGAAGAAAAATTGCTTGAGCCCAAGCTAAGTGTAGAAGCATCCAAGAAGATTTCAAGCCATGTCCAGCCAAGGGGGAGCTGAAGACAATGTGTGAAGTTTTAGTGTTGAGCAAGGTTTGCCAACAAATTGCAAAGGGGGAGATTATTAGGATTTTGTGTATTGCAATTTGATGGATGGAATATCATTTTAGTATCTTTTGAATCTTCACACATGCATTGATTTTAGAAATCTTGAAATCTAAATTTATACATGCATCGTTTTAAATATTGTAGATCATATGTTTCATGCATGATTGGGATATAAATCTTGGATGCATTTAGTTTTGAAAAGAATTTATAAATCAAGCTAGCCAATGTTTTAAAGTCTCAAATCTTTTATGGCTTTTTATGTTACCTGATTTTAAAAGCACTTAGATTAGTTTAAATCATGTTTCCATGCTTGGTTTAATGACCCAAAAATCCCCTCAAGAAAATACTTTAAAATATGTAAAGTTGGGATTTTTTGTCTAAGGCTGTCGGTCAACCGACGTCAAGCTGTCGGTCAACCGACTGTGGAACCGAGGCCAACCGAGACCTCTGTCGGTCCCATTTCCAGAGAGCTACAAATTTTAGATCTTCTATGTCGGTCAGCTCGTCGGTTCATGTCGGTTAACCGACAAATGTACAACGGTAAATTTTATGACCGTTTGAACTTGACCATTGAGGTGTCGGTCGACCGACAGGTAGCTGTTGGCAGCTTTTTTCTATAAAGGAAAGCTCATTCCTTTGGCCAAAGTTGATGATTTTTAAGCCATTCTTGAAGAGCTTTGAGGCCAAAGTAAGGGGAAGAGCTAAAGAAGGCTAATGGTTATTTACGAAAGCAAAAGCTTGGATTAATGAAGTTAAACCACCATGTAAGCTTTGACTTTATTAATCATATGTTTTTATGCTTTGTCTAAATTATTGGTAAATGATTTTAAGCATATTAACTATGTTGTGTTGAATCCTCTACTTCTTTTAATCTTTGATTTAAGTCTTTGGATTCTTCATCTTGATTTCAAAACAAGTTTGTTTTAAATACTTTATAAAACATGTTATGTCAAGACATTTGATTTGTTTTATAAACATGTTTCATTAACTTGTTTGAATCATCATTGTTGTTTTCATTCATTTGAACTTTAGTTAAGCACATTTGTTTTTGAAAACAACATTGCACATGCATCACATGTTTAGGCTTAATTAATTTCATACAACTTGTGAATCTTTTGATTTTCATATCATCTACAAGTTTGTAATTTGTACATCTGATTTGCATATCACTTCAATCATATCTTTATGTGCATAAACTTTAAAATGCTTTGAGCATATATTGATTGGGCCTTACTTTTAAACTTGATTGAAGTACCCACGAACGCACTTCATGAGAATCATCTTTGCATTCATTAGTGTTTGTGTGAGTTGATTTTACACTTTCTTATCCGCCTATTTTAGAGGCAAATTAATTGAGCTTAAATTATAATCTCTTAGAGTGTTTTGTGAAAACACTTTCTCTAGAGAAATCTTTGTTTCTAAGGTTGCCGCTTAGCCATTGAAAAGCATAGTGTAAAGGTTCTTGCTTACCCTAGAAAAACATATTGTATAGGTTGTTGTTAAGCCTTTAAAAACAACATTGCAAGGTTATTGCTTAGCCTTGGAAAGCATATATAGTGGAAATCCGGTGGGGTGTTGAGTCACAAGCCAGTAGTGGAAGTAGGCATTGAGGCCGAACCACTATAAATTTTTCTGTAGTGGTAATTGATTTGTGGTGATTGTTTTGTTTGAGCTTCCGCATTTTGTATGTTAATCATCACATGTGACTATTTAATTATAAAGAAATTAAAACTGGTCATAATTAGTCATTAAGTGTAGATCACCCTATTCACCCCCCTCTAGGGTTAGGATCCCTTGGACTTTCACGTACTATCTCGATCATGAGCTTTTCTCTCACGTGCTCTAAGAGGGAAGATCCTCCAAGCTGGGTGAAAAGGACCAGCGTGATCAAGACTGGGGTTTTTGTTGGCGGTCCTTCCGGATATGCGGAGAAATCGATTACCCTTTTGGACGTGTTGATGCCGGCCAGCGGCTACCAGGGCTCTGATTATCCATCAGTCGATTTGGGACCGGTGGGCCTTGGCATTTTCAGCGGTGACAACAGCAATTGGGTGTAGCCTTTTTGACTTCATGGTCATTTCAGTGCTGACTCCGAATGCATGTGGTCGCCTGATCGTGTCATGCTGATTGGTGGCGTCGTTTTGAAGGAAGCCGAGACTTTCGATGCGGTCCGTGCTTTTAGGGAGACCGTGATCTTTTCCAACGAGGCGTTCATTGCTATGCTGGAGTCATTCTTTCCACAAACCAACACCTTCGTGGTCACGAATGGTGAGATTGGTTTCTCTTTGAAGGAATTGAGCGCCATCACTGGGTTACCTATCCTTGGCAAACTCTACGAGGAGTTTACGTCGATCGACAGCGTCCTTGAGGAGCAGTCAGAGGAGTTCAGGCTCCTGTACTTTCAGCTTGTTGCCTTCTATGATTTTTTGAAGGAGAAGGAGGGCTCGAAAGTCAGGTCCAGCAGTTGGAAGACTTTTGGCTCTTCATTCCCCAACTTCTTTGACAGCAGGGAGTCTTCTGATAGCATGACCCGGGAAGCCAGGGCTCAAGATCCGGGTTCGAAGAAGACTTCGGTTATGCAAGAACAGTTGAGGGGTTTCTTTGCGAGTACAACGCCATTTGATCTGACATTGCACTGCGGAGAGATCTCGCTATTTACCTCACTTATTGGCTAGGTGTGGTTTTTGCTTGAGGAGATGGAACACACATCAGGCCGTATTGCATTTCTTTGGCTTGTCAGATGGTGTTCGGAGAGCAGCTTGCTTCAGCTCTTTACTCCTACTTATGCACCGAACTACAGGCTGCTACTTTTTTGGTTCGGCTTGGGCTCCCTATGAATAGGGTATTTTTAGCCCACATATTTTATTCGTGGTTTGTATACCACTGTCCTGGCTTCCACCGGCTAGGTGCTTCACGAGATGATGATCCTCTAATGATTTGATTGGCTAAGGGTAAAGCCATCTTCGAATCACTTTTCTTTGCCCGCATGAGGATCCAACGGTTCAGGGATGTCGAGATGGGGCAGTCTTCAATGAAGCTTTCTCCGGAGTTGCGAAAGAAGGCTTTTCATTTTGGTGCCTCCCGAGACTCTACCAGGGCAGGGTCGGGAAGGCATTACTCCTTGACAAATGCAGAGAAGGAGTGGCTTTTCAGCACACATGTCTGCACAATGGTGTACCGTAGATATATTTTTGTCAACATCCAGCTGTATGTACCTTCTCGCTTTGCGCTGCAATTGGGTTTTTCTTAAGGCGTTGTTGGAGCACCTTCGAGTATGGTTTGCAGGATAGCAGAAATTCATGGGCTTTTTATAGTGCTGAAGACAATACTGCCATGATTTCTTATCCTGTTTTGTCGACTTTCCGGACTGCCAGCTTCACGAAGTGGTTCACGTAGAGTTTTTTGACATACTGAGGGCTTTCCAAGAAGGAGCTTGAAGTAAAGCTGTCTTCTGGCAAAGGTATTGGAAAGTTGGATGGCGTTCGGCGAGAGGAAGTTCTGGCCTTCCTTTCTAGAGAGAAGCACAAGATAGGTTTTCTTGGTGAACGGGGCGTCATCGGTTCTGAAGCTGTCCAGGAAGTACTTGATGAGGCCTTAGAGCAGCTAGAACAGGAGGAAGTTGAGCTTGATGCTTGGATACAAGAGGCACAGAGGCGAGCTTCCGTGGAGTCTACTGGCAAGAGCATACCATCCAGTGAGGAGTCAAGTGGGAAACCTGACTCTGACAATGGGGTAGGTTCTTCTAGGAAGCGAGCCCACAAAAGAAAAAAGAAGAGGAGCCAGTGTCGCAGCAAGGAGCAGCATGAAGACTCTCCCGATATCGAAGTCCCTCTTACTATCAATGAGGAGATGCAAGAGAATGCTGATGAATGATGGACCGCGCTCCTGCTCGGTTCTACCGAGGTCGGCGGACGTGGGAGTCCGTCGGGTCCGACCCTTTCGTAACCGGGGGGCAAGGGCGTGCATCAACATTTCTTTTTTTGTGGGTGTGCCAGATTTCTATTTTACTTGGAATTGCAAGTGGTGATCCGGAGATCAACCTTCGCAAGTAAAAAGGAAATCAACTTCTTTCAAGTTTTCCATTGCACATATATTTAAGAAAAGAGACATTTTTCTTGGTTTGCCGTGAAAGGCGATTTTTTTGGCATTTATAGCCGATTTTGGCATTTATAGCCGATTTTTGGCGTTTATAGCCGATTTTGGCGTTTATAGCCGATTTTTGGCGTTTATAGCTGATTTACAATCCTTATCAATAATGAAAGACAAGAATTGTGATTTTTGTCTCTTTTAAAAAAATACAAACTACAATGAAAAGCAAGAAAAGGAGGATCTAACTTCTCAAGAGATTGTGGGGGACTCGTTTAGATTGACGGTCGCAAGCCAATGTGGACTTCGCCATCATCCATGCAGATGAGAATAGAGGATGCTATCGATTCGCTTGGCTTGGCTATAACCTCGGGTTTTTAGAGGGCAAAGACCAAAGGAAGGTCCTATGTCCAATAAAAAACCGAGTAGACGGGCTGAAAAGCCATATCTAAGCCATTGGAGGCAGGAGGAGAAGGCAAGGACCTTGGGGGGGGTACCCCCCAAGGGACTTTTGTCACCTTGTTGCGGTGGCCGGTGTAGAATTTCCGCAGAGTTTTCTCTCTTTTTCCTTTCTCTGGATTTCTGTCTGCTGTCTGTGCTTTTTTCTCTGATGTTTCTGATGTTCTGTGTTGTGTCTTTTCTTCTTGGAGAGCCCTCCTATTTATAGGCTTTTAGGTAGCCTTTTAGGTGGGTTTATGGGCTTTTATTGTCATTAACCGCATAATGGGAGGAGTTACAAAATTGAATTGTTTATTTTGTAACTCCTTTTTCTTGGCTTCTGATTGGCCGGAGGAGATTGAGGGCATTTAATCGCCTTTAATCGCCATGATGGGAGGAGTTTCATGGGTTAAATGCCATGAATCTCTTGACTTGTAACTCCCGAATGCTTGCTTCTGATTGGGCCGTCCAAAGAAATGGATTAATGACTGTAATAAAGCTAGTCAATTAATCGCATTAAGTGGTCACCGAGCAGCTGAAGAGTCGCGGGCCGTGCCACGTCTTTTGAGATTCTTCTGTTGATGATCATCGATGAATCTTCATGTAGATCAACATCAGATGATCATGTAATTTCAGGTGTTTGTTGCCAACAGCGGGTCGGTGCCATCTGTCCTGTCGATTTCTCGATCGGTCGGGTGGAAAGCACACTTTTTTTGGTTGACCGGGTGGCGATCAATACTGTCTTCGATACTCTTGATGATTTACCCGTGTTTTGGACGGATGTCAGAGGACTTGGTGTCTCAAAAGCATGAATTTTGGAAAGTACCAGAGGCTGGGCTCCTCGAATCGCGAAAAAATGGTGAAAACCGGGGTTTCCGGGGCTTTCCCGGCGACCCCGGGTTCCAAGGTCGCAGGGGTCTGCGACCCTGGGGGGGTTTTCCCCCTTTCATGTCCCGTTTTGCGTCCGTTTTTGCTGTTTTTCGATTCTTTTTTCTTCTGTACTTTTCCTTGACATTTTGACCATTTATTGGCCTAATTTCTTTGTAGGAAACCTGATGAGAATCCTTGCATTTTATTTTGCAAAGTTTCCAATTTCCTGAGAAAGCCGAAGACTTTGTCGCGCAGAGCTGCCGATTTTCCGTCAGAAGCTGTAACTGGGTCAAACGATGTCGGAATGACCTGAAATTTGGTGTGAAGCCTCCTGAGCAATAAATAAGACCAACCATAGGCTTTTGTTTGAGTTTTGAAGCCGTTTGGGGTCCTATCACCTGTAGACTTGCTTTTTGTCGCGATGAAGATGTCGCGGTTTGATGTGCGGTCAACCGATGTCCGATTGACTTGAAATTTGACAGGGAACCTATTGGAGTCATTTTAAGATGATCCATAGGTTCTGTCTTGGAAACCATGGTCCCGGAGAGCTTTGCCGCCGAGAGGCCTGATTTAGCTGTCGGAGAAGCGAAGTTAGGCCAAATGATTTTGAAATGGCTTGAAACTTCTTGTGTACTCCTCTTTTGGCTGTCTGGAAGAATCTTGCAGTTTTTGTTTGATTCTGACAAGATTTTTTTTTGGAAGCAGCATTGCCTATTTATGGCAGGTTGCGACTTCATGTAGCTCTTTGGATCTTGAAAAGGCAAAGTGACATTTTTGGTGTCAACAAATGCCCCCTCGAGGTACAGCGGCGAGTTGCTTAACTTTTGTAGTCGATGTGCCTCGAAGAGATTTTTTGAAGGAGAGCCTGTGACTTGACCAAGAGTCTTTGAGCAGTCTTTCTTTTTGGTATTTGTAGCCTTTTGAGCTTCCGGGGGAATTTTATGGTAGTGAAAGGGATCACGTACCATCTCGAGGCAAAGTTTTGAAGATGACATCAGGGATGTGGATTTGGGTTTTGACCTTGTGGCCTAACAGGCTATATGTGGCAGGTTAGGGGGTCGGGTTTGGTTTTGATCGTGTGACCCAACAAGCTGTATGTGGAATGTTGGGGGATCAATTTTGGTTTTGATCTTGTGACCTAACAGGCTGTATGTGGCAAGTTAGGGGATCAGGTTTTGGTTTTTGGTTTTGGTCTTGTGACCTAACAGGCTGTATGTGGCAAGTTAGGGGACCAGGATTTGGTTTGATGGAATGTCAATTTCAAGAATTTGGCTCAATTTGGTAGATGAGGCTGGATGGTTTGATTTTTGGAAGCTCATGGGGCTTGGAATTTTCTTTTGTATGGTCCAATCAACTCAAAAGAGGCATGGAACCATTTTTGTATGCTCTTGGTAAGAGGGATTTCTCTTTGACTAAAAGCCCAAAAAATTTTCTTTCTTTTTTTTTTTTTTTTGTGTCTAGGTGGTCAAACCTGGCTCATATGGGCTAACCCATGGGACCTTAAGCTTTTGAAATGGCTTAGATCTCATATGGTGTCATTTTTGTAAAGAATATCCAAAAATATCTCATTTGGATAGAGAATATCTAAGAATATCTTTACTTGGAGAGAATCTCTCATGATCCCTTTATTTTGGGATAGAATATCTCAAGATATCTTTCTTTTGGGAAAGAATCCGTCATACATTATATCTTTTAGGAGAAAATCTCTCATTGATTTCTTTTTGGGAGAGAATCCCTCAAGATATCTTTCTTTTGGGAAAGAATCTTTCTAATTTCTTTCTTTTGGTAAGGTTACTAATTAGTAATACTTACCTCTTTCTTCTTTCCTTCTTTGGTTTGCTCTCCTCTATAAAAGCAAGGAGAAGGTTGGATCTCTTGCTCTTATTACTTTCTTTTGCAATAATCTCAAGAGGGCTTCAAGACCAAGAGCTTTTCTTCTTCAAGATCTTCAAGACTTTTCTTCTTCTTCTCCATCAATGGCTTCAAGTAAGTTCTCCCTTTTTTTTTTTCAAGAAAACTCCATTGTAGGAAAAATAAAGTTCTTCTTTCTTTTTTTTTTTGTTTCTTTCTTTTCTTTTCCTCTTTTTTCTTTTTTTTTTTTTTACGTGTTTGCCTCCCTTTTTTTTTTCACACGGTTTTTTTTTTTTTTTTGCTTTCTTTTCTCTTTTTTTTTTTATGTTTTTTTTTTGTGTGGGCCGTACGGACGGATCCGTACGGATCTGGCCGTACGGCCACGTGGCCTGTGGGCCAGCCCTCATTTTTTTCTTCTTTTTTTTTTCTTTCCCTCCCCTTTTTTTCTTGAGAGAGTTTCTTTTCTTTCTTTTTTTTTTGTTTTCTTTCCCCTCCTTTTTTTTTTAGAGAAAGTTTCTTTTTCGTTTCTTTTTTTTGTTTTCTTTCCCCCTTTTTTTTTTTAGAGAAAGTTTCTTTTTCTTTTTTTTTTTTGCTCATCATGATAATGCATTTTTTTTTCGCAAACCAAGATGTTCATGCATGCATTCAATTTGTAAATTAAATTTGTAGCATGATGTGATAGCATACCTGAAAGTTTTCGCAAATTTGGGAATTTGGAGCTCGCAGTGATGTTGAGCCCTTCCTGATTTTGCGGAGACTTTTAGGTTTCGAAAGTTTGGAGTTTCGGAGCTCGCAGCGATGTTGAGCCCATCTTCAAGCTTTCTATTTCTTTCGGGATAGTTACTTTTCTTCGGAATTGCCCCGTCATCATGTCAAAATTTCGCCAGATTTTTTTTAGCGAGATTCTGTCATTTTGATGTTTGATCTTTTTCTTTTCCATCCTTTTCAGGTGGTTCCTCCAGAGCGAACAAGGGTAAAGAGCCTGCTACAAGCGTACCTCGTCGATCTTCTAGATCTTCTAATCCGGCCGTTCAGCAGGCTTTTGAGAAGGTCCAGTATGTTGAGAGAAATCTGGAAGAGTGCGACTCCCTCAACAGAGATGAGATGAGGCAGCGACTGATCACTCTCAAGGGAGAGGAATTCTATAAGATCATGGTAAGCAGTCGTCCATGGGTGATGGAAGATCAGAGCGTTTTGCCCAAGCCTACCTTCTTCTTTGGTGATGCAGTCCCTGATGACATTACATACCAGAGGAGATGTTTTCAGTTTTCCTTCACAGCAGATGGTGAGAAGAAGACTGTTACTACCCGGTCGATGTTTGATCGCACCGTCTCGATTCTGAGCCTTGTCCCCACGTGCCCTAAGAGGGAAGATCCTCCAAGCTGGGTGAGAAGGACAAATGTAATCAAGACCGGGGTTTTTGTTGGCGGTTCTCCTGGATATACGGAGAGGTCGCCTGTTGACATGGACTTGTTGATGCCATCCAGTGGCTACCAGGGCTCTGATTATCCGTCGGTCAATTTGAGACCGGTGGGCCTTGGTATTTTCAGCGGTGACGGCAGCAATTGGATCAAGCCTTTTCGACTTCGAGGTCGTTTCAATGCTGACTCCGAGTGGAAGTCGTGGACTGATCGCGTCCTGCTGATTGGTGGCGCCGTTTTGAAGGAAGCCGGGATTTTTGATGCGGTCCGCGCCTTTAGGGAGACCGTGATCTTTTCCGACGAGGCCTTCATGGCTATGCTGGAGTCATTCCTCCCACAAACCAATACCTTCGTTGTGACGAATGGTGAGATTGGTTTTTCTTTGAAGGAGCTGAGCGCTATTACCGGATTGCCCATCCTCGGCAAACTCTATGAGGAGTTTATGCCGATTGACAGCGTCCTCGAGGGGCAGTCTGAGGAGTTCAGGCTTTTATACTTTCAGCTCGTCGCCTTCTATGATTTTTTGAAGGAGAAGGGGGGTTCGAAAGTTAGATCCAGCAGTTGGAAGAGTTTTTGCTCTTCATTCCCCAACTTTTTTGATAGTAGGGAGTCTTCTGATAGCGTGACCCAGGAAGCTGGAGCTCAGGATCCAAAGAAGATCTTGGCCATGCAAGAAGAGTTAAGAGATTTCTGTGCAAGTACAAACGCCATATGTCCTGACATTGCACTGCGGAGAGATCTCGCTGTTTACCTCACTTATTGGCTTGGTGAGGCTGTATTTGCTGGAGGAGATGGAACGCACATCAGGCCGCATTGTATTTTCCCGGCTTGTCAGATGGCGTTTGGAGAGCAGCTTGCTTTGGTGCCAGCTCTTTACTCCTACCTGTGTACCGAACTGCAGGCTGCTGCTTTTTTGGTTCGGCTTGGGCTTCCCATGAATAGGGTATTTTCAGCCCATGTCTTTTATTCGTGGTATGTATACCACTGTCCTGGCTTCCATCGGCTGGGTGCTGCACAGGATGATGATCCTCTGATGATTCGACTGGCTAAGGGCAAAGCCGTGTCCGAATCACTTTTGTTTGCCCGTATGAGGATCCGACGGTTCAGGGACGTCGAGATGGGGCAATCTTCAGTAAAGCTTTTCTCCGGAGTTGCGGAAGAAGGCTTTTGATTTTGGTGCCTCCCGAGACTCTACCAGGGCGGGGTCAGGGAAGGCATTATTCCTTGACAAATGCAGAGAGAGAGTGGCTTTTCAGCATACGTGTCGGCACGATGGTGTACCGTAGACATCTTTTCGTCGACATCCAGCCGTATGTACCCTCTCGCTTTGCTTTGCAGCTTGGCTTTTCTCAAGGCGTTGTTGGAGCGCCTTCAAGCATGGTGAAGCGCTTTGGAGGCTTACAGGACGGGAGAAATGCATGGGCTTTCTATAGTGCTGAAGACACTACAGCCATGATTTCTTATCCTGTGTTGCTGACTTCCCGGACTGCCGGCTTTGCGAAGTGGTTCGCGGAGAGCTTCTCGGCATATCGGGGACTTTCCAAGAAGGAGCTTGATGTGAAGCTGGCATCTGGAAAGGGCCTTGGAAAGTCGGATGGCATCCGGCGAGAGGAAGTTTGGGCCTTCCTTTCTGGAGAGAAGCACAAGATAGGCTTTCTCGGTGACCAGGGCGTCATCGGTTCTGAAGCTGTTCGAGAGATACCTGATGAGGCTTTGGAGCAGCTAGAACAGGAGGAAGCCGAACTTGGCGCTTGGATGCAAGCGGCACAGAGGCAAGCTTCCGTGGAGTCTACTGGCAAGAGCAGACCATCTAGTGAGGAGTCGAGTGGCAAACCTGACTCTGACAGCGGGGCAGGTTCCTCTAAGAAGCGAGCCCGCAGAGGTAAGAGGAGGAGGAGTCATCATCACAGCAAGGGGCAGCATGAGGATTCTCCTGACTTGGAAGTTCCTCTTACTATCAATGAGGATGTGCCAGTGGATGCTGACGAGCCTCCAGAGAAGAGAAGCCGAGAAGAAGAGACCGTTGGTGAAGGTATGATTCTTCCTTTTTCTCTTTCCATTTCTTTTCATGGGATTTTTTTTCCATGTTATGATTTGCTTCTTGTTTTCTGCTTTTCTTCTTTTTTTTTTTTAGCAGAGGAAGACTTGGTGATGCCTGAGGTCCCAACCGATGAGGTGGTGATGGATCCTGTTGAGGCACCTGAAGAAGAACCGAGGGACTCTGGAGTAAATCCAGAATCTCCAATTGGTACGACTTCTTTTGCTCTTTTTTTTTGAGTTTGTGACTTGGCTTGCTAACACATTATTATTTTTTTTTGTCAGCTGACTTGCCACAGGATTCCGATGACTTTGAACCATCGATAGATGCAAATGTTGATGATGCTTCCGATGAGTTCATGGAGGAGGAAAGTGTTCCACCAGTCGTCGAAGAAGGTATTTTGTAGTTATAACTCTGATAATGATTTTCAAACAGGGTCATATTCATACCTTTTTGTGTTTCCTTTGCAGGTTTTGAAGTGGCAGAGGAGGATCCGTTGCTTCCAGAGCAAGAGATGCCAGAGGTTGATCCAGAGGTAGAGATTCCTGGGACCAGCTCTGACAATATTGAGGAGATTCCTCGCGCTGAGATTCCTTCCCGAGCAGGAGCAGCTTCAGCTGGAAAGAGTTCTTTTGTTACTCTTTCAACAGATGATGATATGAGTAGCCGACCAACGGAGTTGGGCGAATCTTCAGCTGGGCCATCTCTTCTTTTTGCGAAGAAGGTGGTGGTGCGAGTTCTGAGCTCTTGGATTGAGACTCTCTTTTCTGGGCACTTGGAAGCCGGATTTGGCATGATCCAGCATGTGCAGGAGATTCTCAGTGATGCTGAAGAAGCTGGTACGGATGTCACAGGTGCCAGGGCGATCGTTGATAGGATCATTGCACTGGGTGACAAGTGGTTTGAGACCGTGAGTTTGGCTGATGACCAGTTCTTCAAGGAGATGTTCCTGGACCCTGCTGATAAGGCTAAGTCTGACCTGGATGAGGCTACAGAAAGCAAGAAGCAGGCAGTCCGAAAGAGGAACTTAGAAGAGCTAGCCATCATCAGGCTGACGCATGACCTTAGCATCCTTGACAGGGAGGTCGATGAGGCCAGGAAACGTCTTGAGCATTTGCAGGCACAAGTCGCTGCCAAGTGGACTGCCATAATAGAGGCTCGCGACAGGGAGAGTGCTCTGATTCACCAGGTTGCAGATGCCGAACGGGTTCTCAAAAGGAAGTCTGATGAGGAGGAACAATGGCAAACTGCTCGAGGTAAGCTTCCTGGTGTGAAAGAAGGGGTACAGCCCACTCCAGCATCTCATGGCAGGTTCCTGAAGAAGCGTGCCTTGGAATCCTTGACGGATGAGGCTAAAAGTTTGCTTGGGGAGCTGAACTCTTGGCTGGAGACCATTTTTGATTGAGCTCCTGTATATTTTTTTTTTTACAGAAACCATCCTTCTCTCTTTTCTTTTTTTGGTACCACTTGTATTTTTTGGTACTTATTTTTTGTAGTGCTTGTGAACACTTTCTTTTTTTTTGGTACCACATGTATTTTTTTTGGTACTCTTTTCCTTTTTTTTTGTTATCCCTACGCTCACTTGAATCTTTTTGTGATAAAAGTAATTGCTAAATGGGATGCTCTTTTTTTGTTATCCCTACGCCCACTTGAATCTTTTTGTGATAAAAGTAATTGCTAAATGGGATGCTCTTTTTTTTTTGTTATCCCTACGTTCACTTGAATCTTTTTGTGATAAAAGTAATTGCTAAATGGGATTTGATCAAAAGGTTGTCATTTTGTGAAAATCTTTTGTCAAGTAATTGTTTTGGCATGAAAGCCAGGTTTTTGTTTGTGGCGTGGAAGCCAATTTTGGCATGAGAGCCAGCTTTTCTTGTGGCATTGATAGCCGAGTTTTTTTTGTGGCATCTATAGCCAGTTTTGGTGGCATTGATAGCCGGTTTGTTTTGTGGCATCTATAGCCGGTTTTTGGTGGCATTGATAGCCGGTTTGTGGCATTGATAGCGGTTTTTGTTTTGGTGGCATTGATAGCCGGTTTTTTTTTTTTTTTTGGTGCATTGATAGCCGGGTTTTTTGAAATTCAAGTTTTTTTTTTGTGTGGCATTGATAGCCGGTTTTGTTTTTGGTGGCATTGATAGCCGGTTTTGTGGCATTTATAGCCTGTTTTGATGGCATTTATAGCCGATTTGGTTTCAAAAAATGCAAGTATCGACTAAAGTCGCCTCCCTGCTGAATGTTCTTGCAAGTATCGATGGAATGTCGCTTCCTTGCTCATTCGGTTGCGAGTATCGATGGAATGTCGCATCCTCGCGGATTTGGGTGCAAGTATCGATGGAATGTCGCATCCTTGCTTTTCAAAATTTGGTTTTGCGGGTTATGACTTGATGTCGTTTTCCCCACGATTTTTTGAAATTTGTGGTTTTCTCGAACCTTTGGGTTATGGATATCAACTGAAATGTTGCGTCTCCATAGTTTTTTTTTAGGTTTCTTTTTTTTTAACCTTTGAAATTTGGGTTGTGGATATCAACTGAAATGTTGCATCTCCGCAGTTTTGAATTTTGCAAGTATCGACGAAATGTCGCTTCCCTGCGATTTTGGAAGTGTCGAACGTGGTTCGCTTGCTTTCGATTTGTGCGAGTATCGACTAAGCGTCGCTTCCTCGCGGGTTTTTGAAAAACCTTTTTTTTTTTGTTTAAAGACACGAGGGTCATAAATTTTGACCTAAAACCATTTTGACGGTAAAAGGCAGGGTGGACTAGGGTGGAAATCCCTGAATCCGGATTTTGTTTCAAACCATGAATTTTGGGTTCAAGGGTTGAAAATTTTGGTCAAGTTAGGGAAAGGTTCCTAAACTTGGATATATTTTTTTTTTTTCAACAATGAAACGATGAAAGTAAGCATTGTTTTAGATTTCTAGAAATTTCAACATTTGATATGAAAATTCTAAAAAAGGGTGGGTTTAGCGAGCGTGTACCTGGAAACCGGTTTTGGCCGTACAGGCATTGCTCTTACCCAGTTGGGTAAGTCTTCAAGGGTAGTACCGCTTTAAGAACTTGCCATTGATGGGCAGCATACATCTGTCACCTTCCATGTTTAGGAGTGCGTATGCGCCATTGGAGAAAACTTTGTCGATGACGTAGGGTCCCTCCCATTTCGGCTCAAATTTGCCTTTGGACTTGTGAGCGATGACCATTGGTCTTTTTTCCCGCAAGAACCAAGTCATTCTTTTTGTAGGCGCGTTGCCTGACCTTTTTATCGAAAGATCCTGCCATACGTGCTTGGTAAAGTTCAATGCTTTGTTGAGCTTCGAGCCGTCTCTCATCGAGATTGTCCAGCTCATGGAGTCGCAATTTGACATTGCTTTCTTGAGTCATGTCATTTTGCAAGGATACCCTCAAGGAAGGAATTTGTACTTCCAAGGGCACGACAGCTTCGCATCCATAGACCAAGGAGAATGGTGTGCTATGGGTTGGTCCTCGAACGGTGGTTCGATAGGCCCACAAAGCTTCAGACATTTTGTCGCTCCAGTCTCTTTTGTGATTAGAGACCATTTTTTTGAGGATTTTGCAGAGTGTCTTGTTGAAAGCTTCTGCTAACCCGTTTGCTGCCGGATTGTATGGAGTCGAAGGACAGCTTTGAATTTTGTATTTGTCGCAGAACCTGTAGAATCGATGATCCCGGAACTGTGGTCCGTTATCATGGACGAATCTTTTGGGTATACCGAAACGACAAATGATGTTGGTGCGCAGGAACTGAAGGACTGATGAGGTCTTCATTTCGTTAAACGCAAATGCTTCTGACCACTTGGAGAAATAATCCGTAGCGGCGAAGATGAAGCGATGACCTTTGCTTGAAGGGGGAGAAATAGGACCTATGATGTCCATACCCAAGGCTTCGAAAGGCCATGAGATCGCTATAGGATGCAGCCATTCTGGAGGCATGTGAATGTAATCTCCATGAACTTGGCATTGTTGGCAGCGCTTGGCAAATTGCATTGCGTCAGCTACCATGGTAGGCCAGTAATATCCTAACCTTTTTATCTGATCATAGAGCTTAGGTCCAGCCTGATGAGCTCCGCAAAGACCAGCATGAACTTCTTTGAGTGTTTCTTTAGCCTCTTGTTGTGACAAGCAGCGTAGAAGTACTCCGTTGAAGGATTTCCTGTAAAGGATTTTTGAAGGAATATCCAAATGGAAGCTTGGGGTTCGCCTTTGGATGCTTACCCGTTCTTTTGGATCTTCAGGTAGGATTCCGAACATAATGTAATCAATGAACGGATCCCTCCAGTCGCCAATTGAAGTTTGAAGGATTGAAATCCGACTTCCGACCACTTGGTGGCATTCAGCAACTGCTTGGTGTGTGTTAAGAGGAGGAAGGATTCTTCTTTCGCACACTGTGACTTGCATGTTTTCCCCTTCCTGGATTGCCATGGATGCGGCAAGTCCGGCTAGGGCATCTGCACGTATGTTTTCACCTCTACGAATGTGGGTGATGTGACAGATGTCAAACTTTTGCAGAAGTGATTGTGCCTTGTTGTAGTAGGGCAGCAAATCTGGCTTCCTGACTTCAAATTTCTGATTCATCTGGTTGACGATCAGTTGAGAGTCTCCAAAGACTTCCAGCATGGTGATACAGGATTCGATGGCGAGTTCCAATCCTAAGATCAGAGCTTGATATTCAGCTGCATTGTTTGTGCATGGTTCCAGTAGCGAGAAAGCGTGTGGAATCATGTATTTGTCGGGGCTAACAAAGAGGATGCCAACTCCCGAGATCAGCTGTCTTTTTTCATTTGTCCTGGTTGCACCGTCAAAGTACATGTCCCAGGAGGCACTTTGTGAGAAAGTCTCCACATTGTAGACTGGTTCGTCTGGGAGATCATCTCTGAGTGGAGAATCTTTAAGCAATGGATGCTCTGCGAGGAAGTCCGCTAGAGCTTGCCCTTTGATTGCTTTTTGTGGTACATACCTAATATCAAATTGTGACAGAAGGATGGACCATTTTGCCAGTCGGGCATTGAGAGAACCTGCCTTTGTGACAAGGACCTTCAAGAGGTTGACCCTCGAGACTAGGTAGACTGTGTTGGAAAGCAAGTAGTGACGCAGCTTTTGTACGGCGAACATCACTGCAAGACATTCTTTTTCGACTGGAGAGTAGCGATGCTCTGCACCTACTAGCATGCGGCTGAGGTAATATAGAGCAGCTTCTTTTCTTTGATCATTTTCTTGCGCAAGCAGAGCTCCCAAAGAGTGATCAAGGGCTCTTGTGTACAAGATGAATGGTTTTCCAGTGGTAGGAGCAGCTAACACTGGAGGTTTTGTCAGGTATGACTTGATGTCTTGGAAAGCAGCTTCACAGTCAGCATCCCAGACAAAGTTTACACCCTTTTTCATCAACCGGGAGAATGGACGGCATTTCCCCGAAAGATTGGAGATGAACCGTCTGATGTAGGCCAATCTCCCTTGAAGCCCTTTGAGTTCTCTCAAGGTTCTTGGAGAGGGCATTTCTAGAATGGCTTTGACTTTTATGGGGTCAAGCTCTATTCCAGCTTTCCGAACTAAGAATCCGAGGAACTTACCCGACGAGACGCCGAAGAAGCATTTCAATGGATTCATTCGCAGTTTGTGTTTGCGAAGCCGGAGTGTAAGTGCTCTCATCAGACGATGCTTCGGAAGAGCTATAATCCCGAATTATCACATTACAGGAAGCTCTGACGGGAGACGTTGCCTGATCGGAGTCAGACTCATCCTCGGATGTGAGAGGATCGTCTATCCAGCAATTTTCTCCATTTTCAGGAGTTAAGGGAGGATGTACCTGGTCGTCTTCAGGGACTTCAGGCTCTGGATTGCGAGGAGGCTCGTTGACGCGTTCTTGCTCTTGTTCTAGAGCGAGTCGCTGCAAGATCCTTGCATATTCTTCAAGATCAGGCATGGGAGCCGGATCTTCTTCTTCATCATCTCTTTGTGGCTCAACATTGTTGATTTCCACTGGAGTAATGAGAGGTGCTGGGTCAGCAGCATTTACAGCTTCTTGGTCTTCTTCATCATCAGACCAGGATCCTTGTGGCTGTAGGGGGTTATACCAGATTACTGGCATAAGATGAGACTCAGGAACCCATTCTTCATCGGAGAGATATTCTCCTGTTTCAAGGGACTCCTCCCACTCATCTGTGTAGTTGGATTCGAATCCATCATCGGTGTCGCTGGATTCGTATCCATCAATGGAGAATCCAACTACCGAATTGCAAGAGTATGATGCCTCCTGCATGGCTTCTTTAAATTGAGGTGGCATGAAATCACTGAGAGTGAATTTCCTTACCCCCTTTGAAGTCTCTGGAAGGGATGTTTTTGTTACCTCCAGTGAAGCGGTAGAGGAAGCCTCTGCCTTTTCTTTGACCTCTAGTTTTGGCTGGGTCTTCTCTTGCCGTTTGAGCTTGAGGAGATGTTTCCTAGCCTGCCTTCGCTGTCGAGCTGTAGGCTTTATTTTCACGACCTCCCAATTTTCATCTTCCAGGAGATCGGGATGTACCCATATCGGTTGTCCGTCTGGTGTCGGGTAAGGAACCAGTTCCTCGGACGCTTCGATTGAGTTTATCACCTTGAAGGAAGTAGTGATCTTCTTCTTCGGTGATCTTGATGTTTGTCCACATGTCACCATGTTGACGGAGGCAGACCCATAGTTTTTGTCAAAGGTAATGACTCCGTTTTTCCACATCTCATTTATTTTCTCTCTCACAACGAAGCATTGATTGAGAGGATGCGAGATCATCTGGTGGTATGGACAGTACCGAGGATCGTTGGTTTTGCCAACATCACCCGGTCTTTTTGGTTCAGGCAAGGTGAGCTTGCCGTTTGCCACAAAAGCCCCGAAGATTTCATCAACATCTTCATCAAATGGGTATTTCTTCTCTACTCGTTCTTTGAAGGCGTCTGAGAGTTCAGGTCTCTTACCAACAGCTTTGTTTTCAGCTTTCTTTGGTGGCTGAGGAGCTGACTTGGTCTGCACATTGAGGACCTCTTTCTTCTTTGGTTTAGAGGTTGCAATGGCGGTTGGCTCTTTTCTTGATGATTTCTGACTGTTGAGGTCTTTAATCACCGTTTCAGCTTCCATGGAAGCTTCTAGGAGTTCTCCCAGGTTTTTTTGATTTATTGCCGATGATCATGGAGCGGATTCTGGCTCTCATGTTGTTTCGGCAAATGTCGACTAGCGACGCTTGTGGCAATACATCAGAGCATTTGTATGCCATTGCTTTCCACTTGTGAATGAAGTCATATGTTGATTCATTCTCCCCCTGTTTCAGGCTGCACAGCTGAGCCATAGTAGCGGGGTGATCCTCACCTTTGAAGTGAGTCAGGAAGCGTGTCTCTAGCATGGCCCAATTTTGGATTGAGTCCTCCGGAAGAGTGGAGTACCAATCGAAGGCCGTACCTTTTAGGGTACTTGCAAAGAGGCGGATCTTGAGTGCATCTTGATCTGCGATAGCTCCCGTCAGGATCTTGAAGTGGATGACGTGCTGTCTGGCTGATCCTTTCCCCGTATATGTTTGGAGAGTAGGATGCTTGAATTTGGTGGGGAACGGGACCGAGTCCATCCATAAGGGATATGGTGGCTTGATCCCATGCTCCTTGAGTATATCCTCTTCTTTTGCTTTGGCGAGGATACCGTCTACGTCCTTTTTGGTAAGGGCGCGTGACTCATTTTCTTCTCTATTTACCTCGTCGTCTTGATGATTCGGAGGAGGTTCATTGTTCGCCTGATTTTGGAAGGCGAGGAGAAGGTTTTCCATCAGAGTTTCAATTCTCTGCTGGCCCTATTCCAACTGCTGGATGCGGGTGATCGCATCTTCTGGAGGTGGATTGCGGGGTGGTGGCTCAGAATTTGTAGCCAAGACATTCATCCTTTGTGATTCGAACGAAGAAACTGTCCTGGTGACTGAGCTGGGGCTCATTCTTTTCGAAGAGGAGCTTGAGGAAGGATCACTCTGCTGTCCTTTGCTTGAAGGAGCAGGGGATTCTTCTGAATGTCTTCTTGTCCTTGAGACGCTGCGGGTCATCGGATGTCGGACACGGATTTTTGTTGCTGATTTTTGGCGCCTTCTGGTTTTTCCAACCATATGGACGGCAGCAATTTGGTTGGGTCTTTCTTTTTCGACCCATTTGGGAGAGACTTGAAGTGTGGGAAGCTGGGTCCTTTGCTTCTGTAGTCTCTTTTATCGGTACGACGCGCGGCGGCGTATACGACGAGCAATTTGAGCTTCGGTCAGCTCTGACTGGGCTTTGACGATGAAGGATGTGCTCCCTCGGGCGCAGCAGCCGAGCCTGTCTTCTCTGTAGCTGGGCAAGGACAGGATGCGAACCCTGTCCTTCGCCTGTTGCAGCGAAGCTTTGAATTTTTGAAGTTCGGCCCCTGTAGATATGAAGGGTCGAACTGCAGATTTGTGGAGGCCTTGTGATGCATGACTTGATTTTGGGCTTGTAGGAACAAGCCGGCTCATGCTGGGATGACTTGAGAGTCAGGTTGGAGATGGGTCTCTCCTCTTTCATGTAAGCAAGAGGATAGAAATGGTTCTCCTTGAGTGGGGCCAGGAATGCTGGCTTAGTGGATGTTTGGGACCTTCTCTGTTTTGGTGAAGGTCTTGGGGACCAAGTCTTGGGGTAGACCTGGTTGTTTGCAGGTTGAGGCTTCGTGGGGCTGCCACGGGCTTCAGGCCTTCTGGTGCTCGCCTTTGGTGTCATGGTAGTGACACGTTGAGAGGCGAGTTTCTGCTTCTTGGAGGGAGCAGTTTGTTCCTCGGGAAGTGGGAATGGTCCCAGCGTCCCAAAGACGATAGTCCGGGGAGTCGAGGTCGACCCGGAGTTCAGAGAGTTGCCGAGGGAGTTGACACTTCAGCAGCTGATGGGGCGCTTGTAGGTGCGCGTGGTTTGCTTCTGTTGAAGCATGAGTTGGTGCTTGTTTTCGTCGAAAGTAATGGTTAGTGAAGCTGCCATTGTTAGTTTTTCGAAAATTTCTGAAACAAGACCACATCCATTAGTAATCACAAGAATATAATGATCATAAATGGGAAGTTCTATGGTTTCGTCTTTTCAAATTGCTCGAGGTAGATGACCCAAGCAATATGAGGAAGGAAAAATGCCATAGAGGGTACAATTGTTCTGATCGCAGGTATGGTAAACCCAGAATGGGCATCCCAGTAACTGCTATAAGCAATTGTGAACTTAAATTCGACTTATCGAGAAGCAGAGCTTGCTCGAGATAAGAAGAATATAAAGTTGGAGTTACAGATGTGCCGGTCGCAATACAGTAGACCCTGAAAGGGCGTACTAGTACCGCTAGACACAAATGTTTTGAGACCGCATCTATGAGATGAGATTCTCTGTTTTGAAAGGTCAAGATTGGATTCATCAAAGAGAGCAGATGGTATTCCAATCTGAACACGGGCTCAGCGATTTCCGCGAGCGCCAGTGCTCAGAAAGAAATGAACCATAATTTCTCGGATCTGAATCTAAAAGTGACGAGTTTTTTTTTTTTGAAAGGCCAATATCGGGTTCATCAAAGAGAGCAAAAGGCACTCCAATCTGAACACGGGCTCAGCGATTTCCGCGAGCGCCAGTGCTCAGAAAGGAGAAGACCAAGATTTCTCTAATCTAAACCCAAAATGACGGAAGTTTTTTTTTTTTTTTTTTTTTTGAAGATTTTTGAAGATTTTTTTTTTTTAAATCTTTTTTTTATTTTTTTTATTTATTTTTTATTTATTATTTTTTTTTAAGATTTTTTTTTTGAAATTTTTTTTTATTTTTTATTTTTTATTTTAAAATTTTTATTTTTAAAAATTTTATTTTTTTAAAAAAAAATTTATTTAAAAGACGAGAGAGTACACATAGGCCTCCTAACCCGGTCTTATGAAATCTTGATTGATAGAATTGCCCCCAGGTAAGGGTAGGATTACTTAATGAACCCGTTTGGAGGACCCTTGCCTAGAACAGTCAAGCTGTCTCCACACTCTGGACAAGGCTTTTCTTTGAATCAACCATGATCAAAGAACAGAGTTGGTTTAACCTTAGTGGTCTATGTCTTTTTTTTTATATATTTTTTTTTATTTTTATTTTTATTTTTTATGAATTCATCGAAGAGAAACAATGGCCCAAAACCTTAGTCGAACAGGCTCAACATTTCTGCAAGCGCGATGAACGATAGGAACGGATCAAGGTTTCTCAATTTTGAATCCAAATTGAGAAAAATAAAATTTTATATAAATATATATTTTTAGATTTTTAATGAACTCACCGAAGAGAAACAATGGCCCAACCCCGATCCGAACACGGTCTCGGCGATTTCCGCGAGCGCCAGTGCCCAGAAGGGAAAGGATCAAAGTTTCTCAATTTTGAATTCAAATTGAGAAATCTAAAAATTTTTACTTTTATATATATATATATTTTTTTTTAGATTTTTAATGAACTCATCGAAGAGAAACAATGGCCCAACCCCCGATCCGAACACGGTCTCGGCGATTTCCGCGAGCGCCAGTGCCCAGAAGGGAAAGGATCAAGGTTTCTCAATTTTGAATCCAAAAAATGAAAAATCTAAAAATTTTTACTTTTTATATATATATATATATATTTATTTTATTTTTTTTTAGATTTTTAATGAACTCATCGAAGAGAAACAAGGGCCCAATCCCCGATCCGAACACGGTCTCGGCGATTTCCGCGAGCGCCAGTGCCCAGAAGGGAAAGGATCAAGGTTTCTCAATTTTGAATCCAAAAATGAAAAATCTGATTTTTTTTGTTTTTTTTTTTTTGAAAAGAGAAAGAGTGGAAATAAATTCAAAGAATTAGAAATTTCCAAACAAAAAATCTCATCTCATTTTTTTTGCGGAATTCAACATAGGCCACCAATTATAAAGTAGCCAAGGAAAAGAGAAAAGAAATATAAGCATAGAGCAAAATGATATGCAAATATTTCATTTCTAGCATCGTGTTCTCAAATAAACGAGTCCCACCGGGTGATGCCAGCTTGATGGACCGCGCTCCTGCTCGGTTCTACCGAGGTCGGCGGACGTGGGAGTCCGTCGGGTCCGACCCTTTCGTAACCGGGGGGCAAGGGCGTGCATCAACATTTCTTTTTTTGTGGGTGTGCCAGATTTTCTATTTTACTTGGAATTGCAAGTGGTGATTCGGAGATCAACCTTCGCAAGTAAAAAGGAAATCAACTTCTTTCAAGTTTTCCATTGCACATATATTTAAGAAAAGAGACATTTTTCTTGGTTTGCCGTGAAAGGCGATTTTTTTGGCATTTATAGCCGATTTTGGCGTTTATAGTCGATTTTTGGCATTTATAGCCGATTTTGGCGTTTATAGCCGATTTTTTGCGTTTATAGCCGATTTACAATCCTTATCAATAATGAAAGACAAGAATTGTGATTTTTGTCTCTTTTAAAAAAATACAAACTACAATGAAAAGCAAGAAAAGGAGGATCTAACTTCTCAGGAGATTGTGGGGGACTCGTTTAGATTGACGGTCGCAAGCCATATGTGGACTTCGCCATCATCCATGCAGATGAGAATAGAGGATGCTATCGATTCGCTTGGCTTGGCTATAACCTCGGGTTTTTAGAGGGCAAAGACCAAAGGAAGGTCCTATGTCCAATAAAAAACCGAGTAGACGGGCCGAAAAGCCATATCTAAGCCATTGGAGGCAGGAGGAGAAGGCAAGGACCTTGGGGGGGGGGGGTACCCACCAAGGGACTTTTGTCACCTTGTTGCGGTGGCCGGTGTAGAATTTCCGCAGAGTTTTCTCTCTTTTTCCTTTCTCTGGATTTCTGTCTGCTGTCTGTGCTTTTTTCTCTGATGTTTCTGATGTTCTGTGTTGTGTCTTTTCTTCTTGGAGAGCCCTCCTATTTATAGGCTTTTAGGTAGCCTTTTAGGTGGGTTTATGGGCTTTTATTGTCATTAAGCCGCATAATGGGAGGAGTTACAAAATTGAATTGTTTATTTTGGAACTCCTTTTTCTTGGCTTCTGATTGGCCGGAGGAGATTGAGGGCATTTAATCGCCTTTAATCGCCATGATGGGAGGAGTTTCATGGGTTAAATGCCATGAATCTCTTGACTTGTAACTCCCGAATGCTTGCTTCTGATTGGGCCGTCCAAAGAAATGGATTAATGACTGTAATAAAGCTAGTCAATTAATCGCATTAAGTGGTCGCCGAGCAGCTGAAGAGTCGCGGGCCGTGCCACGTCTTTTGAGATTCTTCTGTTGATGATCATCGATGGATCTTCATGTAGATCAACATCAGATGATCATGTAATTTCAGGTGTTTGTTGCCAACAGCGGGTCGGTGCCATCTGTCCTGTCGATTTCTCGATCGGTCGGGTGGAAAGCGCACTTTTTTTGGTTGACCGGGTGGCGATCAATACTGTCTTCGATACTCTTGATGATTTACCCGTGTTTTGGACGGATGTCAGAGGACTTGGTGTCTCAAAAGCATGAATTTTGGAAAGTACCAGAGGCTGGGCTCCTCGAATCGCGAAAAAACGGTGAAAACCGGGGTTTCCGGGGCTTTCCCGGCGACCCCGGGTTCCAAGGTCGCCGGCGACCCTGGGGGGGTTTTCCCCCTTTCATGTCCCGTTTGTGTCCGTTTTTGCTGTTTTTTTATTCTTTTTTCTTCTGTACTTTTCCTTGACATTTTGACCATTTATTGGCCTAATTTCTTTGTAGGAAACCTGATGAGAATCCTTGCATTTTATTTTGCAAAGTTTCCAATTTCCTGAGAAAGCCGAAGACTTTGTCGCGCAGAGCTGCCGATTTTCCGTCAGAAGCTGAAACTGGGTCAAACGATGTCGGAATGACCTGAAATTTGGTGTGAAGCCTCCTGAGCAATAAATAAGACCAACCATAGGCTTTTGTTTGAGTTTTGAAGCCGTTTGGGGTCCTATCACCTGTAGACTTGCTTTTTGTCGCGATGAAGATGTCGCGGTTTGATGTGCTGTCAACCGATGTCCGATTGACTTGAAATTTGACAGGGAACCTATTGGAGTCATTTTAAGATGATCCATAGGTTCTGTCTTGGAAACCATGGTCCCGGAGAGCTTTGCCGCCGAGAGGCCTGATTTAGCTGTCGGAGAAGCGAAGTTAGGCCAAATGATTTTGAAATGGCTTGAAACTTCTTGTGTACTCCTCTTTTGGCTGTCTGGAAGAATCTTGCAGTTTTTGTTTGATTCTGACAAGATTTTTTTTTGGAAGCAGCATTGCCTATTTATGGCAGGTTGCGACTTCATGTAGCTCTTTGGATCTTGAAAAGGCAAAGGTACATTTTTGGTGTCAACAATGGACCTCCAGAAAAGAGGAGCCGAGAAGAAGAAATCGTTGGTGAAGTTATGATTCTTCCTCTTTCTCTTTCTATTTCTTTCATGGAGTTTTCCATATTTTAATTTGCTTTCTTCCACCCTTTTTTTTAGCAGAGGATGAAGGCTTGGCGATGCCTGAGGTTCCGGCCGATAAGGCAGTGACGGATCCGGTTGTGGCACCTGAAGAATAACTAAGGGACTCTGGAGTGACTCCAAAATCTCCAAATGGTATGACTTCTTTTGCTTTCTTTCTTTTCTTTTTTTTTTGTCTGTGACTTGATTTGCTTACATTTTTCTTATCAGCTGACTTGCCACAAGATCCGATGACTTTGAACCATCGATGGACGCAAATGTTGACGATGCTTCCGATGAGTTCATAGAGGAAGAGAGTGTTCCACCAGTCGTCGAAGAAGGTACTTTATAGTAATAACCCTGATAATGATTTTTAAACATGATCATATTCATTCCTTTTTGTGTTTCATTGGCAGGTTTTGAAGTGACAGAAGAGAATCCATCGCTTTTTTCAGAACCAGAACAAGGGATGCCAGATGTTAATCTGGAGCTAGAGACTCCTACAACCAGTTCTAACACGGCAGAGGTGAGACCTCGTGATGAGATTCCTTATGGCAAAGGTGAGACCTCGTGATGAGATTCCTTCCCCTATGGCTCCAATTGGAAAGAGTTTTTTGTAACCCTTCCAACGGGCATGACATGAGCAGCCGACCAACGGAGAAGGGTGAATTTTCATTTAGTTCATCTCTTCAATTTGCAAAGAAGGTGTTGGCACGGGTTTTGAGCTCTTGTATCGAGACTCTCCTTTTTGGACATTTGGATACCGGATTTGAAATGATCCAGCATGTGTAGCAGATTCTCACTGATGCCAAAAAAGTTAGTCTGGACGTCACAGGTGCCAGGGCGATTGTTGATAGGATCATTGCACTGGGTGACAAGTGGTTTGAGACCACGGCTTTCCCTGATGATTACTTATTCAAGGAGATGTTCCAGGATCCTGCTAATAAAGCTCGATCTGATTTGGATGAGACTACACAGAGCAGGAAGCAGTTCGTCTGGGAGAGGAACTTAGAAGAGTTAGCCATCATCGGGCTGAGGAACGACATTACCATCCTTGATAGGGAGGTCGCCGAGTCTAGGCAACATCTTGAGCATTTGGGGCACAAGTCGCGGCCAAGTAGGCAGCTATGACAGAGGCTCGCGATAGGGTGAGTGCTCTGATTCGTCGGGTTGCAGATGCCGATCCAATTCTCAAAAGGAGGACTGAGGAAAACAAACGATGGCGAACTTCTTGGGATAAGCTTTCCGGTGTAAAAGAAGGATTACGGCATTCTCCAGCATCACATGGAAAATTCCTGAAGAAACTTGCCCTGGAAACTCTGACGGCTGAGGCCAAAAGTTTGCTCGAAGAGCTAAAACTTTGACTAGAGTCCCTTTTTGGTTGAGTTCCTAATTTTTTGTAACATAAACTATTCTTTTTTTTTTATACCACATATATTTCTTTGGTACTCTTTTTTTTGTAGTGTTTGTGAACATTTTCTTTTTTTTTTTTGGTACCACATGAATTTTTTGGTTTTTTTTTTTTGTTTTCCCTACGCTCACTTAAATCTTTTTTTGATGAAAGCAATTGCTAAATGGGATTTGATCAAAAGTTTTTCATTTTGTGAAAAGCTTTTGTCGAATGATTGTTTTGGCATGGGAGCCAGATTTTGTTTGTGGCATGAAAGCCGATTTTGGCATGAGAACCAGTTTTTTGTGGCATTGATAGCCGGTTTTGTGGCATTGATAGCCGGTTTTTTTTTAAAGCCAAGTTTTGGTTTGTGGCATTGATAGCCGATTTTGTTTTATGGCATTGATAGCCGGTTTGTTGGCATTTATAGCCGATTTTGGTGGCATTTATAGCCAGTTTTTTGTTTTAAAAAAATACAAGTATCGACTAAAAGTCGCCTCCTTATTGAATGGTCTTACAAGTATCGATGGAATGTGCCTCCTCGCGGATTTGGGTGCAAGTATCGATGGAATGTCACTCCGTTGGTTTTTATAAAAATTTGGTTTTGCGGGTATTGACTTGATGCCGTTTCCCCATGATTTTTGAAATTTTTGGTTTTCTCGAACCTTTGGGTTGTGGATATCAATTGCAATGTTGCGTCTCAATAATTTTTTGGCTTTTTCGAACGTTTGAAATTTAGGTTGTGGATATCAACTGAAATGTTACGTCTCCACAGTTTTAGGTTTTTTCGAAACTTTGAAATTTGGGTTGTGGATATCAACTGAAATGTTGCATCTCCACGATTTTTTGATTTTGCAAGTATCGACGAAATGTCGCTTCCCTACGATTTTGGAAGGGTCGAACGTAGTTCGCATTCTTCTGATTTGTGTGAGTATCGACTAAGCGTCGCTTCCCCGCGATTTTTTGAAAAACCATTTTTTTTTTATTTAAAGACACGAGGGTCGTAAATTTTCACCTAAAACCATTTTGGCGGTAAAAAGCTGGGTGGACTAGGGTGGAAATCCCAGAATCTGGATTTTTTTTCAAACCATTAATTTTGGGTTCAAGGATCGGAAATTTTGGTCAAGTTAGGGAGAGGCTCCTAAACTTGGATTTTTTTAACAATGAAACGATGAAAGTAAGCATTGTTTTGAGTTTCTAGAAATTTCAACATTTGATATGAAAATTCTAAAAGGAGTGGGTTCGACGAGTGAGTACCTGGGAATAGGCTTTGGCCGTGCAGGCATTGCTCTTACCCAGTTGGGTAAGTCTTCAAGGGGAGTACCGCTTTAAGAACTTGCCGTTGATGGGCAGCATAATCTGTCACCTTCCATGTTTAGGAGGGCGTATGCGCCGTTGGAGAAGAACTTGTCAATGATGTAGGGTCCCTCCCATTTTGGTTCAAACTTGCCTTTGGATTTGTGAGCGAAGGCCATTGGTCTTTTTACGACAAGAACCAAGTCACCCTTTTTGTAGGTGCGTTGCCTGACCTTCTTGTCGAAAGATCCCGTCATGCGTGCTTGGTAAAGTTTAATGCTTTGTCGAGCTTCAAGTCGTCTCTCATCAAGATTTTCTAGCTCATGAAGTCGTAACTTCATATTGCTTTCTTGAGTCGTGTCATTTTGCAAAAATACCCTAAAGGAAGGAATTTGTACTTTCAAGAGTATGATAGCTTCGCATCCATAGACCAAGTAGAATGGTGTGCTATGGATTGGTCCTCGAACGGTGGTTTGATAGTGTAAGACCCCGACCTGAGAGACCTCGATTAGAGTTGATTAGTTGTGTTTTAGTTTTAAGTGTGTTTAGTGGTTTTTAATTAAGTTTGGGGATTAGAATAGCTTTTATAATAGCTTTGGGGAATTTGGAGAGCCTTTTTACTTGTGGGACCCATTAGGGGTTCTTGTTACGACATGTGTGAGATTGGGGGTTTACCGATGATTTCCAAAAATTTTGTTTTTAACCCCATTGGACTTATCTTGTTAATCCCTACAACTTTCATGTTGACATCGTTCCCATTTGAGAGCCCTAAACCAGACTTTTCACAAATTGAGGGCAAAATGGTCTTTTTACCCAAAATCTGGACACCGATTTCAATGTCACCAAAATGTGCAAAATATATACTTTTTGAAAACTAGAAATTTCGCCGATCAACTTTGTCTTCTTCGTCGAAGTCGTTTGAAGCCCCGAAAGTCATATTTTGAGCCCGAGGAGTCTTTTAAGTTGTGGGCCCCATTCCCACTTACAATATATAGAGAGCTTCTTCTTTATTTTTTTCCATTTCTGGCAAAAACCCTAAAAGGAGAAGAGACTTCCAGCCCTAGGGTTTTCCCTTGCCTTTTTCTTGCTTCTTCATCTTCAATCCTTCACCAAGCTAGTGCTAATGGAGAAATAGAGGTTACAATCTTCTTCCTCGTCTCAAGGGCTTCATCTTGACACCATTTTTAAAGAAAACCGCCCACTCCAAGACTTCCTTTGAACAACACCTTGCTTTTTGAAGAACTTCCTTGTAAGTGATCTTCTTAAAAGTTTTATAATCTTGTTTGTTTAGCCCTAGGGAAACTCCATTTCGTTTATTGGAAGATTTTGTTTTGTTTTACTTGGATTTTGATATACTAGGGTTTGGATTTGGGGGTTTTTGTATAGGTAATTGATTGAGGGCTTAAGAGGTGATTAGAGCTCAATTTGAATTGCATTGGACCCAAGGCAAGTGGATGAAATGATTCTCATGTGTTTATCGTGTTTTATGCAAATCTTGATTTATCTTCATTAATAGTTTTAATGGTCTATCATTCTTGATAGTTTGGTACTATTGATTTTGAATGATGATTTGATGAGATGAGGAGGTCAAGGAAGGGCCCAAATATTCATGAAGTTATGTTTGGAAGAAGGGGAAAGAAAGGAAATGGATAGGAGTTGGACAAGAGAAGAATTCAACCAAATGGGTTGAGATTCGTTGCAGAACCGATCGATCGCCCATCAGGTCCGCTCAATCGGACTGTAAATAACTGAGAACGTTTCAGGACCGATCGATCGGCCTATGAGTCCGATCGATCGGACTGAAATGAAATGAACTACAAAATAATGGGAATTGTAGAACTGTCCTCTAGATTCATTTCAAGCCCATACTCAAGTCCAATTCAGCTCTAGCCCTTCTCTTCTTATTTGAAGACATTGAACCTGTAATGATGCATTTAAACCCATGAAAGAATTGAGTAAATTGTGATGGGTTGTAGTGGGAGTTATTGTTTGGAGCCCCAATGTCATTTAAGGACTTGTGAGGCATTACTTGAAGTTCGGAGGGAGGAGGAACCTCATCATGGAGATTCCATGAGGCTTTCTAGATTGACCAATGTGTATAAGGACCCGGAATGTCCCTAACTCTTAAAGATTACCAAATTACATCATGATCGATATACGGGACCCTATTCACACTGATTCAATTCTAGGGACCCCATCTTTTAGTCTGTAAATGTGTGGGAAACTATTTGTATTCGATTTCAACCAAACTCCTATTTTGGGATTTCAACCCATAATGTGTGAGTACACTTGAACCGAGGGCATTGTATTACCATATTGTTAATTTGTCTACACCTGTCCCGACTTTTATGCGTCTTATACCTATGGGTACCCCATCCCATTATGTGTATTTATATGCTTTGATTTTCGCATGTTACCTATGAGTCGGCACCACTCAGCTTGGATAACCTTATCGGTTTGATCCACCGGTTTGGATATCCCCCTTCTGTTTTACCCGCTGCAGCATGGTTCCCGCCTCGCCCCGATATACCCGGTTCGCTACCGTGGTCCCACAGAGTATTATATGTATTTATTTTATAAAATCGTCGACTCTCCTCACCTCGTGTGACTGAGGTCAACATCGTTGATTCTCCTCACCTCGTGTGATTGAGGTCAATGTCCCGATGTGCTCTCATCACTTTTGTGAGAGAGGATGTAGCTTTGTGTGGTTGCCACCTTGTTAGTCCCGAATCCTTGTTACCTTACATGTTTTATTTGCATATGTACTTCTTTTAAATGATATATTATTCTTTTACGAAGTTCATCATTTATACAAGCTTTCTAACTCTTGCAAATACCATTATTTTCTTATTGTAATATCTTTTCATCCACCTGCCAGACCGTCGTGTCTGATCCATTTATTTTGGTACTCAGGTCCCGAGCTTATTGCCATTGAGGAGGAGCCTGAGGATACGGTCGGTGAACCGCAGCGAGTGATTGAGTGGCAAGCCGACGATGTCATGTAGACATTCGGCCTTGCCTTGAGAACGATACATTTTGGGATCTTATGATATCTTTATCTTAGGTTTTGTTGGTTGTATGGTCTTTGTTGACCATTATTTTAGGGCATTAATCAACTGATCTTTTGTAATTACACTTAACTTTACTTTTGGGGAATTATGATTATGATCATTGCTCATTCTGATATCTTGTCATGTAATCATAAATCAGTCTTGTTTATGGAATGGGATAGCATTTATATGATTTGCTACACGCTTCCGCAATTTTGAGAATGTGTTTGATATGGTTATATGTGAGATGATGTATAAAGATAATCCTCATCGCGGAACCCTGTGGGAAATCACGTGCACGGATAAATGTTTTTTTAATTCCGTGTGCGGTTTAGCCAAAGAGATGCACGTGGCGCGGCATCATCACCGTCCCGATTCCCGGACTTGGCCTTTTTCCCCTAATCCCAGTCCGGGGTCGCGACAGGACTGGTATCAGAGCGGGACATGTTTCAGGCAATTAAAAGAAACTGGAAATCTTAAGTACGTGGTGAGGATTCGTTAGATAGAATCGTGTGAGCAATGTGTGACCACCCTGTGCTTGATTTATATGTGCTAATAATTTGTTTTGCAGCGTTATGCCACCTCGCAAAAGAACAGCAAACAGTAATCACGTTGCTAGTAACAGTGAGGATACAGGGCCTATTGCAGAGGAACCACAGGACAACAATATGCAGAACCAATTCCAATAGATGATGCTGGCTATGATAGACCAACAACGCCAGGCAAATGAGAACTAGGCTAGACTCCAAGCACAAGCATATGAGACACAGACCAGATTGCAAGAACAGATGCTTAAGAAAGACGAGGATCATGCTAGGGAGATAGCTCAAATGCAAGCACAGTTGTTGGGGATATTAGAAAGGAGACCGGAACCAATCCCAGTTGCACCACCTGGTCCGGTAAACATTAGAGGGAATGATCCTAATGTGTTGTATGAGCGGTTCAGGAAGAGAGGACCGAAAGAATTTTTGGGGACAGAGGATCCAATGGCAGCAGATGACTGGCTTGAACACACCGAGAACATATTTGAGATCTTCACATGTACGGGTGTAGAACGAGTACAGCTTGCAGCCTCTATGTTCACGGGCATAGCAGATATATGGTGGAAGACCATCAAGGCAGAATATAGGGCAATGGCTGATGCAGAAGCTTGGGCTAACTTCAAGAGACAATTTGGGAAAAATATGTACCTACACATGTCAAGAGGCAAAAGGCAGCAGAATTTCAAGAACTTGTGCAAGGGAATATGACAGTCCTCGAATACCTCACCAAATTCGAGAGATTGTCAAGGTATGCACTGGAGTTGGTAGACACGGAGGAGAAGAAGATAACCAAGTTCCTTGAGGGACTTCACCCGATTATTGAGAGGGATGCTACCGGGGTTGTACCACCCGCCACCTTTGAAGAAGCTGTCAAGAGGGCATACAAATTCGAGAACTTCCATAACAAGATCATCAAGAACCAAGGAAAGGGTCAAGGCCAGTAGCAGAACTATCAGCAAAGAAACAATCAGAACAAAAGGCCAAGGAAAGAGCAGAATACGCAGAATCCAGTGGTTTGTATTCACTGTGGGAAAAACCATGAGAGTACCAATTGCCGTTTTATTACGGGAGCATGCTTTAGATGTGGCTCCATGAACCACCAAATGAAGGATTGTCCAAGGCCAGATAGACATAATAGGCAGCAGCAAGGAGCACAGCGCCAGGCACCACCTCAGAATGCGTTAGTGGTCCAGAATCAGGCAAGGCCACTACAGCAACAGGCACCACAACAGCAGTATAAGCCACAGCAGCAGCAACAGACCCGTCAGCAAGGGCAGAATCAGAATCAAAATCAGCGTCCTCAGAATCAGAACAGGAATGCACAACAAGGCAGGCAACAGCAACGACAGAATAGGCCACAACAGAGGGCACAGCTTTATGTTGTCAATAGAGCGGATGCAGAGGCTGAAGGCATTGTAGTGGAAGGTACACTTCTCGTCTGTGGTTTTGAGGCTAGAGTTTTGTTTGACCCTGGCTCTACTCACTCATTCCTATCTCCAAAATTTGCTAAGTTGATTGATATGTATGCTAGAGAGTTGAGTTTCATTTTGACTGTGACTACCCCTTTAGGTAAGGAAGTTGTTTGTAGAACTTTTTACCCTAGTTGCCCAGTCATGATAGGAGAAGTAGTATTACCAGCAGATCTCATTTTATTAGAGATGCAGGATTTTGATGTCATCCTAGGGATGGATTGGTTAGCAGGATACCATGCTATGATGGATTGTTTCCATAAAACCCTAACTTTTAAGTTAGAGGAGACCCAGGCAGGGGTATTGTTTCAAGGAGAGAAGAGTAGTTCTGGTGCAGGGTTTATTTCAGCGTTGAAGGCTGATAGGCTTCTAAAAAGTGGTTGTGAGGGTTATTTGGCGTTTATCACGGAGGATAAACGGTCCCAAGGGGTGGATGAGATCCCAATTGTTTGTGAGTTTCCGGATGTTTTCCCGGAGGAGATACCGGGATTGCCACCCATTAGAGAGATAGACTTCACTATTGAGTTGTTACCGGGGACCGCTCCGATATCCATCGCACCCTACAAAATGGCTCCGGAAGAATTGGGAGAGTTGAAGATGCAATTGCAAGAACTTTTAGACAAAGGTTTTGTGAGACCTAGTGTGTCACCGTGGGGAGCACCAGTTTTGTTTGTGAAGAAGAAAGACGGTTCCATGAGAATGTGTATTGACTATAGGAGATTGAACCAAGTGACCATCAAAAATAAAGAACCAAGTGACCATCAAAAACAAATATCCATTGCCAAGGATAGATGAATTGTTTGATCAGTTGCCAGGAGCTGCTTACTTTTCGAAGATCGATTTGAGGTCAGGCTACCATCAGTTGAGAGTTAGAGATTCAGATGTACCAAAAACAGCCTTTCGGACAAGATATGGACACTATGAGTTTCTAGTGATGCCATTTGGTTTGACTAATGCACCGGCAGTTTTCATGGCATTGATGAACAAAATATTTGCAGAGTATTTGGATCAGTTTACAGTAGTGTTTATTGATGACATTTTGGTGTATTCCAAGACCAAAGAAGAGCATGAGGAACATTTGAGGATAGCACTCCAGCTTTTGAGGGAGAATCAGTTGTTTGCGAAGCTTAGTAAGTGTGAATTTTGGTTGGACCAAGTCACATTTTTGGGTCATATCATCTCCAAAGAAGGATTATCAGTGGACCCGTCCAAGATTGAGGCAGTCATGAATTGGGACAGATCGAAAAATGCATCAGAGATCAGGAGTTTTCTTGGGTTGGCAGGATATTATCGGAGGTTTGTGCAAGGATTTTCGTCGATTGCATCACCTTTGATGAAGTTGACAAGGAAGAATGTACCATATGTTTGGACGGACAAGTGTGAAGCTAGTTTCCAAGAGCTGAAAAAGAGATTGATTACGGCTCCAGTCCTTACTTTGCCATCTGGGAGCGGCAATTTCACCAATTTTACCGATGCTTCCAATATTGGACTTGGATGCGTGTTAATGCAAGATGGGAAGGTAGTTGCATATGGATCCCGACAATTGAAAGATCATGAGAATAACTATGCAACACATGAACTTGAGTTGGCTGCAGTTGTTTTAGCCTTGAAGTTGTGGAGACACTACCTCTATGGAGAGAAGTTTGAGGTTCACTCCGACCACCGTAGTCTACAGTACTTGTTTTCTCAAAAGGAGTTGAACATGAGGCAGAGGAGATGGATGGAATATATCAAGGACTACGATTTCCCAATCAAGTATCACCCGGGGAAAGCGAATGTAGTTGCAGATGCCTTGAGTAGAAAGTCGGTGAGCATGGCAAGTCTTCGGGGGACTTACGTGGTACAATAGTTAGAAGAGTTGGGAGTAGATTTTCAGCCACTAAGAGAGGGTGTCATGTTGGCAAACATGTCAATGTCAGAGCCTTCTTTCATTCAGAAGATCAAAGAGAATCAGTTGCAAGATCCAGAGTTGGCTAAGATTTTTGAGCATTTAGCAGACCGTCCGGATTTTCGTGTTGTAGATGGAGTTTTGTACTATCGAGACCGTTTATGTGTGCCTAACTTGGAGGACTTGAGAAATGATATCATGACCGAGGCTCACAATACCAAGTATTCCATACACACGGGCAGTACGAAGATGTACCAGAATTTGAAGGGCAGATTCTGGTGGAATTACATGAAGAGAGAGATAGCAGCTTTCGTCTCTCGTTGTATGATATGTCAGTTGATCAAGGCGGAACACCAGAAGCCTCCAGGGTTACTACGGCCATTAGAGATTCCAGAATGGAAATGGGAGCACATTACCATGGATTTCATATGGGGTTACCGGAGACTAGTAAGGGCAATAATGCTATTTGGGTCATAGTGGACCGTCTTACCAAGTCAGCTCATTTCCTACCGATGAAGACTGGGAAGAAGATGCATATGTTACCTTTGGCACAGTTGTTTGTCACAGAGATTGTCAGTCTACATGGACAACCGGTTTCCATCACATCCGATAGAGACAGCAGATTTATCTCAAGATTTTGGAAGACATTGCATGAGTCTATGGGTATGAAGTTACAGTTCAGCATAGCCTATCACCCACAGACCGATGGTCAGTCAGAGAGAACAATTCAGACACTTGAGGATATGCTCCGAGCTTGTGTGTTAGATTTCAAGACTCAGTGGGATGAAGCCTTACCGTTGTGTGAGTTCGTTTACAACAATAGTTTCCACTCGAGTATTGGTATGGCGCCTTTTGAGGCTTTGTATGGCAGAAGGTGTAGGACACCTGTTTGTTGGGAAGAAGTTGGCACTCGCAGTTTCCATGGACCGACCATTGTTAGTGAGACAAGTGACAAGGTCAAGTTGATCTAAGAACGTCTGAAAGTGGCTCAGAGTAGACAGAAGAGTTATGCAGACTCTCACAGAAGGGATTTACAATTCAAAGAAGGAGATAAGGTTTTCTTGAAAGTGTCACCTACTCGTGGAACCTTGAGGATTGGACAGAAGAGCAAATTGTCTAGGAGGTACATTGGACCGTATGACATTGTGAGTAGGATTGGTGATGTGGCTTACAGGTTAGCCTTACCACCGAACTCTCCAGCGTACACAATGTTTTTCATGTGTCTATGTTGAAGAAATACGTTCCCGACAGACTACACATACTCCGTTAAAAACCGTTGGAAATCCGAGAAGATGCTACATATGTTGAGAAGCCTAAGCAGATCATTGACACCAAGGAACAAGAATTGAGAACTCGGACTATTCAGTGGGTCAAGGTACTTTGGGAGAATCATGGACCGGAAGAAGCAACATGGGAATTACGAGATCAAGTTCAGAAGAAGTACCCACATCTCCTACCGGAGGTGAGTTTTAATTTTCATTTGGAGGACCAAATGTCCTAAGGGGTGGAGGATGTAAGACCCCGACCCGAGAGACCTCGATTAGAGTTGATTAGTTGTGTTTTAGTTTTAAGTGTGTTTAGTGGTTTTTAATTAAGTTTGGGGATTAGAATAGCTTTTATAATAGCTTTGGGGAATTTGGAGAGCCTTTTTACTTGTGGGACCCTTTGGGGGTTCTTGTTACGAAATGTGTGAGATTGGGGGTTTACCGATGATTTCCAAAAATTTTATTTTAAACCCCATTGGACTTATCTTGTTAATCCCTACAACTTTCATGTTGACATCGTTCCCATTTGAGAGCCCTAAACCAGACTTTTCACAAATTGAGGGCAAAATGGTCTTTTTACCCAAAATCTGGACACCGATTTCAATGTCACCAAAATGTGCAAAATATATACTTTTTGGAAACTAGAAATTTCGCCGATCAACTTTGTCTTCTTCGTCGAAGTAGTTTGAAGCCCCGAAAGTCATATTTTGAGCCCGAGGAGTCTTTTAAGTTGTGGGCCCCATTCCCACTTACAATATATAGAGAGCTTCTTCTTTATTTTTTTCCATTTCTGGCAAAAACCCTAAAAGGAGAAGAGACTTCCAGCCCTAGGGTTTTCCCTTGCCTTTTTCTTGCTTCTTCATCTTCAATCCTTCACCAAGCTAGTGCTAATGGAGAAATAGAGGTTACAATCTTCTTCCTCGTCTCAAGGGCTTCATCTTGACACCATTTTTAAAGAAAACCGCCCACTCCAAGACTTCCTTTGAACAACACCTTGCTTTTTGAAGAACTTCCTTGTAAGTGATCTTCCTAAAAGTTTTATAATCTTGTTTGTTTAGCCCTAGGGAAACTCCATTTCGTTTATTGGAAGATTTTGTTTTGTTTTACTTGGATTTTGATATACTAGGGTTTGGATTTGGGGGTTTTTGTATAGGTAATTGATTGAGGGCTTAAGAGGTGATTAGAGCTCAATTTGAATTGCATTGGACCCAAGGCAAGTGGATGAAATGATTCTCATGTGTTTATCGTGTTTTATGCAAATCTTGATTATCTTCATTAATAGTTTTAATGGTCTATCATTCTTGATAGTTTGGTACTATTGATTTTGAATGATGATTTGATGAGATGAGGAGGTCAAGGAAGGGCCCAAATATTCATGAAGTTATGTTTGGAAGAAGGGGAAAGAAAGGAAATGGATAGGAGTTGGACAAGAGAAGAATTCAACCAAATGGGTTGAGATTCGTTGCAGAACCGATCGATCGCCCATCATGTCCGATCGATCGGACTGTAAATAACTGAGAACGTTTCAGGACCGATTGATCGGCCTATGAGTCCGATCGATCGGACTGAAATGAAATGAACTACAAAATAAAGGGAATTGTGGAACTGTCCTCTAGATTCATTTCAAGCCCATACTCAAGTCCAATTCAGCTCTAGCCCTTCTCTTCTTATTTGAAGACATTGAACCTGTAATGATGCATTTAAACCCATGAAAGAATTGAGTAAATTGTGATGGGTTGTAGTGGGAGTTATTGTTTGGAGCCCCAATGCCATTTAAGGACTTGTGAGGAATTACTTGAAGTTCGGAGGGAGGAGGAACCTCATCATGGAGATTCCATGAGGCTTTCTAGATTGACCAATGTGTATAAGGACCCGGAATGTCCCTAACCCTTAAAGAGTACCAAATTAAATCATGATCGACATACGAGACCCTATTCACACTGATTCAATTCTAGGGACCCCATTTTTTAGTCTGTAAATGTGTGGGAAACTATTTGTATTCGATTTCAACCAAACTCCTATTTTGGGATTTTAACCCATAATGTGTGAGTACACTTGACCCGAGGGCATTGTATTACCATATTGTTAATTTTTCTACACCCGTCCCGACTTTTATGCGTCTTATACCTATGGGTACCCCATCCCGTTATGTGTATTTGCATGCTTTGATTTTCGCATGTTACCTATGAGTCGGCACCACTCAGCTTGGATAACCTTATCGGTTTGATCCACCGGTTTAGATATCCCCCTTCTGTTATACCAGCTGCAGCATGGTTCCCGCCTCGCCCCGATATACCCGGTTCGCTACCATGGTCCCGCAGAGTATTATATGTATTTATTATATAAAATTATCGACTCTCCTCACCTCGTGTGACTGAGGTCAACGTCGTTGATTCTCCTCACCTCGTGTGATTGAGGTCAATGTCCCGATGTGCTCTCATCACTTTTGTGAGAGAGGATGTAGCTTTGTGTGGTTGCCACCTTGTTAGTCCCGAATCCTTGTTACCTTACATGTTTTATTTGCATATGTACTTCTTTTAAATGATATATTATTCTTTTACGAAGTTCATCATTTATATACAAGCTTTCTAACTCTTGCAAATACCATTATTTTATTATTGTAATATCTTTTCATCCACCTGCCAGACCGTCGTGTCTGATCCATTTATTTTGGTACTCAGGTCCCGAGCTTATTGCCATTGAGGAGGAGCCTGAGGATGCGGTCGGTGAACCGCAGCGAGTGATTGAGTGGCAAGCCGACGATGTCATATAGACATTCGGCCTTGCCTTGAGAACGATACATTTTGGGATCTTATGATATCTTTATCTTAGGTTTTGTTGGTTGTATGGTCTTTGTTGACCATTATTTTGGGGCATTAATCAACTGATCTTTTGTAATTACACTTAGCTTTACTTTTGGGGAATTATGCTTATGATCATTGCTCATTCTGATATCTTGTCATGTAATCATAAATCAGTCTTGTTTATGGAATGGAATAGCATTTATATGATTTGCTACACGCTTCCGCAATTTTGAGAATGTGTTTGATATGGTTATATGTGAGATGATGTGTAAAGATAATCCTCACCGCAGAACCCTGTGGGAAATCACGTGCACGGATAAATGTTCTTTTAATTCCGTGTGCGGTTTAGCCAAAGAGATGCACGTGGCGCGGCATCATCACCGTCCCGATTCCCGGACTTGGCCTTTTTCCCCTAATCCCGGTCCGGGGTCGCGACAGATAGGCCCACAAAGCTTCAGATAGTTCGTCGCTCCAGTCTCTTTTGTGACTTGAGACCATTTTCTTGAGGATTTTACAGAGTGTCTTGTTAAAAGCTTCTGCTAATCCATTTGCTGCCGGATTGTATGGAGTCGAAGGACAGTTTTGGATTTTTTATTTGTCACAGAACCTGTAGAATCGATGATCCCGGAATTGTGGTCCGTTATCATGGACAAATCTTTTAGGTATGCTAAAACGATAAACGATGTTGATGCACAGGAAGTGAAGGACTGATGAGGTTTTCATTTCGTTGAGCGCAAATGCTTCTGACCACGTGGAGAAATAATCCGTAGTGGCGAAGATAAAGCGATGACCTTTGCTTGAAGGGGGAGAAATAGGACCTATGATATAGGTGGGTCTCTAGGATAGGTTTCAAAAACTTCTGACCCACTTGATCATCTCTCCAGAAGGCAACAAAAATCAATCCAAGATGTGTACCCTCAATCTCAGTCATCATGATCAGTAAAAAACTCTTTCTAGAAGATAGAAATAACAACTAACAAGCAACAAATAAATCTACAACATACAAGGAAGTAGATTATACCTTTGGAGCTCGGTTGTGCTCTAATGGAGAAGTTGCGTCTTTCTTTGATGATAAAACTCTTTCACTTATCAAATAGGGATGTCCAAGACCTCTTGATCTTTCATGCTATGACCAGTATCAGATTCTCTCTTCTCAAGAAGATGGTGGGATCTCCAAGAGAAAAACTACTAGGAACTCAAAGGAGGAACTAGAAGGAGAACTAGAAGAGGGAAGAGAGGAAGTGCTTGTGCAACTCTTGCACAAAATTAGGGCGAACATCCAAGGGTTGGGCATGCAACACTTATGGGAATAAGGGGGTGGACGTCCAGCACTACTCCTCTAATTTTGCAGCACAAAAGCACTTATCAATTAATATTAGAAGTCTTACTTCCATAAGAATTAGTAACTTTCTCTTCTTTCTAATTGAAATAGAAGTCTCACTTCTCTAACAATTAGTAACTTACTATATCATAATTAGAAGTCTCACTTCAAATATGATTAGTAACTTTCTGATTCCTTTCTAATTAAAATAGAAGTCTCACTTCTACTAAAATTAGTAAGTTTACTATTACCACTATTAGAACTCTCACTTCAAATAGAAATAGTAACTTTCCTTTTAGTGTTCAACTAGAATTAGTATCTTAATAGTTTGGCTAGCGTGGGGACTACTAGGGATTCCTTAGAAAGCCTGGGACTCGTGACCCCACATATCATGTGTAGTCCGGGCCCACAGTTTATTGCAAATAACTCCACTATATAAATGAAATTGAACTCTAGTCTTAGGAATATCACATAGAAGACCCTAAACTTCCACATTACCACAAGTAGGCCCCACCATCAATATCCATGGATCAATTGAACCTATCTTCCAAACTAGATCCACATCTTATCATCCTTGATCTCCAATTAATTATAATGATCATAGGTACCTTTCCAATTAACTCTTAATCGGAATGGGTGCGCACTTACCAATGATAAATTCATTAATTGGCACAAGGGGGTATTAGAGATAGATTCCATCTTGACCATTGAATGTTCCCACAGCTCTACTACCACGTACCCAAATCACCAAGGTGTTGACCTACAGTTGGCCTCACTTATTGGTGACTCAAAGCAAATGAGTAGATAGAAACTTGAGTTCATTAATGTCTCAGATTAAGAGCTTACTGCTATGGAATTATGAGAGCAGACTTTAGGTTTAAAGACAATGTTCATAAGGTGCTTCTCATTGTCCTTCAATGCATCCAATGTGCCAGCACTATGATATATCCAGAATCTTCCATTCTGATGATCGAGACAAATCACACTATCTCATAGTGTTCAAAGTGCTGCAACCTTGTCGGTATGAGATGTCCAGTCTCATCACTGGTTGTGAAGATATTTAAGTATAATATTTGCTACACATGTCTCATGTATGTGGATCTCATCCATACACATGTGTTACATCTAATATACTTGTGGACTCCGGTTCATCTCATAAACCATCATGTCATTCGTATTAGTTATGTGCAAGTATATAATAAATCACAATTCATCTCATGAAAGGAAAGCATGAATATATATTGATAAATAAAGAAAATAATCAATTTAATATATCATCTACTGGATGGAGTCCATAAAACCAACAATCTCCCACTTGGGCTCAATGCCAGTTAGGGTTGCATCTCATGCACATCCCGTCTTCTTACAGATCAAAGACTTTTGTATTTAAAGGCTTAATAAAGAGATCTCCCAGATTGTCTGCAGAGGCTATCTTGGTGATCGTACATCACCTCTCTACACAATCTATCTGACCATATATAACTTCCTCTGTACATGCTTTTTAGCTCTTGGGTTCCTTGGACTTAGTGACTACCCTGCTGTTGTCACAGTAAACTGTGAGCAGTTGTCCTGCCAAATATACCACTCCAAGTTCCATAAGGAATCTTTTGAGCCAATCTGCTTCCTTAGCTGCTTCTCAAGCGTCTACAGTATAAACACATACCCAGAAGTTGATTTCTTTGAATCCCGATCTGACTAGAAGTCAGTATCTATGTATCTGACTGGAATCAACTCATCACTGCCGCAAATCGACATGTGATCTCTAGTCCTTCTCAAGTATTTGAGAACACATCTTACAGCAGTCCAATGATAAGGACCTAGGCTAGACTGATATATGCTGACTAGGCCTACTGCGTGACAGATATCCAGTCTAGTACAAAGCATAGCTAACTGTACCAGCACCTTATCTATATATGCATCTTGGGATAAGCCTATCATCCTATTATTCCGGTCTCAATGAAAATTGATCCCTAGGATGTAGCTGGCTTCTCCCAAGTCCTTTATTATCAAAAGTCTTAGCAAACCAAAACTTTTACTGTGACGATATCCGTATGTCACTCTATGGGAGAAGGACGTCGTCGACATATAATACCAGAAAAACTACCATGCCTTTTTGACATTTCATGTACACACATGGCTTATCCGAATTCTGACAAAAACCAAATGACTTGATTGCCTTGTCAATACGAATGTTCCTGTTCCGTGATACCTGCTTGAATCCATAAATGGACTTCTGCAGCTTACAAACTCTTTGCACTTGGTTATTAGCTATAAAACCATCTGGCCGCATCATATAGATGTCTACCTCAAGATTGCCGTCGTGAGATGTTGTCTTGACATCCATTTGCCAAATCTCATCACCGAGATGAACCGCAATGGATAAGAGTATCCGGATGGAACTCTTCCATCTGGTCCTCTTTTTCTTTTGTAGACCTACTTGCACCCAATAGGTTTGATATTGGCAGGCATGCCCATAAGTATCCAGACCTGATTGGAGTACATAGACTCCAACTCAGCTCTTATAGCAACTAGCCAAAGTCCCGAAACTATGTCATTAACTGCTTCATCATAGTTACAGGGATCTTGTTCTGGTTCCCCCGGGATTGCCTCGTAAGACTCTCCCAAAACAGAGAACCTACCAGGGGGCCCGATAATACTCGCACTATGACAAGGCATTGGTGTAACTACTGGGTCAGGTATGGGCGTATTTTCTTAAAGTTTGGTTATTCTTGGATTTGGAATTGATCGCCTTGAATTTCTTCCAAGATAACCTTTTCTAGAAATTTTCGGTCAATTATATAATCTTCCTCCAGAAAACCACATTGGTGCTGACAAGCACTTTCTGCTTTCTGGGATTATAGAATAACCAATTTTTAGTTCTTTTTGGGATATTCTATAAACGTGTATCCTCCCGACTTCGATTCCAACTAACCCGTCTGAACCTTAAGCATGTGTGCCAGACAACCCTTAAACATTGTAAACTAGGCTTTCGTCCAGTCTATAACTCCTGGGGAGTCTCAGGTATAGACTTAGATGGAATGAGGTTTAGTATATACATTGAAGTTTCCATATCCCAAAGATATAGGTAATCCTAAGAAAATCAACATAGACTCGATCATTTATAAAAGAGTCGGGTTCTTTCTTTCTGCTACTGCGTTCTGTTGAGGCATACCAGGAGTAGACAACTGGAATAGAATTGCATTCTCTGATAAGTATCCCATAAAATCAGCAGAGAGATATTCTCCTCCTCGATCTCATTGAAGAGTATTTATACTTTTACCTAAATGCTTTTCCGCTTCTGCTCGAAAACTTTTTGAACTTTTCAAAAGTCTCGTACTTACGGTGCATAAGGTATATGTATCCATATCTTGAGTAATCATCGGTGAAAGTGATGAAATACTCATATCAATCTCTTGCTCTAATATTATGGGTCTATACACATCAGTATACACTAACTCCAATAAATCTTTGGCCCTACTGCCCTTAGATGAATAAGGGTCTTTTGGTCATTTTGCCTTCCAAATAGGATTTACAGACAGGCATTGGTCCTACCACCAATGAAGGCAAGATACCATCTTTCACTAGCCTGTCAATCCTGTTTAGGGTTATATAACCTAGCATCTTAGGTGCCAATGGTTTGTTGGATTAGATGAAGGTGACTACCTATTTAAAGATGGTCTATTATTAATATCAGTGTCATGTATCTCATATATTGTGGGAGTTAAACAAATAAAGGCCATTGATTACCTTGTCAGAATGTATATGAGTAACGTTCCTCTTTTAAGACAATTTCATTACCAAAAGTAATAGAATGACTCTTATTCATTATACTAGAAATTAAAATTCCGTCTTAAAATGGTACATATAATGTATCTGATAAAATCAATTTAATATCTGAAAGCAACTAAGTTACTACTCCCACTGACACTGCTTCTGCCTTGGCTTCCAATCCCAGGTTAACAATGATTTCTCCGTCACTAATCGTCCTAGTTACCTGTAACTCCTGCAACATATTACATATCTGATTAGTTGCACCGGAGTCAACACACTAGGATTCTGAAGTACTAGTTGCAAAACTAACTTCAGAAATAAGTGACTCAATCATACCTGAGATCCTTTCATTTGAAAGAAAAACTAGACAATTCCTCTTCCAATGTCCTGTAATACTACAGTGGAAACACTTTCCCTTTGCTCCCGTATCCTTGACCTTGGCTACACCACTAGTAGAACCATTCCTAGACCTTGGCCACACCACTAGTAGAACCATTCTCCATCTTAGGACCTTCGATGACTGATTTCTTCTTGCTATCCTGGTCTTTGCCTTTCGGCTTGGACCTAGCAAATGACTTTTCTGTCATGAGGGCAGTTGGTATTTTCTTCATTATTTCCTCAAACACTACCAGCTGGCGAGACAGCTCAGCTATGGTCATTTCCAATTTATTATAATTGATCTCAAAATGATTGAATGAGTTCGGTAGTGATTGAATGACCATGACGATCTACGATTCTGTATCAATCATAGCCCCTAGTACATCTAACTCATTCAATGCCAACATCATTTTTAACAAACATTTTTGTACTGGGGTTCCCTCAGCCATCTTAGTCTTTATCAACACTTTCATAGCAGCCTACCTAGTAGGCCTGACCTGTTATGTAAACATCTCCTTTAAGTTCGATATAATATCCTATGCTCACTTATAGGATTGATGTTGATCTTGCAAAACACTAGACATGGATGTCTGTATAAAACATCTGACAATCTCATTGTCTTTTGTCCACTTGGTGTAAAGGTCTTTCTCATACTGTGGTGCATCAAGCTTAAGTTCAGGAAGGGAGGGTATGGTAAGAACATATCTACATCCTGAAGCTATCAGGATAATATCAAGGTTCCTTTTCCAATTTAAATAGTTGGATCCCATCAACTTATTCTGGTTGAGGATGGTCACAAGTGGATTGAAAGTATTTGAATTCATGCTGAATAAACTGTTGCACATAACCATACATTCAATACAAGAATATAAATGACATTGGGTTTAGTATTCTACCAAATTTATGTGGGAATCCTCATAACCACTAAATTCATAAATACATCGGAATCACAATCCCTTAGGGCATGCCTCCTAGGGGAGTGCGAATGTCCTTGGATTGGTGCGGATCAAAGTTCGTCAAAATTGGAATAAACACTAACTATCCATGATCCCCATCATTCATTATCATCTAGGTATCTCATAACAAATAATGTATGACTCCCGATTAGCTTTGGTTTCTAAAATACATGAGGCAAATCCTATGGGATATTACATCATCATTTTAGCTAAGTGTGACCCACCAACTAGCATTGCATGACAACCGTTGTGAGCAGCTCCTCCTAGGGGAGTAAGCCCCCACCCTGTCTCACCAACACTATGCATAGGAGATCCATATCTAGTAACCAGACAAGTAAAAGCCCTCCGAAGGAATGGCCACACTCTTGGTGGCGCGAGGCTAATACTTTCCTTACAATGGACCTATGGTGGAAACCCATGGGGATTTCTCAATTTAATTGCCCCGCTCCCACTTAATATTTGAATTGAGGATTTCCTTTTAAGGTATTAAGGCCCATATATATATATATGAACATCAAATCACCACATGATATGATCTAAGATTGGTTCCAAGTCAAGTTATTTTAAGGAAAGTTCAGTTTCTTAAATTAGTGTTACCAATGTGTCCATCTCATGGGTCATCAACACTAATTAGAACTCTTACCAAAAAATAATTTTATTTGACCAATTTTAGTAACTTGTTATGTTTGGATCAGATTTGGAAACTTCCTAAATTAAACATTCATCCATAAATAGAAAATGCAAAAAATAGAAACTAGTCCTCTCCTCCACATGGCCCAAGCAGAATAGACTTCTAGACTTTCCAAAATTTTGGAATTCCACTAACTCTTTGGGAAACTCCAAATCTCTTTTGGTAATCTTCAAGCTCTTTGATTAGGAGTCCAACTGTACTTTCCTTCTTCGTCTCGGACATCGCCAGAATTTACAAATTTAAAAAATTACATAAATTCCTATGTCATTACAATGAGACTTACATGGTAATCTATTCATGAAAATAAAAAGGCTCATAGGGAATTTCACCATGCCTTGCCCTAAATCGGGAAACCAAGGAAACCATGATGCCCTTTACAAATTGCCAAAAATAAATCATCAACCGTAAAAAAAGTAATAAGACTTGTGGGCCACATGGATAGGACAAGATCACCTGCAAGTTAGTATCTCATACAACAAAGCAACTCACAAAACCGGATTACCAAACAACAATGGAAAAATAAGATGCCAAAAGTTGCCACTTCTATAAATCATGCGCTTCGCAAAGGGGGTCTGGGGGTATCCCCCAGCGGGCCGACCTGTCCAGTTCAGCTGGCCGAATTGACGGACCCAAAAATTTGGGTTTTCTCAAAATCTTTGCCAACTGTTCCCAAACAACTTCTAATGATTCCAAATGCCTTTTAATGGCTTCCTACCATCCTTCCATCATAGTTAAATCCTTTTGTAACATTCCAAACATGGATCTACTATAAAAAATGAGCAAACCCATTCAAAACTGATCCTTGCATAGCCCTAGGTCTATCCTCTTCGTATCTCATGCAAAGATTAGATCTAGATAACTGATATAACATGACTAGAGATGAGCTAAGGCTCAGATACCAATTAGTGGAAATAGGTGGGCCTCTAAGATCGGTTTCAAAAACTTTTGACCCATTTGATGCAAGGATCATCTCTCCAGAAGGCAACAAAAACCAATCCAAGATGCGTACCCTCAATCTCAGCCATCATGATCAGTAAATAACTCTATCTAGAAAATAGAAAAGCCAACTAACAAGCAACAAATAAATCTACAACATACAAGGAAGTAGATTATACCTTTGGAGCTCGGTTGTGCTCTAATGGAGAAGTTGCGTCTTTCTTTGATGATGAAACTCTTTCACTTAACAAATATGGATCTCCAAGACCTCTTGATCTTCCACACTATGACCCGTATCAAATTCTCTCTTCTCAAGAAGATGGTGGGATCTCCAAGAGAAAAACTACTAGGAACTCAAAAGAGGAACTAGAAGGAGAACTAGAAGAGGGAAGAGAGGAAGTGCTTGTGCAACTCTTACACAAAATCAGGGTGGACGTCCAAGGGTTGGGCGTGCAACACTTATGGGAATAAGGTTGTGGACGTCCAGCACTACTCCTCTAATTTTATAGCACAAAAGCAAACCTCCACTTAATAATTAATATTAGAAGTCTTACTTCCTTAAATTAGTAACTTTCTCTTCTTTCTAATTGAAATAGAAGTCTCACTTCTCTAACAATTAGTAACTTACTATATCATAATTACAAGTCTCACTTTAAATATGATTAGTAACTTTCTAATTCCTTTCTAATTAAAATAGAAGTCTCACTTTTACTAAAATTAGTAAGTTTACTATTACCACTATTGAAAGTCTCACTTTAAATAGAAATAGTAACTTTCATTTTAGAGTTCAACTAGAATTAGCATCTTAAGAGTTGGGCTAGCTTGGGGACCACTAGGGATTTCTTAGAAAGCTGGCTCCAACTGGGACTCGCGACCCCACATCTCATGTGCGGTCCTGGCCCACAGTTAATTGCAAATAACTCCACTATATAAATGCAATTAAACTCCAGTCTTAGGAATATCACATAGAAGACCCTAAACTTCCAAGTAGGCCTCTCCATCAATATCCATGGATCAATTGGACCTGTCTTCCAAACTAGATCCACATCTTATTATCCTTGACCTCCAATTAATTATAATGATCATAAGTACCTTTCCAATTAACTCTTAATCGGAATGGGTGCGCACTTACCAATGATAAATTCATTAATTGACACAAGGGGATGTGTCACGCCCGAGCCCGAGATTTCACACATCCCGAGGCGCGACACACGCCCGCGTGGAAATTCGAGTCAAACTCATTGACTCTAGGCCCCCACGTACGGAATTTACCCACAGGATATCACGTGTGAGGTTTATATTTCTCAACATGCCTGTATAAATCTGTTAAATAGATATCTAACTAATATAACACAATCATCAAGATATAGAGCATAAGGGTCCATGAGCATAAATTTAAAGATTCAAGTTCAAGAGATAGAAAGAGAAGGAATAAGTTAGTTAAGTTACAATCCCAAAAGCTAAACAAGTTTATAAGCTTCTACAAAATATGTGGCAATCCTAGCCACGGTCAGTGGGTCATTTAACGTCCATTTCTCATCGTACGGATGTCTAAAAGACATCATCAGGAGTCCACTCTGCTACATTGTGTGGAGGTTCCTCTTCCTCAAGGATCTCCGGGGCAATGGCGTCGATGTATTCACCTGTAACGCCAAGTGCAGCACCATTAGACTATGCTAAGCAAGACAAACATATACAGTCCATATAACATGTATCAAAGGAATAGTCAGACAGGTATAAATCATAAGAGATCAAGGAATAATCACTAGGCATATCAGTGCATGAATTAGCATGAGACATATGAGTCATAGATAACAGATAAATATATTAACAGTACTAGTTGGCACATCCACATAAGTTATGTTCTCTCAAGTTAATCATATAACATGAAATAAAATGAGAGTAGAATATCAGGACAGAACAGGGCGGTGCTACTAGGAGACAGAGGTACCCAGAATTCTCCATCGTAGACCTAGGGTACCGGTAAACCCTCAGAATATATTCCCATCTGCAGAGGGCTAGAAATATACTAAACCCACACTTAGCCGGGTGCGATTTAGATAGGGTCGAAGCTAAGTGGTGCCGACTCATAGAGTGCAATATACAAATAACAGAGCAGGTGCAGAACAGTGTTAATCAGATACAGGACATATACAGGACATATAGATAACAAATCGGGACTTACTGAAATATGCTGAACAAAGACAGAAATAAATGTAATATAACAGATGTGTAACAGAAAATACATAACCGAACAGAAGCATGATCAAGTCACACTAGAATACTGGAAACGGAATGCAATGCATGTACAGAGATATCATATTTAGAATCAAGACAGAACTCAAGCCAGGCCTACGGTCTTGGGAACACATGTGGTCTTCACCGTCTAACTCAGGGTAACATTTAGAGTTCGACATTATCGGGCTACGAGGACCCCTTGGCGTTACATAATTTGGATGTCGAATCCCTTAATAGAACACATTTGGCACGGTTACAATCCGAAGAACACAATGCCCCTTTTGTGGGTACGGGTGCTCAATCCATATCCACAATTAAACAAACCCAGTGGTCATGATAAAAGTTCAGGGTGTACATCCTACAGGTCCATCTATCAGGCCAATCAACTAGAACAAGCTACGGTTCAATGTCCGGCTCATGGAAACGTCCACTTGTCACAATTATGTAAAATCCAACATATAATCTTTTCCAAGGCTCAAATCAAATAAAATCACTTTTTTTTGGTTCTACACATCATGAGCTTTCCAACGGTATGTAGATCTCCAAAAACGGACTTACGGTTGAAAAGTTATGGTCATTGGAAAATCTGCATACTGCAGGTATCAGGTTCGCTTGAGCGTTCAGATGGTCGCTCGAGCGGACCCCAGACAGAGAGCTGTTCGCTCGACCGGACCAAGAGTTCGCTCGAGCGAACTCTCCCAGAGAGCCCTTCGCTCGAGCGTTCACTCACGCTCGCTTGAGCGAACTGTCAAATCCTGGGTTCCGAAAATCTGAAACTTCTTGATTTCTCTCAGGCCATTCAAGGCATTCCATCAGGTTTTAAAACACTACCAATAGGTATCTTTGAGCTTCCAAAATGCTCATCAAAACCATCAATAAACCCATATACCTTAACAAAAGAAATCACCCACAAAAATCCATTTTTGAGCAAGAAGAAGGGTATCTAAGCAAGATTGATCACATTCATGAATCAAGTAAGGAATCATGCATACAAATGTATAAGTTTAACTTGCCTTGGTGCTTGAAAGCTAACTCTCACACCTAATCCTTGTTAAACTCGAAAATCCCCAAATATGAAAGCTCAAATGCCCTAAAAATGGTGAAAAATGAAATGGAAGAAAATGAATGAGGAAGGAGATGATGCATACATGATTTGTAGCTTTCCAAGGATGAAGGAAATCAAATGGAAATGCTTAGTGAAGAAAGAGCTTACCAAAAGCAAGAAGAAAGAAAGATGAGTGGATGCTTGAGCTTGGAAGATGTTGTCTTGGTGGAGAAGATGAAGTGGTGGCTAGCTTCTACTCATGCTAGGAGTCTTGGTTGATGCTAGGAGTGAAAGAAGAAGAAGAAGAAGAAGACAAGGAGAAGAATAGCTCCCAGCTGGAAATGGAGAAGAAATGAGAGGAGAAGAAAGAAAAATGGCTGGGTAAGGGTTTTAAGCCCAATTTTTCCTGCACTACATACAAGTCCACAAAAAGGACTGAAATTTCAAATAAGGGCCTGGGTTAAATGAATGGGCTGGGAATGGGCCTAAATGGATCCGAATTTGATGGGTCAAGACATGAAAATTAAAGCCCATGAAATGCTCTATGCAATGCATTAAAAACCCAAAAATTTCTAAGTACACACAAAAACCCAAAACACTCCAAAAGTCATAATCTACCTAGCAAATGGTCAAACCCCACTAATTCTACCTAATCAAGTCCAATCACAACCAAAACATCCATTAAGCAATTAATCTAAATTAATTAACTCTAAAATGAGATTAAGGCGGGTCGGGGTGTTACAGGATGTTAGAGATAGATTTCATCTTGACCATTGAATGTTCCCACAGCTCAACTACCATGTACCCAAATCACCGAGGTGTTGACCTACAGTTGGCCTCACTCATTGGTGACTCAAAGCAAATGAATAGATAGAAACTTGAGTTCATTAATGTCTCAGGATTAAGAGCTTACTGCTATGAAATTATGAAAACAGACTTTAATTTTAAAGACAGTGTTCATAAGGTGCTTCTCATGATCCTTCAATGCATCCAATGTACCAGCACTATGATCCAGAATCTTCCATTCTGATGATCGAGACAAATCATACTATCTCATAGTGATCAAAGTGTTGCAACCTTGCCAATATGAGATGTCCAGTCTCATCACTGGTTGTGAAGATATTTAAGTATAAATTTGTTACACATGTCTCATATATGTGGATCTCATCCATACACATGTGTTACATCTAATATACTTGTGGACTCCGGTTCATCTCATGAACCATCATGTCATTCGTATTGGTTATGTGCAAGTATATAATAAATCACAATTCATCTCATGAATGGAAAGAATGAATATATATTGCTAAATAAAGAAATTAATCAATTTATTATATCATCTACTGGATTGAGTCCATAAAACTAACAGTCCTTACCCCAGGCTTCGAAAGGCCATGAGATCGCTGTAGGATGCAGCCATTCTGGAGGCATGTGAACATAATCTCCGTGAACTTGGCATTGTTGGCAGTGTTTAGCAAATTGCATTGTGTCAGCTACCATGGTAGGCCAGTAATAACCTAACATTTTTATCTGATCGTAGAGCTTGGGACCGGCCTGATAAGCTCCACAAAGACCAGCATGAACTTCTTTGAGCATTTTTTCAACTTCTTCTTATGACAACCAGCGTAGAAGTACTCCATTGAAGGATTTCCTGTAAAGGATTTTTGAAGGAATATCCAAACGAAAGTTTGGGGCTCGCCTTTGGATGCTTACCCTTTCTTTTGGATCTTCACGTAGGATTCCGAACATAGTGTAATCAATGAACGGATCCCTCCAGTTGCCGATTGAAGGTTGAAGGATAGAGTTCCGACTTCCAATCACTTGGTGGCATTTAGCAACTGCTTGGTGCATGTTAAGAGGAGGGAGAATCCTTCTTTCGCACACTATGATTTGCATGTTTTTCCTTTCCTGGATCGCCATAGATGCGGCAAGTCCAACCAGGGCATCTGCACGGATGTTTTCACCTCTACGAATGTGGGTGATGTGACAGATGTCAAGCTTTTGCAGAAGCGATTGTGCCTTGTTGTAGTAAGGCAACAAATCAGACTTCCTGACTTCAAATTTCTGATTCATCTAGTTAACGATCAATTGAGAGTCTCCAAAAACTTCCAGCATGGTGATACCAGATTCGATGGCGAGTTCCAATCCTAGGATCAGAGCTTGGTATTCAGCTGCATTGTTTGTGCATGGTTCTAGTAGCGAGAAAGCATGTGGAATCATGTATTTGTCGGGGCCAACAAAGAGGATGCCAACTCACGAGATCAGCTGTCTTTTTTCATTTGTCCTGGTTGCACCGTCAAAGTACATGTCCCGAGAGGCATTTTGTGAGAAAGTCTCCACATTGTAGACTGGTTCGTCTGGGGAGATCATCTCTGAGTGGAGAATCTTTAGGCAATGGATGCTCTACGAGAAAGTCCGCTAGAGCTTGGCCTTTGATTACTTTTTGCGATACATACCTAATATCAAATTATGACAGAAGGATGGACCATTTTGCCAGTCGGGCATTGAGAGAACCTGCTTTTGTGATAAGGACCTTCAAGAGGTTGATCCTCGAGACCAGGTAGACTGTGTTGGAAACCAAGTAGTGACGTAGCTCTTGTACGGCGAACATCACTGCAAGGCATTCTTTTTCGACTGGAGAGTAGCGATGCTCTGCACCTACTAGCATGCGGCTGAGGTAGTATAGAGCAACTTCTTTTCTTTCATCATTTTCTTATGCAAGTAGAGTGCCCAGAGAGTGGTCAAGGGCTCTTGTGTACAAGATAAATGGTTTTCCAGTGGTAGGAGCAGCTAACACTGGAGGTTTGGTCAGGTATGACTTGATATCTTTAAATGCAGCTTCACAGTCAGCATCCTAAACAAAGTCTACACCTTTCTTCATCAACCGGGAGAATGGACGGCATTTCCCGAAAGATTGGAGCTGAATCATCTGATGTAGGCCAATCTCCCTTAAAGCCCTTTGAGTTCTCTCAAGGTTCTTGGAGAGGGAATTTCTAGAATAGCCTTGACTTTGATGGGGTCAAGTTCTATTCCGGCTTTCCGAACTAGGAATCCGAGGAACTTACCCGACGGGACGCCGAAGAAGCATTTTAGGGGATTCATCAGCAGTTTGTGTTTGCGAAGTCGGAGGAAGACTTCTCTAAGGTCCTCGAGATGATCTTCTTTTCTTTTTCTTTAGACGGCGAGGTCATCAACGTAACATTCAACTATCTTGTGCTGCATATCTTGGGATATTTTCATCATAACCCTTTGATATGTGGCACCAGCATTTTTCAGACCAAATGGCATGACAGTGTAGCAATACATGACAGTGCGTTTTTCATCTTCAGGACGCATCTTTATTTGATTGTAGCCAGAGAAGCCATCCATGAATGTCATTCGCTCGAATCCACAGGTATTGTCAATCATTACCTTTGGTATGGGGAATGGGAATTCATTTTTAGGGCTTGCGCCATTCAGGTCTCTATAGTCAATACAGACCCTGATCTGCCCATTTTTCTTTGTCACGGGGACAATGTTGGCTAACCATTCAAGATGTTGCTCCTCACGGATGAAAGCGACGCTTTTGAGCTTTTGAGCTTTTGAGCTTCTTGTTCAATTTTATCCATCACATCCGGATGGAATCTTCTTTGGCTCTGCTTGACAGGCTTGATGTTTTCTTGAAGATCGAGCTTGTGGACTGCTATTTTGGGGTCTAAACCAGGCAATTCAGCATAAGACCATGCAAAGTAATCAACGAACTGGCGAAGAAAAGCGATATATTCGGGTAACTCATCATCCTTTATATTATTGCTTATGAATACAAGATCGTGCTCATGAATACAAGATGTGGGTTATCTGGTGTTCCCAAGTCTATCTTTTGAACAGGATCTTCTGTTGAAAGGTTCGAAGTTGGTTCATCCATAATATTTTTGGAGCCTTCCAGCTCAACGAAACCTTCAGGGATTTCAAGGGCATTTCCAGACCAAGGTTTTGTTACTTTCCATAGGTCTTCTTGATCGGTGATCTTCTCAAGGCTTGCTATGAGATGGTCCCAATCGCCTGTTGAAATTGGGTTGAAGTAGGGTACTTCTTTTGGAGACGAGGGTTCTTCTGGGTCAGAAGATCACATGTCTGTGCCATCAGACAATTCATCTTCATTGCCAGAGAAATCGTACCAATTGGATGAGCTTCCGGATCTTTGTCAGGTGACTCATTGAAGAGATATCCAGGCAAATCAATGTCTTCATGGATACGGGATGTTGAGGCTTGGTCGGTAAGTCGACTTTTAAGCCTTTGTGTCAACTGTCTTAGAGGAGTGTCGGGATCATACCTAAACCCGTGTGAAGACTTTTCTATATGGCCGTAGAGTCTCCATTTTTCCAGCTGCCTTTTGGTCAAGGCGGGCCCCAATGGTGTGAGAATACCGTGGCCTTCTCCCAAACCGACTTGGTTTTGAGCGTCATAGCCCATTTTCTTCATAATAGCTTGTGCCACAGGACTATATAAGGATAGTTGAGGCATACCTTCGTTTTTGAAAGGTTCAAACATGGAGTTTGATAAAGAAACATCCGATCTATGGAATAAGATCGGCTTTTCCTTTGCTGAAGTTGTTGGAACAACGAAGGAAGTTGATAGGATCTTCTATGTCAGAAGGTGTCTCCATTGGAGTAAGAGCAGGCTAAACTTGCTGAGTGTCAGCTTGGCTTGATGATGTGTCATCTTCTGGCTCTGAATCCAAATCCGTGTCTTGCATGAATGACACGAGAGAGACAACATATTTTCCCCCAGACTTTTGTTTTGCCTCTTTCACTTTAGTTGTGATGACCAAAGGCTTTGAAGTCTTTAGGGAGACGACGAAGGGAGATGAACTACTCTCATCGGATTTGCCGTAGGTTTTGTTTTCTTCCGGTGATTGTTGAGGAGCCTGGCCTTTTTCTGTCTAGAGATTTTCAACAAAGGGTACTATTTCCTTCTCCTCTTATTCTTTTTCACCTTCATACATTTGCAAATCTACAAAGTGGACTTCTTTACCTTTGAAGGTTTTTCTGTCCGCAAAGACTCGATGTATCACGCCATCGTCGCCAACGAACTTGATACACTGATGTAGAGTTGAAGGAACAACACCATTCTCGTGTATTCAGGGCGTCCGAGAAGGATGTTGTAGCATGAAGGGGTTTTTATCAGTGAATTGTATTTTGAAAGCTGTCCAAGCCCCCTCATCTGCCATAGTCTGATACGGTGTTTTCATTGTTTATCACCAAGAGTCTGCAAGCCCATAGAACAAAGAGCTTATGAGATTCAATTTCTGTCTGCCCGTACAAGTGAATACATCAAAGATCCTTTCTGTATTAGTCAGCTAATCATCAACAGTCAACGGGTCTTCTTGAACAGAGAACTCCTTGGGTCCTCTTTTCTTGAATCTCTCAAATAGAATGTTGGGGTCGTCAGCCCTATTGTTAAACACAATCTGAGGACCCATGTTTCATGCTGGCTGTGGTTGAGGTCTATTCTGCAGGACTTCCAATAATTGCCTCTGAACTTGGGCCATTTCTTCGTCTTTCTTGGCCATTTGTTCCCGGAATCTAGCCTGATTTTCATTGGCTTGCCTCTGTTGGTCCAACATAGCTTGCATCAGTGCTTGAAACTGTGCTGTTGAACGTGTCTCATTAGGATCTATTTCATTTTGATTGCTATCTGAAGCATTGTTCATTGGTGTTTTTCTCGGAGCCATGATGCTGCAAAATAAATTGTTAGCACATAAATAAACATGGTTTTGGTTGGTCATCTAGGTCCAAAGTAACGAACTAACGAACTCACGAATCCTCGCCACGTTCCTAAGACTTTCTAGTTTCTTTTAAAGTGCCTGAAACAAGTCCCACTCTGATACCAGTCCTGTCGCGACCCCAAACCGAGATCTAAGGATTAAGACCCGGGCCCGCGATGGTGATTGCATATTGTTTTATTTTCCCATAGGTTACCGCGGTGAGGATCCCAAGACACAGGGATTTAACTCACATGTACAAATATGCGGAAGCATGTAGCAAGAACATATTCAATCATGATATAAATATTTTAATAAATCTCACAAATAGGATCACATCGAGACATAATATCAGAAAGAGAATCATAATAAGGCATTACCATCATAGTTAAAGTTTTCAAAATAACAAGATTAATTAAGTTAATACATCTCCAAAATAAGAGGCCAACAAAGGCCAATACATCTAAAGTTTCCCAAAAGTATCCCAAAACTAGGTGAAACGAATATCAAGATCCCGTCTGACGTCATCGGACTGTCACTCTGAGGGTGGCTCAACAACCTCCTCCGGGCACTCCTCCTCAAAGGTAACACCTCCTGTACCTGGGCACCAAAATAACAAGCATCAAACACGACGGTTTGGCAAAAAATCAATTTAGGCAAGAGTATGAAAAGATTGTAAACAGTCGAAGATTCAAGATGTGCTTTTCGGATATACAAAACTAGCATGAATACTTGTAATATCATGAAAAGATAAATCCACGTTAAGCCCATCCTTTCTCTATCATAAAAATGACAAGAGCAAGCACACACGATATCATGACACGCTAAACACGATCCCACACTACACAAGGTAAACAAGGAAGCCGGCCGCGGAACCGGAAACATGCACGATGTGTATACAATACACGACTAGTCTGCAGACAATCCACAATTTTAAGGATTCCCGGACAGTGGATCAAACTAAAGGAGCTATCCAAGCTCAGTGGTATTCACTTAGATCATGAATGCATAAAAAAAAACATGTCGACACATATCCAAAACACGTCAAAACAAGAGGGAAATCACTTATCGAACGAGTCATGACAAGGCTAGTAAAATAGCATAATATATATGCTTAACAAAACTTAAAAAGTGATTCCCATTTGATTCTTGAAACTCATCTTTAAACAAGCTTATTCTTGAAATTCAAAAGAGTACACGATGATGCACGTAGCATCAAAACCAAAAGTTCAAACACGAAGTCTATCAAGCTTAGGCTAAGACCATTCATTGACCTTCGTGGAGTTGGAAACCAAATGTCAGAATCTTACAAGGTTTGGTGCCTCCAAAGTTAAAGTACATTTTAGAATTCCAAGTGCACAATGTCAAGTAAAGGTCTAACGCTTAGTCTAGTTTTTATTTCTGAAGAAATCCATCAAAAACAGTGCCTTTTTGCAAGCCTCAATTAGCCCTCAGTCATGTGAGAACCCGACCCCAGATTTCCTGGTTTAGCATGGTTTTAATCATGGATTTATTTTCTCAGTGGGATTAGTGGTTATTTAATTGAATTTCTGAGTTTGATTATATTTTCTTTGGTTTTGGGAAGTTTTGAGAGCCAGTGAACCTAGAGAGTGACCGTAGGGTCCTATTTATTTTGTGTGGTCATTGTGGAGAGATTCTCTTTGATTTCTAAAAATTCTCATTTTAGCTTCGTTTGACTAATTTCATCATTCCCTACAACTTTTGTGTTCACTCCGTGCCCATCCAAAGCTCCGAAAATTAGTTTTTCCAGCCCTGGGGCAAAACCAATCTTTTCACATTGAATCTGGACCTAAATTTCGATATCTCAGAACCTTGCCAAATATATACTTTTTGGAAACTAGATTTAATGAGAAACATTTCTCTCTTCTTGGTCGATCGCATCCGATGCCCAAAAATTGATGTTTTCACCCTTGAAATTCCAAATCTTCCATTATTTTGATCCCTTTAAGCAAACAGTTGACTTTTATGTGGACCCTAGAAGTATGTCAACATTAACCTTGTTGGAAAGATAATTTTGTGCCGGACACTTTTCATGTTTCAAGTTTCTTGATCCAAGGCCTAAAAAGCCCTCTAATTTCCATTTCTAGTTCTACTTAAGTGTGGACCCCACACTCACCCAATATAAAAAGTACCAACCCTCTTCTCCTCCCTCATTTTTCCCACTCCATCGACTGCAACTACCAGCTACAGTACCAGCAGCCTTCTTCTCCCTTTTCTTCCATTTCTCTTGCTCAAATGGAGCCTCCAAGCCACCAATCTGGCGAGGGAACTCCGGCAACTTCTTCCCCTTCATCTCCTCTCTCGTTTGACACCATTTTTGTGCGAATCTCAGCCGGGCAGCCCCTATTTCAAGCTCTTTCATTTTGATTGATGGCCCTAGAGGTAAGGACTCCTTACCATCTTGTATTATTGAGCAATGGCATCCCCTTAGGTCCTATTTCTTAGCCTTGTTTGAACCCATTCCTTGTCTTTATTGATTTACCATTTTAGGGTTCTAAGATGGGTTTGTTTTTGGGGGTTTTCTTGGTTTTTCTTGTAGGTTGATCTTGATAGTGTTTTGAGCTTGGATTTGCTTAGCTTGGACCCAAGACAAGTGGATGAATGGATGATTTCAAGTGTTAACATGTTTTATGAGAAAAATATGGATTTTCATTACTTATTCTTAATGATTTAATATTTGCCTTTAATCATGCTTTTCACTATGATTTTCTATTGCTTTTGAAAGGATGATTTTTGAATGCTAACATGTTTATGGAAAATCTTGATTTACATTAATTATTTTTTGTGATCTAATATGTATTCTCATCTACATTTTTGATATAGTTTCAATTGCTTTTAAAATGCATATTGATGAGTCTTGTTACATTGTTTAATATCTTGGAAATGGTTGCATTTGATTTTGTTAAAGCTTGTTTATAGTACATATAGGTTTTCATGAATGATGGGTCATCACTTGATTGGATGTCTAGAAATGGGTGGTTGTATGGATGGGATTTTGATGGAAGGATGGATGAGGTTGAATAGGGAAATTGAAGTGTTGGGAATGGAGGTTTTGAATGATGAAATGCAGGAGCTTTTGGCTCACTTTTATTACGGGGATCTGACCCTTAAAAATGAGGAGTGTTTGGAGAAAGAAGGGACTACAAACAGCTTCAGAAATATGCTCCCGCAGTAACGTCGGTCAGCTGTCGATCAACCTGTCGGCTAACCGATAGGTGACCGACAACAGTTCGGTCCCAATTTAGAGGGATGCATTTTTATGTAAATTTTGATGCTGAAGTGTCGGTCAGCTGATAGTGAACAGACAACCCCTTGGTTCCAATTCTCCAGAGCTATTTTCTCCCCATTTCTGGACTCGGCTAGCCGTCGGTCAGCTTGTCGGTCGACCGACATGACCCTGTCGGTTAACCGACAAGCCAACCGAGGGTTGATCGAAATGTCAATCCTGATGGATAGCTTTTGGAGAACTTGTGGAACTATATGGGAGAAGAATGTGGAACTATATTGAAGAAGAAACCCATCATCCTAATTTTGTTAAAGGTCTTTTAGACTTGTCAATGTGCGTAAGGTCCCGGATTGTCTCTAATTCTTATGGAGTACCAAATAAATGTTAAATTGACAAACGAGACCCTATTTACATTGATTCAAATCTTGGACCTTCAACACTTAGCGAGGAGAATGTTGGAGATCCATTCATGTTTATCTTGACCCGAATTTTATTTGTGCTTTTCAAACATCATATCTTATGATTTGGACTTGTCCCGGAAGTATTGGAAAATGTGTTTAGCTTTTGCTAACCCGTATATGCTTGACCCGATATGAATGTGCATTTGTGCCTATGGGCACCCCGTTCCATTATTATGCATTTATTTGGAAAATGTGTTTAGCTTTTGCTAACCTGTATATGTTCGACTGGATATGAATGTGCATTTGTGCCTATGGGCACCCCGTTCCGTTATATGCATTTGTTTTGATTTCCCGCATTTGACCTATGAGTCAGCACCACTAAGCCTGGACAACTCTGTCGGTTTAATCCACCGACTTGGAGATCCCTCCCCTCCTGTTTAGTCAGCTGTAGTCTGGAATCCATAGAGTTTTTACCCGGTTCGCTACCATGGTCCCACAGAGTATATGTATGTATATTATAGTATTTTATCATTGTCCCTCCTCACCTTGTGTGACTGAGGTCAATGATCCTTTAGGGTATGTGCTCTCATCACTTTAGTGAGAAAGGATTTAGCTTTGTGTGGTTGCCATCTTAACAGTTCCCGATCGTTGATACCCTTACTGTTTTAAATATACATGTTTTAAATGAATCCCCGATTTGTTAAATGTTCATGCTTTGTACATGTTTTAAATGAATTCTCGATTTGTCAAATATTCATATTTTATACACGCTTTAAAGGAATACAGGATTTTGTCAAATATTTATGTTTTATACCCGTCTCATATGAATACAGGATTTTATCGGATATTCATGATTTCTTATACATTGTAATTATGTACAACTTTTGATCAGATAACATGATTTATTACATGTTTTATCATTTAGTATATTGTTCATATCATTTCACCCACCTGCCAGACCGTCGTGTCTGACCCACTACTTTGGTACTCAGGTTCATACTTCTTCACCCTAGACGAGTGCTTGTGTTGGCTGTGGAGCCATGAGTTGCAGGTAGTTTGTCGGCTATGTCACATAGACATTGAGCTTGACATCTGAGTTACGTCATATGTGGGGCAGTGTTTATTTAGCTTGTTATTGTATGGCTTTTGTTAGCCTTTTTCTTGGGATTGTAATTAATGCACATTGATATTTGTAACTTGAACATATATGGGAATATAATATCCAGATACTGTCAGCTCTATATTTTGTTATAATGGTTTGTTCTAGTCTGATATGTTCATTGATATGATAGCAATATGTTAGTGGTTGAGTGCGACACGGAATCCAATGGCCACGGACTTCGGGTCGCAATGCCATGAAAGCTTCCGCAAAAATATTCAGGATGTGTTGGAACGTGTTATCCTCACACATGCGGATCTTGGGAGAAACATAATCATTACTTAACTCCCGATTTCACGGCCCCTCGGGTTAAGGGTCCCGATCCTCGGCTGACCGACAGATCCCTGAACAAAAACTGATGCTCTCTGGAAAAGGGACCAACAAATTTGTCGGTTAACCGTGAGCTGACCGACAAATTTTTCTGACGAAATGTTGCTCTCTGGAATTGGAACCGACATGTGTCGGTTGGCGTCGGTCGACCCTCGATCAGCCGACAGCTGATCGACAATGCACGGACAGTGCATTTCGATTCAGATTTTTGCATTTTTCTTCCCTCCTTCCTTCTCATTTCTGAACAACCTGCATTCTCCAAGCCACCATGCTTTCCAAGGGACAATTTTTACACATATCTAGGTCATTCCATCCACAATTAATCCATTCATTCCATGAGAGAACATCAAGACATTTCTATGTACAAAAATCACAAAACTTACAATATTAAAACATGATTCTAAGAATTTGAAAAAATCATCAACATCAATGGAAAAGAGAAAACTGAAGCTAATGATTTTAAAGAACAAAAGTATAACATTCATTTTGAGATTAATCATAAAAATCATGTTTTAATGAAGATAGTGAAACCATAACACAATGTACATAGAAAACCTATAAAGATCACTTGCCTTTGTCCAAATGCTAAGCAACACTCCACAAAAATCCAACCAAAAAGGAGGATCACGAAATCTACACAAAAGCCCCAAAATAGGACATACAAAAAAATCACATTTTGGCCATTACAAATCCCCATTTCAAAAAATGGGTTTGAAAGTTAGAGAAAAGAGCTCTTTGTGAGCTAAAAGAACATCAATGAAAAGATGGGTTCAAGTTCTAACCTTTAGCTAGTCAAACAAGAAGAAGAGAGCTAGAAGATGATGAATAGTTGTAGGGATTTGGCTCAAAATAGATCCAGCTGAAGCTTGAGATGAGGGAAGGAGAATGATGGTTTTTGTTTTACAAATGGAGCCTTCTTGCTAGATCAATCCCAAGGAAGAAGGTCAAGAAAAAGGCTCTTTATCTCTTTTGCTCTAGGTTAGAAAAAGTTGCAGGAATTTGGTAAAGGTGAAAGTGAATAGTGAGAGAGAGAATAAGAGAGTACTTATAGCTTTTGAAAGTGGGTCCCTTGCAGCTGAAACTTGAAACGATTAAAACATGGTCTGTGGACCCCAGATGAGATCGACGAGGAAGAACAAAACGATCATCGAAACATCTAATTTCAGAAAAGTATAATTTTGACATAGTTTTGAGATTTCAGAATTTATGCCCAGATTTAGCATGAATAGTCCGATTTACCCTTTTGGGCCAAAACTTGAGTTTCTGGGCCTCACACACACACGGGCTAAAAACGAAAGTTGTAACAAATAATAAAATCATTGAAATGACATAAAAACCATGATCAAAATTACAAAACTAGAATGAACACCCATTTCACGCGTGCACTCAAGGCATCCCTGAGTGTGACTAACTGATATTAAACGATCTCAAAATTCCCAAAGCTAAACCAATACTAAGTCTAATCATATTCTAACCCAACTAATACTAAAACTTACTTAAGGCTAAACACTCACTTAATTAGTATTAATCGAGTTGGTCTGGGTCGGGATCTAACAAAAAGGAAGAGCTGCAGGGGAGGAAGTATATCATACATTGTGTTCTATGTCTGCTATATATGAAGAATAATAAGATAGAAAGGGAAGAGGCAGCAGGCGTACACATTACTTCAGTAAGATTTGTGCAAGTCCCGTTGAGGAACGATCTAAAATAAAAATCTTAGAATAAATATGTGATAAATAAATAAAACCAAAATACCAATTGGTTGATGGGTCAGGGTATAAGGTGCTGGCTCGACCCATAAGTTTTCATATTTAGATCTATTAAAATAATAACAAAATCTAATGGTGATTAATATGCAAATCTATTTTAATGCCATTCCAAGGGGTTGTAGGTGTCACGCCCCCAAAAGTATAACCGGGGTTATGCGTGACATTAGGGCTAATTAAAACGTTTCCAACAATAATTAAATATAACTTAGCCCCAATCATATCCCAACTGGATCGAACACCGCTGTGAGGTATCATTTCCTCAAGTATCAATAACAATTAGCGGAAGCTTATAAATACAAATGGTATCTTAAAGAAGTATAGTTAAGAGCAATAACTGAATATCATAACTAAAGTTCAAAGTTTAATTGCAATAAAAGGCCACTATAAAACTTGGGCCTATCCAAAAGATAAACAAATGAAACCAAAAGATGAATCTATCCGTAGAAACGTGAAGGCTCTCGTGTACGGGGTCCATACGGCTATACAGCATCATCCGTACAATAGTCTAGGAGTTCATCAGACTGATCCGTCTGAATCTCCTCCATCGTCTCCTCCTCGGGATAGAAGGGCTCGGTACCTATGCACCAAGAGTAGCATCGTCAACACGACGGTTAGCAAAGCAATGTATATATAAATGACAACAAGATATGCCTATCGAATCAGAGTAGACAAGAGACAAGATCAATAGAAATGTATACAATTCAGACATAAGAAGTACATATCATTCGAATCATAAACAATACCAGCGAATAGGCGAGTCACATAAGTTAATACACCATGGATAGTTTCACATGACCCTCCATGCTCAACAGGAGAGCTGTGGTAGAGTGGCACAGGATAAAACCTGTCAAGCAAGCAAGCAAGAGGGATACAATGGCCAGTAGTCATTAAGATCAAGAATGCAAGATGTATCTGATGGTGTACAATCCATCAAAAGTGTAAAAAGTAGTACTACGCAGACTTTCAAACCAAAGTCCTCACACAGGTGGTGCCCCACCCTGTGTTGGGCGTTAACAACTGAGTGATGCCTGACACAAGAGTCCTAGACAAGCAATAGTGAGGAGACTAGGCTTTCTTGTGTGAACAAGATTCATAAATAATTGAGAGACTACTTTCCATCAATCAAATCAAGACCATCAAGCAAGCTTGTTCAAGTATCAATACCATAGTAGTCCTCATCAAGCTTTTACAATCAAAGCCACCTAATCTCAACACTTCCATCAATTAATAAACAAGTAGAACATCAAGAGGGATCCTAGGTTCGTCATCTAGGTTCATCAAGTGATCCCAAACCAAAGCAACTAAAGCAATCTATAGAACATGAACATTTCATGTAGAAGTATCAAATGATACCATTCAGAGTTAGAAACGATAAACAATCCAATCTTAGGTCGATAGTTATTACCGTAGTCTCGTACAACTCTACTCAGTCTGTAAGACCCCGACCCCCAATTTTTGGATTTAGTGTTATTTTAATTATGGTTTTGCTTTTTGAGTAAGATTAATAGTGGGTTTGACTTGGTTTTTGAATTTGATAGACTTTTCTTAACTTTGGAGATTTTAAGGACCGTTGACTTTGGTTTGACCCGGTCTTTGTAAAATGTATTTTTGTGATAAATTATTCGTAATTTCTAAAAACTCTAAATGTTATTCCTTTTGACTCATTTTATTGATCTTAACAACTTTCATGTTTTATCCGTTTGGATTTGAGACTCAGAAATCACGTTTTTCGAGAAAAAGGGTAAAAATGACATTTTACACCAAATCTGTACCTGAATTTCAAAAATTTCAGAAATTGGGGAAAATATACTTTTTGGAAACTAGATATTTCGATGATCATTTTATCCTTCTTCGTTGATGTCGGCCGGAGCCCACAAGACCATATTTTGGCCATTTTAAGTTTCAACTGTAATGGGCCCCATTCTCAAGTTACTTAAGTCATCTCCTTCCTCTCTCTCTTCCATTATTCATTTTCCTGCAACCTTCTTAACCTAGAGCTGGGAGGAGAAAACCTATTTTCCCTCATCTTCTTCCTCTTGATTGATCTATGTAGAGAGCTCCATTTTCAAATCTAAGACCAACATTCTCTTCCACTCATCTCAAGCTTCAGCTGGGCGTTTTTGTGGACAAATCCCTACAACTTTTCATCTCTTTCTAGTGGTCTTATTCTTGTTTGGCTAGCTACAAGTAAGAGCTTGAACCCATCTCTTTTATGAAGTTTATTTAGCTCATAAAGAGCTTGGTTTTCATACTTTCAAACTCATTTTCGAAATGGGGATTTGTGTTGACCAAAAATGTGATTTTTGTGTGCTCTTTTTGGGGCTTTTCGTGTAGATTCCGTGGCTCTTCTCTTGGGTTGGATTTGTGAGAGTTTGGTTAGCTTTTGGCCAAGGCAAGTAATCATTTTGGGTTTTTATGTTATATGTGTGATTTAGGACATATTAATTTTAGAAAATGTTGTCCTCATTACTAAGTTTTTCCATTCCATATTATGTTTGAATCTTTCTTAGTTTGCTCAAGTATTTTCCAAGCATGTTTACTAATCATCTTCTAATTTTGAAGTTTTGTCTTGATTTGAAAGCTTGTGCTTTGTTTAATGTTAGAAGATACCTAATATCATGGTTTGATAGTAAATGATTTGATGATTTAAAGGTTTAAATTGTTTTATGGATGGTTTTAAATGTTGGATTTTATCCCTTGGAATACATGGTGGCTTAGGGAGTGCAGGTGATACAGAAATGAGAATGAAGAAGGGAAGAAAAATGTTGAAATCTGACTTAAAATGCACTTTTCGTGCACTGGCGGTCAGCTCACGGCTAGCTGGCGGTTAGCCGAAATCCCCATTTCGGCTAGCCGCGGACTAACCGCATTATGACGATTCCTTTTTCAGAGAGCTGTAATCGCGCCTGGGCTTTTCGGTCAGCTAGCAGCTAACCGCAATCTGAATTTCGGCTAGCCGCCAGCCAACCGCACCCAATTTTGGTCACTTTTCCCGAGAGCTGCTATTTCCTGTTTTGGTCCAGCAGTCAGTTGCGCGGTCAGTTGACAGCTAGCCATAATACTCAATTCGGCTAGCCGACAGCTGACCGAGGGCTGACCGAGGCTTGCAAAAAGCATTATTTTTTATGGATTTCTTCTGAAATGAAAATTAGACTAAGCCATAGACTTTTACTTGACATTGTGCACTTGAAATTCTAAAATGTACCTTAACTTCGGAGGCACCAAATCTTGTAAAATTCCGACATTAGGATTTCAATTCCACAAAGGTCAATGAATAGTCTTAGCCTTAGCTTGATTGACTTCGTATTTGAACTTCCGTTTTGATGCTATGTGCATCATCGTGTACCCTTTTGAATTTCAAGTACAAGCTCGTTTAAGAAATTATTTCAAGAAAAATAGTCGTTCTCTCACTTTGAAATTTCAAGTACAGGTTTGTCTGAAGATTTGTTTTTAAGAATAAACAAGGAAACTATTTTCGTGTTTTTGACATGTTACTAGTTCATGCTATCGTGTCTTGTCTTGCTTACATCGTCCACCTTGTGCGTGGTCGATGAGGGAAATATAAGAACTCGGTTTGGGCGGCACCCTTAACCATGGGGTGAAGCGTGTCAACCACGGGCTTCAAACGGCGAGTCTCTACTAGCTTGACAAGTAGTTTTCCCCTTTTTGTGTGATTTGTCTTGCAAGTATATTTTGTCTCGTGCATTCATGAATTTAAGTAAATACCACTGAGCTTGGACTGCCCCTTCAGTCTGATCCACTGTCCGGGGGTCCCTAAACTCGTGGACTGTCTGCAGACTAGTAGTGTGTTTTATACACTTCGTGCGTGTTCCGGTTCCGCAGCCGGCCTCCCCGTCTACCTTGTGTGGCATGGGATCGTGTTTTGCGTGTCGTGCTTGTCGTGCGTGCTTGCTCTCATCATCATGAATGATGGAGAAAGGATGGGCTCTTTATGGATTACTATTCATAATATTATATGCATTCATGTTAGTTTTGTTTCATATATCATTCGTGGAATCTTGTTTTCTTGATGAGCATCTTGTTCATGCATTGTTTTAAACCTTGTAAATCTGTTTCAAGTTCAGTAAAATGTTTTAAATATTGTTTCTTTTAAAGCTTTGATTTTTACTTATGTTCTTGCTTAAATTGATCACCTGCCAGACCGTCTTGTCTGATATTCTACACTTTGGTGCTTTAGGTAGTAGGTCCTCGTCTTGAGCTAGTTCGTGTGCAGTTGGCTTTTGAGCCACGGGTTTTGCAAGCTTGTTGTGTCAGCGATGTCATGTAGACGTCATGCTTGACCCCGGAGTTACGTTACACACTTGGGTAGTAATTGTTCTTAGCTTGAGATTTTGTACGACTTTTGTTAGCCTTTTTATTGGGATTGTAATTAATGAACTTGTTAATTTGTAACTTGAATATGTTGGATAATGATCATCATGTTACCGTCAGCTCTGTATATTCTGATATTATGATCTGCTCTAGTTTGAGTTTGAATATTGCTATGACAACTTTGATAGGTTGAGTACGATGCGGAAATCCGATGGCCACGGACTTTGAGACGCAACGCCTTGTAAGCTTCGCAGAATATTTCGATGTGTTTAGGAATTTTGCCTTCCTCACACACGCGGATCTTGGGGAGAAATATAAATTTTTAATTAACCCCAAATCACGCTCTCCGAGATCGGATCACTGCAGGATCCCGGTTTTGGGGAATGACACAGTCAACGAAAGGAGTAAGGTTCGCGATACCCGAACAAACAATCTTCGTACATAGATATAAAAGAGGGTATCCCATTGTCCGTACCGTTCAAGATTGATATAAGTTGAAACCCCGAGAAAATTGGAAATAACTACGAGAAAATGTATGTCCAAAACACCTCTCGTATCAAGTCAAATTAGTCCAAAAAGGGTAATCAAGGTTCCACCTAAGTCCATAGACTAAGGATAATTCCTTTCGAAAAAGAAGGAAATTTGGTCAGCTAGGATCGGTTAACCAACATGTTCGGTCAGCCGTGACTGACAGCATTAAAAACCCAGAAAATGAGCTCTCTAGAATTCTAACCGACAGGTCCCCCATGTGCAGTTCGGCTAGCCAACTGCACCCAGAATTCTGAATTGAATTCTGTGCAGAATACAAAATAGGGAGTTTTACTCCCTTCCATCATTCACACCTACAAACAAGGAAAATAGGGCCATGCCCCCACCACATACATCCATACCCCCTCTCCTCAAGTCTATCAATCTATCCATTTAATTTCCAATTCATTTCATTAAGCATTTAGACAAGATTATCATGTTTTCCATCAATATTAATCAAGATTAGAGCATAAGGTCATCTAGACAAATTCAAGCATCAATTCAAGGAAGAAACAACATATCCAAGCATAAATATATAAATCCACTTGCCTTAATGATGAGCTAAGATAAAAACCCAAGAGAAATTGGGGAAATCCTTCTTTGAGCTCAAAAGTGGTGGAAACACTCACAATCCCAAAATCTTTCTACAAAATGAATGCAATGAGATGTAGTAAACTATCCTAATCCATTTCTAAATGAAAGGAATAAGGAGAGCTAAGTTTATCAGCTTTGGAGGGCTACCTTTCAATGGGTTGTTAATAGAAAGTCTTGAAAATGAGATGGTTGTGATCTTGGAGCTTTGAGGAAGATGATGTGGAGCTTGGCTTGCGAAAATGGAGGTTCTATGGCTATCGTTGGCAAGGAGGTAGTGAAGAGGAAGAAGAGCATGAATAGTAGTGAACCGGAGATAGAGATGAAGAACGAATGAGTCATCCAGATGACGAGGCTTTTAATAGATTAGGATGAGTGAAAATATGGGTTAAGTCATTGGTTCACTTAAGTGGATCTTTATGCCTCTTCCTCGCGTCGAATTGAAACGCGATAGAAGACTAAAGTTCATGAAATGCCGATACATATCCGATATACCCAAACTCACAAAAACTCATAATCTCGATTAAACCCCTAAAAACTTTCCGAAATTGCAAACCACCTCCTTACTGTACCCAAACGCACTCCGAATCACGTGAGATTTCACCCACACGATTCATTCGTCAAACCCGACTCGCTAAGACTCTAAACACGTTTACTTACTAATCACATAATTAGTTATAATTATATAGGCTAAGTGTCGGGATGTTACACAAGGAGTGCCAGTTGGGTTGAGACCCCTTATGTACAAAATCAGTAGGAATTAAAGTTGGGATCATTGATACTTCCCCCCCACATTGTTGGAGTAATGAAAATGATACAACTTTATAGTTAAATTTTCAGTCACCAACCCAAATCTAATACCATTTCACGAACATATTTTATATGGAAAAGGCTAATACAAAACTAATAAAAAGAGTTAATTAAAACACATACTCTTTAAACACTAGGAAAGAAAAAGAAAAGAAGAAAGAAAAAGGCCCTATCCTCACGAGAGTTCCTTCGACACCTAAACTACTTCTCCTTCTTTCTTCTGATTCATTTGGATTCTCAATTTATGCAGCTGGAGCATAATCATAGCCGCCATCGTCGTCGTCGTCGTCACCATCCCCCTCCATGAACACTGTGGGCAGCGAGTTGTTCAAGCCCATCGCATCATCATCAATCTTCTCATTCCATGAACAAACGAGGGGACCCATTTTGTTTATCGAAATGGAGATAAAAGGGATGAATGGATTCTTGTGTTTTGAATTTTGGAGCAGGAATTAATAAGAGAGGGAGGAAATGAATATGGGTTTGTGATGGTTTGATCGTATAGTTTGAACTGAGGAGTGGTGATTTTATAGAGGAGAAAGTGAGGGACCTAAGTCAGACACGAGTAGAGCGTGGAGAGATGCCCCTTTGGGCATGCATGGCACGGGCCGACGTATGCCATGGGTGGACCCACATGGACAGTGGGCGCATTGGTAAAACCTCCTTTTGGGTGATTGGTTGGAGAACGGGATGGAACAATATCTTCTTAGACAGAGAAAGATAATGATGCCGAGGCATTCAAGTGCTCTGACTTGTATTATTTTTAACATTTGATTAGTATGCAGAGAAATCAGTATTTGTTGGAAGTTACAAAAGGCATGTTGGGAATTTGCCTTGGGAGGTAACTATGTAGAAAAACAAATATTGGGTGGGCAAATGAGAAATAAGCATAAAATTTCCTATAATAATTTAGTGGATTTCTAAAATTTCGGGTGTGACTGAGGATGTCATCTCTAGTTCCTCTAAATAGCATATATCCACGTCTCCATGCAGTCGGATGACATTGGATGTCGGAAATAAATGAATGACAATTGACCTTTGGGTTGAACCTGATTTTTTAGTTGGGTTGGGTCGGGTCGGGTCGGGTCGGGTCGGGTCCTAAATATGTACATACAATCAAAGGGAGTGTTGAGTTGGTCATATTTTACTTTTTTTCTCCCTATCTTGACCCATCATCAAAGTGGGGCCCAAGGATCTCATCAGGTCGATCTCCAGGTCTACATTAAAACAAAACCATCATTATCAATATCATACAAGCTTTAAACAACCCAACTCATCCTCAAAATCCTTTTCAAGTGAAGCTTCCATATTTGCTCATCTCAAGGATAAAGAAGCTTCCAAATTTGCTCATCTCAAGGATAAATTGGGATTAAATAGAATGGCATAATTCTGGACTAGGCCCCTCTTCTGAAAGAACCCACCTATGCCCCAACCAATGGCATGATCAACGGCTGAATTACGTCCAAAATGGGTCCCACAATCTTGACAACAATGCTTGACTAAAATGCATGGATGCCATGCATAGGTTAAGAGGCAACCCATTCTCTCTTCTTACACATACACTAATATCTTTCACTTTACAAAAGGAAAATCCGACCTTCCACTGGCCAACCAAGCACTCCAAAAGATATTTTCTCCTCAAAAAGTGGTCACCTTTAGCCATGGGACCCAGCTGATGACTGGCTTGTGGGTCCCCATGTGGCACACCGCGGGTGAACCCATGCGGCACCAAAGTCCGTGCCATGCATACCTAAGAAGCATCTATCCACACTCCCCACGTGGCCACCCTGAGCCTCCTCTCCTTTTGCTTTCTATATATTCACGACCTCTGCATTTCGAATATCATCCAATCAACACATACCCATTTGCATTTTCTACCTCTTCCAGTAACTCTTTAATCAATTCAAACTATAGAAAATTAGATGGCTCCTATGGCAATTTCATGGTCTAAGAAGCATTGGACTGGAGATGATGATGTTGATAGATTTGATCCTATGGTGCGGAGGGAGGGAGATGGTGATGATGATGATGGAGACTATGACTATGCGCCAGCAGCATAGATGGAAGGAGGTGGTGGTGGTGGTGGTGGTGGTGGTGATTATACACCGACTGCATGAGTGACCCAGTTGACAGTTTGTATTTTGGTTCTTGACCATGTATATTTATTAAATAGGTCTTGTTTGGTTTGAAAAAGAAAGAAAAAAATAATAATAAAACGGGTCCTTTTCGTGTAGCAAGAGGAATGCAAGTTTGACTGTTTTGGAGCTTTTAGGTTTCCTGTTTGGATGTTGTCGCATTCACTAGTGTTTTTATGTATTTTGATGACTAAAATTGGTTATTTTATCTTCATCCCAATGAGTACCATATAGTTTAGTATTTTATACATAGTTTATATTTCTTGCTTTTTTTTTTTTTAATATACCCTTCTTGCTTGGTTGTTGGGAAGGTATACTTTGTCTGGGCTCAGTTAGGAGTGTTTTATTTAGAATAGTGCTATATGGGTAAATTTTTTGGCCAGAATATTGGACAACCCCTATGATATCCCCTGAATATTGATATTCAGGGGATATCATAGGGGTTGTCCAAGATTTGGCCAAAAAGTTTGTCCATGTAGACTTTTTGTTTTCTTTATTTGTTAGGGGGGTATTGAGTGTTTTGTTTGGAGTTAGGGGGGTGTTTGGAAAAGGGGTGGCAATTTGAGATCCCATTTACTAACCCAACCTGAACCGTACTCAGTTATTCAAGGTTTGGATTGACTCTTTGATGTCTGTATGCATCAGGTCCAAAGGGCTTCTTTTGGAATTTGTCAAGTTGCCTTTTCCTATTAAAACTTCTTTGAGTTGATTTTGATATAATCAAGTTGTACTAAGATTTAATTATTTTTATTTTTGTTGATTAGTGGGAATATAAATTCTATTTTTAAAAAACAGAGATTTGGTGTGGTTGACATTGTACCGTTTGGATGTTCTCATGTTCCCACAAAATAAGACTACAAAAAATATGTTTTGTAAGTATAAATTACTGTGTCGAATATTGATCTCGCCCGAAGGAATTCCAAAACCTTAACCCGCTGGCATAGAAAAGCCGGAACGAAAAAACTTTACTATTTTGAAGAAACAACTTGTTGATACGGTTGTTTCCTACTTATCTCTTACTTTACAAAAGAAGTTCATTTAAAGAGGATTCCAAATGACGTCATTAATTCTAAATGTAGGTCCCATGCTCACAATCTCAAAGTAGGTGTATTCTAAATGTAGGTCTCATGCTCACAATCTCAAAGTAGGTGGCCTCACTTTGTAGTTCCTAAAGGTGTTTCATATGATCACAACCACAAAAAAGTGGGCTAACAATATATTCCTACAAAGGAGGGACCACATTGTAAAGAGGGACCACATTGTAAATCCTATAAATATAGGCCCCATGATCTCATTTCTAAAGGTGAACACCATGTTGTAATTTCTAAAGGTGAGTCCCGTGACCACAATTATTAAAAAGGTGGCCCTACTTTGTAGTTCCTAAAAGTGGGTCACACGGTCACAATTACAAAAGGTGAACCCACATTATAAATCCTATTAATGTTAGCCCACTGTGTAAATCATATGAGTCTTGGCCACATGTTGTAATTTTTAAAGATGGGTCTCACATTGTAATTTCTAAAGATATGCCTCATGTTCGCAACCACAAAAAATGTGGCTCCACATTATAATTCCTAGAAAGGTGAGCCCACATTGTAAATCCTATGAATGTGGGACTCATGTTCTAAGTTCTAAAAGTGGACATCACATTGTCATATTTAAATATGGGCATGTCCATAATCATAAAAAAGGCGGCCCCACTTTATAGTTCCTAAAGGTTAGTCATGTGTTCACAATTACAAAAGGCGGACCCACAATGTGAATCCTATGAATGTAGGGCCCATATTATAATTTCTAAAGGTAGGTACCATATATGTTGTAATTTCTAAATGTGGGTCTCATATTCACAATCATAAAGGATGGCCACACGTTATAATTCCTGTAAAGGTGCGCCCAGCTTATGAATGCTATAAATGTGGGCCCCATATTTTAATTTCAAAGGTGGGTACTGTGTCATGATTTCTAAAGGTGGGTTCCATGTTCACCAATGCAAAAATGGTGGCCCCACTTTCCAATTTATAAAGGTGGGTCACATGGTCACAATTACAAAAGGTGGACTCGCATTGTAAATCCTATGAATGTGATCCCCATCTTCTAATTTTCAAAGGTGGGTGCCACATTGTAATTTCTAAAGTTGGCTCCCACGTACAACAATAATAGAGTGCCGCAAATAATAAAAGGTGGGTCCCACATTGTAAATCCTATGAATCTCTTCGTTTTGTTCTAAAACCAAACTTTTATAATATTACCAAACAAGTTTCGTACAACATATATAGTTTAACATAATATTCCCAAACAAGTCTTGCATGGTATACTCTGGGCACAGCCTCATCTCAATGCAACCTAATCTGACCACAAAATTGAAAACAATACGAAAATGATGCCACACGAGCCCTTAGTTTCTTTTATATCTTTGGTTTAAGTTTATAAATGAAATGTATAAAGGGATCGATGGAAAGCAGAGGACTTCAGATTTTAACAATGGAAAAAAAATACGAGATTTTAACTATTTTGGAGCATATTTAAGTGTTGGAAAGGTTGTGAAGAACCTAGATTTTATTACAGAATTGGCAAGGACCTTGATAAAACGGTTCTGATCCCATTGTTATTTTTTCTAATATCATAGCAAGTTTTGATCATAGGTGTATGTTAAAAAATAATGCTTACTTTTTTTTTTTTTTTGAATGGTCATCCTCAAGTTGTTTGAATAATTGAATCTATGAAACTCAAATCATTTGATTCGCGAGAAGAGCATTGTACTATAACATAAGCAGCCTAAAGGAGATGAGCATTTGGTTAATTTAATTAGGGAAGGATTATGCAAATAAATTGTTGCGAGCCTAAGTCATTGGCAAATTAACCTCAAGCTAATTAACCTCAGGCCCACAACCCACATTCGAGAATTTGTCACATTGCCTTTTCATTAAAAACTCTTTTAGTAGATTGAATTAAATAAGTTTGATTAGGAGGTTGATTTAGAATAAGAATCTTACCTTAAGAAGAGATTAGGATTTATTTTCTTTTCTACATATTGATTTGGATTTTAATTTCTTATAAATAAAAAAAAAAAAAAAAAAAAAAAAAAAAAAAAAAACAGTCCACCTAATCATGGCTCTATTATATGGAAATGATACTTTTGAGATGGATGAATTCACCATGCTTGTTATAGCAAACAAGATTATAAAGAATCCTAGCAGTAAGAGGTCACAAAGAGGTCTTTTAGGGCTTGTTTGTCTGCATTAAAATAAATAGAAATTGAAAACACAGGATTCAGACCAAAACTTAATTTTGAGAAATGAGCATTTAATAATCCTTCCTTCTAGGTAAATAAAATCAAAAGAATAAAGGAAATGAACTACTAGAGTGATGGCTGATTTTTCATTTTCCATCTTCTTTTAATTTTTATTTTCCTAAGAAGAAAAGTTATTTGATGCTCGTTTGATAAAATTAACATTTGATCTTCATTTTTAATCACTTATGGCATGAAATCTATATATTCAATTCCTATGTACTATAATACAAATAAATAGGCACTCAATGAATCCCGATTCGGGTAGGGAAAGGGAAAAATCAAATATAATGGATATGAAGATGGTGGTTTCTCCAAATTAAGAAAAAAAGAAGAAAGTTCATTTGCTATTACTATAACAAGAAATTTCATCTTAAGAGATTGATTTCATCACACTTACAAGTCTTTTTTTTTTTTTTTTGGAAAATCTTAAAAAGCAACTCTTATTTTTACAAAAATAAAAATTAAAAAGCTACTTCCTCATCCTTAAAGAGATTTCTTGAGGTTAAAGAACCTTGTTTTATTGTGAGTGGAGTAAGGAGAGTGAAAAATTCTATACATACAGTGTGTAATATGTCACCCTAATTGAAAAGGACACATGGAATAAAGAAAATTAATTGTTTCTTTAGAAGCGCATACTGAAAAGCCATGTTAATCATGTAGCATATTCTTTGTGATTGCTTATTTCTTTTGTTGTTTGCATCGTGGTTATGGTCGATCACAGATTCCATTGTGCACAAACAAACAGATTAATAATGCATGGAGATCACAGATTCCATTATGCAAGAACCTGAATCTTTAATAGCACCATCCTGTATCAAAAGTCATGCTTGCATCACCGGCCGGCTTTTATTTTCATATCAGGTTTGGGTTGATATTGCTAATCTAATCAATAGATAGGTTGGATTCAGGTTGAGTCCATTCTTTCTGTTCAATTCGTCAACAGATGAACCCTACCTAAGGGTTCTTATGGGCCAGGGCAGCCCAATGCCAACCAAGGCCCAGCTGACTTAGGGTAAGGTTTAAGCCTTGAACTTAAGAGATTTGCTGAGCTTGAGTCAAATATGGGACTGTGTTTTTAAAGTTGGGCCGGGCCGGATATGCCTCAACCAAGCCCATGAAGACCCCTGATCCCGACGACCCAACAACTCAACCCAAACCTTAAGTAAGAGTATGGGTTTTAAAATTCCAAGTAAGGTTCTGGTTAACATTCATGACTCAATTAATACATGAATCGGATTGGGATATTGACTCCAGGATTACCCAGACAAGCCACAACTCACTAACTGATGGGCCACCATCAAACTACATATTCATACAACCCATGGTTAAGCCCAAAAGATCAAAGCCTAGGCATGAGCCAAATTTTCTTACCATCTTATCATGCCCTTACAAATTTGTTTGCTTTGTACTCTTTTGCAGTACTTCAAATAACAAGCCAATGAAGCATCCATGGAAAGTAATGAAGAACCAAAATATAGTTGTTTGGTTTTGAGTAAAGAGAGAGATCGTCTTCTTTGTTGGAGTGAGTGTTAGAATTTTAGTTGGCTAATTCTTCTATCTTGAACAAAACTCAGAGTCCTAATCAAGTTGTATTTTCTATTTATTTTAGAATAGGACTGTGAAGATAGTATTTGGTTTGTGAAGACCTCTTCGGAAGATGTTGATACACCTAAAAGTGTTCCAAAGTCAATGAAATACATCAAGAGAGAGCTTCCCGGATAAAATCCTCGTGCAAAAGGTAAGATGACAGAACCCAGCGAGACTGAATCTCGCTATAGCGAGAAGCAGTTCTGTCAATGACAGAATGCAGTCTCGCTATAGCGAGACTGAAGCTCGCTATAGCGAGCTGGGAATTTCTGCCTAACGGGACTCTACTATTCACATATTCCAAACTTGTTTCTAGAGTCCTGTTTCATCACAAAAAGGATTGTGCACGAACCATGGGCTATTTATTAACCCCTTGCATCCACAAACAAAACACAGAAGATTTATTATTCACTTGAGTTCGTAAGATTGAGTTCTGGAGAGTTTTGTGGGTTTAATTATGCAAGGAAGATTGTGCTGAAGAATCATTCTCTTTCCCTGTGATCAAGCACCTTGAAGGGGCATTCAAGGTGGGTTTCAAGCTAGCACGTGGAAGGTGAACGGCGGGTCGTCGGCAAGTTCTTCACAGTCCTTTTAGGTTGAGTTGCAACTGGGACAAAGGTCTAGTGAGTTCACTTGTAATCTTCAAATTATAGTGCTTTGCTTTAGGTGGTCTCTACCACCCGTGGTTTTTTCCCGAGTTGGGTTTTCCACGTAAAAACTTCTGTCTCGTGCTATTTTATGGTGATTGATAATTATCTTGTTTTAGGTTAATTATTTAATTATCTGTGTTAGGAATTCACAAAATAATCTGAGAAAGGACCTTAGCCTGTGTTAAGGCTTAAAAAGACGGTTAAGTAAAACCTTCACGTGGTATCAGAGCAAGTTGCACAACTCCAAAGTGCGATCCTCTCAGATTTGATCTATGGAATTCACTAGGGAAGGCACATCTACCACCAAGCCTCCATTAATTACTTGAAGGTAGTAGCAATTATGCTTACTGGAAAGTAAGGATGACTGCGTTTTTACGTTCTCTTGATCATGATGTTTGGCAAACAGTGGTGAATGGCTACAAATCACCAACAACTGTTGTTGAAGGGAGAACTGTTCCCAAACCAGTAGCTGACTGGACCCAAGGAGAAAAGAATCAGACTCATTGGAATGATAGGGCTATGAATGCTATGTACAATGGCGTTTCTCATTCAGAATTTCAAAGAATTTCAACTTGTACCACTGCTAAAGAGGCATGGGATCTTTTAAAAACAGTGCATGAAGGCACTGATATTGTCAGGCAAACCAAAATTCAGAATCTGACATCTGCCTTTGAGACTATACGTATGAAAGACGATGAAACTTTTGATGAATTTAATGCCAAACTAGGGCATATTGTAAATTCAAGTTTCAATCTGGGAGAACCTTTTCCAGATTCAAAAGTGGTAAAGAAAATTCATCGATCTCTGCCTGAAAGATTTCAGTCCAAAGTGATTGCCATTGAGGAACACACTAATCTCAATGAACTTCCTGTTGAGGAACTTGTTGGAAATTTACAGACGTTTGAAGCAAATCACTGCTCCAGTAAAAAATCCAAAGGTATTGCTCTCATGTCTTCTAAAGCTAATAATGATGATGAATCTGATAATGATTTTGATGATGAACTTGAGGCTTTGTTTGTTAAACGTTTTAAGAGATATCTGAATAAAAACAAACCAACTCTCAAAAAGGAATTCCCAAAGAACAAAGGATTCAATAAAACAAAAGGACTGCCCAAGTATGATAAAAATTCAACCCAACCCGCTAATAAACCCATTCAATGTTTTGAATGTCAAGGATTTGGTCATCCAGCATCTAAATGTGCTAACAGGCTGGAGAAAAACAAAGGAAAAGCCTTAAATGTTTCTTGGGAAGAAGAAGAATCTGAGAATGAGATCAGTGACTCTGAGTCACAATCTGAGTCTGCTAAATTTGTTGCTTTTTTATCTAGTACTAACTCATCTCTTGAGCAGGGGTCTTCTGACAAGGATTCCAAGTCAGATGACGAGACAAATATTGATGATCTTTCTGATGAAGACCAGGATATTGAAGTAATGTATAAGAAACTTCTCAAAGACTCATTACGTTTATCTCGTATAAACGATAAACTCTCTCAAAAGCTGAAAGATTCAGAATCTCATAATGCAATCATTGCTGCTGAACTAAGTGATGCTCGCCTCAAGGTAACCCAGTTAGAAACTCAACGTGTGATTTTATCTGACAAAGTTATTGCTGTAGGAAAAGAAAAGGATTCTTCAACTACACAATATGAGACTGTAAAAAAGAAACTGGATTTCTTGCAAACTGAGTACAACTTGCTGGAGGCTGAGAAAAATGATGTCTGTGGAAAACTTCGGATGGCTATACAAGAGTTAACCTCAGCCAAATCCTCGCTTGATCGAATGAACAAAGGATCCATGACTCTTGATGAGATTCTGATGCATCAAAGAAGTGATAAACATAAGACAGGACTTGGATTTATCTCTGAGTCTTCTTCTTCTAAGCAATCAGGTAAATCTGTTTTTGTTAAAGGACCAGTATTGCAATCCGGCATGTGTGCTACCCTAAATACTCACCTTGCGAACCCAAGAGCAACCAACTATGTGTCAAAACCCAGATTTGTTCCAATCTGCCATTTTTGTGGAATAAAAGGGCACATAAGACCACATTGTTATCAATTTAAATATCAAATATATAATCAGCGTCGGGTGAGGAATAATACCCCTCAAAAGATCAAGACTAAATCTATCTGGGTTATTAAGTCTGATCTTCGCTGCAATGTGGTCCTGACTGCTCTCAAAGCCACAGATTCGCAAGTTTGGTACTTGGATAGCGGATGCACTAGACACATGACTTGAAATAGATCCTTGTTTACCTCATTGGAAAGCTGTAATGGAGGTAGAGTAAAATTTGGGGATGGAAGCAAAACAAATATAATCGGAAAAGGTACAGTTTCGATTCCAGGTATGTCTTCTTTATCAAATGTTTTTTTTGTTAAAGGTCTGAAAGCTAATTTGTTAAGCATCAGCCAATTATGTGACACACAACATGAAGTTCATTTCTCTCTTAATGATTGTTTCATTGTTGATAACAAGGGAAATAATGTTCTCCATGGCGTGCGTACTTCTGACAATTGTTATGTTGTTTCCACAGAGGATACCATATCATGTCATGCAGCTATAATCAATGACATCGATTTGTGGCATCAACGTCTAGGCCATGTTAATCATAAGGACCTAGATAACTTGGCCAAACATGAGACAGTTATAGGGCTGCCCAAACGTTTAAAAGCCCCCACAATTGTGTGTGGTCCTTGTCAGATTGGAAAGCAAATCAGGTCCTCACATAAAAAAGTTGATGCCTTAACCACCACCAGGCCACTTGAATTACTTCATATGGATCTTATGGGGCCTACAAAGACTGAAAGCATTGGCGGTAAGAAATATATATTTCTAACCGTTGATGATTTCTCGCGACTTACATGGGTTCGTTTCCTAAAAGAAAAGTCCGAAACCTTTGAAGTTTTTCTTGATTTATGGACTTTGCTCATTAATGATAAAGGAAAAACCTTTGGTGGTGTAGTTCGTATTCGTTCAGACCATGGGACTGAATTTCAAAACTCTTACTTTGAGTCTTTTTGTTCAAAGAATGGTATTAAATATGAATTTTCTGCGCCTAAAACACCACAACAAAATGGTGTCGTTGAGAGAAAAAATCGTGTTGTCCAAGAGATGGCACGCGTGATGTTACACAGTAAAAAAATTCCTCAACGTTTCTGGGCTGAAGCGGTAAACACTGCAGTTCATATTATCAATAGAGTTTACCTACGGCCTGGAACAAGATCGACCCCATATGAGATTTGGAGTAACCGCAAACCAACTGTTAAGTATTTTCGAACCTTTGGGAGTAAGTGCTACATCCTAAAGGATAGGGAACACTTAAGCAAATTTGACTCAAAGAGTGACGAAGGAATTTTTCTTGGTTACTCAATGTCGAGTAAGGCCTATCGGGTTTATAATCTCAGAAACACTACTATTATGGAGTCGATTAATGTGGTCGTTGATGATGCAGGAACTTCAGATTACTTTTCTGATGATGACGATGTACTAACTAGTTCCTCTACTATACCACAGGATAATAATACAAGTTCAAGCAAGCCTGAAGATCCAAGTACATCATCAACGCATAATGATTCCAAAGATAAGAAAATTGATCAATCAAGATCAACTTCTGATCTTATGGACATCATTCAGCATTTCGAAGAAAAAAGTACATCTAAGAGTTTGCGTCCTGTACCTAAGGTAATGAAAAGCCACCATATTTCTCAAGTGCTTGGAGATGCAACTGAGTCTCTAAAAACTAGAAAACAGGTACGCGATGAGGTAAGTAATTTTTGCTACATTTCTTCAATTGAACCAAAAAATATAAAAGAAGCCATTCTTGATGATTGCTGGATTAATGCGATGCACGAGGAACTTGAACAATTTGAAAGAAACTGTGTATGGGAATTAGTTCCGAGACCGAGCCACACCAATGTCATCGGCACTAAGTGGATCTATAAGAATAAGACCAATGAATTGGGTAAGAAGTGTCGATGATCGAAAAAGCACGACTGGTGGGTGCTTCTTTATTGAAAATAACTTGGTTGCTTGGCACAGTAAAAAGCAGACTTCAATTTCCCTATCCACTGCTGAAGCCGAATACATTGCTGCTGGTAGTTGTTGTACTCAACTTCTTTGGATGAAACAAATGTTGGCTGACTATGGAATTTCTCAAGACACTATGTCTGTGTATTGTGATAATCAAAGTGCAATTGACATATCCAAAAATCCTGTACAACATTCCCGAACCAAGCACATTGATATTAGGCATCACTTTATCCGTGAGTTAGTCGAAGAGAAGATCATTGTCCTCGATAAAGTTTCTACCGAAAATCAACTGGCTGATATTTTTACCAAACCTCTGGACCCAAATCGATTCAAATCCCTTCGCAAGTCTCTGGGGATTTCCTCCTGTCTTTAATTCTTCGTACTACTCAGTTTTATTTGCACATGCACAGTGCTCACTCCATTCTATGATTAGTATTGCATGTGATTTTTATTAATGATATTGCACGGTTTTTTTTTTGAATTTTTCTTTTTCTCACTATGACTGTTCCCCTCTGAATAAAAAAAAAAAAAATTTTTTTCCTATGCCTCACATTTTGTGTCTTGAATCAGAGGAGTAGGGCTACCTACAGACATGTGCGAAAGCTTCCAATTTGATTGGTAAGTTTCGTTGGAGAAGGCTACCATGACTGCTAGTGTGAAAGCCACCCAGGACGATTCATAGAACACTTTACAAAAAAAAAAAAGGGGGGGAAATTCACACTGCCTGCGCAAGCCTGTCTCTCGTTCCAGTATGTAGTCTCGCTATAGCGAGACTACAGATTTCGTTTAAAACCGAGGCAGCTTCTTCTTTTCTTATTTCCTCTTCTCTTCCTTTCTTTCTCAAGCTAGGGATTCTTTGTTTTTTTTTTCTCCCCTTTCCATCCTTCTCTATCACAACTCCATTGTTCCTTGTACTCTTTCAATTTAGGAATTCCAATCTGTGCTTCTTCTTCTTCTCCAAGGTATGTTCTCTCTCTCTTCCTCTTCTCACAGATTGTTTTCTACAATACCTAGATTGGTGTGTTTGGTACTGGATTGCTTGTTTTTGACACTTTGTTTTCAAATATGAGCATTGGAGAACATTCCTTTATAGATGAAGTTATCAATCTTCTAGTTTCATGAGTTTTTGATGGAATCCCTCTACACATTGATCTTTTTGCACAAATTGGATTGCAATTTTTTTTGAAGATTATTGTGTTTCATTGATGGATTTCATCTTATTCTTATCCTTGTGATACTCTTGCACATTGGGGTCTTTTGGAAGGTTGTCCAACTTAGTTGGAAATTACACTATGGTTTTGTGCACACAAGGTGTTTGGGATATTGCCTCAATGAACTTTAACACTGTTGTATGTGATTTCTTGCATTTACTTGGCATCAGCATGGCTCCCAAATCTTCTAAGGGAAAGCGTCCCGCCAGTTCTTCATCTCAGTTTGATATTGATCGGTTTCGGGATGCTGAGAGTTCCACTCGGTTTGACTCAACCTTCAAAGACCGAACGGTGATTTTTGAAAGAATTATTGATCAAAATTCTCTACCCCCGTCAAACTTTACACAATGGCTTTATCAAAATCGTCTAATGTTTCTCATGAGCTTGGATAATGAATGTTTTGAGGATTGGGTACGAGAATTTTACTGCAATATGTTTGAAGTAAAAGAAGATGGCTTCCGCACATTTGTTCGAGGAAAAACTCTCTCTATTGATGCAAAAACAATCGCCACTTTACTACATCTTCGGCGACCTGATCAACCTCTTTATCCTTTTCCTGATCTGGACGATCAAGTTCATCTCTTAGATGAGGTCGCTACCGTTCTTTGTGGCCAACCAACTGCATGGCATCCTCCAGTGCTGAAAATTTCAAGGTTGCAATCAGATTATCGCCTGCTTAACACATTTGTCGTCAATAATGTTGAGCCTCGAGGACATTCCTCTGATCTACTTCCAGCCCAAGCTCTCCTTCTCTACTTCTTGGGTACAGGCACTTCGGTCGATATTCCGCGTACAATTATTGACTGCATGTTGAAAATCTTCGATGAACCTCGGAAGCTTCAACTTCCATTTGGCGCAATGATTAGCAAATTGCTTATTGATGCTGGTTGCCATGTCTACCCACATGAACTACCTGTTCCAAAGAGGCAAAAGATTGATGGCAGGACAAGGAGCATGTCAGACACTCATGTTCGAAATCGCATTCAGGGGGAGCAAGCTCAAGTTCAAATTGCCGATGACGATGAAAACACAGTTGAAACTCGTCTCCTCGCTTTAGAACATGCCGTATATGGTCAATCTGTTCAGATTGAACACCTGGATGGCAGGATATCGTCTGGCTTCACTGATCTTCGTAATCACATAACAGACATGTTCAATCAGCTTCGCCATCAGTGACCTTTCTCAGTACTGATGTTTATCTTCTAGCTGCATTTTGTTTTATGTCTCTTTACTAACTTCCTTCTTCCTTATTTTCTGTTATGCTGCTTTGTCAACCCATCAACAAAAAGGGGGAGTACCTTATGTTTTAGACTTAGACAGACTGTTTAAGCAAACTGATTAATTCTAGTTCTATGATATTATGCTTGTTCTTTCCCTTGGTTTATTTTCAGGATTGCATTTCAGGCAGATTAATCTTCATTGGCAATTGGTCTCATTTGTTTAAAAAGTCTTTTTAAAGTTTATCTTGTACTGGGATAGAAGATCTACTTTGTATAAGGAGTTTTGTTTATGAATTGCCAAAGGGGGAGATTGTTAGAATTTTAGTTAGCTAATTCTTCTATCTTGAACAAAACTCAGAGTCCTAATCAAGTTGTATTTTCTATTTATTTTAGAATAGGACTGTGAAGATAGTATTTGGTTTGTGAAGACCTCTTCGGAAGATGTTGATACACCTAAAAGTGTTCCAAAGTCAATGAAATACAACAAGAGAGAGCTTCCCGGATAATATCCTCGTGCAAAAGGTAAGATGACAGAACCCAGTCTCGCTATAGCGAGACTGAATCTCGCTATAGCGAGAAGCAGTTCTGTCAATGACAGAATGCAGTCTCGCTATAGCGAGACTGAAGCTCGCTATAGCGAGCTGGGAATTTCTGCCTAACGGGACTCTACTATTCACATATTCCAAACTTGTTTCTAGAGTCCTGTTTCATCACAAAAAGGATTGTGCACGAACCATGGGCTATTTATTAACCCCTTGCATCCACAAACAAAACACAGAAGATTTATTATTCACTTGAGTTCGTAAGATTGAGTTCTGGAGAGTTTTGTGGGCTTAATTATGCAAGGGAGATTGTGCTGAAGAATCATTCTCTTTCCCTGTGATCAAGCACCTTGAAGGGGCATTCAAGGTGGGTTTCAAGCTAGCACGTGGAAGGTGAACGGCGGGTCGTCGGCAAGTTCTTCACAGTCCTTTTAGGTTGAGTTGCAACTGGGACAAAGGTCTAGTGAGTTCACTTGTAATCTTCAAATTATAGTGCTTTGCTTTAGGTGGTCTCTACCACCCGTGGTTTTTTCCCGAGTTGGGTTTTCCACGTAAAAACTTCCGTCTCGTGCTATTTTGTGGTGATTGATAATTATCTTGTTTTAGGTTAATTATTTAATTATCTGTGTTAGGAATTCACAAAATAATCTGAGAAAGGACCTTAGCCTGTGTTAAGGCTTAAAAAGAAGGTTAAGTAAAACCTTCAGTGAGGGATTCCTCCAAGGTATATAGTCTTTCTCGATCTGACTTATTATTGATTGTCACCGTATGAATTTACAATTATAATATCATATCCATATCCATAGGCTTCTACAAACATCGCGACTCCTTTTTAAAATGCTATTTCAAATTCCAACTCCTTCCACCCCTTCTAATTTCCACCCCCCCTTCACTTCCCTATTTCTTCTACTTCTAACTCAAGTCCCTTTCTCAACTCCTTCAATCCCCTCCACTTCTGACTCTATCAAACCCTTATCACTCTTTGCCGTGTCTCTCTTTCAATTTTTTTGGTAAACCTTCTTTTTCTATGTGTGGGGATATTTCCTCAAGACTCTAAGATTACATTGGCTTCGGTAAAAGTACCAGCTAATCATATTTTAGTATTGGCTACGCGTACTTCGGTAAACAGTACCAGAACGCCAGCAAAGGTTAAGGTCATTCTAACTTCATTCATCTTCTGGTCTCGGTCACCCCGACCTTGATCACAGTCTCGGTCACCCCCGACCTCGATCACGGTCTCAGTCACTCCTGACCTCGATCGCGGTCTGTGTCTCTGTGATAGTACCACTATGCTAACCGAGATGGGCACAGACAGTTGTCCCTCCATAAATGTCCTGACACGTTACAGAACGTATGACAAAGACAAAGGGCACCACCCATAATCTCTGATGCAACGTCATCCACGACTCCAAACATCGCCAGAGCATGGTCCGATGAGACCCTCATCAATGCCCATCAATGCCCATTAATGAGAAAGAAGCTCTGATGTGACAGAGTGAGCTATGAAGGGACTAATATTAAAGACAAAGTGGGCTATGATGGGACTGCAATTAAGGAAAAGCCATGATTGAACATTACTCCTCAAGTACCTGTCCAAAGCATGGGACATCCTGTCCAGAGCATAGAATCCCTCGCCCAGAACCGACCTATCTCCCTTTGATCACTATGAGATAGTGTGATTTGTCTCGATTATCAGAATGAAAGATTCTAGATCATAGTGTTGGTACATTAGATGTATTGAAGGACCATGAGAAGAACCTTATAAATACTGTCTTTACTTTAAGGTTTGCTCTCATAATTCCCTAGCAATAAGCTCTCAATCATGAAACATTAATTTACTCAAGTTTCTATCTATTCATTTGCTTTGAGACACCAATAAGTGAGGCCAACTGTAGGTCAACACCTCGGTGATTTGGGTACGTGGTAGTAGAACTGTGGGAACATTCAATGGTCAAGATGGAATCTATCTCTAATATCCCCTTGTGCCAATTAATGGATTTATCATTGGTAAGTGCGCACCCATTCCGATTAAGAGTTAATTGAAAAGGTACTTATGATCATTATAATTAATTGGGGCTCAAGGATAATAAGATATGAATCTAGTTTGGAAGACAGGTCCAATTGATCCATGGATATTGATAGAGGGGCCTACTTGTGGTAATGTGGAAGTTTAGGGTCTTCTATGTAATATTTCTAAGACTGGAGTTCAATTGCATTTATATAGTGGAGTTATTTGCAATTAATTGTGGGCCCGAATTGCACATGAGATGTGGGGTCGCAGTCCCAGTTGGAGCCAACTTTCTAAGGAATCCCCAGTGGTCCCCACGCTAGCCCAATTATTAGAAAAATACTAATTCTAGTTGAACTCTTAAAGGAAAGTTACTATTTCTATTTGAAGTGAGACTTCTAATAGTGGTAATAGTAAACTTACTAATTTTAGTGGAAGTGAGACTTCTGTTTTAATTAGAAAGGAATTAGAAAGTTACTAATCATATTTGAAGTGAGACTTCTAATTATGATATAGTAAGTTACTAATTATTTTAATTAGTAAAAGAAGAGACTTACTAATTGTTACAAAAGTGAGACTTCTATTTCAATTAGAAAGAGGAGGTGGCTTTATGGCTATAAATAGAGGATGAATTAATGGCTGGACGTCCCATGCATATTCCTTGATAGGGATTCATGCCCAAGCCTTGATTGTGCAAGAGTTGCACAGCACTTCTTCTCTCCCTCTTCTAGTTCTCTTTCTAGTTCCTCCTTTGAGTTCCTAGTAGCTTTCTCTTGGAGATCCCACCATCTTCTTGAAAAAAAAAGAATCTGATATGGGTCATAGCGTGGAAGATCATTGGGTCTTGGAGAAACCTATTTGATTCGCGAAAGAGTTCGTCATCAAAAAAAGTAGCAAATTCTCCATTGATCACAACCGAGCTCCAAAGTTATAATCTACTTCCTTACATGTTGTAGATTTATTTGTAGCTTCTATGTTGCTGGTTCTATCTTTTAGATAGATTGATTTATTGATCTTGATATGTGAGATTGAGGGTTTGCTTCCTGTATTGGGTTTTGTAACCTTCTGGATAGTTGATCCCTGCATCAAGTGGATCAAAAGTTTTTGAGACATATCCTTGAGGCCCACCTTTTTCCAACAATAAATAGAGGACTCGTCTCCTTCAAAAGATACGCACAACCCATTCATCATCTCCATCCTTTGTTCAGTTACAGAACTAACTCAGGCATCGGAGAGCCTTGCGCTGACTACAGCCAAGGTCTTTGACTGCTTTCCTTTCTTCCCCTTTCAGGTCAAAGGCATTATATCTCCATCAAAAAGCGACTAAGCTCATCATAATCTTCCATAAACAAGTCCGTAATTTTTAGGCACCGACACTCTCAATTATATTGCATTATTTTTGTCTTAGTATCTCATTCATCTGTTGAATGAAAGCCATAGAGGGGAGACAAAATGAGACCAAATCATTCTTCAAATTTTAAAATGAAATGGGCTTGGTTTGGGTAATGGTTGGTGGGGGTGAAAAATGAAATTCCTTAGTAAATAATCAAAACAAGAGAAAATAAAATATAATTGAGGTATGATGATTTTTTTTCAGTTGTTTGGCATGAAATCTTTTCCACTTTTTGTATAAAAAAGTAAAATTTGTTTTGGAGAAAGGAGGTTGCTTTTTGAATTGTTTTGAAAATGATTGTGAGAATTTTGAATTAAAGTATTATTGATGTGACCGTTTGTCTGAAAAATAAAGGCTTTACTTAACTTTACTAATCTAGTAAAGTGTCAAACGAGCTAGGTTTGTATTCTCTCGTCTTTTCCTCTATCGGTCTTTCTTTTTCGTTTTCTTTTACTCTTTTGATTAATTCACTGCAAGACACCTTTTTTTTAACTTTTAAACCTTTTTTATAATAAGGGGCCCAAAAATAAAGCCAAATTTAGACTTGACTCAACTCAATTGAGTCAACCCGACCCAACTCCACTTGACTACAGATTCGAACACAATCCAGTAAATCTCCTTCTGATGGTTGGTTTTGGTTAACATTCGAACCCAAGCTTAGCTCATTCTGAGTCCATTCATGCTATTCAATTCAGCAATTCAACTCAATTCCATTTGACCTAACTGCACTTTGACCTGCCAACCTGATCGAAACCCAACCCCTAATTCAGGTCTATGTTGACCATTTAAATTTCTAGGTCAACTTCTGGTTGACCCTAGCAGCTTCATTAAAGGTTGGATTTAGGTTAGTTACACATGTTACACCCAATCGTCAATTACAGATTGGGCTTATAAAATCAAGCCCACGGCCCATATCATTTATCAATGTCAGTGATATCGGTTGGGGGTGGTGTACGATGTGGATATAATTTAGTCCAGATCTATTTGAGGCTCTGCTAGATCAAAATGGAGTTTCATTTACTTGACTACAGAAAAATTCATGTTCCAATAGACTGAATTTGGATGGGACCACTTGAGGTTACGGGTGTCACCGGGCCAGGCTCGGGACTGTCTTTACCTTGCCCTTAATATATGAGGGGCTGGCCAGGCAGGCCATAGCCCTCGGAGGGCTTGTACTACCTAAGCCCTTATACCGGGCCAGGCTCGGGATTGTCTTTGCCTTGCCCTTAATATATGAGGGGCTGGCCGGGCAGGCCATAGCCCTCGGAGGGCTTGTACTACCTAAGCCCTTATACTACCTTCGCAGGCTAGTGCCAAGTTAGGGGTAGGCCCAAAGCCTAAAAAACAATAAAATAATTTTTTAATATTTTGGACATTGCCACCAAGCATGGAGTGTCAAGCGAACATAAACCCTCCTTGTTTATTCGGTTTTGGGCTGACAATGTTGACTATCTCCGCTAATTAATCCCATTACAAAGATGAACAGAACGAAAGTGTCGACTGTAAATATAAATAAAGAAAATCAAAATAGGAAAAAAAAGAAGTGGAAAAAAGATGGTCATTTCTTTCCCTTGCATCTTTTTACAGAAAATAACTTGAGGCATCAACACAGCATCACCTTTATAGGGTTTTAAAATATTGGCAAAATACATACTTTTGAACTCATGTTTCCCTTCCAACTAATGGAGACTGTAGGCCGAGAGAATAGGAAGTAAAAGAAATGACATACCTCCATGCATATGAAGCCCTAATGCATGTAAAGGAGTGTTAGTATATCTTTGAGGAATTTACCAGGTAGAGCCCGGTACAGCCCTATACGTGCTACGAGGACCCCTTTTCACGTTGGATAAGAGAGGGGTCTTCAAGGACCTTAATTTTTTTTATTTTTTTTTGTCGTTTACCAAATGGTTGATATCGACTATGGTCGATATCGATCATTCTGCATCCTGTAAAACCCAATTTTTATTTGGATTCACGCAAAATGGTCGATATCGACCACTTTTATCGTCGATATCGACAACATAACTGAAACACAAAAAACACAGTCATTGTCAGTATCAACCACTTTTATTGTCGATATCGACAACATAACTGAAACACAAAAAATACAGTCATTGTCAGTATCGACCACTTTTATTGTCGATATCGATCACTTTAAAATAAATGGAAAAAAAAAAGATGATGGCAGAGATCAGTGCTCCGTTCGGGGACACAAAACCTGTAAATTAACAATATATCATAATTATCATCATTCTCCATTAACTCCAAACAAATTCAAATCAGATCCTTTTAGAGAAGCTACACATCTTTGTGCTCTTTCCCATTTATCACAATAGGATCAAAGAAAAAAGAAATAGACAGAACAACAAAGCTGAAACCTACACATTCATCCAGTTTCTACTTCTCTCAGTATCTCCTTTGCAGATACTCTCTTTCAGTATCTCTAACAAACTCAGTAGATCTATCAAGCCTACCAAAAACAGATCTCAAACCAGAGATCTCAAGCCAAAAAAAGTACCAGGCCAAAGAGCTTCATTTCATTAAAATATGTATCAAAAATATATCATAATTATCATCATTCTCCATTAACTCCAATCAAATTCAAATCAGATCCTGTTAGAGAAGCTACACATCTTTGTGCTCTTTCCCCTTTATCACAATAGGATCAAAGAAAAAAGAAATAGACAGAACAACAAAGCTGAAACCTACACATCCATCCAGTTTCTACTTCTCTCGGTATCTCCTTTGCAGATACTTTCTTTCAGCATCTCTAACAAACTCAGTAGATCTATCAAGCCTACCCATCACAGCATTCTTAAAACTTAAAGCTTCTTGAACTTGTGAACATGAGCACTACATCCGGACACCGCTCAAACTAGCCCTTGACTCCACCATTTCATTTAAAGAAAGCCTCTTCCTTTGCCCTGGCTCGGGCCTTTGTTTCGGGGCACTCATAGACCTTACCTTCGCCTTAAATGACTGTGTTTTTGCCATTGAATTGGGGTAATTTGAGTACCGGCGGAAGACGTTTTCTCCACAGACGCTCTTTGTAGGTGTTACTGGCATTCCGGCAGTTGACAAGCAGAATTTGCAAATCGAGGGGTGCTTTGTGCTGTTGAGAATCGGCATTCATCGCCTGTGAGTCCCCAATCAAATTGTGGGAAAAGCACATATCTGAAGCAGTTTAGCAATTCACTTCTAACCCATAGCATTAGAGTGGAAAGAGAAACAAGACAGTGCAGAAATTCTGTTCTACCACTCTTTTTCCACTCCAGTTGCAATGCGATACAACCTAAGGACTGATCTGGATGGAAAGTAATATCACCCGATTGGAATATCCTAACGTCCTACTGTACGCTGAAAAAACAGGGATGATCCAATGATCATATCTTACCACGGATAGACGGGCCCTCATTTCATGCTGAGATCTTCTATCCTTGTTGAGAAGACTGCGAGATTTCTGCATTCTAACAGTGGCCTGAGCTCTAATAAGAGCTTGCATACTCTGAAGAGTTGCAGCAGCTTGCTTTCGCACAAGATAACCTCGAACATGTGCCTGCAACTTTACTAGTGCTTTGAGAGCTCGAAGAGCTTTCTTTGCCTGTCCAAACCCACAAAAGTACAATAAGCAAAATTAAGAAACATACGATGGATATGAACAATACAAATTGAAATGTGAAAATATCCAATAAAGGTCTAACATATGGCACTTTTGTGCAGTGCCAATTCCACAGAGACCCAAAGCTATCTGTAGGCATGTGCTAATCTGATGTTGGGGACACAGATTTCTGGAAAAAGATTCAACGAGAATTAGAGATCTTGAGGATTTCGGCCTGGGAACTCTACATCACTGCAACAAAAAAAATAAAGCAGATTCCACAATTGTGAGATCCAACCCAAATACGAACATAAAAAAAAAAAAAGCACACTGGGATTCTACAAGCTAAGGTATTCATGGCTGTTTTCAAACAAGCCCAAAACTGCAAACGCCCCAAGTTACCATGTTCATCATTAGGCCATGGAAGCATCTCAGTGTCAGATTGATAAAAAAAAGAAAACAATAACCAGAGAATTAGGATTGGGTTTTGGAATTTTGCTGCTCGAGGGCCTTGATTCATCATGCTCAGGTGAAGGAGTATCAAACCGGGCTCTCTAATTTGGGGTTTATCCTCATCTTAAAAAAAAAATAAATTTTACAAAATATGAGACTAGGATTTTGAAATGGGGAACATTTAGATTTGGGGAAATTACAAAAGTTGTAGCACCTAACCTGAAGAATCGTGGACTTCATGTAACGCCCCAAAATCCGGGCGCCTCGAATCTCGGGGCGCTACGAGAAAGTACCTAAGAGATGCGGAAAATCCAATAATATAATCAAGTATGAATCTCATATGAGCAGGTAAATGGACAAGGCCCTAAAATTTTGTTTCACTTTAAAAGATTACAAGGTACTTTCCATAATTAAACTAACTATTCAATCCTAGGCCAACACGGCCAGCTATAAGAAAAGGAAAGAATATAAACCTATATGATAGACGCCTCACGATGCACCAACTGCATCAATCTCTGAACCCTGCGGCAACAGATCAGCCGCCAAGCAAACAACCAAACAAAGAAAGCGGAAGAGAAGATACCTGGAGACACCAAGGATTGGGTCAGGCTCGATGAGCCAGGCAAATAGGCATGTTTAGATGGCAATACATTATATCATTAGATAGGGAAGAAGACCATACCTGGTCCCAGCTGTACCTGCATGATTAGTATCTCGATAATAATATAAAATATCAGAGTGCAACATAAAACAGTGTAGAGTGTAGTGCATGAACGATAATCGAGATATTGATATAACAGATGTTTGATACAACATAACAAGTAGATAAGAGAAGCCATCATCATCAAAACATCAGATAAACCACACAAGCACATTAGAGTCACCAGTAGCAGAAGTAAACAGAGGGAGTAACATTACCATAGTCGTAACCATCGCATCCAGATCCAACCGTATTAACGACGGCAGTTAAAGACGATAAACAATGATATCCATAATATATAATATTCATACATCCAATATACATACATAGAAGCACACAAAGGTACGTCCACAGTTGAAGTACAAAGGACGTGGGGGGTCAGGGCCAGCCCATCGTCATCGTCCCAACAACTGTCGATGGACACCAACCATGGGGGTCATAGCCACCCACATCTGCCGTCACGTCGAATAGGAGCGTACAAGAATCCATCAATGTCCATAGCCACGGCCAAGTCACAGCCATTGATCTTACGTGCTATCTCAACTAACAATATCCATAGCCACGGCCAAGTCCCAGTCATTGGACTTACGTGCTAGATCAATATCACCGTCCATCCATACACCCGGTCCGAGCGCCGGCGGTGATCGAGGAGATCGTCCACGGCGATGGCGATGGCGCCGTGCTCGAAGTCCGGCAGTGGGTGGCAAGGGTTGGGAGAAGAAGAGATGGATGAGGGAGATGAGGGAATGGAGAAAGGAGGGGCTGCTGTGTGTGGAGTGAATGAGAAGAGAAGAGGGAAATGGTCTTGTGACCTAAAAGAGGGGAATGGGAAAAAGGGGAGATGGGTCTCACGTGGGTGAGGGGATGGGGTAAGATGAGATTGAAAAGATGAGTGGTGTTCACATGGGATTAAGGTGGGGTAGGGTTTGACTAAGGTGCCCTCATAATTAATGGGTAATGGGTTAGGCCATGGGTAGTTGGGTCATCCTAATGTTAAATTCATAATTCTCCAAGGAAAGTCCATCTGTAATTAGGATAACCTATGGTTGACTTGGTCAAATTGGGTCCCACCAGGTATGTCTAGGGACGGGTCCTCACATTCCTCACTCCTAAAACTCATTTGGTCCCCAAATGAAAACAACTACTTCTAAACTTCTAAGGTCTCTACTATAACCAACTATGATGAAAGGAAGTTAAACTACCCAGCTAACACTCGGAATAGCTAGTCTTAACTAGGAGGGATACTAGAGCTATTCTTCTAACAAAACAGGTTACAAACAACAACTAGTTAAATAACAATCCACACTACAATCAACAAGTAGTAAAACAGAAATATAAGTCATAATCAACAACTGGCAAGATTGGAGAATCTGGCCTTCTAACACTCTAGGATACTAACAGACAGCTAGCAAAACAACCAAGGTTTACCCTCTGACACTCTAGAATACTAGACCTCGACTATTTGGTCGATGGGATCTGGACATCTAACATTATAGTTTTCTAACAAGGTCAGCTACTCAACTCTGTCTAGTTCAAGGCATCTCACACTCTTAACTCCAATAGGTCCGACTAGGGGTGTCGCACACCCCTCACTCCTAGGAACTGACTATGGGTGTCTCACATCTCAATCTCAAAAGGAACAACTAGGTTGTATCACACTCTCCTCACTTCTAAAGGACTAGTCCGAGGTGTCTCACTCCTCGGATACTACAAGGACTATCTAGGGGTGTCGCACACCCCTCACTCCTAAGGAACAACCCGGATGTTTCACACCCTACTCCTAAAGATCTAACTCGGAGTGTCTCGCACTCCTCATTCTAATAGAACTAACTTTGGGTATCATACTCCTTTGACTCTAAAAGGATTGACTAGAGGTACCTTACACCTCTCACATCTACAGGAAGGATAACTCGGGGTCTCTCAGCTCCACACTACTAACTAAAAAGGTTAGCTCAGGTATCATTCACCTTGAGCTGCTAAAAGGGTAACTAGGGGTGTCACACACCCCTCACTCCTAAAGAACTATCTCGGGATGTCTCACAATTCCCGACTCTAAAAAGGACGACTCGGGGTATTACATACCCCTCACTCCTAAATGGGACATTAGGATATCTAAGAAGCAACAATCAATCATTCACACAATATTAAGAGCACACACATTACAAGGATCCTAAGCACAACAACTACAAGAGATCTAAGCACACCAACCATAAGAGATAAAGCAAACCTCCAGGAAGGTTGATCTCAGAGTCGCTGCTCGGTAGGGAAATCAGGCTGATGTCTCTCACCAATCAGAAGTGCTGCAGAACTGTCCGGATAACCCCAAGCTGGCTGAAACTGATCCTGTGTCTGCGGGTATAGGGGCCACTGCTGAATAGGCTGTACCTCGAGTACTGTACTTGCGAGAATCTCAGGTGATGGAAGTGTATGAGTCTGCTGGCGGTGTCCTGAAGTACGGTTCCTCTTCCTTGGACAGTTGCGAGCCTTGTGTCTAAAGCTTCCACACACATAGCATGCTCCTGACCGTCTCCGATGCTCACTGGTCTCACGACCTCTGCGATAGCGTTGCTGTCTCTGCTGAAACTCCCAATCAATCCACAGCTGCTCATCACCTTGGACTGCCTCATCTTCATCCTCTTTTGGATACAGTTGCAACATCTCCGTCTGCTCGGAAGCTCTTTGTTGGGCTAAGGCTACCCTATGAAGAGCGTTCTCCACCCATATCGCCTTTTCCACATAAGCCTCATACGTGGGGAGCTCTATAGGAGTCATGTGCAACTGGATGTCCGCTCGAAGACCGTCTACAAAGCGTCTGATCTTCTCTGATGTTGCAGTGATAAGTCTCCCAACAAATCGTGATAAACGGATGAACTGTGCCTCATACTCCATAACTGTCATGTCTTCCTGAAGTAGTTGCTCAAACTCCCGAAGCTTCTGAGATCTGACGGGTGCTGGGATGAACTTCCGGAGAAATTGCTCCTTGAATGTCTCCCAAGCTACTGCATCGTCCATGTCTGTATAAGGAACTCTCACTGTCATCCACCATAACTCCGCTACATCCCGGAACATGTAGGTCACTAGCTGTACTCGCTGTCTGCCGGTACACGGAAGCATCTTGAAGATCCGCTCCATCTCAATAATCCATGAATCTGCCTCCATCGGGTCTCCACATCCACTAAACTCTGAAGGTCTCCTCTTACGGAACCTCTCGAATAGCTCGTACGGATCTGGCTCATGCGGTGCAACAACCGGTGGGAACTGCGAAGTCTGCGGCTGTTGGGTCATACGGTTAAGAATCTCCGACATCTGAGTGTTGATCCTGGTCTGAGATTGCACAAACTGCTCAAATCTGTCCTCTATGGTGCCCTGACTACCCCTATCTGAACCATGCTGCTGTGACATGATCTGCAATTAAACATTTTTTGAACAAACAAAACACAAATGACAAAGACAAACAACAAACAACCATCGCGTTACCAGTCTAAGCCTACCCAATCGTCACATTGAATCCTAAGAGTTGCTAAGTGTTTTAGTTGTCCGAGAACCGTAAAAGCTCTGATACCAAAATGTAACGCCCCAAAATCCGGGCGCCTCGAATCTCGGGGCGCTACGAGAAAGTACCTAAGAGATGCGGAAAATCCAATAATATAATCAAGTATGAATCTCATATGAGCAGGTAAATGGACAAGGCCCTAAAATTTTGTTTCACTTTAAAAGATTACAAGGTACTTTCCATAATTAAACTAACTATTCAATCCTAGGCCAACACGGCCAGCTATAAGAAAAGGAAAGAATATAAACCTATATGATAGACGCCTCACGATGCACCAACTGCATCAATCTCTGAACCCTGCGGCAACAGATCAGCCGCCAAGCAAACAACCAAACCAAGAAAGCGGAAGAGAAGATACCTGGAGACACCAAGGATTGGGTCAGGCTCGATGAGCCAGGCAAATAGGCATGTTTAGATGGCAATACATTATATCATTAGATAGGGAAGAAGACCATACCTGATCCCAGCTGTACCTGCATGATTAATATCTCGATAACAATATAAAATATCAGAGTGCAACATAAAACAGTGTAGAGTGTAGTGCATGAACGATAATCGAGATATTGATATAACAGATGTTTGATACAACATAACAAGTAGATAAGAGAAGCCATCATCATCAAAACATCAGATAAACCACACAAGCACATCAGAGTCACCAGTAGCAGAAGTAAACAGAGGGAGTAACATTACCATAGTCGTAACCATCGCATCCAGATCCAACCGTATTAACGACGGCAGTTAAAGACGATAAACAATGATATCCATAATATATAATATTCATACATCCAATATACATACATAGAAGCACACAAAGGTACGTCCACAGTTGAAGTACAAAGGACGTGGGGGGTCAGGGCCAGCCCATCGTCATCGTCCCAACAACTGTCGATGGACACCAACCATGGGGGTCATAGCCACCCACATCTGCCGTCACGTCGAATAGGAGCGTACAAGAATCCATCAATGTCCATAGCCACGGCCAAGTCACAGCCATTGATCTTACGTGCTATCTCAACCAACAATATCCATAGCCACGGCCAAGTCCCAGTCATTGGACTTACGTGCTAGATCAATATCACCGTCCATCCATACACCCGGTCCGAGCGCCGGCGGTGATCGAGGAGATCGTCCACGGCGATGGCGATGGCGCCGTGCTCGGAGTCCGGCAGTGGGCGGCAAGGGTTGGGAGAAGAAGAGATGGATGAGGGAGATGAGGGAATGGAGAAAGGAGGGGCTGCTGTGTGTGGAGTGAATGAGAAGAGAAGAGGGAAATGGGAAAAAAGGGGAGATGGGTCTCACGTGGGTGAGGGGATGGGGTAAGATGAGATTGAAAAGATGAGTGGTGTTCACATGGGATTAAGGTGGGGTAGGGTTTGACTAAGGTGCCCTCATAATTAATGGGTAATGGGTTAGGCCATGGGTAGTTGGGTCATCCTAAGGTTAAATTCATAATTCTCCAAGGGAAGTCCATCTGTAATTAGGATAACCTATGGTTGACTTGGTCAAATTGGGTCCCACCAGGTATGTCTAGGGACGGGTCCTCACACTTCATCTTCTTCTTTGAGATACTGGGGTTTCTACGAGATAGGATCTTCATCTACAATGTGAACTCTAACATCGATGACTTTGGCTTCCTTCTTCTTCTTCTTTATCTTCTTCTTCTTCTTCGTCTTCTTGGATTCCTTATTATGATGATCTTCGCTAGGGTTTTGATATCTCTTAAGGTATTCTTTGAGGGAGACTGATGTAGAAGCCAAAGTAGAAGAAACTGGAACAGAGCGATCCCTCCCATCTTCTCCATTCTGAAAAACCTAATTTTTATTTGGGTTCTCGCAGAATGGTCGATATCGGCCATAAAAGTGGTCGATTATGGCCGATATCGACCATTCGCTAAACGAAAAAAAAAAAAGCACATGTAGAGCTTTATTCGTGTCCATGGTAAATACGACACCTCCGAAGTGGTATAGGATTCTATGAGGCCCTACCAGGTAAATTCCTCTATATCTTTTCTTAAAACAAAAGCCCCCATTTTAAAGGCGTTATGAGAACTAGCCGGGCTAGGCCCCTCGTCTGAGAGCCTGATTGTCGGGCTTACTCTAGATGAGCCATTTGTATCCCGAACCAACAGCCCCTGGCCAAATCTAACCTGAAAAAGATTAGATGCATACCAATTGACATTTTGTCGTGCCTAATTGTGGTTGTAACGCTTTCCAAGTTGTCTAGGATTGAAATTAGTCAAGGCTGGTCTCGCAAGCTAAGACTTTGCGAGTGCTCCTACATAAGTTATGTACTATACTTAATACATAAGCAATAAGTGTTGCATGTTTGGTTCAAATCCCTTTTTTCAAGTTTTATTTCTTTTTATTTATGCTTTTTATATTTTTTTTATATATTCTTGCTAGCATGGTTTAAAATCTCGGCCGATACCGATTCATATCGGCCGATATGAACCGATATCGGCCCATACCGCGATGATATTTTGCCGCATACCGAGTTAGGCAAAATATCCCCAAAATATCGGCCAATGTTGGCCGATATGGTCAAAATATCGGTTTAACCGATATCTCGGACAATATTACCGATATCTCGACCGACAAAAACTCTAATTTTTTGTAACTTTTTCCATTTTCTTCTCCTCTCCCTTCTTCTCCTTAGAGCAACCATGTCTCCAAAGCTCATTCTTTTACATATTTCCAAATTCCAGCACAATTTCTTAAAGAAATCATTTTATTTAGTAAGAGAAAATCAACTTAACTCCCTTATTTTTACTATTATATGTTTTTTATTTTTTATTTTTAGATAAAGCATAGAAATGAATGAAAAGATCATTGGTGTGTCATTTTTAGGTTTGTGTTGTGTTCTTCACTTAGATCTACACACTTTCATGCTAAATCTACTTATAAACATGATTTTGGGTGTAGAAAAATGTTTTTTTTTAAATCTTCTACTTTACAAAAAAAAATTGTTGGAGTATTTATGATACTAAATAGTAAATACTAATAGCTTATTAATAGTGTATAGATAATTGTTATATTATATTTATTTTCTTATATTTTATACTAATAAATTGACCATGAGCCAAAATAATAGTTGCATTATATGAAATACTGGAGAAGACAACGAACTGCAACACTGATAGGACTCATAGCTTAAGGTGGCCGATATTTTGATTTATTGTTGTTACTAATGGGGAAAAAAAAACATTGGTTTCCAGCATTTTATAATATTCTGGATTTTTTTGATATTTTTGTGAATTTTTTTAATTAAAAAGCCTCACACCGTGACGACCGAGGCAGACCGATAACCGCGACCGATATCGATATCATATTGGTTTTTGGCCCGGCTGATACCACGACCGATACCGCAATTTTAAACCATGCTTGCTAGTGCAAAAGTGGTTGTATTGTTAATAAGGATACACTTTTTTCCTTTATAGAGTTATTTTCAATGCCAACCAACTCATAAAGGTAGTTTGTATGCTCATAAAACTTCAAGGATATGGGGTGGCCAAAATGTCCTTTTAATTAGATAATTACAAGTCCAGAATTTGTAAAGTATAAACTAATAGTGATTTCTTAAGTGTATTTATTTTTTGTATCTGAAATTCAACAACTCAGGATTGTCAAATCAATGTTAAATTTAAAATAATGTCAATTCATAAAAGGTATGTGAATGTAAATGGTTTAAATTCTTCAAAGATAAGACTTTGTTGGGATAATTTGGTATGTGAAAATTCTTATGAAAGGTGTGAAATAGAATATATTCTTTAACTATTCTCCTTCTTTGTCAAAATAAATAAAATTGCACGTCTAAGACCCAAGTCACTAAAGCACGTATGAATTTATCGGATAAAAGAAAAATTAATGACAACTTCTATCCTCCAAACATTTTCCTCGTAGTCCCTTCGTAATAGAGGTTATATAACATAACACTCAATCGACCCTTCATACTTGGTAACAATGTACGAGATACATTAATTTTTTAATATTATTTTGAGGCCCTAAGTTTCTCTACCTGTTTTCTCCATTTCTTACCTAGACAGCTCAGGCCTCAGCCCAATGTACTACGCCCACGATAAAAATTTGAAACAGGGAGAGAAAGGAACCAAAAAGAAGAAAGAAATCCCATATTTTTAGTGAGATTGCATCAAGAGGATTTTACCCGAAAAATCCTTTAAGACTTGTCAATAGCCAAAAGCACCATGAACATCTTATAATGACCACAGTAGTCTCAGAAGCCTTATTTGGTTTTTGTCAGACCCCGACCCAGGTTTGGAATATTTAATTATATTTTAACCGTGATTAGTTGATAAGTGGGGTTAGTGGACGATTAGCTTATTTTCTTAAGCTAGATTAGAATGTTTGAATAGCTTTGGGAACTTTTGAGAGTCGTTGACTTAGGCTTGACACGGGCCGGGGCGCCCGTGTGTTGTGTGTGAATCTGTGGGGTTTAACTTTGATTTTCGTAAAATCCCAATTTTTTGTGTATTTTGACTCATTGCGATTAGATTATCGAATTTCATGTTTTGACCATTTAGATTTAATGATCAGAAATCGCGATTTTTGAGAAAAAGGGCAAAACTAACCTTTCACACAAAATCTGTACCCAAATTTTGAAAATTTCAGAAATTGACAAAAATATACTTTTTGGATAATAGAAATTTCGCTGATCGTTTTTGTCTTCTTCGTCGTTTTCATTCGGGGCCCGCAAATGCCATTTTTAGCCTTGTGAAGATCGGGGCCCACAAAACCCATCTTATAAGAGAGACTCTCTTCTTCTTCCTTCATTTCTCTTTTCCTGCACGGTTTGGAGCAAGGGCTTTTCCCTCTCTTCCAGCACTTTCTCTCTCATCTGAAACACCCATTTCTTGGAGTTTTCATGGAGGATTGATCTCCTAGGGTTCTTCCTCATCTTCCAAGCTTTCCAAAGACACCTTTTTCAAAGGTTTTGAGCTAGGGCAAGGCTCTCTTTCAAGCTTTTCTTCTTCGTTTGAGCTTTTCAAGGTTAGCAATGGCTTTCCAAACTAGAAATCTTTGTTTTCCGCTTCATTTAGAGTGTTTTCATCCCACATGCAAGAGTTTTCCTTGGAGATTTACAAATGTTGATTTTTAGGGTTCATTTTTGGAAGATTTTGGGGGTTTTTGTAGATTGGGAGCTTGAGAACCTAGAGCATTGTCTGAAGAGTATCTTAGCTCTCATCTTGGCTTGAGGCAAGTGGATTTTTGAATTAATATGATGATCTTATTTTCTCTTGTTTCATTTCATGGTGTTTCATGCTATGTTCTAATCTTCTTCATGTTTCATAGTTTTGCTTTGGGATAAATGGAGTAATGTTATGTGTGATTTCACTTATGATATTGTTTTACAATGAATTGGGAGTTGTCCTCACTTTGGTCATCTTGAAAGTTAGCTTTCTTCATGTTAAGTGTTTGTGTTCAAAACAAAGGAGGAAATCTTTGATTTTAAAAGTATTGTGTTTGTTTTATTGGATTGATTATGGATGATGATTATTTGATGAGTTGAGGAGGTCAAGAAAGGGGAAAATTAATCTAGGAAATGTGTATGAAAGAAAAGGAATGAAAAAGGATAAAAAAGATCTCAAAAAAATGAGAAAAAGCACCAGCTGAGCAGGACTGGACAGGGCCCAGTCCGCTCGAGCGACCCAGTGGGCCGCTCGAGCGACCCAGGCTCTGTCTGGGCTTCGATCGAGCAGACCTTGGGTCGCTCGAGCAAGCCCAGTCCGGCCTGGTTCAGGGCCTGTTCTGGCCTGGGTTCAGGGTCTGATTTCTGGGCCCATTTCAAGGCTTCTTTGGGCCTGTTTTGAGGCTTCTTTGGGCCTATTTTTTAGGCTTCTGTGGGCCTATTTCAAGACCAAACATTGGGCCATTTCAAGGACTGTTTGGGCCAGGTTTAAAGGCTACTTTGGGCTTGGCTTAAGGCCTGATTTGGGCCTGTTTCAAGTAGTTATCTAAATCAGTTTTAAGGGGAATTAATGGACTGTTTTTAAAGGTTCATTTCCAGCCCATGCTCAAGTCCAATTCAGCCCAATCATTATATATATTCAAGCCCATTCAGCTCTTTGAAATTCTTGAGGCCATTATGTAAAGTGGTTTAACTTATGAACAAAACCATTTAGGAACCCTTCAAGTCTAAATGTACACTTCATCCCTTGTGATTGTCAAGGATCTTCTATGGCACCAAATTACTTTCTATTAATGACAATAAAGTGGTCAAATGTATGTTAAGACGACTCGCATTAGACTATTGAATCATCATACATTCATTCCATGTAAAAGATTTTGTTCGGATTCTTTCATCAATCTTTTGAATGCTTTGGGCTGGTTTACCACATTATAGATATTGATAAGACTACTCATCTATTTTGCTCGGATTCGTCGATACGTGAGATATGTATTTGTTCGGAGTATTTTTCTCATTGATTTTGGAAAAGTATTTTTATGAACATATTTGCATTACTTCGAGGTTTCGAACTTTTACTCTAATGGCACCACTAAGCTTAGGTTACCTTGTCGGACTGATCATCCAGCTTGGAATCTTTAATTTGTTCACCAGCTGCAGTTTGGATTCTGTCTGTACCGACCATGGCAACGGTTTATATCCGGTCCCATGTGTAGTGGCTACGGTTTTGTTTGTTAACGACTATGTTTGTTCCGGTCCCATGAATAGTGGCTACGGTTTTGTCTGCTCCCGTTACTTCGGTAACAGGAGAATTTAGCTATACGTGGCCTGCCAATGTTTTATCTTATGATTCTTGTTTATTTCACTTATCATAGAATTGGATTTGTAAACTATTAAGATGTCTATCTTTTAGTTCGTCATTTCTATTATTCAGGATTTAATCGTGGCTCTCATTTATTGAATGTTTTACTTTTCTACCATCCTGTTATTTGTTATATTTGCTTGCCAGACCGTCGTGTCTAACCCTGTTTGCTTGGTGCCAGATGTCGAGCCCCTCGCTATTGAGGCGCCCTTCGAGGCGGAACCTATAGTCCTTGTGGAGGGCGATTGGCAGCCCGATGATGTCGTTTAGACGTCGGGTTGTTTTTGGAGCTTCGATCACATTTTGGAGTAGATACTATTCTTTTTGGGATTTTGTTGAAGCCATTGTTGGCTTATTCTTTTTGGGGAAAAATTGTAATTATTGGCTAACTTTACTTTTGTATTTAACTTGAAACCAACTTTTGGGGCCTACCAATGGAATGTTTCTCTTTTTTATGCTAGTCTTGTGCGTTCTCATCTTATACCCATATGATATGGACTTTTATGTTTGCTACAATGCTTTCGCGTAATCAATTCGTGTGAATGTAATTCTTATTAATTACTGTTGGATCGATTTTTTAGGATCCTTACCGCGGAATCCTGTGGGAAACTAGCGTGTGCGGGCGGAATTTTCCGGCCCGTCGCGCCACGACCCCGGATTAAGGTCTTGTTTAACAGGTCCTCGGTCCGGGGGCGTGACAGGCTTAGCAACAGAGCGAGAAATATTTGAGGCAATTAAAGTTGGATTAGAAACATAAGGACGTGGCAAGGATTCGTTAGAATTACCGTTAGTTAGCATCGATTGGGTTTGGGAACGCCTTATTTATTATATTTTGTTGTACTAACAAGTTGTTTTGCAGCACTATGCCTCCACGCAGACCTCCAGTGAATGCAAATGCATCAGGCAGCAACAATGACAGTGGGGTTGAGAATCAGATAACATGACAATTTCAACAGCTCATGCAGATCTTAGTTGAACAACAACAGAGGGCCAATGAGAAGCAAGCTAGATTCCAAGAGCAGATGGCAAAGAAAGACGAAGAGTTGACTCAGGTTCAGAGGCAGTTGCTTGAAGTTTTGGGAAGGAGGCCAGAACCAATGCCTAATATGGAAGCTATGCAGAACCGAGACCGAGATCCTAATATCTTGTTTGAGAAGTTCAGAAAGAGAGGCCCTAAGGAGTTCACAGGACAAGAAGATCCTTTGGCAGCTGATGACTGGTTAGCCCACATGGAAAACATCTTCGATATTTTTACATGCACAGGTAGACAACAAGTTCTTCTAGCAGCCTCTATGTTCACCAGACTGGTAGATATTTGGTGGAAAACCATTAAGAAAGGTTATCAGAATATTGAGAATGAGATTGCTTGGGCCACTTTCAAACAGCAATCCAGTGAAAAGTATGTCCCCGTACACATCAAGAAGCAGAAAGCAGCAGAGTTTCAGTTGCTTAAGCAAGAGGACATGACCGTTCTTGAATATCTTACCAAGTTTGAGAAATTGTCTCGTTATGCACCGGAGCTTGTGGACACGGAAGAGAAGAAAATTACCAAGTTCATGGATGGACTTAATCCCATCATCTTGAGGGATGCATTAGGTGTGGTACCACCGACTACTTTCCAAGAGGCTATCAAAAGAGCCTACAGGTTTGAAGACATCAACAATCAGATCATCAAGGATAATCAGAGGAAGAGACAGCAATACCAAGGAGGGCAGAAATCTTATCAAGGCAAGAGGCAGAAGAAGCAGCAGAATACTTGTAAGATCCCGACCACCGGTTCTTTTGTTTAGTATGGTTTTAATCATGGTTTGGCTTTTTAAGCGAGATTTGATTCAGTTTGACCTTGTTTTCGAGTTTGATTGGATTTTTCCATAGCCTTGAAGACCGTTGACTTTGGTTTGACCCGGTCTTTATGATATGTATTTTTATGAGAAATTACTTTTCATTTCTAAAAATTCTGGATTTGGTGTATTTTGACTTATTTTATGAAGATTAACAACTTTCATGTTTTGATCATTTTTGATTTGATACTCAGAAATTACGTTTTTCGAGGAAAAAGGGCAAAACTGACCTTTTACACTAAATCTGTCCATGAATTTCGAAAATTTCAGAATTTGGGGAAAATATACTTTTTGGAAAGTAGAAATTTCGCTGAGCATTTTTGTCTTCTTCGTCATTTTCGTTCGGGGCCCGCAAATGTGAGTTTCAGCCTTGTGAAGATTGGGGCCCACAAGACCCACCTTATAAGAAGGGAACCCTCCTCCTTCTCCTCCATTTCGTTTCCAGCAAGGGTTTTGAGCTAGGGCTCTTTCCCTCTCATCCAGCCACTCTCTCTCTCTTCTGAAACTCTTATTTGGTGGAGTTTTCATGGAGGAATGATCTCCCAAAGTTCTTCTCCTCCCTCTTGGCTTTCCAAAGAACCCATTTGCAAGGATTTTGAGCTAGGAGAGACCCCTCACCCAAGCTTCTCTTCTTCGTTTGGGCTTTTCAAGGTTTGCAATGGCTTTCCAAACTTTAGATCTTGGTTCTCCTCTTCATTTTGAGTGTTTTCATCTTTTATGCAATGGGTTTTCATGGAGCTTGGAAAATGGTTGTTTCCTAGGGCTTCTTTTGAGCTATTTTGGGGGTTTTGCAATTTTGGAGCTTGGGGCTTTAAGAGCACCATCTTGGAGTGATTTACATCTTCTCTTGACCAAGGCAAGTGAATTTTACAATTAATATGATGTTTTCATGTTTCTTGTTTGGTTTCATGGCTTTTTCTCATTATGTTCTAATCCTTTTGATTTATGGATTTGCTTTGAATGAATGAAGTAATGTTATAGTGGTTTTCACTTGTGTTGTTGTTCTGCAAGGAGTTGGAAGTTGGTTTTCACTTTGATCCTTTTCAAAGTTAGTTTTTATGTTAAGTGTTTGGGGTTCAAAGAAAAAGGGGAAAAACTTTGATTTCAAAGTTGGTATTTGGGTTAATTGGAATGATCATGGTTGGAGATTTGATGATTAGATGGAGATTAATATATCCAATTGAGGATCTACTTCATTGGAGAATGGTTGTAGAAAAGGAGGGAAGAAAGAAAAATCAGAAAAAAAAAGAAGAAGAGTGCAATTCTGCACTCATCCGGACCCAGCCAGAACTGGGTCCGCTCGAGCGGCCCAGGTTCTGGAAGGGGTTCGCTCGAGCGGACCCTGGGTCGCTCGAGCGGACCCAGCCCAGTTCTGGGCCCTTTTTCAGGGCCTGGTTTGAGGAACTTTTGGGCCCTTTTCAGAGCCTGGTTTGAGGGACTTTTGGGATAACTTTTGGGCCTGATGCAAGACAGTTTTTGGGCCATATCAAGACCTGATGTTGGGTCATTTTATGGGCCTGTTCAAGTTTGGTTTTGGGGCTGTTCTAAAAACTTGTTGGTGGGCCTGTTTCATGGTTAGTTTGGGCTTGTTTTAAAAACTTGTTTCTTGGACCATTAAGGGTTCAGTTTTGGGGCTGTTTTAAAGTTTGATTTGTGGGCCATTCAAGGTTAAGTTTTGGACTGATTTAAAAATCTGTTTGTGGGCCATTCAAGGTTAGCTTTGGGCTGTTTTAAAACCTGATATTGGGCCTGTTCAAGGCCAGCTTTTAAACCATTTTAAGACCTGTTTTTATGGGCCTGTTCAAGGTTAGTTATGGGCTGTTTTCAAGGACTGTTTGGGCTATGTTTAAAGGACTGTTTTGGACTAAATGAGTAGATTGTTTTGGACTCGGTTTAAGGCCAACTATGGTCCTGTTTTAAAGAGTTTGGATTTACTTGTGATGCTTGGAATTTGTGAAATGGGAATGGGACCAATGAGAGAATGAACGTATGTAAAATTATCCGGGAATCGTTTGAGTCTCAATGCGCACTTTATCATTTAAATGTTGGGGATTTTCATTGGCATCAAACTCACTCCTTAATGATCAATGTTTAAAGGATAGTTGTGCATTGGGATGGTTCCTTGGTAAGTCATTAAGTCATTCTACATAATTCCATTCCATTTCAAATTAGAGAATGTATTTATATTTGTATTTGCACTCTTTGGTAAACTAATTTGAATAGCATCGGTGATTTGCTATAAAATCATGTGGCTTTCCACGTTCGAAAGGATTGACCGTATGATTTTATACAAATCACTTTGATGTGTATTCGAACGGTTCACCATTGAAATTCGTATGTTTTCTCCGATTTGATTTGAAAAGAGATTGGAGTATGTTCGTCACATTCGGGATTTCTTCGGTGACACTATTATTTTGATAAGACTAGTATTTGAAAATAAAAACCTCGAGGCAAGACGGGGCCAGAGCTTTGTAGTGCGAGCCCATGAGCCAAAGAGGCTATGATTTCGAAAATAAAACCTCGAGGTAAGACGGGGCCAGAGCTATGTGGTGTGAGCCCCTGAGCCAAAGGGGTTAGTATTATGGTTTGATTCGTATCGGTTCGAGTTTTGAAAACTAAAGGCACCACTAGGCTTAGGTCACCTTGTCGGGCTGATCACCCGGCTTGGGATCTTTAATTTGTCCGCCAGCTGCAGCTTGGATTCTGTCTGTACCGACCATGGCAACGGTTTTATCTGCCGGTCCCATTTGTATGGCTACGGTTCAGATTTCTGATCTGCCGGTCCCATTTGTATGGCTACGGTTCTGATCCTATTTCTAGTACCACGTTCAGTGGCTACGTTCTGTGTGCTCTTGTTACTTCGGTAATAGGAGAATTTAGCTATGTGTGGTTGCCAGTGTTTTATCTGCATATTACTTAGTTTTACGATTCTTGAGGGTTATACTTTTTATGTTTTGATTTGGTTAATGTTTATGATCTCAATCATTTATCATTTTGTCGCTATTATTCAGGATTCGAAATGTATTTCCGACGATTAAATGTTTATGCATGCTTTTATCTTTTTGAGATGTTCGTACATCTGATATTGTTCTTTTACTTGTTTTGATATTTATGTTCGGTCTTTCGATCGTTTTAGCATGCTTTATTGTCATTATTGTTTAGCCTATTTATTCGATTTTACGATGATTTCATCAGGTTTTACGAGTGTTCTTTTGTTTCATATTATTTGTTTATTTGCTTGCCAGACCGTCGTGTCTGACCCTTTTTGTTTGGTGCCAGTTTCTTCTCTTCCTGGTTTTAGGTGTTTGATCAGAGGAGGCGGTGGGACCACCGGTCTGACGTGAGAGGCTGCCCATTGATATCATCTAGATGTCAAGTTTGGCACCGGAGTTCGTATCAAATCTTTGAGGGTAGTATTTCTGTTTAGTTGGATATATTTTTGTATGGCTTTGTTAGCCTTTTTCTTTGGGTTTGTAATTAAGACATCTGTTAATTGTAACTTGAATATGTGGGAAATAATAGTTTGTTACTACCAGCTCAGTTTATTTGGATTATGATTTGTACCAGCCTGCTTATGTGATGGCTTTGTGATATTGGTTGCGTGCGACACGGAACCCGATGGCCACGGATTCCGAGTCGTAACACCATGTGTAGCTTCCGCGAAAATATACTCTGATTGTGATGGGATTTGTTTATCCTCATTCACGCGGATCTTGGGAAAGATAACAAAAAGTTTCAAATTTATTCCAAAATTTTGCACTCCGGGATCGGTCCACTGCAGGGCCCGGTTTCGGGGTGTGACAATACTCCAGCTCAAGGTGGGTGTGAGCATTGTGGCAAGAATCACCCTTCTCAGCAGTGTTATAGAGTTACAGGTGCATGTTTTAAGTGTGGTGGCACAGATCACCAAATGAAGGATTGCCCAAATAACAGGAATCAAGGCAATAGGGCACCTCAGCAGCCACCAAGGGAAGCACCTAAGCAGAACCAATAGGCAGTTCAGAATCAACCAAGGCAGCAGCAGAATCAGCAGCCCCGTCAGCAACCACAAAATCATAATGTACGTCCACCGCAACAGAATCGGAATGTGCAGCTAGGAAGGCCAAATCAGAACCAGAATAGACCACGTCAGCAAGGCCATCTCAATCATCTCAATCAAGTGGACGCAGAAGCAGCGGGAGATGTTGTGGAAGGTAAACTCTTAATTTGTGAAGTAGAAGCTAAAGTGTTGTTTGACCCGGGATCTACTCACTCTTTCATATCCCATGTGTTTGCTAAAATGATTAGTGTGCCTGCTAGAGAGTTAGAGTTTGTTTTGACTATTACTACTCCGGTAGGGAAACAAGTTGTGTGTAGTACATTTTACCCTAGTTGTTCAGTGAAGATAGGAGATGCCATATTCCCTGCAAACCTTATTATCTTAGTTATGCATGACTTCGATGTCATTTTAGGCATGGATTGGTTAGCGGGACATCATGCCTCTATGGATTGCTATAGCAAGACCATTGCTTTTAGATTGGATGGGATATCCTCTGGGGTGAGATTTCAGGGAGATAAAAGGGTTTCTCCGGCTAGATTTATTTCAGCTCTCTCTGCAGCTAAGTTGTTGAGATCAGGATGCAAAGAATTTATTGCATTTGTCACCAAGGATGAATAGTCCCAAGGGGTGGAGAACATCCCGGTAGTGTGCGAGTTTCCCGATGTTTTTCCGGAAGAGATTCCAGGTTTACCACCTGTCAGAGAGGTTGAGTTTACAATAGAGTTGATGCCAGGGACTGCTCCGATCTCCATTGCTCCTTACAGGATGGCTCCAGCAGAGTTAGGAGAATTGAAACTACAGTTACAAGAGTTACTAGACAAAGGCTTTGTAAGGCCAAGTGTTTCCCCATGGGGAGCCCCAGTTCTATTTGTCAAGAAGAAGGATGGAAGCTTGAGGATGTGTATAGACTACAAAAATTTGAACCAAGTAACCATCAAGAACAAGTATCCTTTGCCAAGGATAGACGAGTTATTTGACCAGTTGCAAGGAGCATAATTTTTCTCGAAGATAGATTTGAGGTCTGGGTACCATTAGTTGAGAGTTAGAGAATCAGACATCCCGAAGACAGCTTTTCAGACTAGATACGGGCACTATGAATTTTTGGTGATGCCCTTTGGACTGACAAATGCACCAGCGGTATTTATGGCCCTTATGAACAAGATCGATCTTTGCACCCTATCTAGATCAGTTCACAGTCGTCTTCATTGATGACATACTAGTGTATTCCAAGTCAAGAGAAGACCATGAGCAGCATTTGAGGACTTCGTTGCAGTTGTTAAGAGATAATCAGTTGTATGCGAAGATTGGGAAATGCGAGTTTTGGCTAGAGCAAGTCACCTTTCTTGGTCACATCATCGCTAGAGAAGGACTAGCAGTTGATCCAGCAAAGATAGAAGCGGTCATCAATTGGGAGAAGCCGAAGAATGTGACTGAGATTAGGAGTTTTCTGGGATTAGCAGGATACTATAGAAGATTTATACAAGGATTTTCATCCATTGCAGCACCTTTGACCAAGTTGACCCGAAAGAATGTACCGTTCGTGTGGTCAGAGAAATGTGAAGCTAGTTTTGAAGAGTTGAAGAAGAGGTTAACTTCAGCACCTGTCCTCACCTTACCTTCGGGGAGTGGTGGTTTTGTCATCTATACGGATGCTTCAGGCGTAGGACTTCGATGTGTTTTGATGCAAAATGGGAATGTGATAGCGTATGGCTCGAGGCAATTGAAGGAACACGAGAAGAAATATGCGACGCACGATTTGGAATTGGCAGCGATAGTGTTCGCGTTGAAGATGTGGAGACACTATTTATACAGAGAAAAATTTGAAGTTCATTCGGATCACCGTAGTCTCCAATATTTGTTCTCTCAGAAAGAATTAAAGATGAGGCAAAGAAGGTGGATGGAGTACATCAAAGATTATGATTTCCCGATCATCTATCATCCAAGGAAGGTTAACGTAGTGGCAGATGCATTGAGTATAAAATCAGTTTGTTTGGCTAGTTTGCAAGGGTTTTACAATTTTCAGCAATTCGAAGGGTTGAGAGTAGAGTTCCAACCCTTGAGGGAAGGAGTCATGTTGGCAAATATGACGGTGTCTGAGCCAGTCTTCATACAAAAAGTCAAGGACAATCAGATGCAAGATCCAGACATGGCTAAAATTGTAGAGCACGTCTCAGAACGCCCAGATTTTCAGACCATGGATAGAGGTTTGTACTTCCGTGGCAGACTATGTGTTCCAAAGATAGATAATTTGAAGAATGACATTATGGTAGAAGCTCACAAAACAAGATATTCTGTACACCCGGGGAGCACGAAGATGTACCAAAATTTGAAGAGTCATTTTTGGTGGAACAATATGAAGAGAGAGATAGCAGCCTTCGTATCCAGATGCATGACTTGTCAATTAGTGAAGGCAGAACATCAGAAACCACCAGGTCTTTTGCAGCCATTAGAAATTCCAGAGTGGAAATGGGAACACCTGACTATGGATTTCGTCTCGGGTCTACCGACTACAAGCAGAGGGAACAATGCTATTTGGATCATAGTGGATCGGTTAACGAAGTTGGCACACTTTATTCCTTTGAAGACCGGGAAGAAAATGCACATGTTGGCTTTAGCACAAACTTTCATGAAGGAGATTGCTAGTCATCATGGTCAGCCGGTCTCCATTACTTCAGATCAAGATAGTAGATTTGTTTCGAGATTTTGGAAGACCTTACATGAATCGATGGGAACGAAGCTTCAATTCAGCACAGCATATCACCCGCAAACTGATGGTCAGTCGGAGAGGACTATTCAGACCCTTGAAGACATGCTTAGGGCTTGTGTACTTGATTTCAAGAATCAATGGGATGAGAATTTACCTCTCTGTGAATTTGCCTACAACAACAGTTACCATTCAAGCATAGGGATGGCCCCTTTCGAAGCGTTGTACGGCAGGAAGTGTAGGACCCCAGTGTGTTGGGAAGAAGTCGAAGAACGCAGTTTTCATGGACCTTCTTTCGTTGAAGAGACAAGTGACAAAGTCAGAATTATTCATGAACGATTGAAGATTTCAAGAAGCCGACTGAAAAGCTATGCTGATGTTCGAAGGAAGGATCTACAATTCCAAGTTGGAGACAAAGTATTTTTGAAAGTATCTCCGGTCAGAGGAACGCTGAGATTTGGGCAGAAGGGCAAATTGTCTAAGAGATTTATTGGACCGTATGAGATCTTGAGTCGTATCGGGGAAGTAGCATATAGATTAGCTTTGCCTCCAGAACTTTCGGGTGTGCACAATGTGTTTCACGTGTCAATGCTAAGGAAGTATGTTTCGGACCCTTCACACGTGCTACATCACGAACCGTTGGATGCTCGAGAAGATGCCACCTACATTGAGAAATCGGCAGAGATTATTGACACCAAAGAGCAAGAACTGAGAAACAGAACAATTCAGTGGGTAAAGATTCGTTGGGAGAATCATGGACCAGAAGAGGCCACTTGGGAACTTCGTGATTAGGTTCAGAAGAAATACCCTCAGCTGTTTCCAGAGGTTAGTGATCATTTGGAGGACCAAATGTGATTTTTAGGGGTGGAGGATGTCAGACCCCGACCCAGGTTTGGAATATTTAATTATATTTTAACCGTGATTAGTTGATAAGTTGAGTTAGTGGACGATTAGCTTATTTTCTTAAGCTAGATTAGAATGTTTGAATAGCTTTGGGAACTTTTGAGAGTCGTTGACATAGGCTTGACGCGGGCTGGGGCGCCCGTGTGTTGTGTGTGAATCTGTGGGGTTTAACTTTGATTTTCGTAAAATCCCAATTTTTGTGTATTTTGACTCATTTCGATTAGAATATCAACTTTCATGTTTTGACCATTTAGATTTAATGATCAGAAATCGCGATTTTCGAGAAAAAGTGCAAAACTGACCTTTCACACAATCGAAATTGACAAAAATATACTTTTTGGATAATAGAAATTTCGCTGATCGTTTTTGTCTTCTTCGTCGTTTTCATTCGGGGCCCGCAAATGCCATTTTTAGCCTTGTGAAGATCGGGGCCCACAAAACCCATCTTATAAGAGAGACTCTCTTCTTCTTCCTTCATTTCTCTTTTCCTGCACGGTTTGGAGCAAGGGCTTTTCCCTCTCTTCCAGCACTTTCTCTCTCATCTGAAACACCCATTTCTTGGAGTTTTCATGGAGGATTGATCTCCTAGGGTTCTTCCTCATCTTCCAAGCTTTCCAAAGACACCTTTTTCAAAGGTTTTGAGCTAGGGCAAGGCTCTCTTTCAAGCTTCTCTTCTTCGTTTGAGCTTTTCAAGGTTAGCAATGGCTTTCCAAACTTGAAATCTTTGTTTTCCTCTTCATTTAGAGTGTTTTCATCCCACATGCAAGAGTTTTCCTTCGAGATTTACAAATGTTGATTTTTAGGGTTCATTTTTGGAAAATTTTAGGGGTTTTTGTAGATTGGGAGCTTGAGAACCTAGAGCATTGTTTGAAGAGTATCTTAGCTCTCATCTTGGCTTGAGGCAAGTGGATTTTTCAATTAATATGATGATCTTATTTTCTCTTGTTTCATTTCATGGTGTTTCATGCTATGTTCTAATCTTCTTCATTTTTCATAGTTTTGCTTTGGGATAAATGGAGTAATGTTATGTGTGATTTCACTTATGATATTGTTTTACAATGAATTGGGAGTTGTCCTCACTTTGGTCATCTTGAAAGTTAGCTTTCTTCATGTTAAGTGTTTGTGTTCAAAACAAAGGAGGAAATCTTTGATTTTAAAAGTATTGTGTTTGTTTTATTGGATTGATTATGGATGATGATTATTTGATGAGTTGAAGAGGTCAAGAAAGGGGCAAATTAATCTTGGAAATGTGTATGAAAGAAAAGGAATGAAAAAGGATAAAAAAGATCTCAAAAAAATGATAAAAAGCACCAACTGAGCCGGACTGGACAGGGCCTAGTCCGCTCGAGCGACCCAGGCTCTGTCTGGGCTTCGATCGAGCAGACCTTGGGTCGCTCGAGCAAGCCCAGTCCGGCCTGGTTCAGGGCCTGACTCTAGCCTGGGTTCAGGGTCTGATTTCTGGGCCCATTTCAAGGCTTCTTTGGGCCTTTTTTTAGGCTTCTTTGGGCCTTTTTTTTAGGCTTCTGTGGGCCTGTTTCAAGACCAAACATTGGGCCATTTCAAGGACTGTTTGGGCCAGGTTTAAAGGCTGCTTTGGGCTTGGCTTAAGGCCTGATTTGGGCCTGTTTCAAGTAGTTATCTAAATCAGTTTTAAGGGGAATTAATGGACTGTTTTTAAAGGTTCATTTCCAGCCCATGCTTAAGTCCAATTCAGCCCAATCATTATATATATTCAAGCCCATTCAGCTCTTTGAAATTCTTGAGGCCATTATGTAAAGTGGTTTAACTTATGAACAAAACCATTTAGGAACCCTTCAAGTCTAAATGTACACTTCATCCCTTGTGATTGTCAAGGATCTTCTGTGGCACCAAATTACTTTCTATTAATGACAATAAAGGGGTCAAATGTATGTCAAGACGACTCGCATTAGACTATTGAATCATCATACATTCATTCCATGTAAAAGATTTTGTTCGGATTCTTTCATCAATCTTTTGAATGCTTTGGGCTGGTTTACCACATTATAGATATTGATAAGACTACTCATCTATTTTGCTCGGATTCGTCGATACGTGAGATATGTATTTGTTCGGAGTAGTTTTCTTATCGATTTTGGAAAAGTATATTTATGAACGGATCTGCATTACTTCGAGGTTTCGAACTTTTACTCTAATGGCACCACTAAGCTTAGGTTACCTTGTCGGACTGATCATCTGGCTTGGATTCTTTAATTTGTTCACCAGCTGCAGTTTGGATTCTGTCTGCACCGACCATGGCAACGGTTTATATCCGGTCCCACGTGTAGTGGCTACGGTTCTGTTTATTAACGACTATGTTCGTTTCGGTCCCATGAATAGTGGCTACGGTTTTGTCTGCTCCCGTTACTTCGGTAACAGGAGAATTTAGCTATACGTGGCCTGCCAATGTTTTATCTTATGGTTCTTGTTTATTTCACTTATCATAGAATTGGATTTGTAAACTATTAAGATGTCTATCTTTTAGTTTGTCATTTCTATTATTCAGGATTTAATCGTGGCTCTCATTTATTGAATGTTTTACTTTTCTACCATCCTGTTATTTGTTATATTTGCTTGCCAGACCGTCGTGTCTGACCCTGTTTGCTTGGTGCCAGAGTCGAGCCCCTCGCTATTGAGGCGCCCTTCGAGGCGGAACCTATAGTCCTTGTGGAGGGCGAGTGGCAGCCCGATGATGTCGTTTAGACGTCGGGTTGTTTTTGGAGCTTCGATCACATTTTGGAGTAGATACTATTCTTTTTGGGATTTTGTTGAAGCCATTGTTGGCTTATTCTTTTTGGGGAAAATTTGTAATTATTGGCTAACTTTACTTTTGTATTTAACTTGAAACCAACTTTAGGGCCTACCAATGGAATGTTTCTCTTTTTTATGCTAGTCTTGTGCGTTCTCATCTTATACCCATATGATATGGACTTTTATGTTTACTACAATGCTTCCGTGTAATCAATTCGTGTGAATGTGATTCTTATTAATTACTATTGGATCGAGTTTTTAGGATCCTTACCGCGGAAACCTATGGGAAACTAGTGTGAGCGGGCGGAATTTTTTGGCCCGTCGCGCCACGACCCCGGATTAAGGTCTTGTTTAACGGGTCCTCGGTCCGAGGGCGTGACAGTTTTTTTTTTCTTTTCTTCTCTGAGCAGGGATATCCCTGCTCCTCCCAAAAACCCTTTTGCCTTTTACAATATTCGACTTCTTCTCTCCCTCCGTCTTTTTTCCTTTCTCTCCCTTATCCCCTATGGGTCGGCACCGGCAGCCTGCAGTTCTTCCTCTCCTCTTTTCCCTCCTTTAATCTACTGCAACAATCTTTTCCACTCTTGTAAGTGATTGGGACGCCAGTCCTAACTTTTCTCTCTCAAATTGCTACGAAAGATCGAAATCTGAGTGTTTTCGAGCTCATTAGGAAATGGGGTTTTGATATGGCAGATGTGTTTTCTAGAACATGTGCTTTTTCCACGTTCCGAAGCTTATATTTTCGGAAGATGGGGTTTAGGGATTGAATCTTGAGTTCCCAGCTGAAATTTGGGGTTTTCCTGATTACAAAGTAGAAGGGTTTTCTGGGATCTGCAAGGATTAAAAAGTTATTATGCTTGGATTCATCATTTTAAGGGGAGATTTGGGTCTTTTTCCTCTGGGTTCGGATTAGAACATCTTCAGTTGCAGCGATCAGATTCCAGAACGTCAGAGGAAGGAGAAGACAGTACACGCTCAAATTAGTGATGTGAACAGGGATATCCCTGCTTTTGTTAGTGCTGTGAGTAGGAATATCCCCGCCCACCATAGTACTGTGGGTGCTGTCTCTCAAGGACTGATTTCATTTGGGACGGGAATATCCCCGCCCAAATTAGTGTTGTGAACAGGGATATCCCTGCCTCTGTTAGTGCTGTGAGCGGGGATATCCCCGCCTATCACAGTACTGTCTCTCAAGGTGGTTTCAGTTGGGACGGGGATATCCTTGCCCATATCAGTGCTGTGAACAGTTACACCCTTAGTTTTGGTGATGTATGCACCAAGCGAAGGTGGGTATTAGTGGTCATGTATGTTTGAGTGGCTGGTGCTCCGAATCCAAGTGTGAGCTCACGTCCATCGCCCAATTCTGATCAACATTGATAAAATGGCCAAATGTGGGACCCATTCGGCAAATTCTATAAGTTTAGATGATTAACTGCACACTTGACTAATGTGAGAGTCTTTATCTTACACCAACCATCCAAACTCATACAAAGTAATCCACTGTTCATTATATTTCATCTTACTCCTCTTTAACTTTATCCATTATATGACACTTACTCTATTTTTACTCTATTCCTCTTGGAAACAAACTGGCCATTACCTTTAACTTTTTCTTGGCCCAAACCAAAAAAGGGTTTGAGGGTCAGGCCTGATATGGAACCATTTTTTATCCAATTCATTTTCAGTTTTTTGAAAGATGATCTGAGTCTGGATCCGGATCCAGTTTTGACTCGACCTAACTGGGTCTGGGTTTGCTTAGGACAAGAAACTCATTGCCAGCTTACTTTTTTTTTTTTTTTAGAAACCCATTGCCCTTTTGTTTTCTCATGATCATGATTCATCAAGATAGTGAGTTTTCCCGAGTGAGAAATGCAGTGATTGTTTGAGACTTGAGAGACTAAAAACTCACCATGGGAGCAAATGTAATTTGATTAGGTATGCAAATTCTTGATAAGGCATTACCATAATCAGCATGTGGTTATAGCCAGAGAGAGCTGACAAAACCAACCAGTCCTCATGGCCCAGGGGGCACAACACAAGACATGATTTGTGAACGCCCTTTTTTTTTGTGGATGTATGGTAAAGTAAACATCCACAATACTAGTGTGTGGAGATATCCCAGTCCCAACTGATACCAATACTTTGGTGGGCAGGGATATCCTCACTCATAGCACTAACAGAGGCAGAGATATCCCTGCTCACAGCACTAATTTGGGCAGGGATATCCCCGTCCCAACTGAAACCAGTCCTTGAGAGATAAAACCCACAGTGCTCTGGTGGGCGGGGATATCCCCGCTCTCAACACTAACAAAAGCAGGGATATCCCCGCTCACAGCACTAACACGGACGGGGTATCTCCCTTCCAAAACACTGTCATGTTGGGTTTTCTTTACAGAAAACTTATCCAAATTAGAGTTCTAACAAAGGATTCTAAAACCCTTGTCTTCTCTCCTCAAAACCACCCAACTCTCCAATCCATCTCAAATCTCTCACACTCCACTCGCCAATCATCTCTCACCCTCTCTTACCTTGAGAAATCATGTGGGTTTTCAATGACTTGGGCTTCTCATGAGCTACCCTTGCAGTGCTCCTCGTCTTAGATCCCACCCTACTATTCACGAACCTAAAGAATCGCATCATCCCATCCGTTGGTTTCCTCAAAACCATCGTCCACGCCAATGAAAATGTGTTGTTATCGATCAAATGCTCGCCGTGCATTTCACATTACAAAATCCAAAGCAAAATGAATCCCAATTTGTTTATCTTGAAATATCATGGGGTACCCGAATCCAATATCATGAAATTAATCACAACCCATCCGAGAGGGCTGGTGCACATTCCTGAATGGTTTAGGGAAACTGTGGAGATAGTGAAAGAAGTTGGTTTCAATCCAGTGACCCTGAAATGATTTACAGAAACTCAAATTAAGACTCTTTGATTTAATGAAACTGATAGTGGATAAGGGAGAGAAAGGAAAAGAGGAGAGGAAGAACTGCAGGCTGCCGGTGCCAACCCATAGGGGATAAGGGAGAGAAAGGAAGAAAGATGGAGGGAGAGAAAGAAGTCGAACAGGGTAAAGGACAAAAGGGTTTTGGGTCTGTTTAAGGTAAAAGGAGCAGGGATATCCCTGCTCAGCGAAAGAATTGAAAAAAATTACCAAACTGGGCCTTTGGGACTACTATGGTCTTTATGAGATGTTGAAGGTGTTTTTGGCTTTTTACAAGTCTTAAAGGATTTTTCGGGTAAAATCCTCTTGCATCAATAAAACCTAAGCACTAGATAACTAAGAAGTGAGCTGTGGGCCCATGCATATATAGTGAGATACATAGTGGCGGTGAGGACCAGTCATGTGGACCCCATGCTAACATGGCAGTCTCCATCCAAGATTGAATAGGTGCAGCCGCATAAACTTATTACAGTTATTCTTTGCCAGGACCATGTTTGGCTGACTTGACATTGGACTGAATTCGGGAATGGGTCAATGATCTGAGCCCCACTATAGGTCTAACGTGGATATGATTATACAGGTAAAGGAACAGCCCAATGAGCTAGCCATATTTTGGGCCTCATAGTTGGACAAACAGGGCAATAATGTGCAGGCCCAACTATAGGCAAAAAGCCAATTATATTTTGCAAACAGTCTAGGCTTGGATAAGTCTCGACTGGCACGATGGACCCCATGAAAGGCACTAGGCGAGGCCCTCTCTTTTTTGGATACCCCAGCCAAGGGGGTTGGAACCCAAGAGAGAGCCCGCAAACACACGGAAAAGCAACCCACTTAAGTGGAAAGGAAGCCCGCACAAGTGGGGAAGAAAGCCCGCACAAGCGGGAAGAAGTGATGTACTCGGGGTTCGAACCCTGGGCAATCATGTAAGAACTGATGCTAACTTACCACTCAGGTGTAACCAATGGGTCCTGTTGGGTATGTGGGCTTAGCGATGGCTTGTGGAGTCTTCTCCGGCGACGGCGGCGTCCAGTCTGCTTCTTGGCAGCGGTGGCTACAGAACGATACCTGATCGCGTGGCGATCTTCTTCTTCCTTCAGATCATCTCCAATGACGATGACTTCAAGGCCGAGATCCTCTAATTTCTACAACGTGTTCCCTGCAAACAGAGTCTTCTTGATCTTCTCCGATCAACAGTTGTGGCCCACTCTGTGATCAGTCTACCAGAAGCAAATCGAAGAACCCTTGTCTTCTCTCCAATCTGCATGATCTCTGTTCCAAAACAGAGATCGACTTCGGTGTGAGATCGAGCCTTCTGCGAAATCCAATCCGATGCCAAGGTGAAAATGTTGTGACCTGCAAATTCTCGCCAAGGTGGAGATTTGTTAGGTTTATGGGTTTGGATTTTGGCTCGTTTTGTAGGCCCAATGCATTTGTATTAGGGTTGAGGGGTAATTTGATACTTGTCTAAAACATATATTATCTTTTTTTGTTGTAACCCTAATGTAGGGGAAAACTCCAATGAGGGGAGATGAAGAAGAAGATGAGCTTTGTCTGTGGACGTAGGTGTGAAATCACCAAACTACATAAATCTGTGTTCCCTTTTGTGTGGCTCGATTTGTTTACTTGTTGATCGCACGCTCCGCACACATGATCATAACAAATTGGTATCAGAGCATTGTTGTTGTACGCGATCAACGACGGAGATTGGATTGGATTTCGCAGAAGGCTCGATCTCACACCGAAGTCGATCTCTGTTTTGGAACAGGGATCATGCAGATTGGAGAGAAGACAAGGGTTCTTCGGTTTTGCTTCTGGTAGACTGATCACAGAGTGGGCCACAACTGTTGATCGGAGAATATCAAGATGACTCTGTCTGCAGGGAACACGTTGTAGAAACTAGAGGATCTCGGCCTTTAAGTCATCGTCATTAAAGGAAGAAGAAGATCGCCACGCGATCAGGTATCGTTCTGTAGCCACCGCTGCCAAGAAGCAGACCGGACGCCGACGTCGCCGGAGAAGACTCCACAAGCCATCGCTACGTAATTCGCTGTTCACTGCCGGACTTTGGACCCTTGCTTGTTGTCGCCGGAGTTCGCCTGTGGCCTGTGCCACTTGCACATTGCTAGGGAAGAAGAGCAGCACTGCTGCTCTCGTCGTCGTGTAGAAACCAGGCCCAGCATAGGGGACCCGAAATTTTAGCTGTTGCCAGAGAAGATATGGACTAGATTGTTGTTTGTTTTTATGGTTTGAAGCCGCTACCATCCTTCGCCGGAACTTGACCGAAGGAAGATCGTCGTCGTTGCAGAATCCGGATTTGGAGGAACTCGTCGCTGCATGTCGAAGTTGCAGAGGAAAAAAGTCCAAACAGGGCTCTATTTTTTGCCCAGCTTCTATTACCGACGGAGAAGTTGCCGTTCACTGCTGGAACCGGGGAAGACAGTCGGACTCTGGACTTGTGCTCGCTATCGCCGGAGTCCGCCTGCGGCTGTGCCAATCGCTGCTGAAGAAGAAGGAAGAAAGCTCGGCTCTATTACAAAACCTAGTGAAGAAGAAGACCTGTTAAGGTCGGTTTTGGTTCCATTTTCAGTTCGGGTCAGGTTCAACCCGGCCCACTTCAAAGAAGCCCAGTTCAGCATAACTCAGCAGCAGCCGCTGACATCATCCTGGCGTCATCTGTACGGTCAAGAGATATTGGACAAATCGACGACCAGAATTGATTTGTGATTTCCGAAGCCATCCGGACTCAAAATTACACTCCATTTTTTTGTTGGACTCGTAGCTATGAGATCTACGGGGTTAACGGAGGAGATTGGCAGTTTGTGGTAGGAAAAACTTAGTTGTGCATAAACCAAGTGGTTCATGGTGGTAGTGATGGATGCAGACATCACTAGTCATTTGGAAGCGGATGTTGTTCTGCAACTATGGAGTCATCAAGACTCATTTGGAAGCATCTGGAGCAGAGGTTATTCTGCAAATATGGAGTCATCATGACTCATTCGAAGCAGAGGTTATTTTGCAAATATGAAGTCATCAGGACTCATTTCGAAGCAGCAATTGTTCTTCAATTATAGAGTCATCAGGACTCATTTGGAGCAGAGGTTATTCTGCAAATATGGAGTCATCGTGACTCATTTGGAGTAGAGGTTATTCTGCAAATATGGAGTCATCGTGACTCATTTGGAGCAGAGGTTATTCTGCAAATATGGAGTCATCAGGACTCATTTGGAAGCAGCAATTGTTCTTCAACTATGGAGTCATCATGACTCATTTGGAGCAGAGGTTATTCTTCAAATATGGAGTCATCGGGACTCATTTGGAAGCAGCAATTGTTCTTCAACTATGGAGTCATCAGGACTCATTTGGAGCAGAGGTTACTCTACAAATATAGAGTCATCAGGACTCATTTAAAAGCAACAATTGTTCTTCAATTATGGAGTCATCAGGACTCATTTGGAGCAGAGGTTATTCTGCAAATATGGAGTCATCAGGACTCATTTGGAAGCAACAATTGTTCTTCAATTATGGAGTCATTAGGACTCATTTGAAGCATATGTTATTCTGCAAATATGGAGTCATCAGGACTCATTTAGAGCAGAGGTTATTCTGCAAATATGGAGTCATCAGGACTCATTTGGAGCAGAGGCTATTCTGCAAATATGGAGTCATCAGTACTCGTTTCGAAGTAGAAATTCTTCTGCAATTATGGAGTCATCAGGACTCGTTCAAAGGTAGATGTTGTTCTGTAAGTATGGAGTCATCAGAACTCATTCGGAAGCAGAGATTGTTCTGCAATTATGGAGTCATCAGGACTTGTTCAGAGGCAGATGTTGTTCTGCAATTATGGAGTCATGAAGACTCGTTTGGAAGCAACGGTTGTTTTGCAATTATGGAGTCATCAATACTCATTCGGAAGCAGAAACTATTCTGAATGCAAGTTAGGACAATTTGATCGTTGAATGTGAGTAATTTTTGAATCACTCAGATTCATCAAAGATTCGAGCATCATGTTCGAGGTGGAGATTTGTTGGGTATGTGGGCTTGGTTTTGCTTGTTTTGTAGGTCCAAACCATTTGTATTAGCCTAACCCATTTGTATTGTGGTTGATGGGTAGTTTGGACTTGATGGACATCTCGAGTTTGAGCACCTTCGGGTGTTTGGCGCCTAAGGGCGCATTTGGCGGCGTGTGATTGCATGCCAAGGTGGAAAATGTTGTGACCTACAAGTTCTCGCCAAGGTGGAGATTTGTTAGGTTTATGGGTTTGGGTTTTGGCTCGTTTTGTAGGCCCAATGCATTTGTATTAGGGTTGAAGGGTAATTTGGTATTTGTCTAAAACTATATATTATCTTTTTTTGGTTGTAACCCTAATGTAGGGGAAGACTCCAATGAGTGGAGATGAAGAAGAAGACGAGCTTTGTCCGTGGACGTAGGTGTGAAATCACCGAACCACGTAAATCTATGTTCCCTTTTGTGTGGCTTGATTTGTTTGCTTGTTGATCGCACGCTTCCGCACACATGATCACAACAAGTCCAACCAACATTCCGTGCCGCTCCTTTGATAGTCACTGGTTCCGATAAACAGTCATTGGGTCATTTGCATTTTACAAATAGCATAGGAAAATGGGATTTATATTTGTCAATGTTACACATGCATGTTAAACATGTGAAACTCATTACCATGTTTTCCAAAATCACCATTTTCAAAAGAGTAAATGAGAATATCCAACGATTTTAAATGTGTTTGGATGTTTTGGATATTTCTCACAAATTTCTCAAAACTCAAGAAGGATTATGATATGAAACTAAACTTCTTGATGCTTGTCATTAAGACGAGAAGTTGAATGGTTTGGATCATAATTAATTGGGGTCCACAAAAGTGTGTAAAATTAGATCTATAGGTTGTAAGTTTTTCATAAATTACTCAAAATCTATTAAGACTCAAGATGTCAGCTTGAAGGTCTTAAGGCTTATTAGTTCAATAAATAAGTCGAATGGTTTGGATGACAAATATACAAGCACCTCTTTGCAACATGTGTGAAACTGATTTTTAAACCTATTAAGGTGTGAAAACTTTGGTGTGCAATTTACCTTGTCTATACACCATCTTCACACCTTAGCGTGAACAGACATAATGATAGGTGAGGGGGGAGAAATTCAAATTATCCTCGAGTCAAGCTAGAATCAACGCCGACCTGACCTGGACCACTATCCAGGTCCAATGGATATTCAGAAATGGTCATACGGCAGTTCTGCACTACTAAAGAGCAGCAATTACGAGAGTAAATCATGGAATTAAAATGACACACGACAGGGGCCTCATGGGAGTTTCGATTTGAAGAAATAAAGCAGTGGAATCATGGATAATAAAGAGGAATAACGTGAGGAAAGAAGAGAAAGAGATGAGGACAAGAATATAAAAGAAAAAGGAAGATCATAAAAGAGGGTAAGAAATACATAATTGACACAATATATGCAATCACTTTGAACAATGAAAAATTCACTGACTTTATCATCGGAGAGTTCTCGATCGGACCATCCGATCGAGTTCTTCTGATAATTCCTTTGTGATAGGTACAGGAATTCTCATCTCGACCCAAGGAAAGCATTCAGCTATCCTTCGCCGAACAGTGCTGTTCAGCTCGTCATTCGACCAACCAAGATTCAGCATCTACAATTGGCGCCGTCTGTGGGAAACGGAGGAGGAAATCATCCACTGGCGTTTCTTCTAGCTGAAAAATATGGCAGAACAAGAGCATGGTCTGGGATCACAGCATCAATCTGGGCATTCTCCATCTCAAATAGAGGCAACTCAGATCAAGGACCAACAAAAGTGTCACGGAAAAGGTCCTGTGATCAACCAACCCGGTGGGCAAGATGATGAATATGTTCCATATATGGACAGTGACCAAACTGATCCTATTCTAGGCAAAAAGGGACGGATCCAATCAGAAGTACATCACGTAAAACCAAGCCATGCTATAAATTCACCATCTGTGGATAAATTGCAAAAAAGTGGCCACCAGAAGCAGAGCCACACACACACCAAGCTATAGTACCATCGCAGAATGCGCTTGTCCGCCTGGAACAATCTTGCAAAGAAGCTGTTCGGGACCTGACACTGGGAAGAAGCAGTAGAAGGAGAAATTTAACTGTCTGCTATTGAAATTAGAACCAGTAAAGGAGGCTCAAAGACGAACTCAGAGCACGAAGAACCATCAAGTAAATTCAGAAACTGCTCATAAAATTAGAAAATCAGAGCGCCGAGGAAGTACAAATGTGTGAGAGCCCAAAAGTTATATTTCTGAATTAAAATCTCATCGAATCAGACCAAAGCATGGAGCAAGAGATGAAGGAAGCAAGACCTCAAGCTCTTTACCATGAAGAGAGGAGAAATCTGAGTATAGGACACGGGATATGGAAAAAACTGCACCAAAAAAGAAAAAGACAGCCTCACAGGCACTTGGCGAGAAAGACGTACAAGAGCTAATCGAGAAAGCTTTGGCGAATCAGAGACCCCATCAAGAAACCATGTTCCGAACAAGGTATTTGGATAAGCAGAGCTTCATATCTCCCTTTTCGAGAGAGATAGAGAGAGTCGATCCACCTCGGCGATTCTCAGCTCCTAAGCTAAAAATCTATGATGGAACCTCAAATCCTGCCGACCACGTCCAGCATTTCCTACATTCCATGGCACTTTGGATCGTAAATGAATCATTAATGTGTAGAGTCTTTCCCTCAAGCTTGGGAGATCTGGCATTAAAATGGTTCTCACGTCTTAAGCCGAGACCAATACATAGTTTTCGAGAGCTCGCAGCATCTTTCGTCACCCGTTTAGTCACGAATTCTAAACAGCCGAAAGATGTTGGAGCGCTGTTGTCTCTTAAGAAAGATAACTCAGAAAGCTTGAAGGAGTACAGTGCTCGTTATTGGCACATATATAATGAAGTAGATGGAAGCAATGAACGGGTACTTGTGGCCACCTTTAAATTGGGACTGTCAAAAGAAAGTAAGCTCCGTCAATCATTGACTAAGCGATCCCCGATCACACAAAGAGATCTGATGGAAAGAATCGAAGAGTTCGTAAAGCTCGAAGAAGATATGGGAGCACCTGAATCAAGGACGATACGAGCGGCAGATGAAGGATCCAGAAGGAAGAGACGAAGAGAGTTCGGGGAAGTCACTGATAGGAGGATGGGGTGTGCCGAACCCACAAAAGCAGCCTACAAGGGAATATATACGATCTTCAAAGATCCAATATATAGAATCCTCACTCAGATAAAAGATAAGCCATTTTTCAAAAGACCACCGAAGATGGTGAGCGACCCCGGACGCCGGAATCCTAACCTATGGTGTTCCTACCATCGGGAAAATGGTCATTTGACAGAAAATTGTTAGATGGTCAAGCAACATCTAGAAGATCTAGTCAGAGATGGTCACCTGAAAGAATATGTAGAGGAGATGAATTCAAAGAAAAGTAAAGAAGGCTCAGATAGGAAAGATTTCAAGAAAGTTGCAGATGATGAACGACCCGTGGGAGTAATAGATGTGGTGCATGGGGCAATAAATCCAACAGAAGTCACAACCCAATCTGTCCGAGTACAAAGAAAGATGGTTGCACATTTGAAGGAGGTATACCAAGTAGATATTGTACCAAGATTGGTCAGCAAGTCTGGACATAGCAAGACGGAGATTTCTTTCTCCGATGAAGACCTACGAGATGTGATTTAGCCCCATAACGATGCCCTCATGCTCACTCTTCGAATACAAGAGTTTGATGTCCGAAGAATGCTTATCGATCCTGGAAGCTCCTCGGAAATATTGTACGCCGAACTATTTCAAAAACTCGGTCTAAAGCATTCAGACCTTAAGCCGACTTCAATTCCTTTGCTCGGATTCAGTGGCCAGGCAGTACACCCCCTTGGAGTTATAACGATTCAGGTGGGAGCATGTCCTATTCGTCTAGATGTAGAATTCCTAGTGGTGGATGTGCCATCCCCATATAACGCCATCATGGGACGAACATGGATTCATCGTATGAGAGCAGTACCATCGACCTTCCATCAAAGGTTACGTTTCCCAATACAAAAGGGAATCATGGAGATCAAAGGGGACCAGGCTATCTCTAGGAGTTGTCTGATCACAGCAATAAAAGGGAAAGCGAGAAATATGGATGATGTAGGTACTGGTCCAAGCAAGAGTACCGATCTCAAATAGCAATCAGCTTCAGGTCGGATCAAAGCAGATAAATTATTTTCCGACCTGAAAACTCGGCAGTCGAAGAGCTAAAAAAGATTGCGATACATGGGAGAAATGTAGACAGATATTGGATGATTGGCACGTCACTGTCTGAAGAAGAGCAGAAGAATTTGATCTAATTTCTTATTCAAAACTCAGATATTTTTGCTTGGACTCCATACGAAATGCAGGGGGTCGATCCAACAGTTATTAGCCAAAAACTAGGAGCAGATCCAAGCGCAAAGCCAGTGATGTAGAAACAGAGAAAGCTTGCACCAGAGCGTCGAACAGCAGTCTGTGAAGAAGTTGACAAGTTATTGGAGGTAGATGCAATCCGAGAAGTCCATTATCCAGAATGGTTGTCTGACACGGTCGTTGTGCCAAAGAAAGATAAAAAAATGGAGAATATGTGTAGACTTCACCAATCTGAATAAAGCTTGTCCGAAAGATAGCTTCCCGTTACCAAAAATTGACCAGCTTGTCGATTCTACAGCTGGACATGAACGAATGAGCTTCTTAGATGCATACTGAGAATATCATCAGATTGCAATAGAAGAGGCCGACCAAGAAAAGACAGCACTCATAACTCCAAAAGGCACATATTGTTACAAAAGAATGCCTTTTGGCCTCAAGAATGCGGGGGCCACATACCAGAGGTTGATAGCTAAAATATTTCCAAGATCTAATCGGAAAAACGGTAGAAGCTTACATTGATGACATGGTAGTCAAGAGCAAAGAAAGGATTACACATGAGCAAGATTTGAGCTCGATCTTCAAGATTCTTCGAAAATACAAACTCAGGTTAAATGCTTCAAAATGTTCATTTGGTGTCAGCTCGGGAAAATTCCTAGGTTACATTGTAACCCAGAGTGGAATCGAAGCCAACCCCGACCAAATCAAAGCCGTTCAGAACATTGACCGACCAAGCTCAAGAAAGGAGGTGCAGAGGCTGACAGGTATGCTCGCAGCCTTAAGTCGCTTTTTATCAAAGAGTTCAGATAAATGCAGACCAATGTTCCTCGCCCTCAAGAAGGAGGCGGATAACATATGGGACGAACAATGTGATAAGGCCTTAGCACAGATCAAGCAGTATTCGAGATCCCCGCCCATGCTCTCTATTCCAAGTCCAGGAGAAGAACTGATTTTATATCTGGCGGTATCCGAGCATGCAGTCAGCGCAGCCTTGATGAGGGACCAAGGAAAGCAGCACTTGCCTATCTATTTTATCAGTAAAACCTTGTTAGACGTTGAAACAAGATATTTACCTCTGGAAAAGCTCATTTTAGCATTGGTGAGCGCAGCACGGAAGCTCAGACACTACTTCCAAGCTCACACAATCAAGGTCCTGACCGAACATCCGTTAAGAGCCATCTTGCAAAAAGCCGGTCTGTCAGGACGTATGGTCAAATGGGCAATAGAGCTTGGCGAGCACGATATAAAGATAGCTCCAAGAAATGCCATAAAAGGACAGATAGTAGCTGAATTCATTGCCGAATTTACTCATAAAGACGAATTGAAGCAGAAGGAGGCTAGCTTGGAAGCTAATGAGAGTTGGCTGTTGTATGTCGACGATGCATCTAATTCCAGAGGTTCAGGAGCTGGTATGGTATTTATCACGCTAGGAGGAGCAGCTATTGAAAGGGCTGTAACCCTTGGCTTTGCTGCATCAAATAATGAGGCAGAATATGAAGCCCTCTTGTCAGGACTCCGAGCTGCAAAAGATCTTGGGATAACAAAGCATATAATTCACTGTGATTCATAACTAGTTGCCAATCAACTAAATGGAAAATACACAGCTCGCGATGATCGAATGGTTGCATATGTTGGAGAAGCACAATGCCTTATCCAGCAGATCGGCAATGTCAAAATCAAGCAGATTAGTCGAGAAGAAAATTCACATCCTGACAGCTTAGCTAGCCTAGCAACAGCGATACAATCCGAGCTAAGGAGAGAAATCCTCGTTGACTTCCAATCAACACCAAGCATAGGAATCCAACGGATCATGTGTGTTGAACAGGAATTAGAAAGCCAAAATTGGATAACACCAATAGCCGAATACCTAAATAACGGATTACTTCCAGAAGATGGAAAGGAAAGTTACAAAATCAGAAGAAAAGCTGCTAGGTTTTGGTTGTCGCCAGGGGGTCAATTGTACAGACGATCATACTCGGGACCGTACTTACAATGTGTAAATCCGACCAAGGTGGAAGACTTGTTATGGGAAATTCATGAAGGATCATGTGGTGGACACATCGGCGGAAGAAGCTTGGCACATAGAGCAATGTCATAAGGATACTGGTGACCCTACATGCAAAAGGATGCTCTCAAATTTGTGCAAAAATGTGAGAAATGTCAACGCTTCGGAAAAAATATTCATCAGCCAGCCGAACTGCTGAACTCAATCATAAGCCCATGGCCATTCGATAAATGGGGAATTGATATAGTAGGACCTATGCCAAGGTCAGCAGGTAATTATCAATTCTTAATTGTTGCCACTGATTATTTTACTAAATGGGTAGAAGCCGAACCCCTTGTTCATATTCGAGAAAGCGACGCCAAGCAGTTCGTATGGAGAAATATCATCACTAAATTCGGCATACCAAAAGCATTGGTGACAGACAATGGAAAGCAATTTGAAGGGAAGGTATTTAGAAGCGTGTGTGAAAAGTATGGTATCAGACATCATTTCTCAACCCCAGTTTATCCACAAAGCAATGGCCAAGCAGAAAGTTCCAATAAAACTTTATTGGATGGAATTAAAAAGAGGCTGGACGAAGCGAAAGGAGGATGGGTGAATGAACTCCCCAGTGTCCTATGGGCATATAGAACAACTCCAAGAAGATCAACGGAAGAAACTCCTTTTTCCCTTGCATATGGAATGGAAGCTGTCATTCCCCTAGAAATTGGATTGCCGACCATGAGGACTGAGGCCTATGATCATGAACACAACAAAGGGAGGATTGCCGAACGGCTGGATATGATTGAAGAACTGAGGGATCGAGCCCTAATCAAATTAGCAGCCTACCAGCAGAGGTTAGCTCGAAATTATAAGAAGAAAGTTCGAACACGAACATTCAAGGTTGGCGACCTAGTTCTAAGAAAGGTACTTCCAAATACAAAAGATCCCAGCCATGGAAAACTTGGACCAAACTGGGAAGGTCCATACAGAGTCACTTCGGTCGGAGGAACATGAGCTTATCATTTGGAAAAATTAGAAGGAAAAGCCTTGGCAAGGCCATGAAATATTGCAAACCTGAAAAAATTCTATTTCTAAGCATTGTATATGAATAAAATTATCTTGTACATAGTTCAAATTTGCAATCTATATGCCAAATAATTCGGATATTCTATATTGCATATTTTGTGGGCATAATTTTAGTTTCAACTTCGGCCTAAGCACTTCGATCTCGGCCTAAGTACCTCGATAGTATGCACCTCGGACTTATGAATTTCAACTTCGGCCTAAGCACTTCGATCTCGGCCTAAGCACCTCGGTAACATGCACCTCGGACTTATGAATCTCAACTTCGGTAGCGGTAATATTGGAATATTGCCATATTATCATCTCTTCGCCAAAACTCTTATACCAAGGGTAAGGCCAGACTGAACAATTCATCTGAGGACCTATTATAGGACATACCCTATCGGGACCAACCTCGCAAAGATAAATAGGGCCAAGGCCTGAAAAACGAGGGGCAGCTTAGTACCCACTACTTCGTTCCGAAGGATCAAAAAACCTAACTGAGAAGAATCCAAACTATGTGTATCGCACTGATCTCCTTTTATCTAATTGCTAGGCATGACGATGCGAGCATTAGGCCAAAAAGTGAGTTCGGAAAGAACCGACAGTGGCAACACAGAAAATGCAGTACAATGTCATAGAAAAAGAAAACATTTCATTGACAGTGATAATATCAGCCCACAGGTCGGGCACAATAGATCTTTCAAAAGTAAAAGTTTTATGCCCATAGCCAGGGCAAATATGTTGACAGAATTGCCATACAAAAAGCTGAACAAAATGATTTCCAAAATAAACTATTCAGGCGCGTCAGAAGTTAAAGGAGGCATCTCGGCAATAGAGGCTGAGGGTGGCTGACCAGCAGTAGAAACTTCGCCCAGATCCCCGCCAGTAGACAGAATGACGTCGTCGGCCTGAATATAGGATTGGGGCTTAGCAGGCGAAGATGGAGGAGGAGCTTGTTCGGATACATTTATATAATTATTCCATAGAGGAGAATCTTCTGGAATTGCAGCATCTTCAAGAGCCACATCATAGCCCCGCTTGAGCACAATAACTTTGATCTGCTCAACCTGCTGCAAATAAGTTGCTTCAGTTTCTTCAAACTGACTATCGTTGAGCTTCTCCGTAGCCTCTCTAGTCTCGACCTTAATCTTCTCTGTTGTTTCCTCAAATTCAGCTTGCTTAGCACGCAGGTCCTCAAGCTCTATCTCGGTCACAGTAAGGCGACTCTTCGCAATAACAGCCTGTGATTCAGCAGCTTTAGCACTCTTAAAAAGGGTGTCGGCATTAGATTCAGCTTGGAGCCGAGCAGCCTTAGCTTCTGCCATTTCCTTTTCCAAGCCCTTTAACTGTCTTTGTAACTTCCCCAAATGCTCGGAAACAGCAAACCATTTTTGCACACCCTGAAAATAAAATAAGAGAATTAGAGATTTCAAGAAGAATGAGATCAATTAACCATAGGCCAACCTACCAGAAAACATTATTGAACTCCTGTAGCCACCAGCTCATCAGCCGACAAGGTGCGATGCAAACTCATATCAGAAGGAAGGAGAGCAAATTTGCCCATAATCATAGCCAAGGTTGGAGATCCCGAAATCCCTTCACCTAAAGATGGCCCTTTCTCCCAGGAAACGCCACGCGAGTTCTTCTGACCAGACGATGAGCCTGGCTGTGGAGATAATGGGAGGGGAATATCCCCCAACCATGAAGAAGATAGGTCGGCAGCTTCACCAGATTTAACCATTTGAGACTCACGCTGGGGCTCAGGGGCAGCTCTCTTACCTAAGACAGAGGAGGGACCGGGTAAAGGAGCCTTCCTTATTTTTCCGATCCTAGTCATTGGGAGATCGCCCAAGCTATCAAAAAGATTTTTTGATTTGTGAGACATTGTCGGAGAAACACTCTTGATATCGGATGTATGTAGCACAGGGGTTCCTTGTCGCTCAGCCGAAGAAGAAGATTCGCGGGAAGAAGTTTTGCGAGCGGAAGAAATCTGTTCAACAGACTGAACGGGGACGAGAGATTGATGAGAAGCCGAAGACTGAATGTGAGAAATAGTTTTTGCTTTTATAGATCTGGAAGGCTTTATGGCAGGAACCTTTCTTCGCTTGATAGGATCGGATGCCAGTGATTGATGCCAAGAAGGAACTGCTAGAAAATGGTTGTACGTCCGAACGTATGCATGCAACACGTGGGCAGCTCGGCCCCAACCACGAAGCTCGGCAGGACCGCGATACTCAAGCACTCGATTTAGTTCCTCGCTCCGAACACAAGATGGAAGCCCACGATTAATTGATGCATCTACAGAAAGAAGAGAAGTAAATAATCAACAAAAAAGGAAAGGAGAAGAAGAAATCAAGCAGACAAACATAAACAAAGAAAAAGGGGGGTCCGACCTGGGGACCCTAGGGATCGGGGGACTGTTCGAATAATCCCGTCCCACATGGTCGGCGTTTCCCAGTTTCCGCTTACGATGACGAAATCACCCTTACTGGACTTATTGGAATCAGGAAGGTAATGAACCAAAAGCTTGTTTAAGCCCCTAGATTTCAAGTAAAACACAGATTTGCTACTATCTAGAGGTACCAACATATAGCAAGACAGAATATCAAAAACACCAAGGCTCGAGCTGAGCAACTTATTAAGTGCAGATACTCCCATAACGATGCGATAAAGATTGGGGGAGCATTGGGTAGGAAAAAGATCAGTCAGAGAAAGGAAGAGGACCAGCAAAGGATCTAATGGGAACCTAATGCCACCCTCCATGATAGCGATGGTCGGAAAAGGGATTCCATCCCGGGAACCAATATCAAGAACTTCATCGGTCCGAGGAGCGCGAATCTGAACATCTGAGGGAATCTGATACGTTTCTCTGAAATCAGAAATCCCTTCTGGAGTGTCGAGCAAATCCTTGAAATTCCCCATCTAAAGTTAGAAGAGAATGAAAAGAAAGAAAGCTTACCACAGACTGATGGAAGAAAATATTGAACGAAGTAGAAGAAGCAATATCTGGAGAGGTAAAAGCTAAGGCAGAGCAAAACAGGGGAAGAACTTGCGGAACAAGATTGAAGAAGAACATGGAAACCGGTGAAAGGATAGGGATGGCTTTATAGAAACCTAGTGGAGACGGATCCTGACGTGCAGGTTTGCCCCAGCATGACGCGTGGCATCTCAAGCCCGCCTTTTCCTAGATAAACGGAGAGAAAAATGCTGGCTTGGGGGGCAATTGTGGGGGGAGAAATTCAAATTATCCTTGGGTCAAGCCAGAATCAAGGCCGACCTGACCTGAACCTCTATCCAGGTCCAATGGATATTCAGAAACGGTCATACGGCAATTATGCGCTACTAAAGAACAGCAATTATGAGAGTAAATCATGGAATTAAAATGACACACGGCAGGGGCCTCATGGGAGTTTCGATTTGAAGAAATAAAGCAGAAGAATCATGGATAATAAAGAGGAATAACGTGAGGAAAGAAGAGAAAGAGATGAGGACAAGAATATAAAAGAAAAAGGAAGATCAGAAAAGATGGTAAGAAATACATATTAGACACAATATATGCAATCACTTTGAACAATGAAAAATTGACTGACTTTATCATCGGAGAGTTCTCGATCGGACCATCCAATCAAGTTCTTCTGATAATTCCTTTGTGATAGGTACAGGAATTCTCATCTCGACCCAAGGAAAGCATTCAGCTATCCTTCGCCGAGCAGTGCTGTTCAGCTCATCATTCGACCAACCAAGATTCAACATCTACAAGAGGTAACCATTATACATGTGAATCGTTTTCCTACGTAAACAACTGAAGAAAAAAACTAGTTAAAAATTAATTGCAAAGTTTCCCATTCCTTTCTTAGGTAGGATCTTCAATATTAGAGGTATAGGACCCACATGTAGATTGATTAGAAAAAGCCCTCTAAAGATGGCACATGGCATCTAGGCGGGACCTGCCGAGATATGAAAGAGAGGTCTCTTCCAATTATCACCCACTTGAAGATTAGTACCCATTTTATCAAAGGCAATGTGACAATTTACCTGCTTTGTTATTATTGACTGTCCATTTCATTGCCAACAATGTCCACTGATGTTTGCTGACAGATGACTAATTCATGCAATGCGATGCTCTTTTATATGTGGGGCTACTAGACTCCACCTGCTTTGCATGTTAACTACATTGATATAAAGCCCACAATTCATAATCTGTCACAAATCACTTATTGGTTCTCAAATATCAAATGATTTACACTATCACCATTTAATATCCAATTCGTGAATGGATTTGAATTTGATCCTCTTGGATCATGACCAAAATATCTATTATCTTATATCAGAAGGTTGATAGATTAAGCTTGAAGCATGGTCCAAAGAATCAGTAGCTTTAAGTTTCAAGCTTAAGACCTAGCCCAACTTCTAAACTTGGTAAGTAGGGGTAAGTAAGGTTGATAGAATAAGGTTACATGTAGGTCATCCAAAAGAATGAACTATTTCAGTTAACTGGGATCATTGACATGAGGTAAAGTACCGTGTCAATTTCCCATCCAACCCCAACCTAATGGGTTCAAGTCCACATTTCTTATTAGAATGGTAAATGGGTTGGGTTCCATTTACATATTTATCACCATTTCCCTACCCAACTCACAACTCATTACACTATGACCCACTGCACCGAAGCCCGACCTATTATTAATCGGGGGTTCAAGTTAAACCCTTCAGCTTCAGTATTGTTTCCAGGTTTCACATTTGAACCCATTTAATAAATAGGTCAGGTTCAGGTTCAGCCTATACATGTACCTCCAATGACCTGAACCAACCAGATCTCACTTGATCCATTCCAGCCCCTAATGTGAACATATCTTCTTGAACAATGCGGCCCAAATTGTGCCTGTCCAGATGGCCCATTAGATTCCCTCTCCTGTACGAGATTTCAATTCAATTAAGAGTTACATCATCATTGACTTAGACAAACTCAACTTACCCATGTTTTGAGAACGACCTCTTACCTCGGTGGTAAGAGGTGGCAGTTCTCATCTTGCGGTTCAGAGTTCGAACACTGAGCATGCCACCTCACCAGAGGGCTTTGTCATCTCACCCAAGGTCTCCTTCCATCATCCAAGGGCTCCATCACCTCACCCGAGGTCTACTATACTCACCCGAGGGGGAGTCCCAACACCCTACAGCGGGGTTACCAAAAAAAAAAAAATAATTACCCATGTTTTTCATGGGGTCCAATCTGACAATGGAATTTCTTCCAATGATAAATGTCTCCTATGCTCTACAGTCCAATGCAAGGGCGGACCGATGTTTAGGGGTCTAGGGGCTGATGCCCCCTCCAAACTTTAAGGAAGCCCATAGGGCAATAAATGGGGTCTGGCCCAGCACCCACTTAAAGAGCCCGTCAAGTCCCTTCCCAAATTGAAGAAAGCCCATAAGGGCAATAACGGATGTCTGGCCCAAACCCCACTTAAAGAGCTCATCGAGTCCCATCCCCTTCCCCAAACTGATCAGGTAGGATTCTACATAAATCCCAAATCTCTCTCTCTCTCTCTCTCTCTCTCTCTCTCTCTCTCTCAAAATGTCCCCCGATAGGAAGAAACCCTCAAAACAGTCTCTGTCACCAGCATCAGTGTCGACACACCGCTGTCGTCCCTCTCTAGGACAGGCATATATGAGCAGAGGAACCTAATCAACATGTATACACAATTCTCCCTCTTTTATGTGACCCTTTGCTCCCTCAATGATGTCTTTTGTTGAACCCATTATAGGAAAGATGTCGCAGCCGAAACATATGTGAGATGAGAAGAAATAGACCCAGAAAATTGATCGACCGCTCATGTGGACTGGTTGCAATGGTGGACTGTGTAGGATTGCATGTAGTGGACGGTTGCAGTCCTTGCACAAGAGACCACTGCCCAATTTCTAATTCTATTGAAGTTGTGATTTGAGATTCCTTTTGCTCCTTTGTCATGCTAATAATTAATTATTAATTGTATAACATTTGCTTATTAAATGCATTTAATGTCATTTTTAACCTCAATTGTGTTAGTACAAGCTTGTACACTCTAGTATTTTTTTATTTTATTCTGCTGAATATATGCTTTTAATGTTGATTCAGGTTCTCTATTGAGTTAGATGGGTGTTTTTATTCCTGGGAATAGAAAATTAATTAAGGAAACTAGTAGTGCTTCTCACGTTTTTAAATATGATAGGAATTAAGGATTTGATGTGCTAATTATGCTTTAGGTTTATAGGTTTTGTGGGTCAATATCTGACTTTTTTGTTAGCCCCCCTCAAATAAAAATCCTAGGTCAGCCACTGCTCCAACGGATTGGCGCCAGTTGTATCCATTGGACCCCACCCATGAGAATAATTTCATCAGACAAGTACCAGTGCATCCATACATGTCATATGGTCGGAGTTTTTTTTTTTTCTTTGGTAAAAACATAGGGTCGGAGTTGTATGACAATTTCTAGTTTTCTTAAGAAATTGCAAATGTCCTTGAATTCACATGGGGCATGGTGCAGAGACTATATGACCAGTCAGGGCCCCCGCGAAAGAAAAGAATAATAGCAGTCACGGATTTGCTTTGCATTACTAAAAATGGATGACTGGTGTGTGGGGATGTCCCACAAAGCACTGAGGTTACATTAGCTACGTTATTATCAGCTAATTTCACCTTGACCTCGGCAGATGTTATCAAAATGCCATCCGGACCCGAGACCGCTTCTGGTCTCGGGCACCCCCGACCTCGACACAAAGTCTCCATTTCGACCGCTCAGCTCGGCACCGGAGCCGGGCCTTTAGCCGAGATGGACAATGACGGTTGTACTTTCACGGATATCCAGCTGGGTCTGACAAAGCCATCCTGGCCGTCCCTCACCCCTGACAGAGCGGCATCCAGCGGCTACGTCCCATCGGAGTATGGCTACAAGCCAGGCCCGATGGGACTAGGCCCAAAAGTCAGCTATGGTAAGGTCCGATTAGACCAGCATTTAATGCATTCTGGGCTGATCGGACTGCCATTTAATGTGCATTGGGTTGATGCGACAGCACCCCAGGGAGTGCTAGAACGTCATGATGAGTCCCGCCATGCAATGTAAGTTCCTTCTCTATAAATAGAGGAACGATCTCCATCACATGTACGCACAACCATAACCAGAGAGCTGCTACTCTGCCTCTCTTCTCCCTTATCTCTGTCCTATTGCTCAGGCCTCTTACTGACTTAGGCATCGGAGAGCCTTGCGCTGCCCACAGCCAGGGCCCTTTGACGTCCTTATCTTCTTCCCTTTCAGGTTCAGGCCATCCACCATCTTCTAAGGAGCATCAAACTCAACATAACTTCCATTGCAAAGTCCATAATATTTAGGCACTTACAGTTGGTGCCGTCTGTGGGAAGTACAAACCCAATCTTCCCAAACACCTTGCCCCCCAAGGCTAAGAAAGGTGGAGAATCCTCAAAGGCGAGAGGTGGAGAATCCGTGAGGGCAATGACCCAATTGCCACCACACACGGGCCCGTCGCCGGTCGTTCCTCCTCAGGGGCAATCTGAGGCGAGGTCTGATGCAGTTGCAACCGAAGGGCACTCTGTAAGATCCCGACCCCCGGTTCTTTTGTTTAGTATGGTTTTAATCATGGTTTGGCTTTTTAAGCGAGATTTGATTCAGTTTGACCTTGTTTTCGAGTTTGATTGGATTTTTCCATAGCCTTGAAGACCGTTGACTTTGGTTTGACCCGGTCTTTATGATATGTATTTTTATGAGAAATTACTTTTCATTTCTAAAAATTCTGGATTTGTTGTATTTTGACTTATTTTATGAAGATTAACAACTTTCATGTTTTGATCATTTTGATTTGATGATCAGAAAATGCGTTTTTCGAGAAAAAGGGCAAAAACTGACTTTTCACATTAAATCTGTCCATGAATTTCGAAAATTTCAGAAATTGGGGAAAGTATACTTTTTGGAAAATAGAAATTTTGCTGATCAATTTTGTCTTCTTCGTCGATCTCGTCCGGGACCCACAAATGACTGATCCAGCCATGTCAAGTTTGAGACCAAATGGGACCCACTTCCCCACTTAAAACTAAACCAACGTGGGTTCTCTTCTACCCTTCCATTTTTCCCTACTACAGCAGCTAAGAGAGCTCTTTCTTCTTCTCCATTACAGCCACCTTCTCTCCTTTGCATGTTGAACTTCCTTGGCCAAAAATGAAGATTTGAGTGCACCAATCTCTCCCTCATCACCTAAGCTTTCTATTGATACCATTTTCAAGGGATTTCAGCTGGACCCATCTTCCTCACCAAACATTTCTTGCTGATCTCTGCACTTTCAGGTGAGGCTTGGCTTTCTCCTCCTAGCCTTGGGTTCTTTAGACCCTTTTGAAGCTTTTTAGCATGCATGCAAGGTGGTTCTTGAAGAACCCCTTTTATTTCAAAAATCTGGATTTCTTTTGAGTGGGTTTTTCCATGGTTTTTGTAGCTTGGAGTTGGGCTGAGGGAAGAGATTTCTGGGAGGAAACCTTAGATCCTTTTGGAGTGGAGGCAAGTGAATAAATGGATTGGAATGCATGCTTTTGAATCTTGTCTATTTATAAATTCCGATTTGAAAATTTGGTTCATTTGAATGATTGTTTTAGCCATGTAAGGTCTGATTTACTGAAGTTTTCTAGCATTAAAATTTAGTTCAGTCTTGTTAAATGATTTTGTTTATATTAGCATGAAGGTTTTTTTATGTTTGCTAATGTTTATAATGCTAGAAAACCATCTCTAAATCTCTGTTTTTCATCTTAGTTAAGGTCTGAAATTCTGTAGCAAATTTGTGCATAGAATTGCCATCTTGGATTTCTTTTGTATTTTCCTATGATTAGTGCTTAATCTCTATATTAAGCTTATGCATGGAATGAGACTTTTTATATGATGTTGAATGGAAATTGGAATGAGAATGAACATTGAAAAACTCAGAAGAAAGGAAAAATGCAAAAAAAAAAAAAAAAAGGATGGAAACTGGGCGTGCAGCAACCTAATTCCAGCTGCTGGAAGGGTCCGCTCGAGCGGACTCAAGCCCGCTCGAGCAGGCCCAGTCACTGCCTTATTGATTTTCAGGGCCCCTTTTTAATGATTTTCTTATACAATTGGGCTGATTTAAAAACCTGTTTTGTGGGTCATTAAAGGTTCAGTTTTGGGCTGTTTTAAAGTTTGTTTTGTGGGCCATCTTAGGTTCAGTTTTGGGCTGATTTAAAAACCTGTTTTGTGGGTCATTAAAGGTTCAGTTTTGGGCTGTTTTAAAGTCTGTTTTGTGGGCCTGGTTCAGGTTGGTTTTGGGTTGATTTAAAGTCTGTTTTGGGGGCCTGGTTCAGGTTGGTTTTGAGCTGATTTAATGTCTGTTTTGTGGGCCTGGTTCAGGTTGGTTTTGGGGCTGATTTAAAACCTGTTTTGTGGGCGATTCAAAGTTAGTTTGGGCTGTTTTTAAGAGCTGTTTGGGTCATGTTTAAAGGGCTGTGTTGGACTAAATAAGTAGATTGTTTTGGGCTCGGTTTAAGGCCAACTATGGTCCTGTCTTAAAAAGATTTGGGATTTCTTGTAATACTTGGAAAGTTTGTGAAATGGGAATGGGATCATTGTGAGAATGAATGTATGTGGAATTACTCGGGAATCGTCTGAGTCTCAATGCGCACTTTATCATTTAAATATTATGGATTTTCATTGGCATCAGACGCGCTCTTTATTAATCAATGTTTTAAAGGGTGAATGTGCATTGAGATGGTTCCTTGGCAAGGCATTAAGTCATTCCCCACTATCCATTCCATTTCAAGTCAGAAAAATGTATTTGTATTTGTATTTGCACTCTTTGGTAAACTAATTTGAATAGCATCGGTGATTTGCTATAAAATCATGTGGCTTTCCACGTTCGAAAGGATTGACCGTATGATTTTATACAAATCACTTTGATGTGTATTCGAACGGTTCACCATCGAAATTCGTATGTTTTCTCCGATTTGATTTGAAAAGAGATTGGAGTATGTTCGTCACATTCGGGATTTCTTCGGTGACACTATTATTTTGATAAGACTAGTATTTGAAAATAAAAACCTCGAGGCAAGACGGGGCCAGAGCTTTGTAGTGCGAGCCCATGAGCCAAAGAGGCTATGATTTCGAAAATAAAACCTCGAGGCAAGACGGGGCCAGAGCTATGTGGTGTGAGCCCCTGAGCCAAAGGGGTTAGTATTATGGTTTGATTCGTATCGGTTCGAGTTTTGAAAACTAAAGGCACCACTAGGCTTAGGTCACCTTGTCGGGCTGATCACCCGGCTTGGGATCTTTAATTTGTCCGCCAGCTGCAGCTTGGATTCTGTCTGTACCGACCATGGCAACGGTTTCTATCTGCCGGTCCCATTTGTATGGCTACGGTTCTGATTTTTGGTCTGCCGGTCCCATTTGTATGGCTACGGTTCTGATCCTATTTCCGGTCCCACATTTAGTGGCTTCGGCTCTGTCTGCTCTTGTTACTTCGGTAATAGGAGGATTTAGCTATTTGTGGTCGCCAAGGTTTTATCTGCATATTACTTTATTTTATGATTCTTGTTGGTTATACTCTTTATGCGTTGATTTGGTTAATGTTTACGATATCGATCATTTATCATATTGTCGCTATTATTCAGGATTTGAAATGTATTTCCGACTATTAAATGTTTTATTAGACTGTTATCTTTTCGAGATACTTATGTTTCAGAGACTGTTCCTTTATTTGCTTTGATACTTATGTTCGCTCTTTCGATCGTTTTAGCATACTTTATTGTCATTATTGTCTAGACTCTTTATTCGGTTTTACGATGATTTCATTAGGTTTTATGTATGTTCTTTTGTTTCATATTATTTGTTTATTTGCTTGCCAGACCGTCGTGTCTGACCCTTGTTTGTTTGGTGCCAGATTCCGCTCTTTTTGTTTTTAGGTGTTTGATCAGAGGAGGCGGTGGGACCGCCGGTCTGACGTGAGAGGCTGCCCATTGATATCATCTAGATGTCAAGCTTGGCAACGGAGTTCGTAAAATCACTTGGGGTAGTATTCTGTCTAGTTGGATTTTTTGTATGGCTTTGTAGCCTTTTTCTTTGGGTTTGTAATTAAGACATTTGTTAATTGTAATTTGAACATGTGGCAATTAATTAGTCTTGTTACTACCAGCTCAGTGTGTTCTGATATATGATTTATGCCAGTCCGCTTATATGATGGCTTTATGGAATTGGTTGCGTGCGACACGGAACCCGATGGCCACGGATTCCGGGTCGTAACACCATGTGTAGCTTCCGCGAAAATACACTCTGATTGTGATGGAATTTGTTTATCCTCATTCACGCGGATCTTGGGAAACATAACAAAAAGTCTCAAATTATCCCAAAATTTCGCACCCCGAGGTCGGATCACTGCAGGGCCCGGTTTCGGGGTGTGACAGGTTTGGTATCAGAGCTGGTTAGTTTCTAGGAAATAAAACACTCTATAGACATTAAGACGTGTGGTGAGGACTCGTTAGATTGTGTCGATTTGTTTTCTCGTTTCTTTGTTTCTTTGGAATTGGGTCGGCTTTTCTTTCAGTTCGGGAGACTTCGCTTGTCTTTTCTTTTAGTTCTTGTTGTTAGGAGATTTGGATGACCAAATTTCCTCTTTAGTGGTTGAGAATTTAAAGTCTCCATACCCTTGTTCGGTGTCTTTTGTCTGTGCTTGCGTCGGAGACTGAGAACCCTGTGAATTTAGTATGTTGTTTTCGGAGAACATCAGCAGACTTTCAGCCTTCAGCATCTTCATTGTGGTTATGAGGGAAGACATGTACATTTACCTGCCAAAGTAAGACTTGAGCAGTATTCGAAGATCCCCTCACAGCTAATTGGAGATCGTCATGCAGCGTACTAAGGTAAGTAAATGTGGATTTTTGGGTGAACTCAGACCATCTTTTCAAGATGAAGGACTGCAAGAGGCATGTTACCTGTGGATTTTCTGAAGGGAGAAGTGATCCTTAGTTAGTAAGGTTGGAAGCTAGTGCCAGAAACTCAGGGATTTCCCGGATTCGATGAACCTCGTCATAGTTTTGGTTGAGAATTCCCGTGACTTGTAGCGTAGCCAGTGTAGTTGGTTCAGCAGGGATGCCAAGTGGATGGCTAGTTGTAGTCAAGATAACTTTTGGCAGTAGAGGAAACCTTGTGGATTTCACCGACTTTTAAGGTATTGGATTAGACAACATGCAGGTGCAATAGTATACTTTAGTTTTGGTGTTGTTCCTTTTCTTGGTGAGAGTGATTTTCGTGCTGTTTTCATCCTTGTTATGTTTTCCTTAATGTCTATGATTTATCCGTGTAGTGTTTAAACAATGGATTTATGTTTCTTCTTTAAGGCTTATCTTTGAAATAAATTATGGCATTATACTCTTTGTATGAGTCGCATGATTTTGTTTTCATAAGGAATCGTGTTTCGAACTTTTATTTAATCTTCTTAAGACGTTGTTACACAATGATCTTGAAATTTTGCTCTTGTTCTAATTCTCTTAAATGTTGACATCTACATTTTTTAAAACCTTAAAGATTTCAAAATATTGTATATATTTGGTTGGAAATGGATTCCAATAAAATTTGATGTATGGTCATACTACATGAATTTGATTTATTTTTGAAAATCCTAATTTGAGGTTATTGAGTATTTCAAGGATTTGTTGGGTTATGAAAATATGAATTTCAAAACGAATAATGTTGTTCTATATTCAAATTTTGATAAACCTTATTTATTAAGCTTTACTTGACAATTTGGAAGTTCAATTTCTATTATGTTTTAAAATGATGAAATTCAACTAAGTGATTGTTTTAGTCATCATGTTTAAAATTTTAAGATTTGTTTCGCATTGAATGGAGTGAGTGGTAATAGCCTTTGGTTGGAGTTCAGAGGTGTATGAAGTGGGGAGTTGATGGATGTCCGGAGGTTGTACTAGTTCAGTTGAGGACAAAGTTGGATCTACGAGAGAATCAACATCATTCAAGACTTGAATTGACAGTTTCAGTTCTTCAGGGATTGACATCAGATTGGATTTCCAAGGTCGGCTTTACAGGTCAACGGTAGGAGATTTGAAGAGTGAAATTTGGAGAGGCAAGCCATGCGAAGTTTTGACATAGAACAACTCAGCAGGTTATGGCAGTTTAACATCTGGTTTATGGTAGTTTGACATCTGGGTTGTAACAGACCAAGTCAGAGACAGTAGACCTATAGAATTTGGAGTTTGTAATTTCAAAAAAAAAAAAAAGGATTGACGGTATACTTGGAGGCCAAAAGCTGATGATGCATTCGAGGAACATAGTTAGAGCAAACATATGGAATTTCAGAATTTTACGGGATGAGGATTTTTCAGTGAAAACATGTCTACGATCACATCTTCGTACAAGCATCGGGAGCACCGTGTACAGCTTTGTAGGACTTAAGGCACAGAATCCCAAACTGATAGAAAGAGGCAGAACTTACAGTTTCTTGGACTGACAGTGAATGATGAGATAAGTAAAAGAAATGATTTAGTGCTGGAACGACAGATGACACCAAGGATGCTTAGAAGAATTGTTGCACACCAGTTTGGTCAGAGAAGTTTGTTTTCGGGCAGATATGTAGAATAGTTCGAAGCCTTCAACCGAATCAGAGTGTTGTTGACCGTGCATTTCACCGTCAGGTTTGATCAGGGGATATCTCAGTCACCGAGGTCTAGCATAGGGTGTCAGTGTTTTCGTTTATCTTTTGGGTTTTTGATTTTGATTTGGTTTAGACCATTTGGAGGACCAAATGGATTCTAAGGGGGGGGAGGATGTAAGATCCCGACCCCCGGTTCTTTTGTTTAGTATGGTTTTAATCATGGTTTGGCTTTTTAAGCGAGATTTGATTCAGTTTGACCTTGTTTTCGAGTTTGATTGGATTTTTCCATAGCCTTGAAGACCGTTGACTTTGGTTTGACCCGGTCTTTATGATATGTATTTTTATGAGAAATTACTTTTCATTTCTAAAAATTCTGGATTTGGTGTATTTTGACTTATTTTATGAAGATTAACAACTTTCATGTTTTGATCATTTTGATTTGATGATCAAAAATGCGTTTTTCGAGAAAAAGGGCAAAAACTGACTTTTCACATTAAATCTGTCCATGAATTTCGAAAATTTCAGAAATTGGCGAAAGTATACTTTTTGGAAAATAGAAATTTTGCTGATCAATTTTGTCTTCTTCGTCGATCTCGTCCGGGACTCACAAATGACTGATCCAGCCATGTCAAGTTTGAGACCAAATGGGACCCACTTCCCCACTTAAAACTAAACCAACGTGGGTTCTCTTCTACCCTTCCATTTTTCCCTACTACAGCAGCTAAGAGAGCTCTTTCTTCTTCTCCATTACAGCCACCTTCTCTCTTTTGCATGTTGAACTTCCTTGGCCAAAAATGAAGATTTGAGTGCACCAATCTCTCCCTCATCACCTAAGCTTTCTATTGATACCATTTTCAAGGGATTTCAGCTGGACCCATCTTCCTCACCAAACATTTCTTGCTGATCTCTGCACTTTCAGGTGAGGCTTGGCTTTCTCCTCCTAGCCTTGGGTTCTTTAGACCCTTTTGAAGCTTTTAGCATGCATGCAAGGTGGTTCTTGAAGAACCCCTTTTATTTCAAAAATCTGGATTTCTTTTGAGTGGGTTTTTCCATGGTTTTTGTAGCTTGGAGTTGGGCTGAGGGAAGAGATTTCTGGGAGGAAACCTTAGATCCTTTTGGAGTGGAGGCAAGTGAATAAATGGATTGGAATGCATGCTTTTGAATCTTGTCTATTTATAAATTCCGATTTGAAAATTTGGTTCATTTGAATGATTGTTTTAGCCATGTAAGGTCTGATTTACTGAAGTTTTCTAGCATTAAAATTTAGTTCAGTCTTGTTAAATGATTTTGTTTATATTAGCATGAAGGTTTTTTATGTTTGCTAATGTTTATAATGCTAGAAAACCATCTCTAAATCTCTGTTTTTCATCTTAGTTAAGGTCTGAAATTCTGTAGCAAATTTGTGCATAGAATTGCCATCTTGGATTTCTTTTGTATTTTCCTATGATTAGTGCTTAATCTCTATATTAAGCTTATGCATGGAATGAGACTTTTTATATGATGTTGAATGGAAATTGGAATGAGAATGAACATTGAAAAACTCAGAAGAAAGGAAAAATGCAAAAAAAAAAAAAAAAGGATGGAAACTGGGCGTGCAGCAACCTAATTCCAGCTGCTGGAAGGGTCCGCTCGAGCGGACTCAAGCCCGCTCGAGCAGGCCCAGTCACTGCCTTATTGATTTTCAGGGCCCCTTTTTAATGATTTTCTTATACAATTGGGCTGATTTAAAAACCTGTTTTGTGGGTCATTAAAGGTTCAGTTTGGGCTGTTTTAAAGTTTGTTTTGTGGGCCATCTTAGGTTCAGTTTTGGGCTGATTTAAAAACCTGTTTTGTGGGTCATTAAAGGTTCAGTTTTGGGCTGTTTTAAAGTCTGTTTTGTGGGCCTGGTTCAGGTTGGTTTTGGGTTGATTTAAAGTCTGTTTTGGGGGCCTGGTTCAGGTTGGTTTTGAGCTGATTTAAAGTCTGTTTTGTGGGCCTGGTTCAGGTTGGTTTTGGGGCTGATTTTAAAACCTGTTTTGTGGGCGATTCAAAGTTAGTTTGGGCTGTTTTTAAGAGCTGTTTGGGTCATGTTTAAAGGGCTGTGTTGGACTAAATAAGTAGATTGTTTTGGGCTCGGTTTAAGGCCAACTATGGTCCTGTCTTAAAAAGATTTGGGATTTCTTGTAATACTTGGAAAGTTTGTGAAATGGGAATGGGATCATTGTGAGAATGAATGTATGTGGAATTACTCGGGAATCGTCTGAGTCTCAATGCGCACTTTATCATTTAAATATTATGGATTTTCATTGGCATCAGACGCGCTCTTTATTAATCAATGTTTAAAGGGTGAATGTGCATTGAGATGGTTCCTTGGCAAGGCATTAAGTCATTCCCCACTATCCATTCCATTTCAAGTCAGAAAAATGTATTTGTATTTGTATTTGCACTCTTTGGTAAACTAATTTGAATAGCATCGGTGATTTGCTATAAAATCATGTGGCTTTCCACGTTCGAAAGGATTGACCGTATGATTTTATACAAATCACTTTGATGTGTATTCGAACGGTTCACCATCGAAATTCGTATGTTTTCTCCGATTTGATTTGAAAAGAGATTGGAGTATGTTCGTCACATTCGGGATTTCTTCGGTGACACTATTATTTTGATAAGACTAGTATTTGAAAATAAAAACCTCGAGGCAAGACGGGGCCAGAGCTTTGTAGTGCGAGCCCATGAGCCAAAGAGGCTATGATTTCGAAAATAAAACCTCGAGGCAAGACGGGGCCAGAGCTATGTGGTGTGAGCCCCTGAGCCAAAGGGGTTAGTATTATGGTTTGATTCGTATCGGTTCGAGTTTTGAAAACTAAAGGCACCACTAGGCTTAGGTCACCTTGTCGGGCTGATCACCCGGCTTGGGATCTTTAATTTGTCCGCCAGCTGCAGCTTGGATTCTGTCTGTACCGACCATGGCAACGGTTTTCTATCTGCCGGTCCCATTTGTATGGCTACGGTTCTGATTTTTGGTCTGCCGGTCCCATTTGTATGGCTACGGTTCTGATCCTATTTCCGGTCCCACATTTAGTGGCTTCGGCTCTGTCTGCTCTTGTTACTTCGGTAATAGGAGGATTTAGCTATTTGTGGTCGCCAAGGTTTTATCTGCATATTACTTTATTTTATGATTCTTGTTGGTTATACTCTTTATGCGTTGATTTGGTTAATGTTTACGATATCGATCATTTATCATATTGTCGCTATTATTCAGGATTTGAAATGTATTTCCGACTATTAAATGTTTTATTAGACTGTTATCTTTTCGAGATACTTATGTTTCAGAGACTGTTCCTTTATTTGCTTTGATACTTATGTTCGCTCTTTCGATCGTTTTAGCATACTTTATTGTCATTATTGTCTAGACTCTTTATTCGGTTTTACGATGATTTCATCAGGTTTTATGTATGTTCTTTTGTTTCATATTATTTGTTTATTTGCTTGCCAGACCGTCGTGTCTGACCCTTGTTTGTTTGGTGCCAGATTCCGCTCTTTTTGTTTTTAGGTGTTTGATCAGAGGAGGCGTTGGGACCGCCGGTCTGACGTGAGAGGCTGCCCATTGATATCATCTAGATGTCAAGCTTGGCAACGGAGTTCGTAAAATCACTTGGGGTAGTATTCTGTCTAGTTGGATTTTTTGTATGGCTTTGTAGCCTTTTTCTTTGGGTTTGTAATTAAGACATTTGTTAATTGTAATTTGAACATGTGGGAATTAATTAGTCTTGTTACTACCAGCTCAGTGTGTTCTGATATATGATTTATGCCAGTCCGCTTATATGATGGCTTTATGGAATTGGTTGCGTGCGACACGGAACCCGATTGCCACGGATTCCGGGTCGTAACACCATGTGTAGCTTCCGCGAAAATACACTCTGATTGTGATGGAATTTGTTTATCCTCATTCACGCGGATCTTGGGAAACATAACAAAAAGTCTCAAATTATCCCAAAATTTCGCACCCCGAGGTCGGATCACTGCAGGGCCCGGTTTCGGGGTGTGACACACTCTGACACACACCTCTTCGTTCAGATCCCGTTCCCGGAGCGAATCGAAGACTCATCCCCGGAGGAGGAAGTTATGCCCCCCCAGCGGGATGAACGGCGACATGAGCATCCTCGAAGGGACAAATCAGTGGCAGTCAGTAAGTCCCATCAATCCCATCACTGCACTAGTGATGGGGGAGTAACGGCCTAGAATATCATAATCCGAGAGCAAGAGAAGCTGATTCGGCAACTCCAACAGCAGCTTCGGCAGCAGCCTGAGTCCGAGGCGAAGGTTGGTCCCCGACCTTCCAAAAGCAGGCCGGCCCATCGATCCGAAATCGACCCCAGGCATCGATCTGAGATCGACCTCTGGCAACATCTCGAGCGCAAAAGGCAGTGCCGGGCTCAGGACGAGGGCTTCTGCAACAGTCACTCAAAGAGAAGGTCCGAGCTCCCCTTCGAGGACGGAGAAGGCGAAGAAGCACGACTTGACAAGCTTGTCAGATAGGCTATTCGGCGCAATATGGAGGTTCTCTCACACAATCCTCTGGATTCGTACGACCACGGAGACGCCGGTTCTTCTCCTTTCTCCCCTGAAATCAAGGATTTCCTCCTGCCCAAGAGATTCAGTGTCCCAAGGTTCGTTCATTACGACGGCACCTCGGATCCGGCAGCGCATCTCCGACATTTCACTCAGAAGAAGTCGGTGTGGGGTGATGTTGGTCACCTGAACTGTAGAGTTTTATATTCAAGTTTGGGAGACCTCCCCCTCAAATGGTTTTGCAGTCTCCCGGAAGGGTCGATCTCGAGTTGGCACCAGTTGCGGAACTCCTTCCTGGGGAAGTTCCAAGCCCACAGAGTCATCCCGAAGAAAGATGGCGACATCATGGCCCTCAAGATGAGGTGGAACGAGAGCATTACCCAGTTCGCTAAGAGATTCTGGACTTTCTATAACCAGATCGAGAACTCCAATGACGAAGTGGCGATCATGTCCTTCCAGCACGCCCTATTGCCGGGCAATGACCTTCGCAAAGAGCTGGTTGGGAGCCCCATAACCTCGGTGGAAGCGCTAATGGCCAGGTTAAACAAATGCGTTGCCCAAGAGCAGGACGAAGCCAGGGCCAAGGAGAGCTTCGGTGTTTCTAAGACCACTTCCAAAGGCCAGTCCAGAACCGAAGATCAAGCTGCCCAGCATGACCGCCACCCCCCCCCACCCCAAGAAATCCTTCTCCAAAAAGGAAAAAAAAAGGCGTTTCAGAGGGAAGAAAGGAATCGATACCGAGCTTCCACCAGTTTGGCAGCAGCCTCATTTCCTAACACGAATGATGGCAAGAAGTCCAATTCAATTTTTCATACAGTGTTCGTGGAGCCTATCCACAAAATACTGAACAAGATCAAAGACCAGCCCTACTTCGGCTGGCCACAGCCTATGCAAAGCAACCCCGCCAGCCGGAACCAAAGTAAGTTTTGTGCCTACCACAAGCAGAATGGGCACAACACCGAAGAATGTTACTCTCTCAAATCGCACCTTGAGAAGCTCATCAAGGAAGGGCACTTAAAAGAGTATGTGAAAGGAGGAGTAAACACCAGCCAAGCTGAGCGCCAAGATGACGAAGCCCACTCTAGCGATGAGTCGGAAAAACTTATCAGTGTCATTCACCTAGCTCCCGCCCCAAAGGGGAGTAACCAGGCCCGAGCCGAGGCCAGGAGGGCCGCACACGGCAAACAGGTGATGACTGCCGAGCTCGAGCCAGCATCCAAGAGAGCTCGAAAGGAGAAGCCCAGGATCTATTTCTCTGATGAAGACTTGGAAGGAGTCTAGCTCCCCCATAACGATCCGCTGATCGTTACCCTCAAGCTCAAGAACTGCATAGTTCAGAGGATCCTCGTCGACCCCGGGAGCTCTTCCGAGATCCTTTATTTCGATTGCTTTAGAAGGATGGGCCTTAGAGAAGAAAACCTGGAGGAGGCACGGACTCCCCTGATAGGCTTCAGCGCCAAACCAGTGTATCCCAAGGGGAAGATCTGTTAGTTTTATGGTCTCAATACCAGCATATGATGTAATAAATTGATTCATTTCTTTATTAATCAATATATTCATGCTTTCCATTTCATGAGATGAATGGTGTTTAATTATATACTTGCACATAACAAATACGAATGACATAATGGTTCATGAGATGAACCGGAGTCCATAAGTATACTAGATATAATACATGTGTATGGATGAGATCCATATACGGGAGACATGTATAATAAATCTTATACTTGAATATCTTTACAACCAGTGATGAGACTGGACATCTCATACTGACAACGTTGCAGCATTTTTTATCACTATGCGATAGTGTGATTTGTCTCGATCATCATAATGAAAGATTCTGGATCATAGTGCTGGTACATTAGATATATTGAAGGAACATGAGAAGCACCTTATTAACACTGTCTTTACCTTAAGGTTTGCTCTCATAATTCCCTAGCAGTAAGCTCTCAATCCTGAGACATTAATGAACTCAAGTTTCTATCTATTCATTTGCTTTGGGTCACCAATGAGTGAGGCCAACTGTAGGTCAACACCTCGGGGATTTGGGTACATGGTAGTAGATCTGTGGGAACATTTAATGGTCAAGATGGAATCTATCTCTAATATCCCCTTGTGCCAATTGATGGATTTAATCATTGGTAAGTGTACACCCATTCCGATGAAGAGTTAATTGGAAAGGTACCTATGATCATTATAATTAATTGGGGCTCAAGGATAATAAGATATGGATCTAGTTTGGAAGACAGATCCAATTGATCCATGGATATTGATAGAGGGGTCTACTTGTGGTAATGTGGAAGTTTAGGGTCTTCTATGTAATATTCCTAAGATTGGAGTTCAATTGCACTTATATAGTGGAGTTATTTGCAATTAACTGTGGGCCCGGATTACACATGAGATGTGGGGTCGCGTGTCCCAATTGGAGCCAGCTTTCTAAGGAATCCCTAATGGTCCACACGTTAGCCCAATTATTAGAAAGTATCTAATTCTAGTTGAACTCTAAAAGGAAAGTTACTATTTCTATTTGAAGTGAGATAGTGGTAATAGTATGTTTCTAATTATTAATGGAAGTAAGACTTCGATTGTAATTAAGAAAGAGAAGAAGGTTACTAATTAATTTGGAAGTGAGACTTCTAATTAAATTAGTAAGAGTAGTTTGCAAAAGCTATAAATAGGGAACCAAAGGGGGCATGGACGTCCACCTTGGAATTCACGCCCAGCCCCCTTTGTGCAAGAGTTGCACATCTCTTCTCTCCCTCTCTAGTTCCTTTAAGTTCCTAGTTGTCTTCTCTTGAAGATCACACCCATCTTCTTGAGAAAGAGATTCTGATTCAGGTAATAGTGTGGAAGGCCATTGGGTTTTGGAGAAACCTATTTGATTCACGAAAGAGTTCGTCATCAAAGAAAGTAGCAACTTCTCCATTAGAGCCCAACCGAGCTCCAAAGGTATAATCTATTTCCTTGTATGATATAGATCTTTGTTGCATGTTTGTTGCTGACTTTCTATCTCCTAGATAGATTGTATTACTGATCATGATAGATGAGATAGAGGCTTTGCATCTTGGACACATTGATAGCCTTCTGGATAGTTGATCCCTATATCAAGTGGATCAAAAGTTTTTGAAACCTATCCTAGAGGCCCACCTAATTTCCAACAAGATCTCCCTCACAGTCCAGGTCGAAGGCGCCTCCATTACTGCCGACTTTCTTGTGGTAGATGCACCGTCTCCCTATAATGCCATAATGGGGAGGACATGGCTGCACAGCATGGAGGCAATAGCTTCCACTCACCATCAGAAACTCAAATTCCCCCTAGAGGACAAGAACGGCGGAGTAAAGTTGGTCACTATCAGGGGCGACCAGCAGGCAGCCAAGCAATGTCTGATGGCCGTAGTGCTCGGAGAAAAGGAGTCGCAGCAAGTGAATGTGGCCGAGCTGGAGGACGAGCTTGATAAGGTCGGCCGCGATCCTGAGAAGAAAAGTGTCGAGGACTTGACCGAGGTCAGGCTCGATCCCACCGATCCCGAGTGTCACGCCCCGAAACCGGGACCTGCAGCGAACCGATCTCAGGGTGCGAAATTTTGGGATAAATTTGAAACTTTTTGTTATAGTTCCCAAGATCCGCGTGAATGAGGATAATCACATTCCAACACAATCAGAGTATATTTTTCGCGGAAGCTAAACATGGTGTTACGACTCGGAATCCGTGGCCATCGGGTTCCGTGTCGCACGCAACCAATTTCACAAAGCCATCTCATAATAAGACTGGCACAAGCCATAAATCACAACACATGAAGGAACAGTCGCTGGAACATAAATATCTCGAAAAGATAACAGTCTAATAAAACATTTAATAGTCGGAAATACATTTCAAATCCTGAATAATGGCGACAATATGATAAATGGTCAATATAGTAAACATTAACCAAATCAAAGCATAAAAAGCAAAACCCACAAGAATCATAAATAAGGTAATATGCAGATAAAACCTTGGCGACCACAATTAGCTAAATCCTCCTATTACCGAAGTAATAAGAGCAGACAGAGCGTAGCCACTGAACGTGGTACTAAAAATAGGATCAGAACCGTAGCCATACAAATGGGACCGGCAGATCAAAAATCAGAACCGTAGCCATACAAATGGGACCGGCAGATAAAACCGTTGCCATGGTCGGTACAGACAGAATCCAAGCTGCAGCTGGCGGACAGATTAAAGATCCCAAGCCGGGTGATCAGCCCGACAAGGTGACCTAAGCCTAGTGGTGCCTTTAGTTTTCGAAACTCAAACCGATACAAATCTAACATAATACTAATCCCTTTGGCTCAGGGGCTCACACCACATAGCTCTGGCCCCGTCTTGCCTCGGGGTTTTGTTTTCGGAATCATAGCCTCTTTGGCTCATGGGCTCGCACCACATAGCTCTGGCCCCGTCTTGCCTTGAGGTTTTTATTTTCAAATACTAGCCTTATCAAAACAATAGTCTCATCGAAAAAATCCCAAATGTGATGAACATACACCAATCTCTTTTCAAATCGAATCGGAGAAAACATACGAATATCCATGGTAAACCGTTCAAATACACATCAAAGTGATTTGTATAAAATCATACGGTCGGTCCTTTCGAACATGGAAGGTCACATGATTTTATAGCAAATCACCGATGATATTCAAATTAGTTTACCAAAGATTGCAAATACAAATACAAACACAAATACATGTTCTGACTTGAAATGGAATGGATAGTGGAGAATGACTTAATGCCTTGCCAAGGAACCATCTCAATGCACATTTAACCTTTAAACATTGATTAATAAAAAGTGCGTTTGATGCCAATGAAAATCCATAATATTTAAATGATAAAGTGCGCATTGAGACTCAGACGGTTCCCGGGTAATTTCACATACACTCATTCTCACATCATTCCCATTTCACAAGTTTCCAAGTAATACAAGTAGTCCAAAATCTCTTTAAAACAGGCCCATAGCTGGCCCTAATCCAAGTCCAAAATAATCCTTAATAACAATCCAAAAACCAACCTTAATCAAGCCTACAAAACAAGTTTAAAAACAGTCCGAAACTAATCCTTAAATGGCCCACAAAGTATATCTTAAAACAGCCCTTAAAACTAACTTCGAACAGGCCCACAAAACAAATTTTTAAACAACCCAAAGCTAAACCTTTAATGGTCCACAAACAAGTTTTAAAAACAGCCCAATGTCAGGCCCTACAATGACCCAACATCAGGTCTTAAAATGGCCCAAAGACTGGCCTGAATCAGGCCCATAAAACAGGTCTTAAAGTGGTCTAAAAGCTGGCCTTGAACAGCCCCAATATCAAGTTTTAAAATGGCCCAAGGACTGACTTGAATGGTCCAAGAAACAGTTTTTTAAAAACAACCCAAAGGCTGACCTTGAACAGGCCTAAAGGAATGAATGAAAGGATCTGAAAACAGGCCCACAAAACAGGTTTTTCATCAGCTCAATATCAGGCCCAAAAGTCATTCTACAAGGCCCCTCAAACCAGGCCCTGAAAAGGCCCAAAAGTCCCTCAAACCAGGCCCTGAAAAGGGCCCAGAACTGGGCTGGGTCCGCTCGAGCGGCCCACTGGGTCGCTCGAGCGGACCCAGTTCTGGCTGGGTCCGAATGAGTGCAGAATGCACTCTTTGCTTCTTTTTTTTTTTTTTTTTTTTTCCATCCCTCCTCTTCCACACATATTCCACCAATCTAAGGGCCTCTCCTAACTCCACAAATCATTAAATCATCAACCTTAATCCATCCAATTTAATCCAAACAACATACTTTGAAATCAAAGTTTTCTTCCTTGGCCTCAAATCCAAACACTTAACATAAAAACTAACTTTCAAAATGGTCAAAATGGAAACAACTTTCAATACATTGTAAAACAATAACATAAGAGGAAATCAAGCAAGACATTAATCCATTTGTCCAAAACAAATCTATGAAGCATAAAAAGATTAAAGCCTAGCATGAAACAACATGATATGAAACAAAATACATGAATCCATCATATTAATTGGAAATTCACTTGCCTCTAGTCAAGATAGGAGTAAAATTACTCTTCAAACAAGGTTTTAGTGCCTCAAGCTCCAAGATTACAAAATCCCCAAAATAGCTCAAGAGAAACCCTAGAAATCCAATCCATTGTAAATCTCCATGAAAACCCATTGCATAAAAGATGAAAACACTCAAAACGAAGAGGAGAACCAAGATCTAAAGTTTGGAAAGCCATTGCAAACCTTGAAAAGCCCAAACGAAGAAGAGAAGCTTGGATGAGGGGTCTCTCCTAGCTCAAAAATCTTGAAAATAGGGTCTTTGGAAAGCTTGAGAGATGAGGAAGAAGAAGGTGGGATCAATCCTCACTTGGCACACAAGAAGAAGCTTGCAAAAAGGAGAGAGAGAGAGATGGCTGGAAAGGAAGGAGCCCTCTCCCTCAGCCAAAAGTTGCTGGAACGAAAATGAAGGAGAAGGGATGAGTTCCCCTTCTTATAAGGTGGGTTTGTGGGCCCCGATCTTCACCAAGCTGAAACTCACATTTGCGGGCCCCGAACGAAAACGACGAAGAAGACAAAAACGATCAGCGAAATATCTACTTTCCAAAAAGTATATTTTCCCCAATTTCTGAAATTTTCGAAATTCGTGGACAGATTTAGTGAAAATGTCATTTTTGCCCATTTTCCTCGAAAAACGTGATTTCTGAGTATCAAATCAAAATGATCAAAACATGAAAGTTGTTAAACTTCATAAAATAAGTCAAAATATGTCAAATCCAGAATTTTTAGAAATGAAAAGTAATTTCTCATCAAATACAAATCATATGGACCGGGTCAAACCAAAGTCAACGGTCTACAAAAATCTCCAAGGTTATAGAAAAACCCAGTCGAACTCAAAAACAAGATCAAACTAAATCAAATATCGCTTAAAAGCCAAACCACGATTAAAACAATACTAAACAAAAGGACTGGGGTCGGGATCTTACATCCTCCCCCCCTTAAAAATCCATTTGGTCCTCCAAATGGCTTAAACCAAATCAAAATCAAAAACCCAAAATACAAACGAAAACACTGACACCCTATGCTAGACCTTGGTAACTGAGAGACTCTCTGATCAAACCCGACGTTGAGATGCACGGTCAACCACATCCTGATTCGGTTGAAGGCTTCACACTGTTGCACATATCTGTTCAGGACACACTCCTCTGACCAAACTAGAGTTCAATAATCCTTCTAATCATCCTTGGTGTCATCTGTTGCTCCTGCACTGGATCATTTCTTTTACTCACCTTGTCAGTCACTGCTGGTTCAAGAAACTGTGAGTTCTATCTCTTTCTATCACTTGGAATTCTGTGCCTTAAGTCCTACAAAACTGTACACGGTGCTCCTGATGCTTGCCTCTTCAGATTTCATTCTTCAAGTCTTCTACCATTGACATGTAAAGCCGACCTTGAAAATCCAAATCTGTGTTCGCAACTTCATATTCCAAGTCTTTCTGTGCTATACTCAGAATTCTTGCCCACATCTGCTTCCATCTGCTTGCTGCTCTTGATCTCTTACCTGGTACTATGTTATCAACAAAATAGACCTGCCAAGCTGGCATCATTTCCTGATAAGTTGAAACTTTCAATCCAAGTCTTGAATGATGTTTACTCTCTCATAGATCCAACTTTGTTTCCAACTGAACCAGTACACTTCCTGACATCCATCAACCCTTCAATCTATACACCTCCAAACTCCAACCATAAGCTATTACCACTCATTCCATTCAATGCAAAACAACCCTTAAAATCTTACACATAATGACTAGACAGCCACTTAGTTGAATTTCATCATTTTTAAAACATAGTAGAAGTTGAACTTCCAAATTATCAAATAAAACTTAATAAAGAAAGTTTATCAAAGTTTGAACATGAAACAACATTATTCGTTTTGAAATTCATGTTTTCATAGCCCAACAAATCCTTGAAATACTCAACAATCTTAAATTAGGATTTAAAAAAAATAAATCAAATTCATGTAGTATAACCATACATTAAACTTTATTGAAATCCATTTCCAACCAAACATATACAAGATTTTGAAATCGTCAAGGTTTTGAAATTTAAGTATCAACATTTAAGAGAATTAAAACAAGAGCAAAATTTCAAGATCATTGTGTAACCGTGTCTTAAGAAGATTAAATAAAAATTCATAACACAAATCCTCATGAAAACGAAATCATGCGACTAATGAAAGGAGTATATAACATAGTTTATTTCAAAATAAGCCTTAAAGAAGAACGTAAATCGATTGTTTAAACGCTACATGGATAAATCATAGACATTAAGGAAAACATAACAAGATGAAAATATCATGAAAATCATTTTAAATAAGAAATGGACATCCAAATTACTGAGGTACTCCCTTGCATCTGCACGTTGTCTAATCCAATACCTTAAAAGTCGGTGAAATCCACAAGGTTTCCTTTGCTGCCAAAAATTTTCCTGACCACAACGAACCATCCACTTGATATTATCTCTGAAAATTACACTGGCTAAGCTACAAGTTAGAGAAATTCTCAACCAAAATTGCGACAAGGCTCATTAAATCTGGGAAATCCCTGAGTTTCTTGTACCAACTTCTAGTCTTACTAACTAAGAGTCACTTCTCCCTTCATAAAATCAATAGCTGATACGCCTTTTACAGTCCTTCATCTTGGAAAGATGGTCGGAGTCCACCCAAAAATCCACATTTACTTACCTTGGTACGCTGCATGACGACCCTTGATTAGCTGAAAGGGGATCTTCAAAAGCTGCTCAAGTTCTACCTTGACTGGCAAATGCACACGTCTTCTCTTATTAACCACAATGAAGATGCTGAAGGCTGAAAGTCTGCTGATGTTCTCCGAAAACAACATACTAAGTCCAGAGGGTTCTCAGTCTCCGACACCAACACAGACAAAAGACACCGAACAAGAGTGTGGAGACTTCAAATTCTCCACCACTAAGGAGGAAATATGGTCATCCAAATCTCCTAACAACAGAACTAAAAGAAAAGACGAACAAAGCTCCCGAACTGAAAGAAAAACCGACTCAAATCCAAAGAAACAAAGACACAAGAAAACAAATCGACACAATCTAACGAATCCTCACCACACGTCTTAATGTTTCTAGAGTATTTTATTTCCTAGAAACTAACCAGCTCTGATACCAAACCTGTCACGCCCCGAAACCGGGACCTGCAGCGAACCGATCTCGGGGTGCGAAATTTTGGGATAAATTTGAAACTTTTTGTTATAGTTCCCAAGATCCGCGTGAATGAGGATAATCACATTCCAACACAATCAGAGTATATTTTTCGCGGAAGCTAAACATGGTGTTATGACTCGGAATCCGTGGCCATCGGGTTCCGTGTCGCACGCAACCAATTTCACAAAGCCATCTCATAATAAGACTGGCACAAGCCATAAATCACAACACATGAAGGAACAGTCGCTGGAACATAAATATCTCGAAAAGATAACAGTCTAATAAAACATTTAATAGTCGGAAATACATTTCAAATCCTGAATAATGGCGACAATATGATAAATGGTCAATATAGTAAACATTAACCAAATCAAAGCATAAAAAGCAAAACCCACAAGAATCATAAAATAAGGTAATATGCAGATAAAACCTTGGCGACCACAATTAGCTAAATCCTCCTATTACCGAAGTAATAAGAGCAGACAGAGCGTAGCCACTGAACGTGGTACTAAAAATAGGATCAGAACCGTAGCCATACAAATGGGACCGGCAGATCAAAAATCAGAACCGTAGCCATACAAATGGGACCGGCAGATAAAACCGTTGCCATGGTCGGTACAGACAGAATCCAAGCTGCAGCTGGCGGACAGATTAAAGATCCCAAGCCGGGTGATCAGCCCGACAAGGTGACCTAAGCCTAGTGGTGCCTTTAGTTTTCGAAACTCAAACCGATACAAATCTAACATAATACTAATCCCTTTGGCTCAGGGGCTCACACCACATAGCTCTGGCCCCGTCTTGCCTCGGGGTTTTGTTTTCGGAATCATAGCCTCTTTGGCTCATGGGCTCGCACCACATAGCTCTGGCCCCGTCTTGCCTCGAGGTTTTTATTTTCAAATACTAGCCTTATCAAAACAATAGTCTCATCGAAAAAATCCCAAATGTGACGAACATACACCAATCTCTTTTCAAATCGAATCGGAGAAAACATACGAATATCCATGGTAAACCGTTCAAATACACATCAAAGTGATTTGTATAAAATCATACGGTCGGTCCTTTCGAACATGGAAGGTCACATGATTTTATAGCAAATCACCGATGATATTCAAATTAGTTTACCAAAGATTGCAAATACAAATACAAACACAAATACATGTTCTGACTTGAAATGGAATGGATAGTGGAGAATGACTTAATGCCTTGCCAAGGAACCATCTCAATGCACATTTAACCTTTAAACATTGATTAATAAAAAGCGCGTTTGATGCCAATGAAAATCCATAATATTTAAATGATAAAGTGCGCATTGAGACTCAGACGGTTCCCGGGTAATTTCACATACACTCATTCTCACATCATTCCCATTTCACAAGTTTCCAAGTAATACAAGTAGTCCAAAATCTCTTTAAAACAGGCCCATAGCTGGCCCTAATCCAAGTCCAAAATAATCCTTAATAACAATCCAAAAACCAACCTTAATCAAGCCTACAAAACAAGTTTAAAAACAGTCCGAAACTAATCCTTAAATGGCCCACAAAGTATATCTTAAAACAGCCCTTAAAACTAACTTCGAACAGGCCCACAAAACAAATTTTTAAACAACCCAAAGCTAAACCTTTGATGGTCCACAAACAAGTTTTAAAACAGCCCAATGTCAGGCCCTACAATGACCCAACATCAGGTCTTAAAATGGCCCAAAGACTGGCCTGAATCAGGCCCATAAAACAGGTCTTAAAGTGGTCTAAAAGCTGGCCTTGAACAGCCCCAATATCAAGTTTTAAAATGGCCCAAGGACTGACTTGAATGGTCCAAGAAACAGTTTTTTAAAAACAACCCAAAGGCTGACCTTGAACAGGCCTAAAGGAATGAATGAAAGGATCTGAAAACAGGCCCACAAAACAGGTTTTTCATCAGCTCAATATCAGGCCCAAAAGTCATTCTACAAGGCCCCTCAAACCAGGCCCTGAAAAGGCCCAAAAGTCCCTCAAACCAGACCCTGAAAAGGGCCCAGAACTGGGCTGGGTCCGCTCGAGCGGCCCACTGGGTCGCTCGAGCGGACCCAGTTCTGGCTGGGTCCGAATGAGTGCAGAATGCACTCTTTGCTTCTTTTTTTTTTTTTTTTTTTTCCATCCCTCCTCTTCCACACATATTCCACCAATCTAAGGGCCTCTCCTAACTCCACAAATCATTAAATCATCAACCTTAATCCATCCAATTTAATCCAAACAACATACTTTGAAATCAAAGTTTTCTTCCTTGGCCTCAAATCCAAACACTTAACATAAAAACTAACTTTCAAAATGGTCAAAATGGAAACAACTTTCAATACATTGTAAAACAATAACATAAGAGGAAATCAAGCAAGACATTAATCCATTTGTCCAAAACAAATCTATGAAGCATAAAAAGATTAAAGCCTAGCATGAAACAACATGATATGAAACAAAATACATGAATCCATCATATTAATTGGAAATTCACTTGCCTCTAGTCAAGATAGGAGTAAAATTACTCTTCAAACAAGGTTTTAGTGCCTCAAGCTCCAAGATTACAAAATCCCCAAAATAGCTCAAGAGAAACCCTAGAAATCCAATCCATTGTAAATCTCCATGAAAACCCATTGCATAAAAGATGAAAACACTCAAAACGAAGAGGAGAACCAAGATCTAAAGTTTGGAAAGCCATTGCAAACCTTGAAAAGCCCAAACGAAGAAGAGAAGCTTGGATGAGGGGTCTCTCCTAGCTCAAAAATCTTGAAAATAGGGTCTTTGGAAAGCTTGAGAGATGAGGAAGAAGAAGGTGGGATCAATCCTCACTTGGCACACAAGAAGAAGCTTGCAAAAAGGAGAGAGAGAGAGATGGCTGGAAAGGAAGGAGCCCTCTCCCTCAGCCAAAAGTTGCTGGAACGAAAATGAAGGAGAAGGGATGAGTTCCCCTTCTTATAAGGTGGGTTTGTGGGCCCCGATCTTCACCAAGCTGAAACTCACATTTGCGGGCCCCGAACGAAAACGACGAAGAAGACAAAAACGATCAGCGAAATATCTACTTTCCAAAAAGTATATTTTCCCCAATTTCTGAAATTTTCGAAATTCGTGGACAGATTTAGTGAAAATGTCATTTTTGCCCATTTTCCCTCGAAAAAACGTGATTTCTGAGTATCAAATCAAAATGATCAAAACATGAAAGTTGTTAAACTTCATAAAATAAGTCAAAATATGTCAAATCCAGAATTTTTAGAAATGAAAAGTAATTTCTCATCAAAATACAAATCATATGGACCGGGTCAAACCAAAGTCAACGGTCTACAAAAATCTCCAAGGTTATAGAAAAACCCAGTCGACTCAAAAACAAGATCAAACTAAATCAAATATCGCTTAAAAGCCAAACCACGATTAAAACAATACTAAACAAAAGGACTGGGGTCGGGATCTTACATCCTCCCCCCCTTAAAAATCCATTTGGTCCTCCAAATGGCTTAAACCAAATCAAAATCAAAAACCCAAAATACAAACGAAAACACTGACACCCTATGCTAGACCTTGGTAACTGAGAGACTCTCTGATCAAACCCGACGTTGAGATGCACGGTCAACCACATCCTGATTCGGTTGAAGGCTTCACACTGTGCACATATCTGTTCAGGACACACTCCTCTGACCAAACTAGAGTTCAATAATCCTTCTAATCATCCTTGGTGTCATCTGTTGCTCCTGCACTGGATCATTTCTTTTACTCACCTTGTCAGTCACTGCTGGTTCAAGAAACTGTGAGTTCTATCTCTTTCTATCACTTGGAATTCTGTGCCTTAAGTCCTACAAAACTGTACACGGTGCTCCTGATGCTTGCCTCTTCAGATTTCATTCTTCAAGTCTTCTACCATTGACATGTAAAGCCGACCTTGAAAATCCAAATCTGTGTTCGCAACTTCATATTCCAAGTCTTTCTGTGCTATACTCAGAATTCTTGCCCACATCTGCTTCCATCTGCTTGCTGCTCTTGATCTCTTACCTGGTACTATGTTATCAACAAAATAGACCTGCCAAGCTGGCATCATTTCCTGATAAGTTGAAACTTTCAATCCAAGTCTTGAATGATGTTTACTCTCTCATAGATCCAACTTTGTTTCCAACTGAACCAGTACACTTCCTGACATCCATCAACCCTTCAATCTATACACCTCCAAACTCCAACCATAAGCTATTACCACTCATTCCATTCAATGCAAAACAACCCTTAAAATCTTACACATAATGACTAGACAGCCACTTAGTTGAATTTCATCATTTTTAAAACATAGTAGAAGTTGAACTTCCAAATTATCAAATAAAACTTAATAAAGAAAGTTTATCAAAGTTTGAACATGAAACAACATTATTCGTTTTGAAATTCATGTTTTCATAGCCCAACAAATCCTTGAAATACTCAACAATCTTAAATTAGGATTTAAAAAAAATAAATCAAATTCATGTAGTATAACCATACATTAAACTTTATTGAAATCCATTTCCAACCAAACATATACAAGATTTTGAAATCGTCAAGGTTTTGAAATTTAAGTATCAACATTTAAGAGAATTAAAACAAGAGCAAAATTTCAAGATCATTGTGTAACCGTGTCTTAAGAAGATTAAATAAAAATTCATAACACAAATCCTCATGAAAACGAAATCATGCGACTAATGAAAGGAGTATATAACATAGTTTATTTCAAAATAAGCCTTAAAGAAGAACGTAAATCGATTGTTTAAACGCTACATGGATAAATCATAGACATTAAGGAAAACATAACAAGATGAAAATATCATGAAAATCATTTTAAATAAGAAATGGACATCCAAATTACTGAGGTACTCCCTTGCATCTGCACGTTGTCTAATCCAATACCTTAAAAGTCGGTGAAATCCACAAGGTTTCCTTTGCTGCCAAAAATTTTCCTGACCACAACGAACCATCCACTTGATATTATCTCTGAAAATTACACTGGCTAAGCTACAAGTTAGAGAAATTCTCAACCAAAATTGCGACAAGGCTCATTAAATCTGGGAAATCCCTGAGTTTCTTGTACCAACTTCTAGTCTTACTAACTAAGAGTCACTTCTCCCTTCATAAAATCAATAGCTGATACGCCTTTTACAGTCCTTCATCTTGGAAAGATGGTCGGAGTCCACCCAAAAATCCACATTTACTTACCTTGGTACGCTGCATGACGACCCTTGATTAGCTGAAAGGGGATCTTCAAAAGCTGCTCAAGTTCTACCTTGACTGGCAAATGCACACGTCTTCTCTTATTAACCACAATGAAGATGCTGAAGGCTGAAAGTCTGCTGATGTTCTCCGAAAACAACATACTAAGTCCAGAGGGTTCTCAGTCTCCGACACCAACACAGACAAAAGACACCGAACAAGAGTGTGGAGACTTCAAATTCTCCACCACTAAGGAGGAATATGGTCATCCAAATCTCCTAACAACAGAACTAAAAGAAAAGACGAACAAAGCTCCCGAACTGAAAGAAAAACCGACTCAAATCCAAAGAAACAAAGACACAAGAAAACAAATCGACACAATCTAACGAATCCTCACCACACGTCTTAATGTTTCTAGAGTATTTTATTTCCTAGAAACTAACCAGCTCTGATACCAAACCTGTCACGCCCCGAAACCGGGACCTGCAGCGAACCGATCTCGGGGTGCGAAATTTTGGGATAAATTTGAAACTTTTTGTTATAGTTCCCAAGATCCGCGTGAATGAGGATAATCACATTCCAACACAATCAGAGTATATTTTTCGCGGAAGCTAAACATGGTGTTATGACTCGGAATCCGTGGCCATCGGGTTCCGTGTCGCACGCAACCAATTTCACAAAGCCATCTCATAATAAGACTGGCACAAGCCATAAATCACAACACATGAAGGAACAGTCGCTGGAACATAAATATCTCGAAAAGATAACAGTCTAATAAAACATTTAATAGTCGGAAATACATTTCAAATCCTGAATAATGGCGACAATATGATAAATGGTCAATATAGTAAACATTAACCAAATCAAAGCATAAAAAGCAAAACCACAAGAATCATAAAATAAGGTAATATGCAGATAAAACCTTGGCGACCACAATTAGCTAAATCCTCCTATTACCGAAGTAATAAGAGCAGACAGAGCGTAGCCACTGAACGTGGTACTAAAAATAGGATCAGAACCGTAGCCATACAAATGGGACCGGCAGATCAAAAATCAGAACCGTAGCCATACAAATGGGACCGGCAGATAAAACCGTTGCCATGGTCGGTACAGACAGAATCCAAGCTGCAGCTGGCGGACAGATTAAAGATCCCAAGCCGGGTGATCAGCCCGACAAGGTGACCTAAGCCTAGTGGTGCCTTTAGTTTCGAAACTCAAACCGATACAATCTAACATAATACTAATCCCTTTGGCTCAGGGGCTCACACCACATAGCTCTGGCCCCGTCTTGCCTCGGGGTTTTGTTTTCGGAATCATAGCCTCTTTGGCTCATGGGCTCGCACCACATAGCTCTGGCCCCGTCTTGCCTCGAGGTTTTTATTTTCAAATACTAGCCTTATCAAAACAATAGTCTCATCGAAAAAATCCCAAATGTGACGAACATACACCAATCTCTTTTCAAATCGAATCGGAGAAAACATACGAATATCCATGGTAAACCGTTCAAATACACATCAAAGTGATTTGTATAAAATCATACGGTCGGTCCTTTCGAACATGGAAGGTCACATGATTTTATAGCAAATCACCGATGATATTCAAATTAGTTTACCAAAGATTGCAAATACAAATACAAACACAAATACATGTTCTGACTTGAAATGGAATGGATAGTGGAGAATGACTTAATGCCTTGCCAAGGAACCATCTCAATGCACATTTAACCTTTAAACATTGATTAATAAAAAGCGCGTTTGATGCCAATGAAAATCCATAATATTTAAATGATAAAGTGCGCATTGAGACTCAGACGGTTCCCGGGTAATTTCACATACACTCATTCTCACATCATTCCCATTTCACAAGTTTCCAAGTAATACAAGTAGTCCAAAATTCTCTTTAAACAGGCCCATAGCTGGCCCTAATCCAAGTCCAAAATAATCCTTAATAACAATCCAAAAACCAACCTTAATCAAGCCTACAAAACAAGTTTAAAAACAGTCCGAAACTAATCCTTAAATGGCCCACAAAGTATATCTTAAAACAGCCCTTAAAACTAACTTCGAACAGGCCCACAAAACAAATTTTAAACAACCCAAAGCTAAACCTTTGATGGTCCACAACAAGTTTTAAAACAGCCCAATGTCAGGCCCTACAATGACCCAACATCAGGTCTTAAAATGGCCCAAAGACTGGCCTGAATCAGGCCCATAAAACAGGTCTTAAAGTGGTCTAAAAGCTGGCCTTGAACAGCCCCAATATCAAGTTTTAAAATGGCCCAAGGACTGACTTGAATGGTCCAAGAAACAGTTTTTTAAAAACAACCCAAAGGCTGACCTTGAACAGGCCTAAAGGAATGAATGAAAGGATCTGAAAAACAGGCCCACAAAACAGGTTTTTCATCAGCTCAATATCAGGCCCAAAAGTCATTCTACAAGGCCCCTCAAACCAGGCCCTGAAAAGGCCCAAAAGTCCCTCAAACCAGACCCTGAAAAGGGCCCAGAACTGGGCTGGGTCCGCTCGAGCGGCCCACTGGGTCGCTCGAGCGGACCCAGTTCTGGCTGGGTCCGAATGAGTGCAGAATGCACTCTTTGCTTCTTTTTTTTTTTTTTTTTTTTCCATCCCTCCTCTTCCACACATATTCCACCAATCTAAGGGCCTCTCCTAACTCCACAAATCATTAAATCATCAACCTTAATCCATCCAATTTAATCCAAACAACATACTTTGAAATCAAAGTTTTCTTCCTTGGCCTCAAATCCAAACACTTAACATAAAAACTAACTTTCAAAATGGTCAAAATGGAAACAACTTTCAATACATTGTAAAACAATAACATAAGAGGAAATCAAGCAAGACATTAATCCATTTGTCCAAAACAAATCTATGAAGCATAAAAAGATTAAAGCCTAGCATGAAACAACATGATATGAAACAAAATACATGAATCCATCATATTAATTGGAAATTCACTTGCCTCTAGTCAAGATAGGAGTAAAATTACTCTTCAAACAAGGTTTTAGTGCCTCAAGCTCCAAGATTACAAAATCCCCAAAATAGCTCAAGAGAAACCCTAGAAATCCAATCCATTGTAAATCTCCATGAAAACCCATTGCATAAAAGATGAAAACACTCAAAACGAAGAGGAGAACCAAGATCTAAAGTTTGGAAAGCCATTGCAAACCTTGAAAAGCCCAAACGAAGAAGAGAAGCTTGGATGAGGGGTCTCTCCTAGCTCAAAAATCTTGAAAATAGGGTCTTTGGAAAGCTTGAGAGATGAGGAAGAAGAAGGTGGGATCAATCCTCACTTGGCACACAAGAAGAAGCTTGCAAAAAGGAGAGAGAGAGATGGCTGGAAAGGAAGGAGCCCTCTCCCTCAGCCAAAAGTTGCTGGAACGAAAATGAAGGAGAAGGGATGAGTTCCCCTTCTTATAAGGTGGGTTTGTGGGCCCCGATCTTCACCAAGCTGAAACTCACATTTGCGGGCCCCGAACGAAAACGACGAAGAAGACAAAAACGATCAGCGAAATATCTACTTTCCAAAAAGTATATTTTCCCCAATTTCTGAAATTTTCGAAATTCGTGGACAGATTTAGTGAAAATGTCATTTTTGCCCATTTTCCTCGAAAAACGTGATTTCTGAGTATCAAATCAAAATGATCAAAACATGAAAGTTGTTAAACTTCATAAAATAAGTCAAAATATGTCAAATCCAGAATTTTTAGAAATGAAAAGTAATTTCTCATCAAAATACAAATCATATGGACCGGGTCAAACCAAAGTCAACGGTCTACAAAAATCTCCAAGGTTATAGAAAAACCCAGTCGAACTCAAAAACAAGATCAAACTAAATCAAATATCGCTTAAAAGCCAAACCACGATTAAAACAATACTAAACAAAAGGACTGGGGTCGGGATCTTACACCGAGCGCCACTTCTTGATCGGCAGTCAGCTTGTCGAGACGGAAAAGGCCGAGCTCGTCAGCCTACTATTCAGAAACAAGGAGGTCTTCGCCTGGACCCCCTACGAGATGCCGGGTATTGACCCCGAGGTCATGTGCCACAGGCTCCGCGTGGACCCTTAACACAAACCAGTGGTGCAGAAGTCACGCAGGACGGGGGTACTACAGTCGGAGGCAGTAGTCGAAGAGGTTGGAAAGCTACTGGAGGCTGAGGCGATCAGAGAGGTCAAGTATTCGAAGTGGCTAGCGAACACAGTGGTCGTCAAAAAGAAAACAGGGAAATGGAGAGTTTGCGTCGATTTCACCGACCTAAACAAGGCTTGTCCCAAAGATAGCTTCCCACTCCCAAAAATCGACCAGTTGATCGACGCCATCGCTGGCCATGAAAGGATGAGCTTCCTCGATGCTTATCGAGGCTACCACCAGATACCAATATACGAGCCTGATGAGAAGAAGACCGCGTTCATAACACCCAGAGGCATTTACTGTTACAAGGTCATGCCCTTTGGACTAAAGAACGTAGGGGCCACCTATCAAAGGTTGGTCACGAAGATGTTTCAGGCCCAGCTAGGTAAGACGGTGGAGGTCTACATTGACTACATGGTCGTCAAGTCCAAGCAATCCCGGGAGCACTTGGCCGACCTGAGTCGGGTGTTTGACATACTTAAAAGGTTCGGGCTCAAGCTCAACGCCTCCAAATGCGCATTCGGCGTCGGCTCCGAAAAATTCCTTGGAAGCCTGGTCACCAGGAGAGGCATTGAAGCCAACCCGGATCAGATCATGGCGATCCTTGGAATACAAAGTCCAACGACGACGAAGCAGGTCCAGAAGCTCACTGGCATGGCTGCCGCACTCAACCGTTTCGTCAGCAGATCATCATATGAATGTAGGCCATTCTTCCAACTGCTAAAGAAATATCTAAAATTCCATTGGACATCTGAGTGCGACGAAGCGCTGCAAAAGCTCAAAGCCTATCTCTCCTCACCTCCCCTACTCTCGACTCTGAAACAGGGAGAAGTACTCTACCTCTACCTCGCAGTCTCGGATCATGTGGTCAGTTCGGTTCTCCTTAGAGAAGACAACAAACAGCAAATGTCGATCTACTACGCGAGCAAAATCATGCTTGACACCGAGACCAGGTACCTCCCAATGGAGAAGCTCGCGTTGGCACTTGTCAGCGCTTCTCGCAAACTCTCCCACTATTTCTAAGCCTTCTCCATCGTGGTCGTGACAGAACATCCGCTCGGAGCGGTCTTCAAAAAGGCCGACTTCTTCGGCCGAATCTCGAAGTGGGCCGTCGAACTAGGGCAATACGACATCAAGTATCAACCTAGAACGGCGGTCAAAGCTCAAATTCTGGCAGATTTCATCGTCGAATTCACCTCTTCGAGTTCGGCACTGACACCGCTTGGCACCGAACTGGGGGACAAGAGGCATGAGGACGAAGTCACTGGGACAGAAGAAGAGCAGGCCTGGAACCAATTCCTCGCTTCCTCTTGGAGGGTATTCGCTGATGGATCCTCTACCTCCAAGAGGGCTGGTGCCGGCATAGTCCTTCAATCTCCAGAAGGATTGGTTATTTAGTAAGCCCTCACCATCAATTTCAAAGCATCCAATAATGAGGCAGAGTACGAGGCTCTAATAGCCGAGCTGAATAGTGCTAAAATCCTAGGAGCTCAACAGTTGGTGGTTTTCAGTGATTCACAGTTGGTAACAAGTCAGCTGACTGGAGACTACCATGCTCGCGACGACAGGATGGCTGCATATTTAGCGCACGCAAAAAAACTCCTCTCACAGTTCCAAAGAGCCAAAGTCAAGCGAATTGGTAGAGACTCCAACTCTCATGCCGACGCCCTTGCCAGCCTAGCTTCAGCGGTTGAGGCCGGGAGGAAAAGAATTGTCGAGGTAGAATCAATAGAGAGGCCGAGCACGGAGCTCCCTCCACCTCTGCAAATTCTATGCGTCAATCTCGGCCCGAGCTGGATGGACGAAATCATCACCTTCCTTAAAAATGACCAGCTCCCCGAAGACAAGAACGAAGCTTGCCGAATCAGACTAAGAGCAGCTCGGTTTTGGTTGAGCCCATAAGGTAAGCTCTACAGGAAGTCCTTCACCGGATCCTACCTTCAGTGCGTCCACCCTGACAATTTCAACGATTTCCTCTACGAGATGCATGAAGGAATTTGCGGAAGCCATATCGGTGGACGATTAGTGGCGTACCGGGCTATCAGCCAGGGTTACTGGTGGCCATACATGCAGACAGATGCGCATAAATATGCCCATAAGTGCGAAAAGTGCCAGAAGTTTTCACACTCCCTTCACCAGCCAGCCCAGGATCTGAGTCCACTGTCCAGCCCGTGGCCTTTCGCCCAATGGGGACTGGACATCGTAGGACCTCTCCACCAAGCTCTAAGAAATAAGAGGTGGCTGATAGTAGCCACCGATTATTTCACCAAGTAGATAGAAGCAGAAGCATTTTCCTCCATCACCGAGCACGATTCGAAGAATTTCGTCTGGCGAAACATCGTCACGAGGTTCGGAATTCCACAAACCTTAATCTCAGATAACGGGACTCAGTTCGATTCCAACCTCTTCAAAACCTTCTGCCAGGGACTCGGCATCAAAAATCATTACTCTACCCCAGCATACCCCCAGAGTAACGGTCAAGCCGAGATCTCCTACAAGGTGATGCTCGACAGACTCAAGAAGAGGCTCGATCGAGCCAAAGGAGGATGGGTGGAAGAACTGCCGAGCGTCCTGTGGGCATACAGGACGACGCCAAGACGCTCCACCTCGGCAACACCTTTCTCTCTCACTTATGGTATGGAGGTCGTGATTCCGTTTGAAGTCGGTCTCCCGACCTTGAGATCGGAACTCTTCGACCAAGGCCACAACGACATGAACCTGACTCGAGAACTGGACCTAGCCGAAGAGCGCAGGGAAGCGGCGGCCGTCCGTCTGGCTGCCTATCAGCAGCTATTGGCCAGGGGCTACAACCAAAGGGTCAGAGAGAGGAAATTCTCAGTCGGGGAACTCATCCTGAAGAAGTCACTCCTGCAGGACAAAGATCCGAACCACGGCAAGTTGGCGCCAAACTGGCACGGACCGTTTAAGGTCACTGAGGTCTGCGGTCATTCGGCGTACAAGCTTGAAAACATGGATGACAGACAATTGCCACGGCCATGGGACACAACGCACCTCAAGAAGTTCTATTTCTGAATTGTAACTGATTTCTGAAGAGCAATAAAAGCACTATGTTCCTTGTCCCCCTCAATTCTCTCCAGAACGTAGAACTCTCCAATGGCGCCTAAGGGACTACGCGTCTCGGGTCTTCTTCTCCATTTTGCGCTATGAGAGCACCTCGACACTCATGCCAGGTTGCCCGCGCGCCCCTGGCGACGAGCCAGTGGGACTTCTCCATTTCGCACTATAAGAGCACCTCGGCACTCATGCCAGGTTGCTGGCGCGCCCCTGTCGACGAGCCAGTGGGACTTCTCCATTTCGCGCTATGAGAGCACCTCGGCACTCATGCCAGGCTGCCGGCGCGCCCCTGGCGACGAGCCAGTGGGACTTCTCCATTTCGCACTATGAGAGCACCTCAGCACTCATGCCAGGTTGCCGGCGCGCCCCTGGCGACGAACCATTGGGACTTCTCCATTTTGCGCTATGAGAGCATCTCGGCACTCATGCTAGGTTACCGGCGTGCCCCGGGCGACGAGCCCATGGGACTTCTCCATTTTGCGCTACGAGAACACCTCGGCACTCATGCCAGGTTGCCGGCGCGCCCATGGCGACGAGCCAGTAGGTCTTCTCCATTTCGCGTTATGAGAGCACCTCAGCACTCTTGCCAGGTTGCCGGCGCGCTACTCACCTATCTATCGATAAGACAGCGATCCTAATGATATAATCCAGGGCTAGCCTGGGGGCAGCTCGGCACCTACCCCTACCGTGCTCATACACTTGTGCAAAATATAGGAAAAGCAAAACATGCACGACTAGAAAAATGGCCCAGACATTAGCCGAAGAAAACCTGAATTATATTAAGTCTCCATTCATTACATGAAATAACGGGTACAATTAAAAACAAGAAAGCAAGAAAGATACATCAAGAGCAAAGGCAATTACAAGCAAAATAAACAGAGTCGGTCCGAGGTCACGCGGGGTCAGAGGCATGAGGAGCGACAGCAGCTCTGATGTCGGTCCCGGCCTGATCGGCGTTAGTTTCCCCAGCAGCTGTCTCGCTAGCGATCACGGGAGGGGCGGGGTTCGGCTCTGGAGCTGGGTACAGAGGCGGATCCTTGAAGGACGGATGCCCTTCCGAGATCCCCGCCTCCTTCAAGGCGGAACACCATCCTTTTGCCCAGGCTTTGTCCCTCACCACGAGCACCCTGGGCTTATAGTGTGCCATCACTTGCGCCTTGGTGTCCTCGAAGACGGCGTCGCACTCAAATTCGAGCTAAGCCTCGGTTTCATCCGCCCTCTTCGATTCGGCTTGGAGCCTTGCCTCGAAATCGTCTTTCAGCCTTTGCAGGGAAGCCTCGAGCTCGGCCACCTTCCTCCTCTCGGCCTCCGTCTCGTCCTTCACTTGCTCAAGCCCCGCCTCAAACTCTCCTTCAGCCCTTGTCAATTTTTGAGTAACGACGTCCAAGGCTTCCTCGAGGCTGTTATTCTCTGTGTTAAGCTCGGTGACCTCGACGCCATACTTATATAGCCTGTCGGCTTCGACCATAGACTTCTGCACCGTCTGTCGAAGAAACAAGGCATCCAGAAAGATAATCAGAATAGTCACCGAAATTAAAAAACTTGACAAAAAGTTTAAGGGTTCAGATGAACTCACCGCGAAGCATGATTGCAGCAGCGACAGTATCAACTTCGGGTCGCTATACCCATCCAGTTGAACCATATCTCAAGGTAGGGCGCAGGCCCACCCAAGTGCCTCGAGAACGAGGGGATCGACCTTCCGGAGAACGCGATCCTCCATCGTCATCGGTCTCCCCGGTTCAAGCAGGAAGCTCGGCTCCCACGGGCGTGGGCCGGTGGATGGCGACACCACAGCCGAGTTGGAACCCCCCTCAGTTCTCGGCCTTTTCTGCGGCCGGTTTTCCTCCTGCCTGACCTCGGCTGGGGGCGACCGAGCCTCCGGTTCAGCAGGATAGGAAGTTGTAGGCCCAATGGTAGGAATCTTTGCCGCGGCCATGGGAGAAGCCGCCGGAGTCCCCTGGAGAAGGATCTCGAGAACGTCCGGATTCGAAGGCACCAGGAGGGCTTGGGCGTCGTCGACACCGAGTGCCAAAATCTCGATGTCCTCGAATGACATACGCCTGGCGCGCCGCATCTCTGCGCTCGGTGAAGGGGACTGAATAGTCTGACGCGGCCTCCTTCTTTTTGAGGTCTCGTGTGGCCTCGATCCGGACGTGGAAGCCTGAGCGCCGGACGCGGCCCTGCATTCGATGTCGGTCATAGCCCGCGAAGGGCGGGCCCTTCCTCCTCGGTCCTGGCCCCGGGAGTAGCCTGTTCTCTCTCGGCCCCGGGCTCGGCTCTGTCTGAACTTCCTTCTCGGGACGGCTCGGTTGTACCCTTGATGTATCAACGGTACTTCGGCTGGTACCCTAACAGCGACCAAGCCGCCCTGCCCTCGTGACCGTTGTACCGCTTAACTTGTCGGAGCCAAGTTTCGTTCCTCGCCCAGATATACCGTGCGGCCCGCCTGCTCTCCTTAACAGCTGCACAGCAAGCAAAGATATCAGTTCAGCAAGATAGGAAAGAAATAAGCATATGAAATATGTACAAAGGAAAGGAGATGGTATTTACTTGGAATAGTCCCGAAGTGGCGGGGAATCCTGTAAGCTCTATCAGTGTCAGCTACGCCAAACTCCCAGTTACCCGAGATGTATAGAAGATCGTCCCCAGCGTATTTACTTGAGTCCTCCAGGTAGCGAACAAAGCCCTCCCGACGCGGCTTAGCCCGGAGATAATAGGCATCTCCAGACTTGCATATGTCGTAGACGTCCTCAATATCGAAGACGCCGAGGTCGATGCCTAGGACCTCGTTAAGCTTGGCCGTGCCCATTACTATCTTAAAGACATTGGGCAGCAGCTGGCAGGGGCAGAGGCACCACTGACTGAGACACCTCCTCAGAAGAGGATGAAGGGGGAAATGAACCCCACCTTCAGTCACGGCCACCAACGGGAAAGGCATCCAGCCTCCCGAGAAGTCACGGAGGTTGATACCGTTGGGATCAGCCCCCCTGACTTGGACGTCGGCAGGGATCTCATATGTTGACCTAAATCCCTCAATCGCCGCCTCACTCTCTAACCAGTGACTGTAAATACCCATCTCTACCAAAATCTATGAGCAAGAAGAAACCCTAGACCCTAAACTTACGGGAAAAGGTAGGAGAAAAAGAACTTACGAAGACAGAACCAGGGTTCAAACTAGCGAGAGCTCAATCTCGGCGACACTCCTCTTCTCAGGTAGATCTCTCTGAGCAGTGTTCTCTTTTCCGGAATAAAGCATCAGTAGGGAAGAAGAGAGTTTTAATATCCCATATATAAAGGAAGGAAGAAGGGCTTCCCCCCTCTTTTTTTTAAGCCCTAGGGGCATACGTGCCAGATGCCACCTGGGGTTCCGCGCGCGTCGCTTCGATCACTGGGCACATCCCCAATAAGCGGCGCACATTCCCTCGATATGATTGAACGACCAATCAGATAAAGACACGTGGTGCCGTTGGTATGTCTTCCGCATTAATTTGTGAGCATCATTTATTACCTCGGTCATTCAAAGCGACCATAGATGAAGATCAAACGTCAGCAGTAGAAACCGAGGTGAGTTCTACTCCAGAAGGATCTCCCGTCTTGTAGCTCCCGACCTCACGAAGTCGGCAAATTCCGTGAAGTCGGAAGCTAGGGGGCAATTGTGTGGGGATGTCCTACAAAGCAATGAGGTTACATTAACTGCGTTATTATCAGCTAATTTCGCCTTGACCTCGGCGGATGTTATCAAAATGCCATCCGGACCCGAGACCGCTTCTGGTCTCGGGCACCCCCGACCTCAACACAAAGTCCCCATTTCGACCGCTCAACTCGGCACCGGAGCCGAGCCTTTAGCCGAGATAGACAATGATGGCTGTACTTTTACAGATATCCAGCTGGGTCTGACAAAGCCATCTTGGCCATCCCTCACCCTTGACAGAGCGGCATCCAGCGGCTACGTCCCATCGGAGTATGGCTACAAGCCAGGCCCGATGGGACTAGGCCCAAAAGTCAGCTATGGTAAGGTCCGATTAGACCAGCATTTAATGGATTATGGGCTGATCGGACTGTCATTTAATGTGTATTGGGCTGTCGAGCACCCCAAGGAGTGCTAGGACGTCATCATGAGTCCCGCCATGCAGCGTAAGTTCCTTCTCTATAAATAGAGGAACGATCTCCATCACAGGTACGCACAACCATAACCAGAGAGCTGCTACTCTGCCTCTCATCTCCCTTATCTCTGTCCTATTGCTCGGCCTCTTACTTACTTAGGCATCGGAGAGCCTTGCGCTGCCCACAACCATGGTCCTTTAACGTCCTTATCTTCTTCCCTTTCAGGTTCTCAGGCCATCCACCATCTTCTAAGGAGCATCAGACTCAACATAACTTCCATTGCAAAGTCCGTGATATTTAAGCACTTACAACTGGAATGGAGGAAAGTTTGAAAGCTACTACTCTTTTCTTTTGCAGTGAAATGTGAGTGAGAATACTGAAATGAACAACTCAGATATGTCAAGTCCAAGAAGGAAAAAAAGGTATGCACTGTGTAATCACCCCCAGTGAATGACTGAAGAGAGAGCTCTTGTTCATATAACTTTGATATATGGAGACATCCTTTAGAATAGTACACTTATCGTGTGCAACGATAAGATCAAAGGATGCATTGTTTCAGGGCCACAAAGTTGTCTAAATTCTAACCATTAGAAAAAGTTGAATTTGGTTAAAACTTGCATGATCAGAGGGAAGGAAGCAGTGTGTAAAAAATTTAATCAGTGTCTAATTTGCGCTGTGGCAATTTAGGAGGGAGTGTAATTGAAGGACTTGGATTGATCATGAGAGGGAGGGGGCATGTGGGCCTCAAAGTATGGACCGTGGCTAGAAAGGATCGGCGAGCTATTCTAAGAAAATCCACATAAAATTCGCTTGCATTTATACATACAATAATATTGAGATTGAGATCAGAACCTCTCCATGGTGCTTTCGTGCAGCCCAATTAATTGTTTGGGCCACCAGGCCCACCTATAATCAAGTTACCCACTCATACACATAACAAACCTGCAAGCCCAATGAACTGCGGTCAGCCTAAAACTCATCAGCCAGTGCTCACAGTTGAGCCTGACATCATGATGCATTCTAAAACGATTACAATGAGAACAATGGATTTTGAGGATCTAAGGTTGATCTTTCATTTGGAGTTTTTTGTATATACCCCATAGTTTTATAGGATTTGTAAATCGGCCCCTATGGTTTGAGTATTTAGTGATACATCCTTACTTTTTTATTCTATTACCTTTTATGTCCTCAAAATAAGAATGGGCAAACACCATGAGGTTTATGTTGAATTTTTATTAAAAAAAATAATAACTTTGCCCTTGCATCCTTTAACAAAAATGAGTACGACACCATTTACAGAAGTACCAAATTTTTATCCCAAAGTCTCAACAATCTCTCTCTCAATAACTTTGTCATGCACGTGAAGCCTAATCATATTTCAATGCTACAAGTTTCAGAGAAAAAACATGTATAAAATGATAAAGAGATTAGCAAAAGTGCCATTTTACTCTAAAACATGTCGTAGTTAAAAGGTTGTTGTTTTAAAGGACATGGAAGGTATTAAAATGAAAAGACAAGCAATATACTGAATCCTATAAATCTTAAAAACGGGTATATACAAAGAACCCTTTAGTATTTTTGCACCTCTAAGTCTATTGAGGTCTTTCCAACTCTACCCTCCCCATAATTGGCATGACCCCAAGTGGGCACCATAGACTAGCTCTCATCATAATATCTCCCTCTGGGTGTGGACATTCAGTACACTACAGTAAAATTTACTTTTAGCGGCGGCCCTTTTCCGCCGCTAAAGACGAAAAACCCACCACAAAATGTCGTTAGTGACGTAAAAACATCTCCCGCAACATCCGCCACATAAAAAGCAGTCACTATTGGTCTTAGCGGCGGTTATTTAAAAGCGCACTAAAAGAATAAATAGCGATCGTAAATACAAGAGCCACCGATAAGATTTTTAGCTGCAAATTTTTATAACTGTCGCTAATTGTACTGTTTTTTTTTTTTAAATGTCGTGGATCCAGCTAACAACTGCCTACAAGTACTCACTTCAACCGACTTGAATAGGCATTATAAACCTTGTATCCACCCACCCAAAGAGGAAGTAATCTATGCTGCCAACCAATTTACATTTTAAAAATGGGACCAATCAGCCCAAGAGCATGACCCAAATGAACGATAAGCTAAATGAGCATAGTTTCCCATTTCTTCCCTACAATCAACCATTCTCAGTGACAAAACTAAAGAAATCAATACTCTGAAATGCAAATACATAAGGAACCTAGTGCACCAATTTCTTATATTTATACATTGCAAGGACAAGACAGTATTAAAATGGGTAAAAAAGAAGACTGGCACTTTTCGCCCACAGACTCTTCTAATCTAAACATAATGGTCATCTGTCTTCTATTCTGATTTGCTTCCATATTACCAAAAGCCATAAAACCTCTGGGTCTCTGCATGAAATGGCCCAACTGTTAGTTTTATGGACTCAATCCAGTAGATGATATAATAAATTGATTAATTTCTTTATTTATCAGTATATTCATGCTTTCCTTTCATGAGATGAATGGTGATTTATTATATACTTGCACGTAACCAATACGAATGACATGATGGTTCATCAGATGAACTGGAGTCCACAAGTATATTAGATGTAACACATGTGTATGGATGAGATCCACATACAGGAGACATGTGTGACAAATCTTATACTTAAATATCTTCACAACCAGTGATGAGACTGGACATCTCATACTGACAAGGTTGCAGCACTTTGATCACTATGAGATAGTGTGATTTGTCTCGATCATCAGAATGTAAGATTCTGGATCATAGTGCTGGTACATTGGATGTATTGAAGGACCATGAGAAGCACCTTATAAACACTGTCTTTACTTTAAGGTCTGCTCTCATAATTCCCTAGCAATAGGCTCTCAATCAGGAGACATTAATGAACTCAAGTTTCTATCTATTCATTTGTTTTGAGTCACCAATGAGTGAGGCCAACTGTAGGTCAATACCTCGGTGATTTGGGTACGTGGTAGTAAAGCTGTGGGAACATTCAATTGTCAAGATGAAATCTATCTCTAATATCCCCTTGTGCCAATTAATGGATTTATCATTGGTAAGTGCGCACCCATTCCGATTAAGAGTTAATTGGAAAGGTACCTATGATCATTATAATTAATTGGGGCTCAAGGATAATAAGATATGGATCTAGTTTGGAAGACAGATCCAATTGATCCATGGATATTGATAGAGGGGTCTACTTGTGGTAATGTGGAAGTTTAGGGTCTTCTATGTAATATTCCTAAGACTGGAGTTCAATTGCACTTATATAGTGGAGTTATTTGCAATTAACCGTGGGCCTGGATTACACATGAGATGTGGGGTCGCGTGTCCCAATTGGAGCCAGCTTTCTAAGGAATCCCTAGTGGTCCCCACGCTAGCCCAATTATTAGAAAGTATCTAATTCTAGTTGAACTCTAAAAGGAAAGTTACCATTTCTATTTGAAGTGAGACTTCTAATAGTGATAGTAGTAGACTTACTAATTTTAGTAGAAGTGAGACTTCTATTTTAATTAGAAAGGAATTGGAAAGTTACTAATCATATTTGAAGTGAGACTTCTAATTACGATATGGTAAGTTACTAATTAATTAATGGAAGTAAGACTTCTATTTTAATTAAGAAGAGATGGTTACTAATTGTTTGGAAGTAAGACTTCTAATGGAATTTAGTAAGTGAGGCTTGCAAAAGCTATAAATAGAGAAGGAAAAAGGGGTGTTGGAAGTCCATGAATAGTCCCATTATTGGGATTCACGCCCAGCCCCTTTAGAGTGTAAGAGTTGCACGTTTTTCCTCTCTTCCCTCTTCTAATTCTCTTTCTAGTTCCTCCCTAGAGTTCCTAGTAGTTTTCTCTTGGAGATCCCACCATCTTCTTGAGAAAAAGGAGAATCTGATACGGGTCATAGCGTGGAAGATCAAGAGGTCTTGGAGATCCCTATTTGATTAGTGAAAACGTTTCATCATCAAAGAAAGATGCAACTTCTCCATTAGAGCACAACCGATCTCCAAAGATATAATCCACTTCCTTGCATGTTGTAGATTATTATGGATGCTTGTTAGTTGCTGTTTCTATCTTCTAGATAGATTGTATTTGCTGATCATGATGGCTGAGATTAAGGACATAGATCTTGGATTGGGTTTTATAGCCTTCTGGATAGTTGATCCCTGCGTCAAGTGGGTCAAAAGTTTCGAAACCTATCCTAGAGGCCCACCCTATTTCCAACAATTGGTATCAGAGCCTTACCTCATCTCTAATCATGTTAGATCAGTAAGCTTGATCTAATCTTTGCATGAGATGCGAAGAGGATAGATCAAGGGCTATGTATGGATCAGTTTTGATGGTTTTGCTTGGATAATTAGTAAATCCATGTTTGGATAGTCACAAAAGGGTTTAACAATGATGGAATGATGGTAGGAAGCCATTGGGAGTCTTCAGAAGAGTTCTGGAGATGTTTGGACACGAATTAGAAAAGCCCAACCTGCAGATTTCCGTCAGGTCGACCGAAGACACTGACGCAGCAAATCGCAGTTTTTATTTTTGTTTCAGGGGCGCTGCCTCCTAGGCCCCCACGAGCTGACCGGGCAGCTCGAACCCCGTCGGGGGACACCCCCGGACCCCCTCTGCGTAGGGCATGAATCATAGTAGTGGCAATATTTGGCCTCCTGTCTTTCCATTGTTATTTGGTAACCTGGTTTTGTGAGTTGCTTTGCTAGTATGAGATACTAACATGCAGTTTATCATGTTCTCTCCATATGGCCCACAAATCTTTTACTTTCTTTATAGATGAATATTTATTTTTGGCAAATTGTAAAGGGCATCATGGTTTCCTTACTTTCCCAGTTTAGAGCAAGGCATGGTGAAATTCCCTATGAACCTTTTATTTCCATTAATAGATTATCATGTAAGTCTCATAGTAGAGACATAGGAATTTGTGTAATTTTCTAAATTTGTAAATTCTGGCGATGTCTGAGACGAAGAAAGAAAGTGAAGCTGGACTCCTAATTAAAGAGTTTGAAGATTACCAAAGGTGTTTTGGAGTTTCCCAAAGAGTTTGAGGAATTCCAAATTTTTGGAAAGTCTAGAAGTCCAAGAAGTCTATTCCGCTTGGGCCATGTGGAGGAGAGGACTAGTTTCTAATTTTAGCGTTTTCTATTTATAGTTGAATGCTTTATTTAGAATGTTTCCAAATCTGATCCAAACATAGCAAGTTACTAAAATTGGTTAAATCAAATTAATTTTTGGAAAGAGTTCTAATTAGTGTTGATGACCCATGAGATGGACACATTGGTAACACTAATTTAAGAAACTGGACTTTCCTTAAAATCACTTGACTTGGAACCAATCCTAGATCATATCATGAGATGATTTGATGATTCATATATTTATATATGAGGGCCTAATACCTTAAAAGGAAATCCTCAATTCTAAAATATTAAGTGGGAGCGGGGCATTTAAATTGATAAATCCCCATGGTTTTCCACCATAGGTCCATTGTAAGGAAATTATTAGCCTCGCGCCACCAAGAGAGTGGCCGTTCCCCACAGAGGGCTTTTATTTGTCTGGTTACTAGATATGGATCTCCAATGGATAGTATTGGTGAGACGTGGTGGGGGTTCACTCCCCAAGGAGGAGCTGCCCATAGCGGTTGTCATGCAATATTAGTTGGTGGGTCACACTTAACTAAAATAATGATGTAGTATCCCCAAGGATTTGCCTCATGTATTTTAGAAACCAAAGCTAATCGGGAGTCATGCATTATTTGGTATGAGATACCTAGATGATAATGAATGATTGGGGATCAAGCATAGTTAGTCTTAATCTTAATTTTGACGACTTTGATCCGCACCAATCTATGGGGCATTTGCACTCCCCAAGGAGGCATGCCCTAAGGGATTGGGATTCCGATGTATTCTAAATTCAGTGCTTATGAGGATTCCCATATGAATTTGGTAGGATACTAAATCCTAATGTCATTTATATTCTTTCATTGAATGTATGGTTATGTGCTTTAATTTATACAGCATGAATTCGAATACTTTCAATCCACTTGCGACCATCCTCAACCAGAACAAGTTGATGGGATCCAACTATGTAGACTGGAAAAGGAACCTGGATATTATCTTGACAGCTTCAAGTTGCAAATATGTCCTTATTATACCCTCCCTTCCTGAGTCTGATGCACCACAGATTGTGAAAAACTTTTACACCAATTGGACCAAAGACAATGAGATGGCCGGATGTTTTATTCAGGCATCCATGTCTACTGTTTTGCAAGAACAACATTAATCATATAAGTCAGCATACGATATTATATCGAACTTGAATGAGATGTTTGCATAACAGGTTAGGCCTGCTAGGCAGGCTGCTATAAAAGTGCTAATGGAGACAAAGATGTACTGGGGACTGTGATTGATACAGAATCGCAGATCGACATGATTATTCAATCACTACCGGACTCATTCAAACATTTCGAGATCAATTATAATAAATTGGAAATGACCATAGCTGAGCTGTCTCGCCAGCTGGTAGTGTTTGAGGAAATCATGAAGGAAAGATCAACTGCCCTCATGACAGAAAAGTCATTTGCTAAGTCTAAGCCGAAAGCAAGGACCGGGATAGCAAGAAGAAATCAGTCATCAAAGGTCCTAAGGTGGAGTATGGTTCCACTAGTGGTGTGGCCAAGGTCAAGGATACGGGAGCAAAGGGAAACTGTTTCCACTGTGGTATGACATGGAATTGGAAGAGGAATTGTCCACTATTTCTGTCAAAGAAAAAGACCTCATGTATGATTGAGTCACTTGTTTCTGAAGTTAGTTTTGCAACTAGTACTTCAAAATCTTGGTTTGTAGACTTCGGTGCAACTAATTACATCAGTAATATGTTGTAGGAGTTACAGGTAACCAGGAGGATTAATGATGGGGAAATCAGTATTAACCTGGGATCGGAAGCCATGGCAGAAGCAGTGTCAGTCGGAGTAGTAACTTAGTTGCTTTCAAATATTAAGTTGATTTTGTCAGATACATTATATGTACCGTTTTAAGACAGGATTTTAATTTCTAGTATGATGAATAAGAGTTATTCAGTAATTAAATTATCTTAAAGAGGAGCGGTACTCTTATATATTCTGACAAGGTAATCAATGGATTTTATTTGTTAAACTCCCACAATGTATGAGATACATGACACTGACCATCATTAAAGAGGTAGTTACCTTCATCTAATCCAACAAACCTTTGGCACCCAAGAGGCTAGGTTATGTAAACCTAAACAGGATTGACAGGCTAGTGAAAGATGGTATCTTGCCTTCATTGATGGTAGAACCAATGCCTGTCTGCAAGTCTTGTCTGGAAGGCAAAATGACCAAAAGACCCTTATTCATCTAAGGGCAGTAGGGCCAAAGATTTATTGGAGTTAGTGTATACTGATGTGTATGGACCCATAATATTAGAGCGAGAGATTGATACGAGTATTTCATCACTTTCACCGATGATTACTCAAGATATGGATACACATACCTTATGCACCGCAAGTCCGAGATTTTTGAATAGTTCAAAGAGTTTCGAGCGGAAGCGGAAAAGCAATTAGGTAAAAGTATAAATACTCTTCGATGAGATCGATGAGGCGAATATCTCTCCGCTAATTTTATGGGATACTTATCAGAAAATGGGATTTGATCCCAAAAGTCTGCTCATGGTTTGCCTCAACAGAACGGAGTAGTAGAAAGAAGGAACAAGACTCTTTTGGATATGATCAAGTCTATGATTGAGTTTCTACGGATTTCCTATATTTTGGGATATGAAACTGAAATATATATACTAAACCTTATTCCATCTAAGTCTATACTTGAAACTCCCAGGGAGTTATGGACAGGGCGAAAGCCTAGTCTACAACGTTTTCAGGGTTGTCCGGCACACGTGCTGAAGGATAAGACGGATTAGTTAGAAGTATATATGTTTATATTCTATCCCAAAAGGAACTAAAGGTTAGTTGCTCTGTAATCCCAGAGAGCAAAAAGTGCTTCACAGCACCAATGCGGTTTTCTGGAGGGAGATTATAAGATTAACTGGAAATCTTTAGAAATGGTTATCTTGGAAGAAATTCAAGAGAGATCAATTCCAAATCCAAGAATAACCAAACTTTAAGAAAATCCGCCCATACCAGACCCAGTAGTTACACCAGTGCCTTCTCGTAGTGGGAGTATTGTCAGGACCCTTGACAAGTTCTCGGTCTAAGGAAAGTCTTACTAGGCATTCCCGGAAGAACCGGAACAAGATCCCTGTAACTATGATAAAGTAGTTAATGACATTGTTTCGGAACGTTGGTTAGATGCTATGAAAACTGAAGGGGAGTCTTTGTACTCTAATCAGGTCTGGATACTTGTGGACTTGCCTGCCAATAGCAAACCTATTGGGTGCAAGTGAGTCTACAAGAGAAAAAGAGTTCCATCCAGGTATTCTTATCCATTGCGGTTCATCTCGGTGACGAGATTTGGCAAATGGATGTCAAGACAGCGTCTCACGAGGGTAAGCAGATGGTTCTATAGCTAATAACCAAGTGCAACGAGTTTGAAGGCTGCATAAGTCCATTTATGGTTTAAAGCAGATATCCCGAAACAAGAACATCCGTATTGACAAAGGAAATCAAGTCACTTGATTTTTGTCCGTATCCGGATAAGTCATGTGTAAATGAAAAGTCAAGTAGGCAGGGTAGTTTTTTCTGATATTATATGTCGACGACATCCTTCTCCTATGGAGTGACATAGGGATATCGTCAACAGTAAAAGTTTTGGTTGGCTAAGACTTTTGATAATAAAGGACTTTGGAGAAGCCAAGTACATCCTAGGAATCAATTTCCATTGAGACCGGAAAAATAGGATGATAGGCTTATCACAATGATGTGTACATAGATAAGGTTCTGGTACGGTAAGCTATGCTTTGTACTAGACCGGATATCTGTCACGCAGTACGCCTAGTCAGCAGATATAAATCTAGCCCAGGTCCTTATCATTGACTGTTGTAAGATGTGTTCTCGAATACTTGAGAAGGACTAGAGATCACATGTTGAGTTATAGCAGTGATGAGTTGATTCCAGTCGGTTACATAAATACTGACTTCTAGTCAGATCAGGATTCCAGGAAATCAACTTCTGGGTATGTGCTTATGTTGTAGCAACTTGAGAAGCAACTACGGAAGCAGACTGGTTAAAAAGATTCCTTATGGAACTTGGAGTGGTATTTTTGGCAGGACAGCCGATCACAGTTTACTTTGATGACAGCAGGGCAGTCACTAAGTCCAAATAACCCAAGAGCCAAAAAGCATGTACAGAGGAAGTTATACATGGTTAGATAGATTGTGCAGAGAGGTGATGTACGATCACCAAGATAGCCTCTGCAGACAATCTGGTAGATCCATTTACTAAGCCTTTGACTACCAAAGTCTTTGAGCTATAAGTAAACGGGATGTGCATGAGATGCAACTCTAACTGGCATTGAGCCCAAGTGGGAGATTGTTAGTTTTATGGACTCAATCCAGTAGATGATATAATAAATTGATTAATTTCCTTATTTATCAGTATATTCATGCTTTCCTTTCATGAGATGAATGGTGATTTATTATATACTTGCACATAACCAATACGAATGACATGATGGTTCATGAGATGAACTGGAGTCCACAAGTATATTAGATCTAACACATGTGTATGGATGAGATCCACATACAGGAGACATGTGTGACAAATCTTATACTTAAATATCTTCACAACCAGTGATGAGACTGGACATCTCATACTGACAAGGTTGCAGCACTTTGATCACTATGAGATAGTGTGATTTGTCTCGATCATCAGAATGTAAGATTCTGGATCATAGTGCTGGTACATTGGATGTATTGAAGGACCATGAGAAGCACCTTATAAACACTGTCTTTACTTTAAGGTCTGCTCTCATAATTCCCTAGCAATAGGCTCTCAATCAGGAGACATTAATGAACTCAAGTTTCTATCTATTCATTTGTTTTGAGTCACCAATGAGTGAGGCCAACTGTAGGTCAATACCTCGGTGATTTGGGTACGTGGTAGTAAAGCTGTGGGAACATTCAATTGTCAAGATGAAATCTATCTCTAATATCCCCTTGTGCCAATTAATGGATTTATCATTGGTAAGTGCGCACCCATTCCGATTAAGAGTTAATTGGAAAGGTACCTATGATCATTATAATTAATTGGGGCTCAATGATAATAAGATATGGATCTAGTTTGGAAGACAGATCCAATTGATCCATGGATATTGATAGAGGGGTCTACTTGTGGTAATGTGGAAGTTTAGGGTCTTCTATGTAATATTCCTAAGACTGGAGTTCAATTGCACTTATATAGTGGAGTTATTTGCAATTAATTGTGGGCCCGGATTACACATGAGATGTGGGGTCGCGTGTCCCAATTGGAGCCAGCTTTCTAAGGAATCCCTAGTGGTCCCCACGCTAGCCCAATTATTAGAAAGCATCTAATTCTAGTTGAACTCTAAAAGGAAAGTTACTATTTTTATTTGAAGTGAGACTTTTAATAGTGGTAATAGTAGACTTACTAATTTTAGTAGAAGTGAGACTTCTATTTTAATTAGAAAGGAATTGGAAAGTTACTAATCATATTTGAAGTGAGACTTCTAATTATGATATAGTAAGTTACTAATTAATTAATGGAAGTAAGACTTCTATTTTAATTAAGAAGAGATGGTTACTAATTGTTTGGAAGTAAGACTTCTAATGGAAATTAGTAAGTGAGGCTTGCAAAAGCTATAAATAGAGAAGGAAAAAGGGGTGTTGGAAGTCCATGAATAGTCCCATTATTGGGATTCACGCCCAGCCCCTTTAGAGTGCAAGAGTTGCACGTTTTTCCTCTCTTCCCTCTTCTAGTTCTCTTTCTAGTTCCTCCCTAGAGTTCCTAGTAGTTTTCTCTTAGAGATCCCACCATCTTCTTGAGAAAAAGGAGAATCCGATACGGGTCATAGCGTGGAAGATCAAGAGGTCTTGGAGATCCCTATTTGATTAGTGAAAGCGTTTCATCATCAAAGAAAGACGCAACTTCTCCATTAGAGCACAACCGAGCTCCAAATGTATAATCCACTTCCTTGCATGTTGTAGATTATTATGGATGCTTGTTAGTTGCTGTTTCTATCTTCTAGATAGATTGTATTTGCTGATCATGATGGCTGAGATTGAGGACATAGATCTTGGATTGGGTTTTATAGCCTTCTGGATAGTTGATCCCTGCGTCAAGTGGGTCAAAAGTTTCGAAACCTATCCTAGAGGCCCACCCTATTTCCAACACCAATAACAAACACAAAATAAATAGCAAGGAAAAACCAATTAAACATGAAACAAATTACATTAGCCATTTCAAATCAAACCCAAAGATCAAATACCTTCTTAGAACTCTTCTTCCTGACTTCGTATCTCGTGCTAAAGTTCAGAAAGCCATCTACCCAGGCATATCAACTGCAATGGAAAATGTAATTTAACAAAATTCTCAAGATTTTTTCTAGAAATTTACAAGAAATTATGGTTCCTACTAATGAAATAGCAAACAAACTAAATAAAAAAAATGAATGAAAAGAAACAACCAGAACAACACATTCACTTTTCCGTTATGGCAATGGAGTTCATCCTCAAGTGATCAATCAAATCCATTCTTGCAGTTGGGGAGGCAAAGGTTGGGCATCGCAGGCAAAGCCTTACACACCAGAAAAAGACCAGCCATTATGGAAGAATTATAGCTTAGTAATACCCAGTCATATAAACAAGATTCTTCGAGGCATTTTTTCCTTTGCCAATCCTTTGTTGTCCCACAAAATGGTTGATGGGGATCACCGAAAAATGCGCCTTCCTTTATGGAAATGCCCAGCCAAATCAAAATGTAGATTTTCATTTAAGTTCCATCTTAAACAGCAGACTTACATGTATTCCTTTCTACATTAACAGAGACCTCTTCTTGGGCTTTTGAGGAAGCTTAAACCCTTTCATGGGCATGAAATCCTCCTTTAAGAAACATAAATCTTTTCAAGTTAGCCAAATAATTTCCAATCTTTTGAATGGTTTTGCAACTCAGTATAATAACATAGAAATAAATAAAGATCATAAATATGAGAAAACCTCAAATGACATATTTTGGTGAGTACTTACCTGCATCTGTCGGAATCTACAAGAACACCCAGATTGAGAATTTCTGACCTTTGGGAGAAGAAGTTAAAAAAGAATTCCATGAATGTTGCAGTTATTCAAAATCTTGAAACATAGAAAAGACAAACTTCTAAGAATGAGAAGGAAAAACAAGGTCAGGCTACATACATGTTTGCGATACTCTTTATGATGGTGATGTCCTTAGCATATGAATTAGTTCTTGATGCTACCCACCATTACTCCCTTGCTCTCTCTCACACTTTGTTCATACTGCACAATGCCTACGTTGGCAAGAATTTACAATCTTTCATTATTCTTCTCCTATCACAACCAAGATATATATATATAGATGAATTAAGAGCATGGAGCAAATGATAAATGTTTTGTAATTCAATTAGTACAAAAACAATGTAGAGCTATCAATTCGCCATACAAATTGAGCAAAGTCATAATTGACAGGAAACATAATCCACCAAAAGGTTAATTGTTCCATTTCAAATTAGGTCAAGACCATGCCTCTGTGCATTCCTCGGTTGCCCATTTTGAATCATATAAGATCATGCTCCTCAATGCAAAGCCTACACATGGCAAAGATTGGTGCCCACAAAGCCCCACTTCAGCGGATCTGCTATTACAATAGTATTGATATGGGGCGAGAGAAAAATACAAAAAAAAAGGATATTAGTGTTATAAAAGAGAGAGACCAAAAGAAAGAAGATTAGAGGGAGAAAAGAGAGTCTATGTGTTATCTCATTAATTGTGTGTCAAATACATAGAGAGAGAGCCTATTTATAGGCAAAGTAACCTCATAAGAGAGGAACCCTAATTCTAACCCTAACTCATCTTAAGTGGGCATCCATCCAAGATCCAAATCTCATAACACTCCCCTTGGATGACCACCATTCAATGACAGTTGCCTCATTAAAAACCTTGCTAAGGAAAACCCAGTGGGAAAGACCAAAGGGAAGGGAAAAAGATTACAATATTCTTCAAGATCATTGAACTGGTGTTGGACGTGCATAATGCTGCCTCGTTAAAACCTTAACTAGGAAAATCCAGTGGGATAAAACCTAGAAAAGGAAAAAGAGTACCGCGCACAAATGTCATGGGTAGCATACTTCAGGATGCTCCTTGTTAAACTACGCCCCCTGATGATAGCAACCATTTACATAGTTTGATGATGAACTCTACGCATGCCATTCTCATATACAAACTTCTGGAATACTGATTTTGGCAAAGATTTGGTAAAAAGACAAACTTGTTAGACTTCAATTTCATTGTTCTTCTGAAATTCATGAGTGAAGATGAAATTTGGTGCTATATGCTTAGTCTTGTCTCCTTTAATGAAACATTCTCGAATCTATTTTATGTATGCTTCATTATCTTCAGGATACCTACAATAGATGATAATTGACAAGAACTACGAACATGCTAAATCAAAGATGTTAGTCATACACATTTCCTACTGGCTTCATAAAAAGCCAAAATCTCAACATGGTTAGAGGAGGTAGCTACCAAATTAAGTCTGTTTAGTAGAATGCCAAAAAAATGGCGGCATTATCATTAAGAAAACACATAACCTGTTAGTGATCGACCCTTATAAGGATCAGAGAGATAACCTGAATCTGCATATCCTACAAAACTGAAATCTCTACGATCATAAGGATAAAATATTAATAAATCAGTTATTCCATGCAACTATCATAGGATGTGTTTAATACTAATTCAATGCCTTAATTGGATGGAGTACGTATTCCTTGGCTTTGCTTCAGGCAAAGGAAATCCTTCCGGAATTTATAGAATGTGGTTCTATGTCCCAATCATCATCATCATTTATATTCCATCTCTCTCTTGAATAATGTGTAAAGTATAGATATCTCTTCATTAACCGGTACCGGTGCCTCTTCAGGGGCTTCCAATAGTCTCACCAGGAACTTTCATTATTTTAGAGAGAGCGGATTTTACCATAACTCCTTTATGTACCTCTTCGGGAGGAACCTCTTCAGGAGTGTTGAGTGTCTCTTCGGGAGGAACCTCTTCGGAAGGAACCTCTTCAGGAGTATTGAGTGTCTCTTCGGGAGGAACCTCTTCAGGAGCATTACTTACCTCTTCAGGAGTATTACTTACCTTTTCAGGATGAGCCTCTTCTAGAGGAGCATTTTGTGCCTCTTCAGGAGGAACCTCTTCAAGAGGGTTACGTGCCTCTTTAGGAGGAGCCTCTTCAGGAGGGTTGTGCCTCTTCGGGAGGACATGATAATGATCGTGCAATTCTCCTTTTCCGCGGAGCTGATTTTTTATTAAACCTAAAAGACTGCCACACTTCTTGCATACTTTATTTTCATATTGTGAGGTACGTGGGTCTAGATGAGACAGACTGAAAGTATTACATGTTAATTCTCGCTGTTCTTTAGGAATGGGTTGTTCTACAGGAACAATACGTTCTTCAGAAACTATCTTATCTCCCCCTAACGGCAGGAATATTGTCTCATCATATGGGCTCTTCCGGAACCTTTAATTATTTGCACAGGTCCAGCTATGGTGGATACCTTTCGTGGAATGAAAGGCAATTCTAAGAAAAATTTCTAATATTTTCAAAATGGTGTGTGTTATGACATTATCTACCAAACATAAATTGTCCTCAGTTCCATGATTCATAACTTAAATAATAATATAACTATGCAATCACAAGATAAAATTGAAATAATTAAACCATTCACCATAAATTAGTCAAAAATAAATATCTCCAGCATAAAGGAAAAGTCTAAGAAACATGTATCTCAAATAAACTAAAAAAACTTAAGTTTGTAAAAGTTCAAATAATTAATGGTCTTCTAGACTATGCCAGGGGGTGCTCCCAAGTGAGTGTTAAATGCCTCATTATTCAGAGGTTGGCTGTCCTCATCCTCAAAGAAGTCTCGAGTCTCCAAGTTTGTAATGTCAATTGGAGGTGTCTCTGGTGTCATTGCATTCCAATTCCAACTTTCCAGATCATTTGTCTCTGCTAAATGAACAAAGGCTTTGTATGCTTTGTATTGTTCTGCCACTCCTTTGGTGCACAGCAAGTGCGTGACCAATGCCCACTTATTCCACATCTATGGCACATGTCATCAGGACGGTGGGTAGGATTAGTCGGTGGATTCTGGTTGGGCTTATGCTGAGGGTCAGACCACTTCTAGTGATTTTTGAATTTTGGAGGGGGACCTTTAAAACCACCTCGTCTAGAGGAGTTATGTCTTCCATTGCCCCTTCCTCTGCCTCTTCTGCCTCTTTTTGAGCTAAAACTGGCATTTGCTTTAGCAACTACCAAATATCCAGTTAGTCTGGAGTTATGATTTTTATCAATACTATGCAATTTTGTTTAACGACTAGGAGACATGAGATAAGTTCTGAATATTTGGAGAAACGTCGTTCTCGATATTACTGCTGCAGGACCACATTCAAGGCATGAAAAATTGATAACGTTTTCTCCAACATCTGCTTTTCCGAAACCTTTTCACCACATAGTCTTAATCGTGAAACAATATTGAAGAGAGCAGAGTTGGATTCATATACGATTTTATAATCCTGCAACCTCAGATTTAACCAGTCATTCTGGGCAGCTGGTAGTATGACCATCTTCTAGTAATCATACCTATCCTTCAGGGATTTCCATAGGCCTGCTGGGTCTTCCTCAGTAAGGTATTCATGTTTGAGGTCTTCATGTATGTGATGGCGCAGGAAGATGAGGGCTAACGCCTTTTCCTCTGGGGACATTTTGTTACCTTCCTTTATGATCTCTCATAGTATCTTGGAATGTAAGTGGATTTTAGCATCCAATTGCCAAGATAAGTAATTGTCCCCATTTATGTTAAGTGCTTTAAAGTTAATTTTAGCCAAATTTGACATCTAGCAAGAACTGTAATAGGACATATATATGAAGTTATCTGTGTGCTGGATAATCAAAAAATAATGAAATATTAACATCAAAAGTAATTAAGGAAGGAATTTAACCATGGCAAAATAAATAAAAATTGACCAATGAAAAGTTAGAACATTAGGTTCTCAACTTTGAGAATCTGAACTGCTGGTTTTGTCAAGACTTCAGGCTTGATTTAGAACTTCAGGTTCATAATACATGAAATTAGAATTGCAGGTTCTGTCAAATCTTCAGGTTTGAAGTAGAACTTCTGGTTCTATCTAATTTATTAGAACTTCTAGTTCTGTCAAAAACTTCAGATTTTAATTTCATGGCTTTATAATTTATTTGAACTTTTGAATCAAAAACTTCAGGTTTTGATTTATTCATATGAATCTTCAGGTTCATATCAGTATTCTAACTTCTAGGACTGCTGGTCCATAGATAGGTGAACTTCAGGTTCACTTTTAGAACTTCTGATTCTATTTTGTAATTCATTCATAGTATTAATAAAATTAAATTAAAAGAAAAAAAATCGTGCAAGACGATTGAACAGTATCCAAATACTATAATTACTATAAATGAGTATCATAAATTAATTTTATGCATTCTAATAGATCGAATTTGAAATATGGTTAGATACCACTTACCGGAAGTAAAGTTGTTTCAAACAGAGTCGAGGAAGGAAACAAACCCACGCACGGTTTGTTGCACACACGTAAACCAATAGTCGCGCGTGACCCGAGGTAGAAGATAACAACTCGTTGGGCACGACCCTGCAGAAGGTTATTAAAACAACTTCTCGTTGTTTCCTTTTCAAAATGCACCCGACCCGAGCGAAAGTGTTGTGTTGGATGAAGAAGTTATGTTGCACGTGAGGCAAAGAGGACTTTGAGGCTTATGTAAGTGCACGTGAAACTAGATTTAGTCTCGTCTTGGACGGAAACCGAGGGGACTTTGAGGCTTATGTAAGAGATAGAAAGAGAGGATATGCTGTTACACGGTTTTGTAATGGAGAGAGGAATCGCCGAGAGGAAAACAAGAGAAGAGTTGCACGGAAATCTTTGAGGGCAAAGGATTTTTCACGTTTGGTTGGGAGAGGATTTTGAGAGGAATGATGTTGGTTTTCCTCCAATGGTATTATTTGCAAGATCAGACACCCCCCATCAGACCCAGAGAATCCACTCATTAGTGGAAAGGCGGAGCTACAGCAGTGTCTTTAGACGGTAATGTGCAGCAGGACCCTTTTTGCATTTTTAATGTATGTTTTGGGTCCCACAATCAAGATCCAAACCGTTAATAGTGTTTAAACAATCCATAACGGCCACCTCACCAAATTTCAGCCGTTGATTCATCTTAGATCTTGAGATATTTCTAAAAATGTCCAAACCGTTACATTGCAATTTCTGAAATTCTGTCGGCCAAAAACGGGATTAAAATCAGTCCATTCTTTTCAGTTTTTTGGTTTCTGTGGGACCCAAGATTATGATCTGAACCGTTAGTTATTTCTGGAAGGTCAAACACGGCTAGTTGACCAAATTTCAACCGTTGATCCTTACCATATATTGAGATATTTGTAAAAACGTCCAGGTACTAAAATATTAATTTCTTATTCCTGTGGGCTCCCTTTGCACGATCTGAACCGTTCAAAGTTTCTAGATGGCCAAAAACTACTTTGAGGTGAAAGTTAAGTTCTTGATTTTTCATGGATCTTGAAAAATTTTATAAAACATATTTATAACCATTGGATCATAGATTCTACAATTTGTAGGAATCCTTCCTCCATCCAAACATGGAACTCTCTTTGGGAATCTTACTTGAGGATTGTGGCATTCTTTGGAGATGGAGGGAATCCTCTAAATAGAGGATTCTTCTACGTTTACCAAACGTGCCCTGAATGTTTTTTTTTCTCTTCGTCGTCCTTGTTATAAAAGAGAGACCAAAAGAAAGAAGATTAGAGGGAGAAAAGAGAGTCTATGTGTTATCTCATTAATTGTGTGTCAAATACATAGAGAGAGAGCCTATTTATAGGCAAAGTAACCTCATAAGAGAGGAATCTTAATTTTAATCCTAACTCATCTTAAGTGGGCATCCACCCAAGATCCATATCTCATAACAATTAGACCATCAATCAAACTACTTTGTTTTAAGATGCCCAAAAAATTATTGATTTTTATGAAAACTAGCTCCACAAAAATATCTATATAGAAGTTGTTTGGGCATTTAAAATGTTGAACTAAGAAGCAAAGCTGCTTACAAGTTTGGAAACTATCTAAATTATAGTATATGAGTCCTCTAATTCAGGGAAAAAAAAGAGTAAAAGAAGTTAACAAGTTATATGATGGAGTACCCTAATCCCATAAGGGTCAAAGGTAGCATAGAAGTATTACCTGATTCAACTGCTGCTGGCATGGCCAGTAAACTTGGATCTTAAAAAATAAACTAAATCGTGCCTGGATGGAGCTTGAAGCTCCTGAGAAAAAAATTATTGTTTAGAAAATAAAACTTAACCTTGAAGGAAAAAAAAAAACTAAAATAGATTGGGTTCAGAAGATGAGGTTCAACTTTGAAATTCAACAAATTGAGTCATGCAATCACACTCAATAACTACAGCAATTGGTATACATCAGAAATATAACTTAGTTACATTTATTGTGTTAACATGAAACATTAAAACTATGACGTCGAATACAAATGCAGACATGGCATCGATATGCGGCTCAGAGTTATAATGAAGAATTTTACAGAGTCTGGAATATGGATGCAAATAATGCTACCCTATCCATGAAAAGAGATTTTCACAGTGCAAGTTAGCTTTACTGACTTTACACGGTAAATGGGAATTTCAAAGGGATTTTTTGTGCTTTTATAGTTCGCATTATATCATATTTGGTAATTTTTCAAAATTCTAAATAAGTCATTTACTGGACCCTGAAGTCATTTATTAGACCTAGCTTCTAACTTTTTTTTTTCAAACTATGATATGCCCTTTCCTCTGTATGATCATTTACTTTGTTGAATTGACAAATGTGTAGTTATTGTTTTCGCCACCATCGGTGATATATCTCTGAGAAGTCTTATATGTCAAACCAACTTACCAGCCCAAGTGGAACATTGGTGAAACTACTTAAAAAGAGTTAAAAAAAAATCGCAGCTCTAGGTTAAAATATTGGGCAAAACTCCTAGAAGATCATTAAGTCAATATCTATGAAGATAACACATGATTTTGAGCAAATGGAATCGATTGTTCTAAATGAAACTACAAATAGTAGTCTTAGAGATTATGGAATGAATGGTTTGAGTCACTGTGACCGGCATGCGTTGCTTATAAAGATTGAGACTGTATAATAATTAAATAGTTAGAGAGAGAGAGAAAGAGAGAGATCTGTAGGGATAATTACAATGAGATATCTAATCTATGGGGATAGTGAGAAGGCAATATGCAAATTCATCCAACACCAGTATCAAATTGGACTCCAATTGAGAAATCAATTCCTAGCCATTTTCTTTACAATTCTTGTAGATGTGGTATCTATTATGGGCCAGCACCAGTATCTTATCCTCTGGTTATGGATGCTACACATGTCCCAACTTAAAAATTATTTTGTTGTACAAGTTACACGAGTCAGAGGATCGGACCCTAAAGAGGAGGATTGGAAGGATCAAATCGCAAATCGTCCTCCCATCTTAAAAATTGCTTTTTTTTTTACAAGTAACATGAGTTACTGCAAAACGATCTTGAGAATGGGGTTTTTACAAAAACCAACAATACAAAGGAGGAACGTACCAAACTCGTTGTTCTTTAGAAAAACCAATGGAAACAGAAACGAAAACTGAAATCACTAAAACAAACGAGCTCAAAAGATGTTAGCTTTGAATATAGAGAAGAAGAACTCAAGATCTCTACATTTGCCATATCAAAACCATTAAACAGAGACAAAGAACATGAATCGATGAAAAAAGAGATTAAAATGAAAATTAGTAGGTGAGAATCAGAAATGAAGTTCAGATCTGATAAATCCAAGCTAAAAACACTAAACATTGAAACTAAAAGGTACCTAAACGCTAAAAGCAACTTTGACCAAATTATGAAGCCAGACTTCTCATTTCATTGCGAAAAATAAGAAACGAAGATCAGATCGATATCTCAAATCTTAAAATACGAAGTACTGAAAAGTAAATCACCAGATCTACTCAGCTGATTATACAAGAAAATCTACTCACCTGGTTCTTCACCCAATCCCACCTCACCAAAACCCTAACCCAATCTCAGAGGAATCTATGAAAGATCTGAAGCCGAAAACCCTATCCCAATCTCACCTGGTCCTTGATTTTTGGCCGCCAAAATCTTCAACTGTTGAGCAGGAAGAGCCGAATCTGCTAATTCTTCAGTCAAATCTCGATCTATCAGATCTTCTTCTGACGGATCTAGTAGAAGAAATAGGAAATGGAAGAGGGGCTCGTTGAGGTCTAAAAGAAGAACGAGAAAAGAGGAGATCGAAAAGGGGCCCATCGAGATCTTAGGGATAGGAGACTTGTAGGGGCGGAATAAGAAAGCCCCACTAAACAAAGTAATTAAAGGCGGGTTTGCGAAAAAAAAAAATCGTCGATGGTTGTGACTGAAGGATATAGCGGCGGTTTATGAAAACCGTTGCTAAAACCGTCGCTAAATATCAATCACCTCTAAAAATCCATTTAGTTCTTTCCAACTCTACCCTCCCCATGATTGGCATGACCCCTAGTGGGCACCATAAACTAGCTCTCATCATAATATCTCCCTCTCTGGGTGTGGACATTCAGTAAGAGGAGGTGATTGTAGTAGCAAATAGCAACGGAGCCTCCGTTTCATTCAACACCTTGCAGTTTAAAGAGGCTTCAATACAGGACTGAGAAATGAGGCAGCTCTGCAGCAACTCAATGAAGATTCATTAGCAGTGTGGTCCTTTCGGTTTCAATATTTGGGTCTGTGACTGCTATCGTTTTGTTTTGTTTTGGTTTGTTTATATTCTTTGTTAGGAGCTTTTTTCCAGCAAAGAAAAGATAGCAGCCTGCCTTGTGACCCCAAATTGGAATTTCTGGACACATTCCACATGGTCTACTGTTTTGACTGACCACTTTACTGAGCCTTTTTTCTGTCATTCAAGACCCAACAAAAGTAATTTTTCTGCCAGTTGCATATCTATTGTTAGAACCCATGTGATGCGATTGCCATTGGAAACTGAGTCTGGACAAGAAAGCACAGGCGGGAGAGAGAGAGAGAGATGCCTTGGCCAAGTATAGCCTAATTTTGGCTGGTTTGCATCTTTTAAGGCCCATAAGTTTATTTCCAATGCCTAATTTATCAATAACAAGCTCTCTAGATTGGTTTGCCCTGTCACACAGAAAAATTGGTCATGTCTCAAAATAAATGGACAAAATATCTCATTCCATGGATAAATCTTATACTAGGATATTAACTAGATCCTATGCCACCATGCCATCTACAATCTGGGTTATATTAATCTAGATCATTAGTCAATTCTCTATTTCTCTCATTATCGAACGATCTACAAGATTTTGGATAAGCACCAAGTTCACAAAATGGTGTAGAATCTTGGTTTGTGACATAAGTTAATGGAATTATCTAAATTGCACTTGAGTATAGGATTGGAACATGAGCACGATCATGTCAATGACATGCATCTTAGATATAAAACCTGGCCCAGTTGTAAGCTAAAAGAGATTTTTGTAGCTACAGTAGAAATGCAACAATATGAAGTATGAACCATCTCATCCTCACTCTAGTGAACGAGGAGCACTGACATCATGTGAACCGCAACCCATGAACCATGAACCGCAAATTGTGATCCAACAATCCTAGTTAACTTTGTTTTGCAAGACTCCCCAAATTTATCACTCTTCAAGGCTGCTACTGGACCAAGACAAGACTCAGGTCTTGGTTATAGTATATGCAACCATACCCAAATTTAAATTAAAGTCCCCCAACCTGTATCTAGGCCTGAATTAAAGTCTAAACAAGATCCTAATTGTAGGTGCAGAAAATAATGACCCACAATAACTGGGGAGCCTTAGAGGACTTATCCAACGATGGTGGTGACTGGTTACCGTCCGAAAGCCTGAAAGAGAAGAACACACGGTCAGAGGACCCTGGCCTGGGCGGCGCAAGGCTCTCCGATGCCAAAGTCAGTGAAGGAACTGGAACGATGGAAGGAGAGGAGGAAGAAAGGCAGAGTAACAGCTCTTAAGTATGTATATTGCGTACCTTGCATGTGAAATGCAGTCCTTTTTATAGACGATTTGGAAGATATCTTGGACGATATCTTGGCATGGGTCTCATGATTCGACTGGGAAGTCATGATCAGCCCACGATGCAATTAAGGCGGTCCAATCCAGCCCACTCTGCATTAAATGCGCGTCGGATCAGCCCACGTCGCATTTAATGCACGTCTTGTTGGGCCAGATCGTGTTAGACGCCTTTGGCGGTAGGGGTACCATCGGATCTGCCCTCGGGCCCTGCCCCGATGTGGCCTCAGCCGCTGGATGCTGCCATGTCAGTGATCTGGCGAAGATTGTGAGCGGCTGGATGTCGCATCTGTCTTGCTAGCTCGCGCCCCTACTCCTCCACGTGCTTGATGACGTGGAGGGGGCGAGGGGCGCAGGCGGAGGTTCTTTCTTACTTCGGCTTCCGTCCCGGCTCTTTTGGCCGGGGTGGAGCTCTCTGCCGAGATGGACACACGAGGTGGCCGAGCTCTGCGCCAGCGGTCCGGAACTGCTTGACTTCGGCCGGACCTCCTGTCCTGGCAGCCGGGGTGAGCCTGGTGCCACGTGGATGGCATGCGGTTGGCACGTGAGAGTGCTCAGACTCATCTGATGGCTGTGATTAGCGTAATCCTGTGGCTCTGGAAATCACCCCACACAATTGCCCCCTAGCTTTTGACCTCTTAAGCGCCCTGGCCTTTAGTGGTCGAAAGCTAGAAGACTCGTCTGGGGATGCGACGGTCATTGCCTGGTGTCGCTTCAACTGTCCTGAAGCAATGAATGCTCTGTCTTGTCTGTACTGGGAAGCGAGTCGACGGCTACACGCGTCGCCTCTTCACTGATTGCACTGTCTTATTGATGGAATGGGCGCAGATCGCGAAATCCGCCCTTTCGAATTTCGAAAGCGGCGCGCGCCGAGGGTTTGTTTTCCATAAAGAGGGTCGTCTCCTTCCCTTCTTGTTTCTGATTTCTTTTCGCCTTTGCCTTCATATGTGATTTCTGCTCTGCTGCTCGAGGTTTCTTCAAGCGAGGACGACCCTAGGGCGTGTCTGGACCTGTACTCGAGTCGCCCCTTCTGTCTCTGTAAGTTGCTTCGCGCCTCTGTGTAGCTTTTTCTTAGGGTTTCGTAACCTTTAGGGTTTATCTTTTGCTGTCTCCTTCTTCAGACATGGGCACCCCTAGGTTCAATCTAGATACCGAAGAGGGAATAGCTAGATTTAGGGCCGCTTTTGATATTCCGGAGCGAGTCCTGCTCAAGCCGGCGGACTCCGTCGACTATGCCACGATGCGCTGGTCCGGCGGCTGGATGCCGTTCCCGCTGATCTCCGTGATCGAGGGCGGGGTCAGATTCCCCTTGCACCCTTTACTTAGAGCTTGCCTCAGTACCTGGTCCCTTACCCCGTGCCAGCTGATGCCCAATGGCTATAAGGTCATCATGGGCACGGCGAAGCTGAATGAGATTCTGGGGACCGACTTAGGTGTCCATGATATCGAGGACACCTACGATATCTGCAAGGCCGGGGAAGGGAAATATTATCTCCGGGTGAAGCCGCAGCGAAGAGGCTTCGTCCTGACCTTGGAAGATTCAAGTAAGAATGCCGAAGAAGCCTTTTTCTGCGTTTCGGGGGACTGGGAGTTCGGCGTTGGCGAAAGTAGGAGGTTATCGGTCCCGCGCCGCCCCGGGACAGTCCCAAGTAAACACCGCTCCTTTTCATTCATCTTCTTTGCTCGATTTCGACGATGCCGAACTGACTCCTTCATTATTTGTTATGCAGAGGCAGGTGCGAGACGACGCCGAGCTGCGAGTGAAGGCTGGAGGAGGAACCCCGACGACATCAACAAGGTTGAGAGGTACAAGGGGCACGAGACTAGGTCAGGTTGGAAGCTGCTCGGATACACGCCGAGATACCGCGGCCACTACCAGAGGACCGGGGTACCCGAGGTGGACGAAGCGCACCCTGATCGTCCAACCGTCTCCCTTGTTGTACCTGCCGGGATCCCCTTGAACGATCCTGCCGCTAGACGAGCTGCGTCTGGGTCCGAGGCGTCCACTTCCAGTTCGGAGCCGCCGAACCTGAGGCAGATAGTGGACGCTTACTCTTCTGATCAGGAAAAAGATATGGCGGGAAGGTCGAGGGAGCCAGTCATCAAGGATATAGCGGCCAAGTTCAGGCGGGGGTCTTCTTCCTCTGCGACGCCATCTTCTGCCAGCACCCGAGCAGCTTTGAGCTTGGGAGGTGCTGGCGACACTTCCGCTCCTACTTCCGCTCCTGCTCCTGCTCCTGCTTCGAATGCGGGAGTTCGGCGACGCTCGCCGGAGCGCCCGAGGGAGGGGTCCCCGCCCAGGAAGAAGTCCAAGGCGGGGGAGAAAGACTTGGGGGCCGAACAGCCTCCGAAGGGCAAAACCCCTGCGCGGGCCCCCGGAGTCAAGGCTCCAACTGAAAAGAGTGCACCGGCTGAGAAGAGTGCACCAGCTGAGAAGGGCGCGCCGGCAGCCGGGCCGTCCGGCGGTACGACTCGCGAGCGCACCATCTCGGCGGGGCAAGGATCCGGGTCGTCCTCCGGACCCCGAACTGCCCCAGCGCCATGGAGGCCGAGGATGGAAACGCAGCCCGGTAAGCCTCTGAACGTCGAGGATCGGCTGCTGGGGAACGCCGATGTCATCGGGGCTCTCGCCAAGGTCTGCGCTCTGCCGCGGGATATGGAGTCGCACGAGAGGTTCAATAACGAGAGCCTGATGGTCTCGGCGATTCAGGCTAACCTCCTGGTAAGTGCTTTCAGTGTTTTCCTTCCAAGTAATTTGGCTCGACTGCCCCAGCTTGACTCATCTTTCTCCATTTGCAGAACGTGCAGAGGCTCCTGACCGTGGTGGGGCGGAGTGATAGGAACGCTGCACGGGTCACTCAGCTGGAGTCCGAGAGGGACAAGCTGAAGAAGGAGCTGGAGGAGCTGCAGGCAGGAATGGAGGGGATGAAGAAGGCCAGCGCTGAGGAGGCTGCTCGGCTGGCGTCGGCTCTGGCTGGTGTCGCCGAACTTACGGCGAAGACCAACCAGTTGAAGGGCGAGGTCTGGGCAAGGAACAAGAAGACCGCCGAGCTGGAGTCGGAGTTGGCCAGATTAAAGGCTGAATCGACGGCTGAGGGGACGAGGCTGCGCGGGGAAGTGCTGGCTGGGCGAGCCGAAACAGCGAAATTGAAGACGGCGAACGCCGAGCTGGAGAAAGAGAAGGCCTCTCTTCTGTCCGAGGCCCAGTCCGCCTTCCAGGATGGGGTGGATCACGCCACCGAGCTATATGAGAAGCAGGTGGAGGAGATCACCGTCATCCTGTTCGAGGAAGGATGCCTGGCCGCACTGAGACGTGCGGGGGTCCCCGAAGATCACCCTGTCTACCGGGACCTGCCGAAGTACTCGGACCCGGCTCTTGAGCCGAGCTCCGCTCCTGCAGTCGAAAGTGCCCCAGTTGAAGCTCCTGCAGTTGCTCCTGCTGCTGACGACGCTCCCGTTGCCCCGGTCTCGAGCGACGCCCCGGCCGTGCCTCAAGGTGATGCCTCCTCTGCCCCTGCTTCGGCTGAGGTACCAGTTGAAGCCCCTTCTGCCAGTGACGCTCCAAGCAAGGTCATGGTTTCGGCCGAAGCTACTGGTTCGGCAGATATGGTGATCGACCTGGTGGAGTCGCCGAAACCACAGTAGTTTGTAATATTTTTGCCTTCTGCCTTGTAATACTTTTCTATTATCAATGAAAAACGGGCTCCTTTACTTGAATGTTTCCTCTCTTTTGTTTTTGGATGTGATATTGAATAGCATTGAATGCCTTTACTGCGACGCATGACCATCGAGGTAGAGAGAGTCACACGGTCTTCATAGCTGTCTGTGCCGATTCTCCGTATTCTGGAGATCATAAATAGCAGTAAACATGGTGTTACTGCCGACGAGGGAAACGGGCGGATGTCTCCACGTGGCGCCCTAGGGATCGCTGGTCATCAGTCGTGCACCCCAAATAATGCGTGGGAGACTTTGCCCCTTAACTTCCTTCGGAGATTGAGCCCTTCTTCTTCCTATAAGTAGGGACGATAGGCTCGCCATGGGCGACGAAAAGAACAGAACGTTAGGATAGTTTAAATCACGCAGACATAGGAGCCATGCCCAGCGGGTGTTCAGAGGCAATTGATCCGGGGGGAACCCCTGCGCCTGCGGGTGGCTTTCTCCAAGGGGGGAAGCCCATCGTGGTCTGCGCACTCTCTGAAGGAACTCCCCGTGGACCACGCGCTCTCTGAACGCGGGTTCATGGCCGACCGTCCCTGGTCAGGTTGCAGGGGAATCCTCTGCAACTGCGGGATGGTCGGGTCCTGGGTGTCTGCCGATCCTGCAGGGTCCTGGGTCGCATCGAGCTCCCTGCGAGCCCCTGCGAGCCCCTTGCGCCGTGTCAGGATGGTAAGACTAAGGGTGGAGTTGAGGCCCGCTGGACCTGGGGGCTCTTCAAGCTTTGGTCTCACTGACCGAAGGGTGTTGAAGAGCTCGGCGAGGTCCAGGGCCTCCGAACTGGAGGGGCTCTGCAATCGCTTTGGTCTGACCAACCAAAGTGTATTATAGAGCTCTGTGAAATTCAGGATCACTCAGAACCTCCAGTCCATGATCCGGCATCTTGGAGTCTGCAGCCCGAAGAGTCGGTGAAGATCAGAGCCTCCCAGCTTTTCTTTATTTTCTGTTTTTAGAGGACTGCGATCCTCCTTTCTGTATCTTTCTTTCCTGTTCTGTAACTCTTGTAATAAAGCAATTTTCAATAAAAAGGAAGAACTTTGTGACCACTTATACTGTGTACACTGCTTTTGCGTTCTCTTTTACTTTCCTTGAATTGTTCTGGAACACTTGTGTTTTTGTGTTGCTTTTCTGTGTTTGAGTGCTGGCCCAGCTCTTTCTTTCTGAGATACTGACCTTGGCCGAAATGGCTGGCTTTGGAAAATGACCATGGCCGAGATGATCTGCTTTCGCCGAGGCGGATTTATCATTTCTGCTGACCTCGGCCATGAGAGCATGAGTTCGGCACTTGTAGAGTTTAGGAATTCGGCCGAGTGTTCGAACTCGAGGCCTCCTTCCAGGGCTACGAACCTTTGTAGAATGGGATAAATCCCAGAGTTTAGGAATTCGGCCGAGTGTCCGAACTCGAGGCCTCCTTCCCGGGCTACGAACCCTTATAGAATGGGATAAATCCCTGAGTTTAGGAATTCGGCCGAGTGTCGAACTCGAGGCCTCCTTCCAGGGCTACGAACCCTTGTAGAATGGGATAAATCCCTGAGTTTAGGAATTCGGCCGAGTGTTCGAACTCGAGGCCTCCTTCCAGGGCTACGAACCCTTGTAGAATGGGATAAATCCCTGAGTTTAGGAATTCGGCCGAGTGTTCGAACTCGAGGCCTCCTTCCAGGGCTACGAACCCTTGTAGAATGGGATAAATCCCTGAGTTTAGGAATTCGGCCGAGTGTTCGAACTCGAGGCCTCCTTCCAGGGCTACGAATCCTTGTAGAATGGGATAAATCCCAGAGTTTAGGAATTCGGCCGAGTGTCCGAACTCGAGGCCTCCTTCCAGGGCTACGAACCCTTGTAGAATGGGATAATCCCAGAGTTTAGGAATTCGGCCGAGTGTCCGAACTCGAGGCCTCCTTCCAGGGCTACGAACCCTTGTAAAATGGGATAAATCCCAGAGTTTAGGAATTCGGCCGAGTATCCGAACTCGAGGCCTCCTTCCAGGGCTACGAACCCTTGTAGAATGGGATAAATCCCAGAGTTTAGGAATTCGGCCGAGTGTTCGAACTCGAGGCCTCCTTCCAGGGCTACGAACCCTTGTAGAATGGGATAAATCCCAAAGTTTAGGAATTCGGCCGAGTGTCCGAACTCGAGGCCTCCTTCCAGGGCTACGAACCCTTGGCGTTGCCGGAGTCAGTGAAAGACGATAGATTGAAGACAAGGTGAAAAGCTGCTTTCATTGATTCAGGATTCATTACATCTTTAGAAATAGAATTTCTTTAGGTGGGATGCATTCCACGGTCTCGGCAGCGGCTTGCCTTCTAAGTCTTCGAGCTTGTAGGCTGATTTCCCTGCTAGTGAGACCACCCTGAATGGGCCATGCCAGTTCGGAGCAAGCTTCCCTTCGTTTGGTTCTTTGTCAGCTGGCAGGGCCTTCTTTAGAACTAGCTCGCCCACTGAGAATCTCCTTTCCCTGACGTTTTGATTGTATGCCCTGGCTAACCGCTGCTGATAGTCGGTCAGTCGCAGGGCTGCTGCTTCCCGTCGCTCGTCTGCCAGCTCCAGCTCCATCGCCAGGTTTGTGTCGTTTCGGCCATGGTCGACCAACTCTGTCCTCAGGGTGGGAAGGCCGATCTCTAAAGGAATGACCGCCTCCATCCCGTAGGCCAGAGAGAAAGGTGTTGCCGAGGTGGATCTCCTTGGAGTCGTTCTGTATGCCCATAGCATGCTCGGAAGCTCCTCTATCCATCTTCCCTTTGCCTTGTCTAGTCGCTTCTTCAGGCCGTCCAGGATCACTTTGTTAGAGATTTCTGCCTGGCCATTACTCTGTGGGTATGCCGGAGTGGAGTAATGGTTCTTGATCCCGTGCTCTTGGCAGAAGTCTTTGAAGGATTTGGAGTCGAACTGAGTCCCGTTGTCCGAAATCAGAGTCCGGGGGATGCCGAACCTCGTTAGGATGTTTTTCCAAACGAAGTTCCTGGAGTCCCTGTCAGTGATTGAGGACAACGGTTCAGCTTCTATCCACTTTGTGAAGTAGTCTGTGGCGACTATCAGCCATCTCTTGTTTCCTGGAGCTCGGTGAAGAGGCCCCACAATGTCCAGGCCCCATTGAGCAAAGGGCCATGGGCTAGTGAGGGGACTCAGATCTTGAGCTGGCTGGTGGAGAGAGTGGGAGAACTTCCGGCACTTCTCGCACTTCCTGGCGTACACCTGCGTGTCCTTCTGCATGTAGGGCCACCAGTAACCCTGGCTTATTGCTCTGTAAGCCAGTGATCGGCCTCCTATGTGACTGCCGCAGATTCCTTCGTGGATCTCATACAGGAAGTCGTCCACTTTGCTCGGATGGACGCACTGGAGATATGGACCTGTGAAGGATTTCCTGTAGAGTTTGCCTTCGGGAGAGAGCCAGAATCGAGCTGCCTTGAGTCTGATCCGGTGAGCTTCAGCCTTGTCCTCGGGGAGCCGGTCATCCTTCAAGTAGGCGATGATTGGATCCATCCAGCTTGGGCCGAGATCAGCACAGAGGACAAGCCGAGATGAATGGAGTTCTAAGCTTGACCTTGATACTGACCCAACCTCGATGGTCCTTTTCTTCTCTGCTTCGACGGCGGAGGCCAGGTTTGCAAGCGCATCTGCGTGCGTGTTGGTATTTCGGGATATTTGCCTGACCTCGACTTTCTGGAAATGAGACAGCAGTTTTTTCACAAGGGCTAAGTAGGCCGCCATCCTGTCGTCCCTGACCTGGTAGTCTCCGGCGAGCTGGCTCGTTACCAGTTGGGAATCGCTGAAGATCACCAGGTGTTGGGCTCCGAGGATTTGGGCACTGTTCAATCCTGCTATCAGCGCTTCATATTCTGCTTCATTGTTTGTCGCTTTGAAGTCGAGGGTGAAAGCCTGCTCTATGACCAGACCCTCTAGTGATTGGAGGACTATGCCGGCGCCAGCTCTCTTGGAGGTGGACGACCCGTCGACAAAGATCTTCCATGCCATGGTGGGAGGCTGCTCGACCTCAGTCAGCTCTGGCTCGTGCCCTGCGCCCCCCAGTGCCGTGCCGAGCTGGGTCGGAGCCGGGTTGGGGGAGACGAATTCGACAATGAAGTCTGCCAGAATCTGGGCTTTGATCGCAGTTCGGGGACGGTACTGTATATCATACTGCCCCAGTTCAACTGCCCACTTTGATATTCGCCCTGAAAAGTCAGCCTTTTTGAACACTGAACGGAGTGGGTGCTCCGTGATCACTACAATGGTGTGGGATTGGAAATAATGGGAGAGCTTGCGAGAGGCGCTGACGAGGGCCAGCGCAAGCTTCTCCAACAGAAGGTATCTGGTCTCGGCATCAAGCAGTGTCTTACTCGTATAATAAATTGGTTTTTGAATTCCCTCGTCCTCCCTGATGAGGACGGAGCTCACTGCGTGATTCGAGACCGCAAGATACAAATAAAGAGTCTCCCCCGAAGCTGGGGTGGAGAGCAAGGGTGGTGACATTAGATAAGTTTTGAGCGCGGCCAATGCCTGGTCGCACTCGGGGGTCCACTGGAATTTCAAGTTTTTCTTTAGAAGCTGAAAGAAAGGCCTGCACTTATCTGTTGACCGGCTGATGAAGCGATTGAGTGCTGCAGCCATTCCTGTGAGCTTCTGTACTTCCTTCGTGGTAGAGGGGCTCTGAATGCTCTGGATCGCGGTGATCTGGTCCGGATTAGCCTCTATCTCCCTCCGCGATACTAAGCTGCCGAGGAACTTGCCAGAGGCTACGCCGAAGGCGCACTTGGAAGCGTTTAGCTTGAGCTTGTACGCGCGAAGGATGTCGAAGACTTGGCCGAGATCCGCCAGATGGTCGCCGGAGTGCACTGATTTGACGACCATGTCGTCGATGTACACCTCAACCGTCCGGCCGAGCTGAGCATGGAACATTTTTGTGACGAGGTGCTGATAGGTCGCCCCCGCGTTTTTTAGCCCGAAGGGCATCACCTTGTAGCAGTAAGTGCCGCGGGGGGTTATGAATGACGTTTTCTCCTCGTCAGGCTCGTAGAGCGGGATCTGGTGGTAGCCTCTGTAGGCGTCGAGGAAGCTCATTCGGTCGTGACCGGCGGTGGCGTCGATCAGTTGGTCAATCTTCGGAAGGGGGAAACTATCTTTAGGGCAGGCCCTGTTCAAGTCCGTGAAATCCACGCATACCCTCCACTTGCCAGTTTTCTTCTTGACCACCACCGTGTTGGACAGCCATACCGGGTACTGGACTTCCCGGATGGCTCCTGCCTTTAGCAGGTTGTCGACCTCTTCGACGACCGCATCTGTCTGCTGCAGTCCTGTCCTACGGGCCCTCTGCACTACCGGCTTGTGATCGGGGTCCACATTCAGCTTGTGGCACATGACCTCAGGGTCGACCCCAGGCATTTCGCTTGGGGTCCAAGTGAAGACGTCGACGTTCTGCATCAGGAACCGTGAGAGTTCGGCCCTTTCTTCGTCTGGTAGCTGGGTGCCAACCAGGAAGAACCTGTCTGGGTCTGCCGAGCTCAGCCTTACCTCGGCCAGGTCTTTGATGCTCTTCTTCTCGGGATCACGGCCGATTTCATCTAGGCCTCTTTCGAACTCGGCGAGGTTGACGCGCTCTGGTTCCTTCACCGCGGGGACTGCGGCCAGCACGCACTGCCTGGCTTGCTGCTGATCTCCCTCCACCGTGACCACTTCCAACTTGCCCTCCTTGTTCTCAAGGACGAACTTCAGCTTCTGGTGGAGGGAAGAAGGGACTGCTTCTAACTTGTGGAGCCACGTTCTGCCCAAAATGACGTTGTAGGGAGAAGGGGCATCCACGACCAGGAAGTCGGCCGATACGGAAGCTCCGCCGACCCGGGTTTCCAGGGTGATCCTGCCCTTGGGGTAGACTGGCATGGCGGACAACCCTAGTATGGGTGCACGGACCTCCGTGAGGTCTGCTTCCGAGAGGTTCATCTTCTTGAAGCAGTCGTAGTAGAGGACCTCGGAGGAGCTGCCAGAGTCGACGAGGATCCTCTTCACTGTGAAGTCTCTCAGCTTCATTGTGAGGAGCAGGGGGTCGTTGTGAGGGAGCTGGATCCCCTCTAGGTCTCTGTTGGAGAACGAGATGGCGGGTCGTTCGCGGCGGGCTCTCTTGGATGCCGGAGCGAGCTCGGCTTTCATCACTTCCTTCCCGTGCGAAGCCCGCCTGGCTTCGGCGCGGGTCTGGGAGCTGCCCCGAGACGAGGGAGCGGGGGCTGAGGACGCCAGATGGATCACGTTAATGATCTTCTCTGAATCCTCACTGTCTGGATCCTGGGCTGCGCTCTGGTGAACTCGGCCCTCGCTGCCGCCGGCGTCTCCTGCCTTGACGAACTCTGGAATGTGGCCCTCCTCGGCCAGCTTCTCCAGGTACCACTGCAAAGGCTTGCAGTCCTCGGTCCTGTGCCCGTTACCCCTGTGGAAGGAGCAGTAGAGCTTGCTTCGGCTGCCGGAGGTGGGCTCGTGCTTCAAAGGCAGAGGCCACTTGAAAAACGGCTTGGTCTTTATCTTGCCCAGGATGCGGTATATCGGCTCCTTGAAGACGACGTTGACGCTCTGACTGGCGCTGGGGGGAGGTCTGGGCTTCCAGGCGCCCCCAGATCTGGACGACGCAGGCTTCACCGAATTGGAGACCCAGGCCTGCTTGGGCTCCTGCTTCTGGAAGGATCTCCCGCCTCTCTGCCGAGGCTGGCTGCTCTTCTGCTCGGGCTCCGGACGCCCGTCCTCTTCCCTGGCTCGGATCTCATCTTCCTCCCGGGCGACGAAGCGCTTTACCCGGGACATCAACGCTGGCATGGACTCTGGGGGGTCCCCGACCAAGTCCTTTCGAAGGTCGTGACCGGGGATCAGGGCATGTTGGAAGGCGTAGATTGCTATCTCCTCCCTGGTGCCCTCGATCTGGCTGTAAACCGCCCAGTATCGTTGGGCGAACTTGGCGAGGGTCTCACCCTGTTTCATTCTCAGGGCGAGGAGGTCCCCTTCTTTCTTGGGGACGACGGTATAAGCTTGGAACTTCTTTAAGAAGGAGAGCTGGAGCTCCTTCCAACTGGAAACTGACTTCTCTGGGAGAGAACAGAACCATTTCAGGGGGAGGTCACCCAAACTGGAGGAGAAGATTTTGCAGTTCAGGTGACCCTCATTCCCCCAGATGGACATCTTCTGGGAGAAGTGTCGAAGGTGAGCGGATGGGTCGGACAGTCCGTCGTAGGGGACGAACCGCGGGACGGAGAACTTTCTGGGCAAGGGGGTGCGCTCGATCTCTTTTGTAAAGGGTGAGCCCCCCAAATCGGTGTGGCCACAGATCTGCTTCTGGTCCCGCACGTCCAGGTTGTGCTGAAGAGCTAGCCTGACGCGTTTGTCGAACCGCTCCTGCTCGTCGTCTTTCTCTGGAGTCTGGGCTCTTGGCTTTCGCTTGGAGTGGTTCGGGCTACGATGGCTATGAGTTCGGCCATCGCGGCTATGATGACTCCGGCTGTTGCTCGAGCCTTCGTCACGAATCTGGCTCCGCTTATGGTCCAGATGGTTTCTGAGATCCTCGCGGGGAGGCTGGGCTGCCCTGCTGGGGGCGTCCCTCTTCTTCCCTTGAGGCTCAGAGACCTGCCTCAAGGAGGCGGTTTGCGCTGCCCTCAGCTGCTGCTGGAGCTCGCGAATCAGTTGCTCTTGCCTCTGGAGGAGGGCAGTTTGGGCTGCGACAACTCCTCCAGTGGCAGGGGGTTGAGCGTGGCGCGTCTCTCCTACGGCCACGGCTTTGTCCTTGCGAGGACGCTCATGCCGACGCTCATCGCGTCGGGGTGGCATGACTTCTTCTGCTGAGATCGAGGTCTCGAGTCCTTCTTGAAGGGGGACCTCGATAAAAAGCTGCGAGCCTAAGCGGCCCTCACCTGCGGATGTGCCATGTACCGTGCGGGACCGCCCCTGAGGAGGGACGTCCGCCGACGGTGGTGGCAGTTCGAGCGCTGCTCTCGAGGACTCTACGCCCTTCCTAGCTTTCGGAGGCATGGCTTCTGGGAGATTGAGGTTGAGAAGGTTGGGAAGGTTTGGGAAGGTTGGGATATTACTTTCCCACAGACGGCGCCAATTGTAGGTGCAGAAAATAATGACCCACAATAACTGGGGAGCCTTAGAGGACTTATCCAACGATGGTGGTGACTGGGTACCGTCCGAAAGCCTGAAAGAGAAGAACACACGGTCAGAGGACCCTGGCCTGGGCGGCGCAAGGCTCTCCGATGCCAAAGTCAGTGAAGGAACTGGAACGATGGAAGGAGAGGAGGAAGAGAGGTAGAGTAACAGCTCTTAAGTATGTATATTGCGTACCTTGCATGTGAAATGCAGTCCTTTTTATAGACGATTTGGAAGATATCTTGGACGATATCTTGGCATGGGTCTCGTGATTTGACTGGGAAGTCATGATCAGCCCACGATGCAATTAAGGCGGTCCAATCCAGCCCACTCTGCATTAAATGCGCGTCGGATCAGCCCACGTCGCATTTAATGCACGTCTTGTTGGGCCAGATCGTGTCAGACGCCTTTGGCGGTAGGGGTACCATCGGATCTGCCCTCGGGCCCTGCCCCGATGTGGCCTCAGCCGCTGGATGCCGCCATGTCAGTGATCTGGCGAAGATTGTGAGCGGCTGGATGTCGCATCTGTCTTGCTAGCTCGCGCCCCTACTCCTCCACGTGCTTGATGACGTGGAGGGGGCGAGGGGCGCAAGCGGAGGTTCTTTCTTACTTCGGCTTCCGTCCCGGCTCTTTTGGCCGGGGTGGAGCTCTCTGCCGAGATGGACACACGAGGTGGCCGAGCTCGGCGCCAGCGGTCCGGAACTGCTTGACTTCGGCCGGACCTCCTGTCCTGGCAGCCGGGGTGAGCCTGGTGCCACGTGGATGGCATGCGGTTGGCACGTGAGAGTGCTCAGACTCATCTGATGGCTGTGATTAGTGTAATCCTGTGGCTCTGGAAATCTCCCCACACACTAATCAAGACCCAAATACTCATACAATGCACTTAATATACTTACACATAGACATATGACATAATTGTGGCATCAGACATACATGTCCTTTGGCATTAAATCCATGATACTAGGCCCGAACAAAGACCTCAACTATTTGAGTATGATTTCCAAATATTATTCCCAAATTTGATATGTAAGTTGACCCCACTTGGATCTTTCAATCCCCCTTGTCCCATGACCAGTAGGGTCTCACGATGGGCCCCAATAGGCGGTCCTTACGGTTCGGAACGCCCATTGGGGCCCACCTCATGATCAATCCAAATTGACCACTCATTCATAACCCCCTTATAGGCAATGAATCCCATGAATTTGCATGGATTCGGATGAACTAGACCGTTGGATTGAGGGTCAATAAATTTTTTTTTTGTTATAAAGCTATTAAACTTGTGGACGTTGGATGAAAGGGTTAGAAATATTAGATTGACATCAAATTTGATATGTAAGTTGACCCCACTTAGATCTTTCAATCCCCCTTGTTCCATGACCAGTAGGGTCTCACGGTGGACCCCAATAGGCGGTCCTTACGGTAAACCGTAAGGACGGTCCTTACAGGACCGCCTCCCTTGCACTTAAGAGGTGGGGCTGACTGGGGATGAGACCCACTGGGGATCCCTTCATCTAGTTGGCGCCTTGCTATGTACAAAATACGGCAAACAAGTTTTTCCCTTTTAAAAATTGTCTTGTCAATCCAATGGTGCAGTCCATTTAAATGGGTGTAAATTAAAAAATTAAAAAAGACCAGTGTTATTGTGGAGGATCCCATGTGTGTGGTCTTTTCAAAAGGACCATAGGGTGGGACCCACTATGACGTGTGCACAGGTGTGCAAGAAAAAAATGTGTGCATAAGATAACTTCTTGGGTCCCAACCGGGGATTCATCTTCTTGGGTCTCAAACTCATGGATGTGTACCCATACAAAGACCCCAATTAATTCAATTCTTGCACCCATACCTGTAAGACCCCGACCCCCAATTTCTCTGTTTAGTATTATTTTAATCGTGGTTAAGCTTTTAAAGCGAGATTTGAGTTGGTTTGACTTTGTCTTTGAATTCGACTAGATTTTTCATAGCCTTGGAGATTTGAGGACCGTTGACCTTGGTTTGACCCGGACCATATGATTTGTATTTTTGTGAGAAATTATTCTTATTTTGGAAAATTACAAATTTTGTTTCTTTCGTCTCATTTTATTAAGTTTAACAACTTTCATGTTTTAACCATTTTGATTTGATGATCAGAAAATACGTTTTTCAAGAAAAAGGGCAAAATTGACCTTTCACACTAAATTTGTACTTAAATTTCAAAAATTTCAGAATTTGGGGAAAATAGACTTTTTGGAAAGTAAATATTTTGTTGATCAACTTTGTCTTCTTCGTCGATCTCATTCAGGGCCCACAAATATTAGTTTCAGCCTTTGTAATGTGGGGGCCCATGGGGCCCAGCCCACTTAACCCTTTATAAAACCACAATGGGTTCTTCTCTTTCCCCATTCTTCATTTTCCTGCAACAAGAGGGGAGCCTAGGGTTTTCTCCCAGCACTTTCTCTCTCCTCTTTGAAACCCCTCATCTTGAGTGCTAAATGGAGGGTTGATCTCCCAATCTTCTTCTTCTCTCTCTTGGCTTTCCAAAGACACCATTTTCTAAAGATTTGAGTTAGGAGAGACCACTTTTCCAAGCTCTTCTTCCTTGTTTGAGCTTCAAAAATGTTAGCAATGGATTTCTTTCTTCAAATCTTGGTTTTCCAAACCATTTAGAATGTTTTTGTAATATATTCAAAGAGTTTTCATGGAGATTTGAAAATGGTTGGTTTCTAGGGCTTCTTCTTGAGCTATTTTTTGGGGTTTTGTGATTTTGGAGCTTGGGACTATAAGAGGACCATCTTAGAGTGATTTGCATCTCCTCTTGACCCAAGGCAAGTGAATATTCAGTTAATTTGATGGTTTTATGCAATATGAGAAATTTCTTGGTATTTCCACTTTTAATATGTCTTATTATGATTCACCTTGAAATGATTTAGTATGGATTTATGCTTTCTCTCTTTAAGACATTGTTTTACCATAATATATGTATGTTTTGCTTTTGGAATGATTCATCTTGAACCAACCTTTATGTTTAAGGAACCTCATATCTTGATGGATGAAAGAAATTTATGTTTATGTTTGATTTCTTTGATGGAAATGAAATGGAATTAGTATATCAAGGATTTGAAGGAATTTTGTTGAGGCCAAGAGAGGTCCATTTTTATGTGAAATATGTATGGAAGAGAAAGGATGGAAAGAAAATCAAAGAAGAAGAAGAAGAGAGTGCAAATCTGCACTCGGAATCGGACCCAGCAGAACTGGGCCGCTCGAGCGAGCCCATGGTCCGCTCAAGCGGACCAGGTTCTGTTAGGGGTCCGCTCGAGCGAACCCTAGGCCGCTCGAGCGGACCTAGGCCCAGTCCAGGGCCTTTTAAGGCCTGAATTGTGGGCTGTTTTCAGCCCATTTGCTTGGGCTGTTTCCCACTTGTTTCAGGGTCTTTTCCATCCCATCTCCCTCCATTTGTTTGAGGCCCATTTAGCCTCTAATGATGTATGGAAGCCCATGAAAGTTTGGGGTAAATTGTGATACTTGGAAAATTGTGAAATGGGAATGAGAACAATGAGAGAATGAATATATGTGGAATTACCCGGGAATCTTTCAAGTCTCAATGCACACTTTGTCATTTTAAATGTTGTGAATTTTCATTGGTATCAAACATATTCTTTTATTAATCAATGTTTAAAAGTTAAGTGTGTATTGAGATAGTTCCTTGGTAAGTCATTAAGTCATTCTATATTATTCTATTCCATTCCAGATCAGAAATGTATATGTATTCTTCGGTAAACTAATTTGAATAGCATCGGTGATTTGATATAGAATCATGTGGTTTTCCATGTTCGAAAGGATTGATCGTATGATTCTTATACAAATTACTTTGATGTGTATTTGAGTGGTTTACCATGGAAATTTGTATGTTTTCTTCGAATCGATTTGGAAGGAGATTTGAGTGGTTCGCCACATTCGGAAATACATCGATAGGACTATTATTTTGAAAATAAAACCTCGAGGCAAGATGGGCCAGAGCTTTATAGTGCAAGCCCATGAGCCAAAGGGACTAGTATTTTGAGAATAAAACCTCGAGGCGAGATGGAGCTAGAGCCTTGTAGTGTGAGCCCATGAGCCAAAGGGATCATTATTTTGATTTGTATTGGTTCAGGTTTTAAAAACTAAAGGCACCACTAGGCTTAGGTCATCTTGTCAGGCTGATCACCCAGCTTGGGATCTTTAATTTGTCTGCCAGCTGCAGCTTGGACTCTATCTGTACCGACCATGGCAACGGTTTTGATCTACCGGTCCCACTTGTATGTGGCTACGGTTCTGATTCTATTTCCGGTCCCACGTGTAGTGGCTACGGTTCTGTCAATAACGACTTCGTTCGTTCCGGTCCCACGAGTAGTAGCTACGGTTCTGTCTGCTCTTGTTACTTCGGTAATAGGAGAATATAGCTATGTGTGGTTTGCCAATGTTTTTATCGAATGCCATTGATTTATTTGATCATCATCAAATTATTAATTGATTAGTGTTTTATTCGATTGCCATTGATTTATTCGTTTACCATTATTAAAGTGTTTACTTGACTACATTGGTTATTCATATATGCCCAAACTTTAAATGTATCAGATTTGATTTTATATAATTTTTATAAATGTTCACCACCATATTACTTGTTTATTTGCTTGCCAGACCGTCGTGTCTGACCCTGTTTGTTTGGTGCCAGATTTCTCTCCTACTGTTTTTAGGTGTTTGATCGGAGGAGGCTGTTGAGCCGCCGGTTTAACGCGAGAGGCTGCCTTTGATATCATCTAGATGTCAAGTTTGGCACCGGAATTCGTATCAAAATATTGGGGGTAGTATTTCTATTTAGTTGGATATTACTTTTTTTGTATAGCTTTATTAGCCTTTTTCTTGGGATTTATAATTAAGACACTTGTTAATTGTAATTTGATTATGTGGGAAATAAAAGTCATGTTACTACCAGCTCAGTATTCTTTGAATTATGATTTGTGTCGGTCTGCTTATATGATGGCTTTATGATATTGGTCGAGTGTGACACGGAATCCGATGGCCACGGACTCCGGGTCGCAACACCATGATTAGCTTCCGCGAAAATATATTCTGATCGTGATGGAATTTTTTTTATCCTCATTCACGCGGATCTTGGCAAATACAACAAAAATTTTAATAAATCCCAAAATTTCGCATCCCGAGGTCGGATCACTGCAGGGCCCGGTTTCGGGGTGTGACAATACCCGATTTTTCCAATTCCAGATCTCTCTCTCTCTCCACCAATCACCATGCACAGACACACCAAAGCATCCTACCAAGTACCAACTACCGAAGAAAAAAAAAAACATCTTTATCAATGAGCTTCATCCCCTAGTATAAGAAACAAACTCCAACACAACCTCAAGGATTTGATAATGATATTAACTATGAAAAAAATCTCCATTAGGCATTAACGCCATCAATTCATTTTCCATCACCATTTTATTAAAGCATTTCTTTGCCTAAAAGTCTTTCAAGTTGAAGACTTGAAACTTCATAAATTTAATTGAGAAGTTTAGAAGAAGAGAACAGGACAGGCCGAAGACTTGAATGATTTCATTCCCCTAAACGACACCTTAAGGCTGATGATATTTTTGAGTTCAATTTGTTATGCTAATGCTTGGATGCTTGCGAAATGATCGGTTAGACTCCATTTAGACATTTGGTGAATGTGCATGCATCCTCATGCGGCAGGCCCAGCATGATCACACCAGTTGGACAATTTGAAGCATTCTAGTGTTTCATTGGACCCCATGATTATCATCCAGTGGACCACACCACTGAGCCCTCTGATCAACCAAGTTGCAATGGATGGAGAGGTCATCAACCTTGGTGGGGCCCACCTCAAACCCATTAATCTGACCTACCAAACCAGAGGTGCTATTCTTGGGTTTCGTTGAGTCATATTATGTCAGGCTGAGTTTGGTTGGGTTGAAGCCCAACTGGTCCCAACCCAGCCAGCCGAATTTCAGCCCAGGACTTGGGTACTCTGGTTAGGGTTGGGCTCAACCCAAGTTGTGTCCTTGTGGATGCCCCAAGATTCATGCATAAGAACATTCATGCATGTGCACTTATAATCAACCCATGTGGAGGGATCCTTGACATTCAAAATCTTCAAATTTAAGGTCTGGGTTCAAAAGATTCTTGTGCCTGTCGATGCCAGTGTTGACAAATGGCTCATGTCAAGGTGTATTATATTGACCCAGGACATCAATACCTCCCAAATTCAAGGGATGGGTTATCCCTTGTATGATATATATTAAAAAATTAAAATTTATTTCTTTTTTTTTTAACCCACCTAAAGGACTGGGATCCAAAAAGAGTCCGTACACACGAGAAGGCAGCCCGCACAAACAGAAAAACGACAAACACAAGTGAAAAAGGAAACGACACAAGTGGAAAAAGAAGCCCACAAAATAAGTGGGAAGAGGTGACAAGACTCAGGATTCGAACCCTGGACATGTAAGTGAGGTATCTTAGAAATGATTTCAAACAATCCATAGAATTTTTTTTTAAAAATCAATTGTGTAGGCATCCATGTATACAACAATTCACTCAAAACAAGATTTAAATCTTATTTCGCTTTCTTTCTTAAGAAATCTTATTTTTGTTGTATAAAATGAGGAGCAGAAACATGGCAGAATAAGGAAACTTGCCTTTGGAGGCAACTATGTAGAAAGACATGGTGAAGAACCTATTTCAGTAGGAATCAAATAATTTAATAGCCATCATTGTTGAAAATTGTTTATAAAAGTATGATGGCTTGAGGTGGCAATTCAATGTGCTGATCCGGATAGGAAGATTTTCTCCTGAGCACATGCTTCCAGCTTTTATTATCTCCAAAGGTAGGACGGCCCCTGATTTTATCAGGTCCTACCGTGACAACAACACTGATATGAATGAAGAGCATAAGAGCACAGGAGTAAATCATCCAATCTCAATGAGACTTCCACATGAGAGATTATTGGACAAACTCGGCACAGGATTTTGAATCCCTGCAATCCATAAATTAAACCTGTCTAAATTAGGGTGGGGGACCAAAAGTCTAATCTATTGTAGGCCATCTGTTGTAGAAAGTTAAAAAGTGGAATTAAGTTATTCTTCTTTTTTCCGTATATTTCTCAAAATCTGTAAGAATCTAAGATATGAAACTAATGCATTGAGATTTATCATATTTATGATATTATTGAACGATTTATGTTTTTTGTGCTAGCTTAACATGACTCTTAAAGTCTATGAGGATCTAAGATATAGAAAACTTCACATCTTGAGTTTAACTGTTTATATGAGAATATCAAATGAATCACCATGAATTGGGCCCTCTCACAAAAGTGCAGAAAATCAAATCTATAGGGTTAGGCCTTTTTGTGTTTTGTACATATTCCTCAAAGAACTGTGAAGATTTTAAAATAGGAAACCAAAAGGCTTGGAGTTATATCAGTTCAACAAAAAGAATTGAATGGTCTAGATTGGAAATTCGAGGCCCATAGGACTACTAAAAATAGAAAGCACTAAATGGGATTTGATCCTGTGAGCCACTTGAAGGAAATGAGGTGGGAGGTGTACTGGCACTATTTTCCTGCAATTTTGATGTGGGAGATGTGAAATATTTTTTAAAAAACTTTTGTCTAAAAATGATCTTATTTACACGTAATTTTCACACCTCATTTACACATGTTATATGTCAATGAGCACAAATGACCCTTAAAATATAGTACAAATTCCAATGTACCTCTTATTATTTTAGGGACAAGATGGTAATATTGGTTTTAGTCATTAGAACTACAGCCAAACATTAAGGTTATTATAAACTAGTTTAAAGTAAATGCATTTTCATTTTCTTTCAAAATATTAGCTAGGTTGATCATTGACCATGATGATATTGCAGGTATTACCGGTTGATGATGCCAAAAATAGGTTTCGGACACCACCGGTCAAGTAATAAATGCTTGGTGAAAATGTAGTAAATAAATGAGAGAGAGAGGGGGAATTTATAGTGGTTCGGTCTGTATGACATACGTCCACTTTGAATATGGTGATCTTTGATTAATAAGGTGGATTACAAGCGAGAGAGAGAGAGAGTAAGATGTTCATTCATTGCCCCTCAAGTGATGAGGAGACCCTGAATTTATAACACTTCCCCAACAGATGGGATTCGAAAATAAAGCAACGCCTCTCTGGAGCCTGGAGCCTGGAGCCTCAGACGTGTCCTCGAGCAAGGCGGAGGGCCTGGAGCCTCAGACGTGTCCTCGAGGAACGAGCAAGGTGGAGGGCAGGTGAGATATTCTCCGCAGGAATTGGTAGAAGCGGGACTGCTTCCAAAGCGACGTAGATGCCTGCCTTGACTTGGTCACTCCGTGGATCTGGACCTGGGCTTCCCTGGTGGATTTGGATCTGGCTCATCATATTCTAGGCCACTTGGGCCTGACTCATCATTTGCCCCCAATGCCCTGCGCACAAAGAAGCTTTGAAAGGGGGGCATTTTGAAAAGAAGGAGATGAGCCTAAAGCTTGCTAAAAAGAATGCCCCAGACCCAAAGTTGGAGCAGAGGACAAGGTACCAAGCGGCCGATCTGCAGTTTGCTGTGCAGGCGGAGAGGAGGTGGTTGCGCCAACAGACAAAGCAAGCAGCAGGAGGCTGGGCGCCCGGAAGAGGCCTGGGCGGTCGACAGGCAGTCTGGGCGCCAGGAGCAAAGGTGCCAGGGAGCTGGGCGCCAGGGTGCTAGAGTGCTGGGCGCCAAGGTGCTAGGGTGCTGGGCGCCAGCAGGGAGCTGGGGTGCCAGGAGGATCTTTAGTATCCAGGAGCGGTTGAGGCCCGATTGTTGACATTCAATCTGGAAAGAGAGGCAGACTTCTTGCCTGCTTGAGAGCAGTGCAGAGACGAAGCGTTTTTTGCAACCCGCGAGAGGGCCGCTAAGCTGGATATATAGACTGCCTGTTTAAGAACAGTGCAGAGGCCAAGCTTTTTGGCGACCCGCGAGAGAGCCGCTAAGCTGGAGATAGGCTGCCTGTTTAAAAACAGTGCAGAGGCCAAGCTTTTTTGGCGACCCGTGAGAGAGCCGCTAAGCCGGATGTATAGGCTGCCTGTTTGAGAACAGTACAGAGGCAGGTCACCACGTAGGGCGATCCGCGAGATGATTCATCCAAATGGAACGTCCAAGAGAGAGAAAATCATCCCAAGAGAATGCAAGTAGCTGTAATGATGGGTGCAGTAGAGAAAAAAACAGACGGAGACCGTTGTTGAGCGGACTGCAGCAATCGCGCAAGGGGCACTAGGCGAGGTTGAAGGAGAGGATGGCGTGGCTGATGGCGCTGGCGGGCGGAGGGGCGCCGGCGTCGCGGCAGCGGGCGCAGGGGCGCCGGGCGACGCGGCAGCGGGCGCAGGGACGCTGGCGGGCGCCGCGGTAGCGGGCGCAGGGGCGCCGGGCGCCGCGGCAGCGGGCGCAGGGACGCTGGCGGGCGTCGCGGCAGCGGGAGCAGGGGCGCCGGGCGTCGCGGCAGCGGGCGCAAGGGACGCCGGGCGTCGCGGCAGCGGGCGCAGGGGCGCCGGGCGTCGCAGCAGAGGGACTTGGGCGCTGGGCGTCGGGCGCCGCGGCAGCGGGCGCAGGGGCGCCGGGCGTCGCAAGCAGCGGGAGCAGGGGCGCCGGGCGCCGCGGCAGCGGGCGCAGGGGCGCCGGGCGTCGCGGCGGCGGGCGCAGGGGCGCCGGGCGTCGCGGCAGAGGGACTTGGGTGCCGGGCGTCGGGCGCCGCGGCAGCGGGCGCAGGGGCGCCGGGCGTCGCGGCAGAGGGACTTGGGCGCCGGGCGTCGGGCGCAGGGGCGCCGGGCGTCGCGGCAGAGGGACTTGGGCGCCGGGCGTCGGGGCAGAGGGACTTGGGCGCCCGGGGGAGAAGTCCTGGGCGCCTGGGGGATTTGTCCTGAGGAGGAAGTCCCATGGGGGTTTGTCCATTACGTATTCCTTTTTTTTTTTTTTTTTTTTTTCGGGGGCGCTGCCCCCTGGGCCCCCGCGAGCTGACCGGTCAGCTCGACCCCCGCCGGGGGACACCCCCGGACCCCCTCTGCGTAGCGCCTGATATATCCCTTAGCACATGTAAATTCCAAGACTCTGCCCCTCGGTAACTTCTGATGGGTCATCCCAAAAGAAGAAATGAGAGAGCTTCTCAGGCTAAGGAGATGGCTGTGCCAGCTGGAAGAGCTTCCGAGGCTGATCTTTCCGTGGCGCGCGAGAGGGCGACCAAGCTTGAGACCGAATTCTTAGTAGCTTAAGAGAGGGCAGCCAGGGCAGAGGCTGAGCTTGTGAAGGACCTTGAGAGGGCTTCGTTCAGTGAGGCTGAGCTTCTGAAGACCCTTGAGAGGGCTCACTGAGCTTCTGAAGACCCTTGCGAGGGCTTCGCTCGGTGAGGTGAGCTTCTCGCCATGGAGCATGCCTCGGCCAAACTGATGATGTCTATGGTGATGCCGAGGACAACTTTGAGAGTGATTAGAGGGCAGGGGACTCTATTTTTTTTTTCTAACTTGTAGCACTGATAAAAAATGATTTTATTAATCCATTGTTTAGTGCTACACAACATTGTTGAAAAAACCAAGCCCCCAAACCCTCACTACTTTGACACTCTTATGGTATTACTGGTAATTTATTTTCAACAGTTCCGCGTTCCCTGGCAATGTGTTCAACCACTGCATCGCGAGGAGTGAATGCTTGTCTGTCTCTCTGCGGAGCAGTACCGCGTTGGTCTCTGACAGGTAGCCTCTCTGTCCTGCTTCGCTTGTTGCTTCTATCCTTCCTTTCCTCTCTGTCTCGCCCCTTCCCGTTGTCGACGGCTCTGGAGGACTCCCCTCGCCTGGCCCTTGTGGTATCTTCAGCATTTATATACTTCTGAACCTTTGTTAGTAGCTCTGGCATGCTTTTTGGCGGGCGTTTCATCACTGAGAAATGGAATCTCGATGAACGGAGACCTCCGAGGAAGGCTGTCATGGACACCTTGTCGTCAGGCTCTTCAATTTGAAGTACCTCCTCGTTAAAACGAGTGAGGTAACTCCTGAGGCTTTCATTTGTATCCTGCTTTATGCTGAGCAGGTGTGTGGCAGGCTTCTGGTGGCGGCGTCCTCCGATGAAATGTGACACAAAGGACTTGCTTAATTCCACAAAGGTGGCGATGGAGGTAGGGGCGAGATTGGCAAACCACTGCCGGGCGGAACCCTTCAGTGTGGTTGGAAATGCCCTACACATAATCTCGTCAGGGATATTATGCAGCTGCATTTTGGTTTTGTACGTCTCCAGGTGGTCCAATGGATCCTTTCTTCCATCAAAGGTCTCCATGGACGGCATCTTGAACTTTCTGGGAAGCGGGTAGTTCACCACATCGGGCTTGAACGGTGTGTCCGTTCGCCCGACTAGGTGATCCACTGTCTCCGGTGCCTTTGCCTTCATGGCGTTGTAGACTTCTCCCAGCTGGTTCTGCATCTCCTTGATCTTTTCGTCCCAGGGATTGGGAGCTTCCCTGGACAGGTCACGAAAATAACCTCCCTCCTCCATGCTTTGGATTTCACTCTCCCCTTCTTGGAAATGAGGACCCTCTCCATTAGAAGAAGAGGGAGGAGGTGGAAGTCCTCCAAGCTGGGCTCCACCGGGCACTCCATGAGGGGCGCCCTGGGGAATTCCTTGGGGAACTCCCTGGGCGCCCTGGGGAACTCCCTGGGCGCCGCCCAGAGGATGGGCGCCCAGATGGGGAGTTCCCTGGGCGCCGCCCATCCCCATATGGGCGCTGAGGCGGGGAGCTCCATGGCGTGGAGCTCTTGGAATTCTTTGGTGTGATGCTCCTTGTGATACTTCTCCAAATTGTGCTCCTCCTTGCCTTGCTAGCACAAGTTGTAAGATTTGCTGGTTTTGGGCTACGAGCTGTTGCATGGTCTCCAACATCTGTTGAGGAGTGGGAGCAGGAGCATTCGAGGTATGGTCATTCGGTGGAGGAACATCCTCTCCCCGCCTGGGGGAGTCTGGGCGCCTGGAAGGGCCTGGACGCCCGGAAGGGCCTAGGCCTGTTGGGCGCCCATCTTGAGTGAGATTATCCTCCGGTCGTCTTGCTGATCTTGTGGTGATCACCATAATTTCTGAAGAAGATGTGTGAAGTGAGAACTTTAGCTTTGATTTTCGTTCCCCACAGACGGCGCCAAACTGATGATGCCAAAAATAGGTTTCGGACACCACCGGTCAAGTAATAAATGCTTGGTGAAAATGTAGTAAATAAATGAGAGAGAGAGGGGGAATTTATAGTGGTTCGGTCTGTATGACCTACGTCCACTTTGAATATGGTGATCTTTGATTAATAAGGTGGATTACAAGCGAGAGAGAGAGAGTAAGATGTTCATTCATTGCCCCTCAAGTGATGAGGAGACCCTGAATTTATAACACTTCCCTAACAGATGGGATTCGAAAATAAAGCAACGCCTCTCTGGAGCCTGGAGCCTGGAGCCTCAGACGTGTCCTCGAGCAAGGCGGAGGGCCTGGAGCCTCAGACGTGTCCTCTAGGAACGAGCAAGGTGGAGGGCAGGTGAGATATTCTCCGCAGGAATTGGTAGAAGCGGGACTGCTTCCAAAGCGACGTAGATGCCTGCCTTGACTTGGTCACTCCGTGGATCTGGACCTGGGCTTCCCTGGTGGATTTGGATCTGGCTCATCATATTCTAGGCCACTTGGGCCTGACTCATCATCCGGTGGTCAAGGGTATTAAATATCATATTTGCCGAGAGAGTAGAGGTTGTTATATGTAAAAAATATAAGGGTGGTTATCTATAAATCTTGCAAAGGCCAAGTGGTTATGGGTAAGTTTCCCAAACTAAACTTATTGATCCTCAAAACCATCCACATGAAAGCTTGGTTTTAGGTTTCAACGAAGATCACTATTTTGCAGTTTGGTGTGATATATTTTTCTAAAAAGATGTAAAAGTATATATATATATATTTCCTCTTAGTTTTCCTCAATAGAGAAGATTTCGATTTTCTATGAGAGTTTAGGAATATATACGTGATTCCTTTCTCCCGTGGAAATAAAGATTCATGAAGCATGAAATCTCGTTTAATAAATAAATCCTTATGGTATACATTGTCCACTAACATGCCAATCTGATTTGTCCAAATTGTGGGCCGCATTGAGGATGATGTATATCGTGAAACTTGCAATGGCGAGACTTGCATTAAAGATCATATGATTATAATCAGATGGTCAAATTAGCAACTTATGGGTTGCCAGGTAGTTCTGGTAAGGGACTTCGAAGTCCTCCTGCGAGATGTAGGGTAGCTTAGCTTGAGCCCCAATTGAAACAGAAGAATGTGTCGCCTTGTAAAGTCTTCTAAATGGTCTTCGAATTAGATAAAGTAGGATATAAAAAATAGCTAAAACTATCCAATCAAAGCCATTTTTTAGCTATCTTGAAAGAAATTTGTAATTTGAGCCTGGTCAAGGTGTGAGCACAATACTCTTGTCATTGGGTGATTTACCAAGTCACTTGTGTGCAAGACTATAATGAGAGTCTGCCTCTACACCCAAATCAACCGTCCCAATCCTACTCTGTCATAATGTTCTTTGTGCTCATTTGGTTATTTTTCAACTTATGTCTTTTCAAATATAAATATGGGAGAAAAGTGCGGTTCATAAGAAGTCAATGGGGAAATGAATCTTATGAGAAAGAGAGTGTGTGATTAGGATATAAGCCAATAGGAAAATACATGTCAAGGGAATAACCATGTCATGCCAACTGGGTGCTGATGCAGATTGGGTCCCTCAAATTTGTTGGATTCAACAAAGAGAGAATATAAAGCAAGATTCATTTCATTTGCTTTTTAATCACTAGTGATTTTGGGTGGTGGAAAGTAATGTGAGAGACATAAGCATGACAATTTTCATTTGATAATTGATAATATCTCTCCTCTTTTTCTGCTAATTTAGATGGTGGAAAGACACCCTCTCCATGAGTGAATTATATCCCAGTTAAGACAAATCCTAATCATCCAAATGATGCCAGACAGGCTGGCCATTTTTTTCTAAAAATTTGCTGTTGTGCTTATGTCTTTTACCTGAGAATTCTCAACCTAACTATTTAGGTTTAGGGTTTCCAAGCTACATGCAATTGAACAAGTTACATAAGCACAACAAAAGGTGAAAAGCCTGGAGCCCGAACATTTAATTTTTTATTTTTTATTTTTGCTAGAGGGTTTCTAATTCTTTAGACTAGACTAATCCCTCCGACCCTTAGGGAAGCTCGGTAAATACCATGTGATCCTAAAATAATAACACTGGTGGACTCGTAATTTTAATCACTTAGCCAACCCATTCGAGAAGGGATTTAAACCTAGAGACCGAATATGATTACTACTGTTGCTACATGAAAATACTTCACCCTAGAGGTTACGCACCCAAAAAGGACCAATATCCATCCAAGTGAACCCTCTTGCCTCGGATCCCAAATGCTTGGACAATACATATATGAACATCCCAGTGGTACAGTTGCTGCTGCAGAGCACACATGTCAGCCCCATCTGAACCTTCTCTGCATACTCACATCAGCCTTAGAAGATGCTACAGTGCATATATCTCTTCAGTGCACGACAAGGGGGTAAAGAAGTGACAGTGGGACCATCTCTGTTGGCCGTTGGATCTTGTAGTACAACTGTCAGGACCAACTACCACCACGATAGCATTAGCCTCTGGTGGTCCAAACTCCTCCCTAGACCCTGATCCACTGTCATGTGCCCCACACACCTAACCATTGCTTAAACGGGCAAGAGAAAAACTACAACAGAGTTTGCTTTTCAAAAAATTCAAATATTTTACCATTTCTATTCATGATAGTGGGACCGGATTCTTTCCAGAAAAAAAATAGTGGGGCCTGATTATGATGAATCAAAACCCTCACACATGCTCTTGAAAACTAAAGCTTTAATTAATTCTCTCACTAATTTGATAATTATAAAAAATTGAATTTAATTTAGTTGAAATGTGTATTCACGAATCATTGAGCCTATGGGCCCCTAAAATCAAGAGACAATGTCATCATCCAATTAGGGCATGTTTGGTTGTGTGTATTTTTTTATGAAAATTCCTGACAACTGCTGCTAGTCCTCTCTCACTAAAATCTTGAATTCCCTGTTCTGTTTGGGAGAGTTAAAAAACTGACAATCTAAATTACATTCTTGCCATACAAAATTCTTAGGAATCTAGTAGTTTTTCTCTTCCCGTGTTTGTGGGCTCTTCTCCTCGTATGTGCGAGTCTCCTTTTAGGGCTTAGACTCCACAGGCCTTAGAGCCTATGTCTAGAACATTATGTCATTTTGCCATTGCAACAACTCATAACTATTATAACAGCTTCCGCTTGAAAATGGCAATTGTCTAGTTTGATAGCTCTGGAAAACTTGGACCCGCCCCAGGCCCAGCCCAACACGCGAGAATATGATATGCACCAAAATTGGCCTTGTGATGGATAAATTTATTTATTTTATTTTATTTTAAGATATTAAAATATAAAAAGAAAGCACTATAATTAATACCTATTGCCCCAAAAAGGGGTATCAATACCAATTTTTATGGAGAAACTTTCTATATTATATTCTATTTACAAGTATGTGTAAATTGGTAATGAATGGGCATAGTGGGTCGGGGCGGCCAAAATTTATAAACCCAATTCAAGTTAAAATCTATAAACTTGAACCTGCCCCTGACCTAACAAAAGCATTGACAAATCTGCATTAATCCGGCAGATCACTCGTTTAACCTGATAATTAGGTCCCTGCTTAATTCTTTTGATTTTTTTTTTTTTGGAAAAATATAGTTTATACTTTTTTTTTACCCAAGCTTAGGGGGCCGGGAAGAGATCCCACATAAGTGGGAAGAGGAAGCACACAAAGTGGCAATGATAGCCCACACACGTGGAAAGAGTGGTGACATACGCGGTTGCCAACCATCTCAGCAACCCCTTGTTATCAATGGTTTATACTGTTATAAACCTAAGGGTTTGCTTTTTTAGGTGAGTTTCTTACATGTTTTTGGGATGTTGGATTTTTTGGACATGATGTGAAGGCTTATCTATCCATCGGTGTTTGCAATCGTCATATTTCTTTATCAAAATTTCAAATTTCAACCATCTAAAAAGTCTCAAATGACCTTTTAGAGTTCCTGAAATTCCAATCTCTCTTTTCATTTCTGAGATTTCAGATTCTCCAGCCAAAAGGAGGACTTGTGAATTTCACCCAAGCATAGAGCTTTTTAGAGAAATTGAAATTCTCCAAACAAGAATTATATGAAATTTATGAACTCATGTAAAGAAACTGGCCCTAATGTTTCTGACATTGCACTACAACATACGTAATCCTCTTCACTTGGAAAGATATCTTTTCAGGTGTGAAAAAATAAAATTTTCAATATTATTAGTTTTATCATTTTGTAGATAAAGTGTGCTTGAAAATATTATACAACAGTAGAAATATGGAGTTCAATAAAGACTTTTTTTTCTCAGGACATTTGGCCAAAGAGATGATGGACGTTGTGTAAAAACCAATTTTTATACCCTCTCAAAGAACCAATGGACAGCTAGAATGAGACAATGAGGAAAACTATAGAGGTTGGCCCATCAACAACGGATTTATGGGATATAGTCATATAGATCCAGCATTATCATGACATCGAACTCATTAGTTGAGCAGTTAAATGGGTCGAGATCATCTTCAGGTATCCATTTCAAGATGGTCTATACCTGATTTTTGAGTCTTTCCCTCTCAGGTCTTTTGGACTCCTATCGGATCCATAGAGGTATCTTTTCATGGTCATAAATATAAGATCCTGAATCAGTCAATGCATATTTGATGGAAAGTGATATCCCACGGAGAACAAGTCCAAAAGCACAAACACATCACATATGTAAGTTGAAATAACTCAATTGGTGGGGTTTATTGTTTGAGGTTTGATTTAGTACTTGGCATGCTCGCCAATCAATAGTTAGCAAGGTTGGTGCGGTGTGACTTGTTGGGTACACTGCCACTAGTCTACTCAAAGATCACAATGTACTCGAGTCATAATCAGAAAAAGAAGTGCCTCCCACTAGTAATTTCATTTTTATTACAACAAAATGGATGTCCATTGCCATCGTGATCCATGCAACTTGTTCGGTAGGAGAATTTTCTCCCGCAGCGCAGCTGTTCGCACGTACAGATGTCACGGTTGTCATGGTTGGCACCTTAAATGAGGGGATCTCCTCAGTCCCATGCCCTTTTGAACAACTAATCAGTCTGCATGCAAACTTTTCCCTAACTGAAAATTCTGCATGCGGCCCTTCATATCGTCTTTCGCTATCACTTATCAAAGGAAAATATCCTATTTTAGAAAAACTAAAGTATAAAAAATCTCTCCCATAACTTAAAATATAGAGATACTTTGTTGATTTTTAAAATATTAAAAGAATATTACAAAATATCAAAATTTTATCTTCTTATATTTTTTAATATTTTTTTAAATCTGCAACAAGGAACACATCAACATGTGTTATGAATATATTAGTAAGGTCCATCCCTAAAATATAAACCATTCAAAATAAAAGCCCGGCCCCCTTTATTATTCACATAATCAAGCAAGGTTCATGTCCTTTCCTCAGCCTCCCGCCCAAACACACCTACTTTCTCCGACCACCTCCACTGGTCAGCCACCACCACATCTACCTTCACCGATCACCAATACTATCCAGCCTCTGCCTGCAATCCACTCTCATCAACATCAACCTCTTCCCATCTTCTCTGAACAACTTCCCCACCACCCCCTTCCCACCTCCTCTGCACAGTCCCTGCCAGCTCTCCACCCTCTTCCCAGCCAACTCCAACCTCTCTCTCTCTCTGCAGCCTCATAACTTCCCTCCATTACCTACCCAGCTTCCTCCAGCTTTCCCCTTCACGCAGCCAGGCTCCTCTATTATCTCCCAACCAAACTCTGCACCTCAGCTACAGCATTGTCCCTCGGGTAACAACCTCCCCCTTCCACTTCAACACTCTTTTGCAAACCTCTTCTCTGCGCCTCACACGCCTCACACCCCTCTTCTCTCCTACAATCCAGCTTCTTTTCCTCCTCCAACGTGGATCAATGGTAAGCCATCTTTAACTATCCCTCAATCCATGATTAACTCTAGCAAAGAATCATTTTCCTATGCAGCTATAGGACGGTTTTTAGGCAGATGTCCTTCCCTTGAATGGATGGAAGCCAAGGCCAAACTTTGGCCCTTATCCAGACCCTGTATGGTATCCCTCACCAACAAAGGCCATTTCATCTTTTGCTTTAACTCTCCAGAAGATAAGGCCTCAATCCTCAGCCTCTCCCCCCTCTCCATTGACAAGAAAAAAGTTTTCCTCTTACCTTGGACTCCAAGACAAGATGAATCAGTTTGGCCATCAATAGCTCCTATCTGGATAAGACTAACTGGGCTACCATACCACTGTTGGAGTCAAAATATCATCCTCTCCCTAGCCAACTCTATAGTGTTAGAAAACAAGATCTAGATCTATGATCCAGAAAAACTTAAACAACCAAGATCCTCCATGTCAAATCATCGAGAGATGTAAAGCGGAAAACATACCTTGATCCATAGTGAAAGTTGTTTGCAGGTTGTTGATCTTCCAATCCAATATGGTTGCCCAGAGAAACCCTCTTGATTCTTTCTGATGATGGGATGTCAGAGAGAATAAGAACTTACCATATGAATTGGGGACCATAACCCTAATATATATAATAATGAGATTTGCTAATTCTAATTTGTCCCCTCATCAAATTAGAATTAGTAATCTGGTATCTACACATTAATCCCATGACAATTATACCCTTAAGCCTTAAATCTTTAAGTCTTAGTTAGATCACTTTAATTAGGCTTAACCAAAGATATCATAACACATTTAATGGTTACATGTGTGGCCCCACATGATGGAATTTTCCAACAATCTCCCACTGGGCCATATATGTAACTTAACAAATGTGTATGACTGTATGAGCTCTAAAATTATGCTATCATAATCTGAGGGTATATCCAAACAATCTCGTCCATTTATTATGCCGGTATAGGATCAAAGCGGTTTTCGTCGTATTGAACATGACTAAACCCATCAATGGTCACGTACACCAACATAACCAAATGACATAGATCAATCATGGATGCGTAGCATGGAAAATACATGTAATGTGATCTATACATGTCTATTTCCAACTGGTCCTACTTTATTCCTTAGTGAGATCAATATTGAATACAATGTAACATAGTGAAATGTACTGAAACTTTATTTCTGATCAGAAAAATATCCAAATACATAAATGCATAAGTATGTCCAAAATTAAACATAAAGCAATAGAATATAAACTGATACAAACTCCCACTATATGGCACAAACGATTAGGTCACATCTCTAAGCCTAGAGTTGAGCGACTTATGTCTGATGGAATTTTAGATTCCCTTGACTTTACAGACTTTGATGTTTGTATTGCTTGCATCAAGGGAAAACAAGGTATAAGGCTCGTCTTGTAGCTAAAGGCTTTACCCAAAAGGAAGGGATTGACTTTAAAGAGACTTTCTCTCCGGTTTCATCGAAAGACTCTTTTAGGACAATCATGGCACTTGTTGCACATTTTGATCTTGAGCTTCATCAAATGGACGTCAAGACAGCTTTTCTCAATGGTGACATTGACGAAACAATTTATATGGTGCAGCCAGAAAACTTTGTGTCGGGAGACCCAAATAATATGGTCTGTAAATTGCTTGAGTCCATAGATGGACTTTGTCAATTTACAGACCATATTATTTGGGTCTCCCGACACAAAGTTTTCTGGCTGCACCATATAAATTGTTTCGTCAATGTCACCATTGAGAAAAGCTGTCTTGACGTCCATTTGATGAAGCTCAAGATCAAAATGTGCAACAAGTGCCATGATTGTCCTAAAAGAGTCTTTCGATGAAACCGGAGAGAAAGTCTCTTTAAAGTCAATCCCTTCCTTTTGGGTAAAGCCTTTAGCTACAAGACGAGCCTTATACCTCTCCACATTACCATTCGAATCCCTTTTGGTATCAAAGCCATCTCCATGTTAAGCCATTGGAAATCAAGTATTTTGTTTCTAATCAAAAATCTCATGCAATCTGTTGATCTTCTGTTCTTTGGATTAAATTTTGCGTGCGTCAAATTTTTTCTAAATCACTTGTCTAGATCAAGTTGTCGTGGTGAACAACCCAGACGACAGCCCTAATTTGGTTGTTCATGTTACCTCCATTCCACATGCCCTACCACCATCCCACGTATATGGCGATGGATCTCACAAATCTTGTGATTCTCCACCATAGAAAGTTTTGTTTTGATCCATCACTTTTCATCGTGACATGTCAAGTTTATAAGTGGGGTACAGGTTATGATGCCAAATTTATGATGATGAAGGTTCTGCTTATTTCTTTAGCTCATGTGCATTCCAATCTTGTTTTATCGTGACACGTGCCTGATCTAGCCACTATTATATTCTCAAGCATCATATTGATACTTTTCGCCTCGGGACATGAATCAAGGATCAAGATCAAGATATTGCATGCATCATCTTGTTTACTATTTGTTACTGTATCAGGATCCAACCATCTGTTGTTAACATATTGTTGTTTATTCCGCATCGGGACATGCTCTTGTTTTCTTTTTCATATCTGTTCAATCGCATGATCAAGCACCGGAATGGATCAAGTTCTTTTTTTCCTTTCTTTTTCCATTCCATGTGTTTCTCCTCGCCTCGGGCAATGCGCTACTTGTCTTTTCTTCTGTCATGCGTGCGCTGGATCAAGGAATGGAAAAGGAAAATGAATAAAAAAAAAAAACAAATATATATCAACCTACAACACGCATGACAGAACTGGTTGGGTCAGGCCAATTCTGTATTCGGCCCGGCCCACTTCAGAAAGATTAATGAGGTTTTCTTCAATAAAAAAAAAAAAAGGGCGTGAGATTTGGGCGGCAGTGCAACAAAACATAAGATTATTTATAGAACAAATTCAAATAATTTATGGTATTTCTTTTATGGTTAAATAAATTAGTCCATTATTCTAAATGGGCTAATTGAAACAAGATGTTACCAAAGTGACCTCTCTTGTGTAGATTGTTCATGAGGAATATTGGATGTTTGTGTGTATGTCAATTCATGCGGGTCTTAGTCGGCCCAAAGGAAGGTTAATACTTGGCCGAATTGCATACACACCCGTGGTGATAAACATGTGACGATTATCAGGTTTTCCATGTAAATAATACATCGATCCAAAGATAGATTTATTATTTGACATAAATTATTGTCAATGTTCGATCACTACAACAAGAGTACCATTTACAATTAATATTACTGTCCAAAGACTTGATATTAATGTTGTGCTAGGTATCTTGAGATGAGACTTACCATTATTTGAATATGTTGATTATCGTATTTGGTTAATAATATGAGCTTGTTTGTCTGTCTATTTTTTGTTCTCTTTACAGCAAGTGTTTCTACTATATCTGCTAATATCAACTCAATACCTGTGCTTAATGGGACTAATTTTAAGGATTGGAAAGAGAACATAGAAATTGTTCTCGGCTGCATGGATCTAGACCTTGCACTACGGACTGAGCAACCCGCTTCTCTTACGGCTGAAAGTACTCCTGATGCAAAGAAGAACTTTGAGAAGTGGGATCGCTCAAATCGCATGAGTCTTATGATCATTAAGCGCGGCATTCCGGAGGCTTTTAGGGGTGCGGTATCTGACAAGTTAACCACAGCCAAAGAATTCCTCGCCGAGATTGAAAAGCGTTTTGTGAAAAACGACAAGGCAGAATCAAGCACGCTTTTGCAAAGCTTGATTTCTATTAAGTATAATGGCAAGGGGAATATACGGGAGTACATTATGGATATGTCTCATCTTGCTTCTAAGCTTAAGGCACTGAAGCTCGAGCTGTCTGACAACTTGCTCGTGCATTTGGTATTAATATCACTTCCTGCACAATATAGTCAATTTAAAGTCAGTTACAACTGTCAAAGAGAGAAATGGACTCTTAATGAGCTCATTTCTTATTGTGTGCAAGAGGAAGAGAGATTGAAGCAAGACAGGACAGAAAGTGCTCATTTGGCTCACACCTCTAAAGATAAGGGCAAAAAGAGAAAGAATAATGATGCTGCTAAGGGTCCAGCCCAAAAGAAACAACAACAAACAAATGAGGTTCAAAAGAAACCACAGCAAGCAAATGAGGGTTGTTTCTTTTGCAACAAGCCTGGACATGTGAAGAAGGACTGTACCAAATATCACGCTTGGCGTGCAAAGAAAGGTACATTTCTTACTTTGGTCTGTTCTGAGGTCAATTTAGCTTCAGTACCTAGAAACACGTGGTGGTTAGATTCTGGTGCTACTACTCACATCAGTGTTTCTATGCAGGGTTGCCTGAGCTGCCGAAAGCCAAGTGATGCTGAAAGACACATCTTTGTGGGCGATGGCAACTCGGTAGAAGTAGAGGCAATAGGGCATTTTAGGTTGTTATTGAAAACTGGTTATTATTTGGATTTAGTAGATACTTTTATTGTACCGTCTTTTAGACGGAATTTGGTTTCAGTTTCTTTATTGGACAAGTTTGGTTATTTTTGTTCATTTGGAAACAATCAAGTCAGCTTATCTATAAATTCAAATATTGTTGGAACTGGTTCTCTATGTGTATATGACAACTTATATTTGCTTGATATAATTGTTTCTTATAATGAATCCTTGCATGTGGAATCACGAGGTACTAAACGCAAATTGAGTAAAGAAAATTCAGCCACATTATGGCACAAACGATTAGGTCACATCTCTAAGCCTAGAGTTGAGCGACTTGTGTCTGATGGAATTTTAGATTCCCTTGACTTTACAGACTTTGATGTTTGTATTGCTTGCATCAAGGGAAAACAGACCAAACTGAAGAAATTAGGTGCCAATAGAACTACAGACGTCTTAGAATTGATACACACAGATATCTGTGGCCCATTCCCTACGGCTTCTTGGAATGGCCAACAGTATTTTATATCATTTATAGACGATTACTCTCGCTATGGGTACTTATTTCTCATTCATGAGAAATCACAGTCTTTGGACGTGTTCAAAACATTTAAAGCTGAAGTTGAGAACCAACTCAACAAAAGAATAAAGTGTGTCCGGTCTGACCGTGGTGGTGAATACTACGGTAGATATGACGGATCAGGTGAACAACGTCCAGGACCGTTTGCTAAATTCCTAGAGGAATGTGGAATCGTCCCCCAGTACACCATGCCAGGGTCACCTAGCATGAATGGTGTTGCTGAAAGGCGAAATCGGTTTCGATTCCCACTATCGCTATTGACAATGTGCCGGTTTCTATGCCTGTCATTGATCAAGAAGCGAATCCGGATCCTCAACTAGACAATGTTGTTCAAACCCCTATTCAAGATGAGGTGATTGTTCCTGAGGAACAAACTCCACAACCTCAAGAACCAGTGCCATTAAGACGATCCACTAGAGAAAGGAGAAATGCTATTCCTGACGATTTTTTCGTATTTCTCCAAGAACATGAGGAAGAAATTGGAATGGTGGAAAATGATCCAATCAACTTCCACCAGGCCATGCAAGGTTCCAACTCTCAAAAGTGGATTGATGCTATGAATGAGGAGTATAAGTCTATGCAAGACAATAAGGTTTGGGAACTTGTTCAATTACCAGAAGGTGCGAAGCCCATTGGTTGCAAATGGCTTTTTAAAACCAAAAGGGATTCGAATGGTAATGTGGAGAGGTATAAGGCTCGTCTTGTAGCTAAAGGCTTTACCCAAAAGGAAGGGATTGACTTTAAAGAGACTTTCTCTCCGGTTTCATCGAAAAACTCTTTTAGGACAATCATGATACTTGTTGCACATTTTGATCTTGAGCTTCATCAAATGGACGTCAAGACAGCTTTTCTCAATGGTGACATTAACGAAACAATTTATATGGTGCAGCCAGAAAACTTTGTGTCGGGAGACCCAAATAATATGGTCTGTAAATTGACAAAGTCCATCTATGGACTCAAGCAAGCTTCTCGTCAGTGGTATCACAAGTTTCATCATGTGATTATCTCATTTGGTTTTGAGACAAACGCTGTTGATAATTGTGTGTATCACAAATTCAGTGGGAGTAAGCACATATTCCTGGTTTTGTATGTCGATGACATACTGCTTGCCACAAATGATATAGGCATGTTGCACGAAACCAAGAGATTCCTATCAAAGAATTTTGAGATGAAAGATCTTGGTGACGCCTCCTTTGTATTAGGAATCCTGATACAACGTGATCGTTCTCGTGGTATTCTTGGATTATCACAAAGACGTTATATCGATACAGTACTCAAAAGATTTGGCATGCAGGACTGTAAACCGGGTGACACCCCTGTCGCTAAGGGAGACAAGTTCAGTCTCAATCAGTGCCCTAAAACTAACCTTGAAATTAAAGAAATGCAAAAGATTCCCTATGCATCAGCTGTAGGTAGTCTAATGTATGCTCAGGTGTGTACGCGTCCGGATATTGCGTACATTGTTGGCATGTTAGGCAGATATTTAAGTAATCCTGGAATAGATCATTGGAAAGCAGCCAAGCGGGTTATGAGATATTTACAGAGAATAAAAGATCACATGCTCACATATAGAAGATCGGATCAGTTGGAGATCATAGGGTATTCTGATTCCGATTTTGCTGGATGCAAAGACAGTATGAAATCCACATCAGGCTACCTTTACCTGTTAGCTGGTGGAGCTATCTCTTGGAGGAGTGCCAAACAGACACTCGTTACTGATTCCACCATGGCAGCAGAGTTTGTAGCATGCTATGAGGCATCCAATCATGGTATATGGCTGCGGAATTTTGTCACTGGGCTGCGAGTTCTAGAGGGTATTGAAAGACCACTCACACTATATTGTGACAATAAGTCCGCAGTGCTATATTCCAACAACAACAGGAGCTCATTTAAGTCAAAACATATTGCAATTAAGTTCCTAGTTGTGAAGGAGAGAATACAGGATGGACAGATATCCATAAAGCACATTGGGACAAATTAGAATTAGCAATCTGGTATCTACACATTAATCCCATGACAATTATACCCTTAAGCCTTAAATCTTTAAGTCTTAGTTAGATCACTTTAATTAGGCTTAACCAAAGATAGCATGACACATTTAATGGTTACATGTGTGGCCCCACATGATGGAATTTTCCAACATATAGGGCATCCCATCAAGCTAGACAATATCACTATGGCTCAGAGAATCCTTACCTTTGCCAGAGTTCTGGTGAACATTGATCTCTCTAAACCCAAGCCCTCTTTTATTCAGGTAAACCTACAAGGGGAAGGTGAACTGGACATAACAGTGGATTATGAGCACTGTCCCTGCTCTCTTTGCCTCTCTCCAGGATATACTCAACTTACTTGCCCCTTCTCCAGCAAAAGTTCTGCAAGCAATACTGTCACCTTAGCTATAGAGTCTTCCAAAACCAGTTTCCTAGTCTCTGTTCTCCCTACCCCCACAGGCCTTTCCACCTCACTTCATCCCAGACCTTCTATCCCTACTCTTAGTCCATCTCTTCCTCGCCCAGAACTTCCGGCTAATCCCTTAGCCTTGAATCATACCTTAGGTTGCTCTCCAATCTCCAATCCCACGAACTTTGTTCTTGGTCCTAGTCCCTCCCTTTTTGTTCAAGGCCAACTGCCCAAACCCTATCCTTTCTTCGTCTCAAACCCCCCCTCAACCCTCTTAACCCTTTCTACTGTCCCTCTAACCCTTTAGTCCAACCCGCAATCAATCTCCAGCCAACTCCTACCACTATTAACCAGGCCTTACCTTCTATCATCACAACTTCTGCTCCCAGTCATAATGCTACCATTCAGAAGGCCAACCCCCACACCCCCCCTCCTTAATGACCTCCCCTTTGATGTTGTCTCTGTTATCCCTCAAAAAACTCCCACCCCAACCCTCTCTAACCCTTTCTCTTTGCTTGATCACTGCTCTCTTCTAGATCCAGCTCACAATCCCTCAATCTATGGCCGCAACCTACAAGCTTTCTCAGATGGTAATTCTTCTATAGAATTGCCCCCAGGTTTTGACCTTCCCTCTGATCCTCCTACACTCCCAACCTCATCCCCTGGCTCAGTTCAACCCTCAGTTGCACCAAGCTCCCCTTGCTCTATTCCAATAGCTTTAGATCCTCCCACTCTTCACTATATCTCCTCCACCTCTCCATTGGCCACCATATATGACACCCTCCCAACCACCACCACTATCATAGGCAAACCAGGAAAAGGTAAAAAACTTACCTCCCCAGCTCCTTCTACTGCCCTATCACCAGGAGGTCTAGAGGTAAGAAAACCTCCTCCAAATCCATCCCATGTTAAAAGTCCTCTATTGGAATTGCAGGGGCATCGTCAATCACCCCACCCAACGTGTCTTGGCTAACATGATTCTTAAACACTCTCCGGACCTCATCTTTATTTCTGAACCCATGACTCCTTATATTCCTTCCATCTCCCTCAGCTGGAATAGACTTAGATTTGATACCCTCCACTCTAATGACCCTCTTTCTGCTACATCAACCACTACTCTCTGGTGTTTCTCAAATTCCTCTCACCAACTCTCCATCACTGTTAAAGACTACTCTTCTCGGTACCTTTTATATGCTTCTTCATAACTCCATTTCTGGCTTAACTACCCTCATCACTGCTGTTTATGGTTCCACCAATCCCTCCATTAGACAAGACCTCTGGGCTACATTAATTAATTCCTCCTCAACCTCCTTGCCTTGGTGTGTCATAGGGGACTTCAATGCCACCCTCTCCCATGCGGACAAGCTCAGTATTCGCTAGCCTACTCCTTCTTCTCTCAAAGCTTTCCAATCCGCTGTAATGCAAGATGGCCTTCAAGATACTCATTTTGTTGGTAACAGGTTCACTTGGTCCAACAATAGGTAAGGCTCTTCTTATGTGGCTGCCAGGCTTGATAGTGCTTTGGTTAATCCCATTTGGATGCGCCACTTCCGTGACCCCATAGTCCACCACCTTCCCCAAATTTCATCAGATCATAGCCCTATCCTTCTCGTCCATCACAACCAAGCTCCCCTCCTAATGCCCCCTTTAAATTTGAAAATAAATGGCTGCTCCACCCTTCCTTCCTAGACACAGTTAAATCCAGCTGGGACACTCCTATTAATGGTGATCCTCAATTCATCCTTGCCCAAAAACTCAAGGCTCTTAAAAAATCCCTTAGGCTTTGGAGTAAGTCTACTTATGGCAATCTCTTTCAGAATATCCAAGCTGCTGAAGAAAAGGTCTTGCACTATCAACTTCTCCTCGATTCAGCCCCTTCGGACCTTTCTAGACAAGCCCTTCTGTCTACCAAATTAGAACTTCATAAGGCCCTCTCTGCTCAAGAAATTCACTGGAAACAAAGGTCCAGAATCAATTGGCTGAAAGAGGGGGACAAAAATACCAAGTTCTTTCATCTTTCAACTAAGACTATAAGCTCCTTCAACTCTATCCACCACATCTCTGTTAATGGTACTATCACTGAGGATCAAGCCACTATACAAGCCCATGCTATGGATTTCTTCTCCAATTTAATCAAGCCTCATGACAGCCACCCTAGCCCCTCCCTTTTCCAAATCAATAGCCCTAGGGCCTCTGCCTCAGATAACTCTTTCCTCACTTCTATTCCCTCCCCAGATGGAATTAAGGCATCAGTCTTCTCCTTCAAAAAGAATAGCTCTCTCGGCCCTGATGGTTTCAATGGTGCTTTCTTCACTGCTACTTGGAGCATCATTAGCCAAACAGTCATCTCTATTGTGCAGCATTTCTTTCATTCAAGAAGGATCCACAAAGCCTCAAACACTTACTTCTTAGCCCTTATCCCCAAGTCTAGACCTATTAGCTTGTTGAACTTCACCTACAAAATCTTCTCCAAAATCCTTTCGTCCAAGCTCTCTAAAATCATTGCTAATCTGATTTCCCCCCACCAGGCTGCTTTCATCAAGGGTAGGAACATCTAGCATCACACTGCTTTGGCCTTTGAGCTCTATCAGAAATTGAATTCCAAGATCAACAAAGGCTCCCTATGCCTAAAACTTGATATCTCAAAAGCTTTTGACAAGCTGAACTGGTCTTTCCTCTTCTCTGTCCTCAAATTCTTCCAATTCTCTGATGCTTGGATTTCTTTGATCAAAGAATGTGTATGTACCTCCAAAGGCTCAGTGCTCCTCAACAGAATGCCCCAAAGTTTCTTCAGCTCCTTTTGTGGCCTTAGACAGGGTGACCCTCTCTCCCCTTACCTATTCATCCTAGTAGAAGAAATTTTGAGTCTTCACCTCCACAACCTCTAAAACCAAGGCTTATTCCTTCCTCTCTCTAAGGTCCCATCCACCCCCTGCCATTTGCTATATGCAGTTGACATTCTCATATTCATGAAAGGGGCTGCTTCTAGTGTTTTCATCCTTCAAGATCTCTTGGAGACCTACTAGTCTGCTGCAGGCCATTCTTTCAACCTTCAAAAGAGTCAACTGCACATAGGTAAGTGCGGTTCGAGAAGGAAGAGAAGAATCAGCTATATCCTAGGAATCCAAGAAGCTTCTACCTGGGCACTCCAATTTGCTTTGGGTCTCCTAAAAGGCGCCACTTTCTTCATCTGCTGCATGTAGTTCACTCTAAGCTCTCTGCTTGGAAAGCTAAAACTTTGTCTTTTGCTGGCCGTTTAATCCTGATCAAACATGTCATCTCCAGCTTGTCGATCCACCTTGCTGCCATAATTCCTTTGCCTGCTTCAATTTGCAGTGAGATTGAAAGGAAAATGAGGCTCTTCCTCTGGTCAGGTAATGCCCCCCTATCAAAAGATCCACTATGTCAGCTGGTCGACTGTCACTCTCCCAAAGGCTGAAGGAGGTCTGGGTATCAGGAAAATCTCGGAAGTCAATTCTGTCTCCTTCATCAAGCTAGGATGGCATGCTTCTACGGATAACTCTCTCTGGTCCATTTGGTTCAAGAATCGATATTTCAAATACCATCCCATTTGGTGCTTGGATAACACCATCTACGGTTCCTGCATTTGAAGAAAAATTTGGCGCTCTGCTCCTCTCATTCACCAAGGCAGTTCTTGGATTTTCGATAATGGTCACAGCATTAATGCATGGCATGATACCTGGACTGCAACTGATCCACTCTCTGCTTGCTTCCCTCTCTAGGCCATTCCCAGGGACCAACGACTATCATCTCTGTTCCAATCTGGAACTTGGGTAATTCCTGATTGCTTGCCTCCATTCGTTCATCAGCACCTTCTTCCTCTCCTCTCCAACCTCTCTCCCAATCCAGGCGTCAGTGACACCCTCAGTTGGAGAGACACTCCTGATGGTAAGCTCACCTTAAGATCCGCGTGGCAGATTGTTCGCCACAGAGCAGAAATTCTCCCCTGGCCTAAGCTGATCTGGAACAACATCTCCCTTAAAAAAATCAACTGCTTTGGCTGGCGTCTAATGCACAACAAAACCCCCACCGAAATCAGGCTAAAGCGTTTGGGTTTTTCTCTTGCTTCAAGATGCTATTTCTGTTGTGCCGCAGAAGAATCAGTGCGACATCTCTTCTTTTCTTGTGATCTAGCAAATTCAATTTGGACATGGCTTCTGCATGCAGCCGGGCTTCAGCCTCCTTCCAATCTCTCTGCCTCTGAAATCTGGAAGACCCTCTCCAAAGAAAATGATGCCAATGGTTTGAAATTCATGGCTGCCATCTTCATCACTGTTCTCCACGACCTCTGGAAAGCAAGAAACAAGGCTATTTTTTAGGATCGCAGGCCCTCCATTCATTCCATTCAAGCTCACCTCACTGACACCATCTCCTTCTCCCTGAAGCAGATCTCCAAGCCTTTTTCCAGCAATCAGCTCAGTGCCTTTTTTGCCTTCTTGCGAATCAACATCAAGAACTGATTTCGCCTGATGTTTGGGGCGATGTTTCTTCTCTGGTTTTCCTCCATTCGTTTCTTTCTCACCTTCCTAATTTCTGATGTAGCGGAATCGTCTACGAGGAAGATCCACACGGAAGGCTGAAAGACAACCCTCTATTAACCTGTTGATTTGCTTAGAAATACCAGGAAATAGGCATCAAAGTTCGTTGATTCAATAGAATACCGAACGTTGGAAGAGACAAAGGGGAAACCTCTGCAAATTTTATTCAATAATCCCTCCTTTCGCCATCAGGCTTACAAAGGGTATAAATATAACCCTAAAACGAAAAAAGTAACAAGATAAATCGAAAATACTCTAAATATTCAAATTTTTCCAAAAAAGGAAAGATCTGAGATAATGACACCACTAGATAGTATTAATAGAAACTAAATCAACGCAAAAAACGGCAACCTATTTTGACCTTCCTACTAAAAGTTATTAACAAAACAAAATTTACCAAAAATAGGAAAAACGCCCTTTTCTGGGCCTAAACAATGGAATTTGCCCAAAAAAGGCCATGCATCAGCAAATGCCACTGAGTTGTTTTCATTGGCCCGTTTCCACCGAAAAAACGATGTAATTTCGCCAAAAACAGACACTTCGAAAAGTTGCCCCAAAACATTATTTGGCCTTCCGTCGGTCCCACTTTTCCATGAATTCGAACCCTTTCTGCACTGCATCAATTTCCCTTCTGTTTTTTGTTGTCTTAGGGGGGTCAATTATTGGTCCTTCGTAATTTTTTCTTCTCCCCCTTCTTTTAATAGAAATTACCCTTACAGCAGAAAAAAAAATCAACCTGCAAATGTATCTTTTCTGGACAAATTTTTCTCTAATATTTATAGGACATCATGTGAATCTGCAAAAGCTTACCTCTCCAAACATTATAATCACATGTTTTTACAAGCGACTACTCCAACAGTGGACCCAAATTATATTTAAGTAAGATTTGACTTGATGCTCTAATAGTGGAGAGCCTAGAGTGGGGGAAATTATAAAATTTATTTATCTAACTCCAGCAATAGTTTTGACAAGATTTTAATAATGAAGACTCAAGACTGTGAACAGTGATTATAAGACATTTGGGAAGTTGAGAATGAGTTGAAGTCCAATCTTCACAATATCAAATTGCCCAAGCTTTATATTATATATATGTTGACACCAAAAATGTCACTTTGCCTCTTCAAGATCCAAAGAGCTACATGAAGTCGCAACCTGCCATAAATAGGCAATGCTACTTCCAAAAATCAAATCTTGTCAGAATCAAACAAAAACTGCAAGATCCTTCAAGACAGCCAAAAGAGGAGTACACAAGAAGTTTCGGGCCATTTCAAAATCATTTGGCCTAACTTCGCTTCTCCGACAGCCGAAAAGGAGCTCTCGGCGGCAAAACCATCGGAGACACCAAATCTTCGATCAGAGCCGATGGATGGTCTCAAAATACTTCCAAAAGGCTCCACGTCAAGTTCCGAGTCAAACCGACAACGTTTGACCCTACATCAACCCTCGAACAGCTAAATCAAGCCTCTCGGCGGCGAGAACCACCGAGGCCATTACTCATCAGATAGAGCACATGGACGGCTTCAAAATGCTTATAAAGGGCTACACATCAAATTTCAGGTCATTTCAACAACATTTGACCATAGTTTGACGCTCGGAAGTCAAATCAAGCCTCTCGGCGGCAAAGCTCTCCGGGACCATGATTTCCAAGACAGAGCCTATGGATCATCTTAAAATGACTCCAATAGGTTCCCTGTCAAATTTCAAGTCAATCGGACATCGGTTGACCGCACATCAAACCGCGACATCTTCATCGCGACAAAAGCAAGCCTACTGGTGATAGGACCCCAAACGGCTTCAAAACTCAAACAAAAGCCTATGGTTGGTCTTATTTATTGCTCAGGAGGCTTCACACCAAATTTCAGGTCATTCCGACATCGTTTGACCCAGTTTCAGCTTCTGACGGAAAATCGGCAGCTCTGCGCGACACAGTCTTCGGCTTTCTCAGAAAATTAGAAACTTTGCAAAATAAAATGCAAGGATTCTCATCAGGTTTCCTACAAAGAAATCAGGCCAATAAATGGTCAAAATGTCAAGGAAAAATACAGAAGAAAAAAGAATAAAAAAACAGCAAAAACGAACACAAAACGGGACACAAAGGGGGGAAAACCCCCCAGGGTCGCAGGCCCCTGCGACCCTGGCCCAGGGTCGCCGGCGACCTTGGAGCCCGGGGTCGCCGGGAAGGCCCCGGAAACCCTGATTTTCGCCGTTTTTTCGCGATTCGAAGCGCCCAGCCTCTGGTACTTTCCAAAATTCATGCTTTTGAGACACCAAATCCTCTGACATCCGTCCAAAACACGGGTCAATCATCAAGAGTATCGAAAACAACATTGATCGCCACCCGGTCAACCAAAAAAAGTGTGCTTTCTACCCGACCGATCGAGAAATCGACAGGACAGATGGCACCGACCCGCTGTTGGCAACAAACACCTGAAATTACATGATCATCTGATGTTGATATACATGAAGATCCATCGATGATCATCGACAGAAGAATCCCAAAAGACGCGGCACGGCCCGCGACTCTTCAACTGCTCGGCGACCACTTAATGCGATTAATTGACTAGCTTTATTACAGTCATTAATCCATTTCTTTGGACGGCCAAATCAGAAGCAAGCATTCGGGAGTTACAAGTCAAGAGATTCATGGCATTTAACCCATGAAACTCCTCCCATCATGGCGATTAAAGGCGATTAAATGCCCTCAATCTCCTCCGGCCAATCAGAAGCCAAGAATAAGGAGTTACAAAATAAAGAATTCAATCTTGTAACTCCTCCCTTTATGTAGCTTTATGACAATTAAAGCTCATAAACCCTCCTAAAATGGCCACCTAAAAGCCTATAAATAGGAGAGCTCTCCAAGAAGAAATGATCATCAGAAAAAAACACAAACACACAGACAGACAAAGCACAGAGATCCAGAGAAAGAAAAAAGAGAGAAAACTCTGCGGAAGTTCTACACCGACCACCACAACAAGGTGACAAAAGTCCCTTGGGGGGTACCCCCCCAAGGTCCTTGCCTTCTCCTCCTGCCTCCAATGGCTTAGATATGGCTTTTCAGCCCGTCTACTCGGTTTTTTATTGGACATAGGACCTTCTTTTGGTCTTTGTCCTCTAAAAACCTGAGGTTATAGCCAAACCAAGCGAATCAATAGCATCCCCTGTTCTCATCTGCATGGATGATGGCGAAGCCCACATATGGCTTGCGACTGTCAATCTAAACGAGTCCCCCACAATCTGCTGAGAAGTTAGATCCTCCTTTTCTTGCTTTTCATTGTAGTTTGTATTTTTTCAAAAGAGACAAAAATCACAACTCTTGTCTTTCATTATTGATAAGGATTGTAAATCGGCTATAAACGCCAAAATCGGCTATAAACGCCAAAAATCGGCTATAAACGCCAAAATCGGCTATAAATGCCAAAAAAAATCGCCTTTCACGGCAAACCAAGAAAAATGTCTCTTTTCTTAAATATATGTGCAATGAAAAACTTGAAAGAAGTTGATTTCCTTTTTACTTACGAAGGTTGATCTCCGGATCACCACTTGCAATTCCAAGTAAAATAGAAAATCTGTGACACCCACACAAAAAAAGAAATGTTGATGCACGCCCCTGCCCCCTGGTTACGAAAGGGTCGGAACCAAACGGACTCCCACGTCCGCCGACCTCGGTAGGAACCGAGCAGGAGCGCGGTCCATCAAGCTGGCACACCCGGTGGGACTCGTTTATTTGAGAACACGATGCTAGAAATGAAATATTTGCATATCATATATTTTGCTCTATGCTTATATTTCTTTTCTCGATTCCTTGGCTACTTTATAATTGGTGGCCTATGTTGGATTCCGCATCTAAAAAAAATGAGATGAGATTTTTGTTTGGAAATTTCTAATTCTTTGAATTTATTTCCACTCTTTCTCTTTTCAAAAAAAATAAAAAAACAAAAAAAAATCAGATTTCTCATTTTGGATTCAAAATTGAGAAACTTTGATCCTCTCCCTTCTGGGCACTGGCGCTCACGGAAATCGCTGAGATCGTGTTCGGATCGGGGATTGGGCCATTGTTTCTCTTCGATGAGTTCATTAAAGATCTAAAAAAAAATGTAAATAAAAAAAATAAAAAATTTTAGATTTCTCATTTTTGGATTCAAAATTGAGAAACCTTGATCCGTTCCTATCGTTCATCGCGCTTGCAGAAATGTTGAGCCTGTTCGACTAAGGTTTTGGGTCATCGTTTCTCTTCGATGAGTTTATTAAAAAAATATAATAAAATAAAAAAAAATAAAAAAAAAAGACATAGACCACTAAGGTTAAACCAACTGTGTTCTTTGATCATGGTTGATTCAAAGAAAAGCCTTGTCCAGAGTGTGGAGACAGCTTGACTGTTCTAGGCAAGGGTCCTCCAAACGGGTTCATTAAGTAATCCTACCCTTACCTGGGGGCAATTCTATCAATCAAGATTTCATAAGACCGGGTTAGGAGGCCTATGTGTACTCTCTCGTCTTTTAAACAAATTTTTTTTTTTAAATAAAATTTTAAAAAAAAATTAAAATTTTAAAATAAAAAATAAAAAATAAAAAAAAATTTCAAAAAAAAATCTTAAAAAAAAATATATATAAAAAATTCTCCTTTCTGAGCACTGGCGCTCGCGGAAATCGCTGAGCCCGTGTTCAAATTGGAGTGCCTTTTGCTCTCTTTGATGAACCCGATATTGGCCTTTCAAAAAAAAAAAAAACTCGTCATTTTTAGATTCAGATTCGAGAAATTATGGTTCATTTCTTTCTGAGCACTGGCGCTCGCGGAAATCGCTGAGCCCGTGTTAAGATTGGAATACCATCTGCTCTCTTTGATGAATCCAATTTTGACCTTTCAAAACAGAGAATCTCATCTTATAGATGCGGTCTCAAAATATTTGTGTCTAGCGGTACTAGTACGCCCTTTTAGGGTCTATTGTATTGCGACCGGCACATCTGTAACTCCAACTTTATATTCTTCTTACCTCGAGCAAGCTCTTCTTCTCGATAAGTCGAATTTAAGTTCACAATTGCTTCTAGCAGTCACTGGGACGCTCATTCTGGGCTTACCATACCTGCGATCAGAATAATTGTACCCTCTATGGCGTTTTGCCTTCTTCATGTTGCTTGGGTCATTTTCCTCTAGCAATTTGAAAAGACGAAACCATAGAACTTCCCATTTATGATCATTATATTCTTGTGATTACTAATGGATGTGGTCTTGTTTTAGAAATTTTTGAAAAACTAACAATGGCAGCTTCACTAACCATTACTTTCGATGAAAACAAGCACCAACTCATGCTTCAACAGAAGCAAACCTCGCGCACTTACAAGCGCCCCATCAGCTGCCGAAGCGTCAACTCCCTCGGCAACTCTCTGAACTCCGGGTCAACCTCGACTCCCCGGACTATCGTCTTTGGGACGCTGGGACCATTCCCACTTCCTAAGGAACAAACCGCTCCCTCCAAGAAGCAGAAACTCGGCTCTCAACGTGTCACTACCGTGACACCAAAGGCGAGCACCAGAAGGCCTGAAGCCCGTGGCAGCCCCACGAAGCCTCGACCTGCAAACGATCAGGTCTATCCCAAGACTTGGTCCCCAAGACCTTCACCAAAGCAAAGAAGGTCCCAAACATCTACCAAGCCAGCATTCCTGGCCCCACTCAAGGAGAACCAGTTCTACCCTCTTGCTTACATGAAAGAGGAGAGACCCATCTCCAACCTGACTCTCAAGTCAACCCAGCATGAGCCGGCTTGTTCCTACAAGCCCAAAATCAGATCATGCATCACAAGGCCTCTACAAGCACCTGCTAAGGCCTACAAACCTGCAGTTCGACCCTTCATCTCTACAAGGGCCGAACTCCAAAAATTCAAAGCTTCGCTGCAACAGGCGAAGGACAGGATTCGCATCCTGTCCTTGCCCAGCTACAAAGAAGACAGGCTCGGCTGCTGCGCCCGAGGGAGCACATCCTTCATCGTCAAAGCCCAACCAGAGCTGACCGAAGCTTAAATTGCCCGTCGCATACGCCGCCGCGCGTCATACCGGCAAAAGAGACTAGAGAAGCAAAGGACCCAGCCTCCTACACTTCAAGTCTCTCCCAAATGGGTCGAAAAAGAAAGACCCAACCAAGTTGCTGCCGTCCATATGGTTGGAAAAACCAAAAGGCGCCAAAAATCAGCAACAAAAATCCATGTCCGACGTCCAATCACCCGCAGCGTCTCAAGGATAATAAGACATTCAGAAGAATCCCCTGCTCCTTCAAGCAAAGGACAGCAGAGTAATCATTCCTCAAGCTCTTCTTCAAAAAGAATGAGCCCCAGCTCAGTCACCAGGACAGTTTCTTCGTTTGAATCATGAAGGATGAATGTCATGGCTACAAATTCTGAGCCACCACCCTGCAATCCACCTCCAGAAGATGCGATCACCCGCATCCAGCAGTTGGAACAGGGCCAGCAGAGGATTGAAACTCTAATGGAAAACCTTCTCCTCGCCTTCCAAAATCAGGCGAACAATGAACCTCCTCCGAATCATCAAGACGACGAGGTAAATGGAGAAGAAAATGAGTCACGCGTCCTTACCAAAAAGGACGTAGACAGTATCCTCGCCAAAGCAAAGAAGAGGATATACTCAAGGAGCATGGGATCAAGCCACCATATCCCTTATGGATGGACTCGGTCCCGTTCCCCACCAAATTCAAGCATCCTACTCTCCAAACATATACGGGGAAAGGATCAGCCAGACAGCACGTCATCCACTTCAAGATCCTGACGGGAGCTATCGCGGATCAAGATGCACTCAAGATCCGCCTCTTTGCAAGTACCCTAAAAGGTACGGCCTTCGATTGGTACTCCACTCTGCCGGAGGACTCAATCCAAAACTGGGCCATGCTAGAGACACGCTTCCTGACTCACTTCAAAGGTGAAGATCATCCCGCTACTATGGCTCAACTGTGCAGCCTAAAACAGGGGGAGAATGAATCAACATATGACTTCATTCATAAGTGGAAAGCAATGGCATACAAATGCTCTGATGTATTGCCACAAGCGTCGCTAGTCGACATCTGCCGAAACAACATGAGAGCCAGAATCCGCTCCATGATCATCGGCAACAAATCAAAAAACCTGGGAGAACTCCTAGAAGCTTCCATGGAAGCTGAAATGGTGATTAAAGACCTCAACAGTCAGAAATCATCAAGAAAATAGCCAACCGCCATTGTAACCTCTAAACCAAAGAAAAAATAGGTCCTCAATGTGCAGACCAAGTCAGCTCCTCAGCCACCAAAGAAAGCTGAAAATAAAGTTGCTGGTAAGAGACCTGAACTCTCAGATGCCTTCAAAGAACGAGTAGAGAAGAAATACTCATTTGATGAAGATGTTGATGAAATCTTCGGGGCTCTTGTGGCAAACGGCAAGCTCACCTTGCCTGAATAAAAAAGACCGGGTGATGTTGGCAAAACCAACGATCCTCGGTACTGTCCATACCACCAGATGATCTCGCATCCTCTCAATCAATGCTTCGTTGTGAGAGAGAAAATAAATGAGATGTGGAAAAACGGAGTCATCACCTTTGACAAAAACTATGGGTCTGCCTCCGTCAACATGGTGACATGTGGACAAACATCAATATCACCGAAGAAGAAGATCATTACTTCCTTCAAGGTGATAAACTCAATCCAAGCGTCCGAAGAACTGGTTCCTTATCCGACACCAGACGGACAACCGATATGGGTACATCCCGATCTCCTGGAAGATGAAAATTAGGAGGTCGTGAAAACAAAGCCTACAGCTCAACAGCGAAGGCAGGCTAGGAAACATCTCCTCAAGCTCAAATGGCAAGAGAAGACCCAGCCAAAACTAGAGGTCAAAGAAAAGGCAGAGGCTTCCTCTACCGCTTCACTGGAGGTAACAAAAACATCCCTTCCAGAGACTTCAAAAGGGGTAAGGAAACTCACTCTCAGTGATTTCATGCCACCTCAATTCAAAGAAGCCATGCAGGAGGCATCATACTCTTGCAATTCGGTAGTTGGATTCTCCATTGATGGATATGAGTCCAGCGACACCGATGATGGGTTCGAATCCAACTACACAGATGAGTGGGAGGAGTCCCTTGAAACAGGAAAATATCTCTCCGATGAGGAATGGGTTCCTGAGTCTCATCTTATGCCAGTAATCTGGTATAACCCCCTACAGCCACAAGGATCCTGGTCTGATGATGAAGAAGACCAAGAGGCTGTACAAGAAAATGCTGCTGACTCAGCACCTCTCATTACTCCAGTGGGAATCAACCATGTTGAGCCACAAAGAGTTGATGAAGAAGAAGATCCGGCTCCCATGCCTGATCTTGAAGAATATGCAAGGATCTTGCAGCGACTCGCTCTAGAACAAGAGCAAGAACGCGTCAACGAGCCTCCTCGCAATCCAGAGCCTGAAGTCCCTAAAGACCACCAGGTACATCCTCCCTTAACTCCTGAAAATGGAGAAAATTGCTGGATAGACGATCCTCTTACATCTGAGGATGAGTCTGACTCCGATCAGGCAACGTCTCCCGTCAGAGCTTCCTGTAATGTGATAATTCGGGATTATAGCTCTTCCGAAGCATCGTCTGATGAGAGCACTTACACTCCGGCGACGCCTAGCAATGTATCTTCTGAAGCCACCTCGTCTCACGTGACTTTCACTGAGATGACACCCTCTCAAGTTTCTTCTCCTGAGACTGTAACTTCAAAGTTCACACCCTTCCTGACTGAAGAATTCCCAGCCATTGATGCTTGGGACGATGGATTAGTCAACGAAAAAGAAAGGTTGCTGGATGTTGTTCAGGACTTGTTCCCGGAAAATGCTCCGTGCAACACAATCACTGAGGATGGCAACTTTGCTGCTGATTCATCCTCAGCAAATGAAAAACGACAGCCTCTTGATCCTGAAGATAATCTTCCAAACGAAGACCCTTCTCAAGAAGCTCTCGAAGTTGGTAGAGGCACCCGCTCTGGCCGGGACTACCACAAAAATTACAACCAATCTTCCTTTACATATGTAAATCCTTCGGGAAAAGATGTTGTAAGCGCCCCTAGTGGCAACAATGATGAACATGCAGGCCCTAAGGAGGCTTTCAAGTATGACTTGATTGAACACTTCAAGCACATACCTGCACGTCTGCACATCCTAGATTTGTTGCGAATGTCTCCGCACACTCGTGATAATCTCATTTCGGAATTACAAAAGCTGAATGAGGATGTCGACAAATATGCCCCGCAAGTCCTCCAAATTGAAATGGATTACCGGGTCAAAAACTCAGAAGCCTCCTCAAAGGGAGAAAAGAAGAAAACTGAGGGATCATGTATTGAATGCCTCTCGGTTAAAAAAGCAGCCAGTGCAACCATCGCCTTCACAAAGGACGACCTCCTACTTGGCGAAGCCAGGCATAACCGACCCTTATACTTCACAGGGTATATCAAAGAAATGCCTATGCACAGAGTTCAGATCGACCCAGGTTCTGCACTCAACCTCATCTCCACATCGGCTATAAACGCCAAAATCGGCTATAAATGCAAAAAAAAATCGCCTTTCACGGCAAACCAAGAAAACTGTCTCTTTTCTTAAATATATGTGCAATGGAAAACTTGAAAGAAGTTGATTTCCTTTTTACTTGCGAAGGTTGATCTCCGGATCACCACTTGCAATTCCAAGTAAAATAGAAAATCTGGCACACCCACACAAAAAAAAAGAAATGTTGATGCACGCCCCTGCCCCCTGGTTACGAAAGGGTCGGAACCAAACGGACTCCCACGTCCGCCGACCTCGGTAGGAACCGAGCAGGAGCGCGGTCCATCAATATATATATATATATATATATTATCTCAATATTTTAAAATACAATATCAATATTTGTGACATCTATCAATCAAGTCACATCCAAGTCTAGGACGTGGATCCAATGAATATCAGACAAATTTTAGTTTTTGAAAATTGTATAGTTTTCTGCATATTATCAGTTAACCTCACATTCCATCCGGCCTATCACTTTGGTGTTTAATACTTTTTTAAGACAAAGGAATAATGATAATGTGCAGATTCCATATATGGTGAATAAGTAATGATAGAAAATCTTCTATAGTCTTACATTAATAATAGAAATTTTGGTGGTTGTGAGCAAATGAATTGTCTTACTCAAAAGTGCTCTTGTTCCATGTAGCCACAATTTTCAAGGTAGAAATTCGAGACACAAGGAAATATATGATCCCATGCTCACAGATATATTCCTAGGTGTCTTATCAAAGGACGCCACTGCCCAAGTACTAAATCACGTGAAAGTTGTTGTTTTGTTGATTTCTTAACACGCTGATACAAAATCCATAGCCCCACGCTAGGTGACATAAATAAAATACATGGAAAAAAAAGGAGGAAAGAAAAACTTTTATGAAATTAGAACCGGTGCAGCCCTGCACCAACAAGGCAAGTACAAGCTACGAATATATATATATATATATTTATATATTTATATATGAAAAAGATGCACTTACAAAAAATATTTCATCTTATGATAAGAGTTAAGTTGGAACTCTCACGTTTATTTAAATTATTGACATTGGATATGAAAGTGAAGGCCTCCATATTATCTCTCATAGTAAAGTCAGAGATGCTTTCACAAAAATATCTCCCTATATATATAATATGGATGTTGAAAAACCTGCTCAAATAATATCATTCCATCATTCCACATTTGATTGCATAAAAATGCTCGAAAAGGTCCTCAAATAAACATGAACACCTTCAACAAACTCATTCAAATTCATCCAAACAAGCCAAGAAAATACATCAGTTAATTCAGATATTTGCATATAACATGAAACACAGGAGATAGCTGATCTCCTAATATGAAAACATACAATTGAATATATAAATCCTGACACGTCCAACTAAATTTACACTTATAACATATGCACCTACAACTAAGAATCCATGCATAAACAAATCCAATATCCACATACATATATCCACCAACTCCCCTATCCACATGGAGTCACCCACAACACAAGTTCTTCGAAATGGACTAGTGCATCAAATTCATCTCCATCTCAAGACATCCAGAATGTGAGCTTATACATTCAGCACTTTTTTTAGCGATTCTACAGTTTCCAGTGTTGTGGCTGTAAGTGCAGAAAATAATGACCCACAATAACTGGGGAGCCTTAGAGGACTTATCCAACGTGGTGATGACTGGATACCGTCCGAAAGCCTGAAAGAGAAGAGCAAACGGTCAGAGGACCCTGGCCTGGGCGGCGCAAGGCTCTCCGATGCCAAAGTCAGTGAGTGAACTGGAACAATGGAAGGAGAGGAAGAAGAGAGGCAGAGTAACAGCTCTGTGGGTTGAATTGTGCGTACCTTGCATGTGGTATGAAGCTCTATTTATAGAAGCTTGGGTCGTATCTTTGGAGGATATCTTGGTGTGGGTCCCATGATTCGACTGGGAAGTCATGATGAGCCCACAAAGTAATAAATACAGTCCAATCCAGCCCACTCTGCATTTAATGCCAGTCGGATCAGCCCACATCGCATTAAATGCGCGTCTTGTTGGGCCAGATTGTGTTGGGCGCCTTTGACGGTTGGGGTACCATCGGATCCGCCCTCGGGCCTTGCCCTGATGTGGCTTCAGCCGCTGGATGCCGCCCTGTCAGTGATCTGACGAAGATTGTGGACGGCTGGATGTCGCATCTGTCTCACTAGCTCGCGCCCCTATATCTCCACGTGCCTGATGACGTGGGGGATGAGGGGTGCGAGTGGAGGTTCTTTCTTGTTTCGGCTTTCGTCCCGGCTCCTTCAGCCGAGTTGGAGTTCTCAGCCGAGATGGGCACATGGGGTGGCCGAGCTCGGCGCTAGCGGCCTGGAGCTGTTTGACTTCGGCTGAGGCCTCTGCCCTGTTAGCCGAGGTGAGTTTTGGTGCCACGTGGATGGCACGCGGATGGCACGTGAGAGTGCTTAGTCTCATCTGATGGTTGTGATTAGTGTAATCTTGGAGTTCTGGAAATCTCCCCACACAATTTCCCCCTAGCTTTTGACCTCTTAAGCGTCCTAGCCTTTAGTGGTCGAAAGCTAGAAAACTCGTCTGGGGATGCGGTGATCATTGCCTGGTGTCGTTTCAACTTTTCTGAAGCAATAAATGCTCTGCCCTATCTGTCCTGGGAAGCGAATCGACGGCTACACGCGTATCCTCTTCACTGATTGCGCTATCTTATTGATGGAACGGGCGCGGAACGCGAAATCCGTCCTTTCGAATTTCGAAAGCAGCGCGCGCCGAGGGTTCCCTTTCTATAAATAGGGTCGTCTTCTTCCTTTCTTGTTTCCGATCTCCTTTTGCCTCTGCCTTCATCTTTGATTTCTGCTCTTCCGCTGCTCGAGATTTTTCTAGCGAGGACGACCATAGGACGTGCCCGGATCTGTTCTTGAGTTGCCCCTTTGTCTCTGTAAGTTGCTTCGTGCCTCTGTCTAGCTTTTTCTTGGGGTTTCGCTACCTTTAGGGTTTAACTTCTGCTGTTACCATTTTTAGACATGGGCACCCCTAGATTTGATTTAGATACTGAAGAGGGCATAGCCAGATTTAGGGCCGCTTTCAGTATTCCGGAGGGAGTCCTCCTCAAACCGGCGGACTCCGTCGACTATGCCACGATGCGCTGGTCCTATGGCTGGATGCCGTTCCCTCTGATCTCCGTGATCGAGGGTGGGGTCAGGTTTCCTCTGCACCCCTTGCTTAGGGCCTGCCTTAGTACCTGGTCTATTACCCCGTGCCAGCTGATGCCCAATGGCTATAAGGTCATCATGGGCACGGCGAAGCTGAATGAGATTTTGGGGACCGACCTGGGTGTCCACGATATCGAGGATACCTACGATATCTGCAAGGCTGGGGAAGGAAAATACTATCTCTGGGTGAAGCCGCAGCGAAGAGGCTTCGTCCTGGCCTTGGAAGATTCGAGTAAGAATGCCGAAGAAGCTTTCTTCTGTGTGTCGGGGGACTGGGAGTTCGGCGCTGGCGAGAGCAGGAGGCTGATGGTCCCACGTCGCCCCGGGACTGTCCCAAGTAAACATCGCCTCTTTTCTTTTACCTGCTTTGCTTGATTTTGATGATGCCGAGCTGACACTCTTATTGTCTGTTGTGCAGAGGCAGGTGCGAGGCGACGCCGAGCTGCGAGTGAAGGCTGGAAGAGGAACGTTGAGGACGTCAATAAGGTAGAAAGATACAAGGGGCACGAGACCAGGTCGGCTTGGAAGCTGCTCGGGTATACGTCGAGGTACCGTGGTCACTACCTGAGGACCGGAGTAGCCGAGGTGGACGAGGCGCACCCTGACCGTCCAACCGTCTCCGTTGCCGTGCCTGCCGGGATCCCTTTGACCGATCCTGCCGCGAGCCGAGCTGCGTCTGGTGCCGAGGCGTCCACTTCTAGTTCGGAGCCACCGAACCTGACTCAGATAGTGGACGCTTATTCTTCCAATCGGGAAGAAGACATGGCGGGGAGCTCGAGGGAGCCAGTTGTTAAGGATCTGGCCGCCAAGTTCAGGCTGAGGTCTTCTTCTTCTGCGACGCCATCATCTGCCAGTACCCGCGCAGCTTTGGGCTCGGGGGGTGCTGGCGCTACTTCTGCTCCTGCTCCTGCTCCGAGCGAGGGAGTTCAGCGACGCTCGCCGGGTCGCCCGAGGGAGGGGTCCCCGCCCAGGAAGAAGTCCAAGGCGGGGGAGAAGGACTCGGGGGCTGAACAGCCTCCGAAGGGTAAAACTCCGGCGCGGGCCCCCGGAGTCAAAGCTCCAACTGAGAAGAGTGCGCCGGCCAGTAAGTCGACCGGGGGGCGACCCGCAAGCTCACCATCTCGGCGGGGCAAGGGTCTGGATCGGCTTCCGGACCCCGAACTGCCCCAGCGCCATGGAGACCGAGGATGGAGACGCAACCCGGTAAGCCTCTGAATGTCGAGGACCGGCTGATGGGGAACGCCGACGTCATCGGAGCTCTCGCCAAGGTCTGCGCCCTACCGCGAGACATGGAGACGCACGAGAGGTTTGACAACGAGAGCCTGATGGTCTCGGCGATCCAGGCTAACCTTATGGTAAGTGTTTTCAGCGCTTTTCTTCAAGTAATTTAGCTCGACTGCCCCGGTTTGACCCACTTTTTCCATTTGCAGAACGTGCAGAGGCTCTGACCGTGGTGGGTAGGAGTGACAGGAACGCTGCGAGGGTCGCTCAGCTGGAGTCCGAGAGGGATAAGCTGAAGAAGGAGCTGGAAGAGCTAAGGAAGGGAATGGAGGGGCTGAAGAAGGCCAGCGCTGAAGAGTCTGCTCGGCTGGCGTCGGCTCTGACTGATGTCGCCGAGCTCACGTCGAGAGCTAATCATTTGAAAGGCGAGGTCTGGGCGAGGAACAAGAGGACCGCCGAGCTAGAGTCGGAGCTGGCCAGATCGAAGGCTGAATCGGCGGCCGAGGGGACGAAGTTGCGCGGGGAGGTGCTGGCCGGGCGCGCTGAAAGGGAGAAGCTGAAGATGGCGAACGCTGAACTGGAAAAGGAGAAGGCCTCCCTTCTGTCCGAGGTCCAATCCGCTTTTCAGAATGGGGTGGACCATGCCACGGAGCTATATGAGAAGCAGGTGGAGGAGATCACCTCCATTCTGTTCGAGGAAGGATGCCTGGCCGCACTGAGACGTGCGGGGGTCCCTGAAGACCACCCTGTCTATCGGGACCTGCCGAAGTACTCGGACCCGGCTCCCGAGCCGAGCTCCGCTCCTGCAGCTGAAAGTGCCCCTGACAAAGCTCCTGTAGTCGTTCCTGCTTCAGACGACGCTCCAGTTGCTCCGGCCCCGAGCGATGCCCCGGTCGCCAGCGACGCTTCGGCCGTGCCTCAAGGTGAGGCCTCTTCTGCCCCTGCTTCGGCTGAGGTACCGGTTGAAGCCCCTTCTGCCAGTGACGCTCCAAGCAAGGTCACGGTTTTGGCCGAAGCCACTGGTCCAGCAGATATGGTGATCGACCTGGTGGAGTCGCTGAAACCACAGTAGCCTTGCTCCTTTTTCTTCCCTTGGCCTTTTATATGTAATACTTTTTCTTTCAGCCTTATAATACTCTCTGTTATTAATGAAAGACGGGCTTCTTTACTTTTGCATTTTTCTCTGCATTTTTCTCTCTTTTGCTTCTGGATTGTGATATTGAATGGTATTGAATGCCTTTACTGTGACGCGTGACCCTCGAGGTAGAGAGAGTCAAACGGTCTTCATAGCTGTCTGTGTCGATTCTCCGTATTCTGAGACCATAAATAGCAATAAGCATGGTGATACGGCCGATGAGGGAAACGGGCGGACGTCTCCACGTGGTGCCATAGGAATCGCTGGTCAACAGACAGAAAGGCGTACGTCCCATGTAACGCGTGGGAGACTTCGCCCCTTAACTTCCTTCGGAGATTGAGCCCTTCTTCTTCCTATAAGTAGGGGCAGTAGGCTCACCATGGGAGAATAAAAGAAAAGAACTTAGGACAGTTTAATTCACATAGTTGTAGGAGCCATGTCCAGTGGACGTTTTGGAACCTTTGATCCGGGGGGAACCCCTGCGCCTGTGGACGGCTATCTCCGAGGGGGGAAGCCCGTCGTGGTCTGCGCGCTCTCTGAAGGAATTCCCCGTGGACCACGCGCTCTCTGAACGCGGGTTCACGGCCAACCGTCCCTGGTCCGGTTGCAGGGGAGCCTTCTGCAACTGTGGGATGGTGGCGCCCTCTGCGTCTGGCACGGTCTTGCGAGACCGCCGGACGCGGGGTGGGATTGTGGCCCCGCTGGACCTGGGGGTTCTTCAAACTTCGGTTGGTCTTACTGACCGGAGGGTGTTGAAGAGCTCAGCGAGGTCCAGGGCCCCCGAACTGGAGGGGATCCTGAATGCTTTGGTCTGACCAACCAAAGTGTATTATAGAGCTCTGTGAAATTCAGGATCCCTCAGAACCTCCAGGCAACGATCCGGCGTCTTCGAGCCTGCAGCCTGAAGAGTCGGTGAAGATCAGAGTCTCCCAGTCTTTCACTTTATTTTCTATTTTTAGAGGACTGCGATCCTCCTTTCTGTATTTTGTTTTCTGTTCTGTAACTCTTGTAATGAAGCAGTTTACAATGAATAAAAAGGAAGAATTTTGCGATCACTTGAACTGTATACAGCGCTTTTGCATTCTCTTTTACTTTCCCTGCACTGTCTTGGAATATTTGTGTTTTTGTGCTGCCCTTTTGTGCTTCAGTGCTTGCACAGTTCTTTCTTTCTTAAAAACCGACCTTGGCCAAAATGGCTGGCTCTGGCCGAGACGAACTGCTTGCGCCGAAGTGGATCCAGAATATCGCTGGTCTCGGCTATGTGAGCATGAGTTCGGCAACGGTCTTTGAGGGGTGTATAAACCCGGACTTTAGGAATTCGGCCGAGTGTTCGAACTCGAGGCCTTTTCCAGGGCGGTAGACCCTTGAGTGGGGTAAAACTCGGACTTTAGGAATCGGCCGAGTGTTCGAACTCGAGGCCTTTTCCAGGGCGGTAGACCCTTGAGTGGGATAAAACCCGGACTTTAGGAATCGGCCGAGTGTTCGAACTCGAGGCCTTTTCCAGGGCGGTAGACCCTTGAGTGGGATAAAACCCGGACTTTAGGAATCGGCCGAGCGTTCGAACTCGAGGCCTTTTCCAGGGCGGTAGACCCTTGAGTGGGATAAAACCCGGACTTTAGGAATCGGCCGAGCGTTCGAACTCGAGGCCTTTTCCAGGGCGGTAGACCCTTGAGTGGGATAAAACCCGGACTTTAGGAATCGGCCGAGTGTTCGAACTCGAGGCCTTTTCCAGGGCGGTAGACCCTTGAGTGGGATAAAACCCGGACTTTAGGAATCGGCCGAGTGTTCGAACTCGAGGCCTTTTCCAGGGCGGTAGACCCAGAGCTGCCGAAGTCAGTCAAAGAGAGATGACAGATTGATGACAGGGCGAAAGCTACTTTCATTGATTCTGGGATTCATTACATCTTTAGAAATAAAATTTCTTTAAGTGGGATGCAGTTCCACGGTCTCGGCAGTGGCTTGCCTTCTAAGTCTTCAAGTTTGTAGGCTGACTTCCCTGCCAGTGAGACTACCCTGAACGGGCCATGCCAGTTCGGAGCCAGCTTCCCTTCGTTTGGTTCTTTGTCAGCTGGCAGGGTCTTCTTTAGAACCAGCTCTCCCACGGAGAATCTCCTTTCCTTGACATTTTGATTGTATGCCCTGGCTAACCGCTGCTGATAGTCGGTGAGAGGCAGGGCTGCTGCTTCTCGGCGCTCGTCTGCCAGCTCCAGCTCCATTGCCAGGTTTGTCTCATTTCGGCCTTGGTCGACCAGCTCTGTCCTCAGGGTGGGAAGGCCGATTTCTAAAGGAATGACCGCCTCCATCCCGTAGGCCAGAGAGAAAGGTGTTGCCGAGGTGGACCTCCTTGGAGTTGTTCTGTATGCCCATAGCACGCTCGGAAGCTCCTCTGTCCATCTTCCCTTTGCCTTGTCCAGTCGCTTCTTCAGGCCGTCCAGGATCACTCTGTTAGAGATTTCTGCCTGGCCATTACTCTGCGGATATGCCGGAGTGGAGTAATGGTTTCTGATACCGTGTTCTTGGCAGAAGTCTCTGAAGGATTTGGAGTTGAACTGAGTCCCGTTGTCCGAAATCAGGGTCCGGGGGATGCCGAACCTCGTTAGGATGTTTTTCCAAATGAAGTTCCTGGAGTCCCTGTCCGTGATTGAGGACAACGGTTCAGCTTCTATCCATTTTGTGAAGTAGTCCGTAGCGACTATCAACCATCTCTTGTTCCCTGGAGCTCGGTGAAGAGGCCCCACAATGTCCAGGCCCCATTGAGCGAATGGCTATGGGCTAGTGAGGGGACTCAGATCTTGTGCTGGCTGATGGAGAGAGTGGGAGAACTTCTGGCACTTCTCGCATTTCCTAGCGTATACCTGCGTGTCCTTCTGCATGTAGGGCCACCAGTAACCCTGGCTTATTGCTCTGTAGGCCAGTGATCGACCTCCTATGTGACTGCCGCAGATTCCTTCGTGGATCTCATACAGGAAGTCGTCCACCTTGCTTGGGTGGACGCATTGGAGGTAAGGACCTGTGAAGGATTTCCTGTAGAGTTTGCCTTCGGGAGAGAGCCAGAATCGAGCTGCCTTGAGTCTGATCTGGTGGGCTTCAGTCTTGTCCTCAGGGAGCCGGTCGTCCTTCAAGTAAGCGATGATTGGATCCATCCAGCTTGGGCCGAGGTCAGCACAGAGGACAAGCCGAGATGAATGGAGTTTTGATATTGACCCAACCTCGACTGTCCTTTTCTTCCCTGTTTCGACGGCAGAAGCCGGGTTTGCAAGCGCATCTGCATGCGTGTTGGTATCTCGAGATATTTGCCTGACCTCGGCTTTCTGGAAATGAGACAGCAGTTTTTTTGCAAGGGCTAAGTAGGCCGCCATCCTGTCGTCCCTGGCCTGGTAGTCTCCAGCGAGCTGGCTAGTCACCAGTTGAGAATCGCTGAAGATCACCAGGTGCTGGGCTCCGAGGATTTGGGCGCTGTTCAACCCTGCTATCAGTGCTTCATACTCTGCCTCATTGTTCGTCGCTTTGAAGTCCAGGGTGAAAGCCTGCTCTATGACCAGACCCTCTGACGATTGGAGGACTATGCCGGCGCCAGCTCTCTTGGAGGTGGACGATCCGTCGACAAAGATCTTCCATGCCTGGGCAGGAAACTGTTCGACCTCAGTTACTTCTGGCTCGTGCCCTGTGCCCCCCAGTGCCGTGCCGGGCTGGGTCGGAGCTGAGTTGGGCGAGACGAACTCAACGATGAAGTCCGCCAGAATCTGGGCTTTGATCGCAGTTCGGGGACGGTACTGTATATCATACTGCCCCAGTTCAACTGCCCACTTTGATATTCGCCCTGAAAAGTCAGTCTTCTTGAATATTGAACGGAGTGGATGCTCCGTGATCACCACAATGGTGTGGGATTGGAAATAATGGGAGAGTTTGCGGGAGGCACTGACGAGAGCCAACGCAAGCTTCTCCAACAAAAGATACCTGGTCTCGGCGTCGAGCAGGGTCTTGCTCGTATAATAAATCGGTTTTTGAATTCCCTCGTCCTCCCTGATGAGGACGGAGCTCACTGCGTGATTCGAGACCGCAAGATATAAATACAAAACCTCCCCCGGAGCTGGGGTGGAGAGTAAGGGTGGTGACATCAAATAGGTTTTGAGCGCGGCCAATGCCTGGTCACACTCAGGGGTCCACTGGAATTTCAAAATTTTCTTTAGAAGCTGAAAGAAAGGCCTGCACTTATCTGATGACCGGCTGATGAAGCGATTGAGTGCTGCAGCCATTCCCGTGAGCTTCTGGACTTCTTTCGTGGTAGAGGGGCTCTGAATGCCCTGGATCGCGGTGATCTGGTCCGGATTAGCCTCTATCCCCCTCCGCGTTACCAAGCTGCCGAGGAACTTGCCAGAGGCTACGCCGAAGGCACACTTTGAAGCGTTTAGCTTGAGCTTGTACGCGCAAAGGATGTCGAAGACTTGGCCAAGATCCGCCAGGTGATCGCTGGAGTGCACTGATTTGACGACCATGTCGTCGATGTACACCTCTACCGTTCGGCCGAGCTGAGCCTGGAACATCTTTGTCACGAGGCGCTGATAGGTTGCCCCCGCGTTCTTTAGCCCGAAGGGCATCACCTTGTAGCAGTAAGTGCCGCGGGGGGTTATGAATGACGTTTTCTCCTCGTCAGGCTCGAATAGTGGGATCTGGTGGTAGCCTCTGTAGGCGTCGAGGAAGCTCATTCGGTCGTGACCAGCGGTGGCGTCGATCAGTTGGTCAATCTTTGGAAGGGGGAAACTGTCTTTAGGGCAGGCCCTGTTCAAGTCTGTGAAGTCCACGCACACCCTCCATTTACCAGTTTTCTTCTTGACCACCACCGTGTTGGCCAACCAGACCGGGTACTGGACTTCCCGGATGGCTCCTGCCTTCAGCAGGTTGTCGACTTCTTCGACGACCGCGTCTGTCTGTTGCAGCCCTGTCCTTCGGGCCCTCTGCACTACTGGTTTGTGGTTGGGGTCCACATTTAGCTTGTGGCACATGACCTCTGGGTCAACCCCAGGCATTTCCCTTGGGCTCCAAGCAAAGACATCGACGTTCTGCATCAGGAACCCTGAGAGTTCGCCTCTCTCTTCGTCTGGCAGCTGGGTGCCGATCAGGAAGAACCTATCTGGGTCTGCCGAGTTCAGCCTGACCTCGGCCAGGTCCTCAATGCTTTTCTTCTCGGGGTCTCGGCCGATTTCATCTAGGCCTTTCTCGAATTCGGCGAGGTTGACACGCTCTGGCTCTTTCACTGCTGGGACCGCCGCCAGCATGCACTGCCTGGCCTGCTGCTGATCTCCCTCCACCGTGACCACTTCCATCTTGCCCTCCTTGTTCTCGAGGACGAACTTCAGCTTCTGGTGGAGGGAAAAGGAACTGCTTCCAACTTGTGGAGCCACGTTCTGCCCAAAATGACGTTGTAGGGAGAAGGGGCATCCACGACCAGGAAGTCGGCCAACACGGAGGCTCCGCCGACCCGGGTCTCCAAGGTGATCCTACCTTGGGATAGACTGGCGTGGCGGACAACCCTAGCAGGGGTGCACGGACCTCCGTGAGGTCTGCTTCCGAGAGGTTCATCTTATCGAAGCAATCGTAGTAGAGGACCTCGAAAGAGCTGCCGGAGTCGACGAGGATCCTCTTCACGGTGAAGTCTCTCAGCTTCATTGTGAGGAGCAGGGGGTCATTGTGAGGGAGCTGGATTCCCTCTAGATCCTTATCTGAGAACGAGATAGCGGGCCGGTCGCGGTGGGCCCTCTTGGATGCCGGTGCGAGTTCGGCCTTCATCACCTCCTTCCCATGCGACGCTCGCCTGGCCCCGGCGCGGGCCTGTGAGCCTCCACGAGACGAGGGAGAGGGGACTGAGGACGCCAGATGGATCACGTTAATGATCTTCTCGGAATCCTCACTGTCTGGCTCCCGAGCCGCGCTCTGGTGAACTCGGCCCTCGCTGCCGCCGGCATCATCTGCTTTGACGAACTCTGGAATGTGGCCTTCGCTGGCTAGCTTCTCCAGGTACCACCTCAGAGAATTGCAGTCCTCGGTCTTGTGCCCTTTACCCTTGTGGTAGGAGCAGTAGAGTTTGCTCCGGTTGCCAGAGGTGGGCTCATTCTTCAAGGGCGGAGGCCACTTGAAGAATGGCTTGGTCTTTATCTTGCTCAGGATACGGTATATCGGCTCCTTGAAGACGACATTGACGCTCTGATCGGCGCTGGTGGGGGGTCTGGGCCTCCAGGTGCCCCCAGACCGGGATGACGTAGGCTTCGCCGAACTGGCGGCCCAGGCCTGCTTGGGCTCCTGCTTCTGAAAGGGCCTCCCGCCTCTCTGCCGAGGCTGGCTGCTCTTGTGCTCGGGCTCCGGCCATTCGTCCTCTTCCCGGGCCTGGATTTCATCTTCCTCCCGGGCGACCAAGAGCTTTATCCGGGACATTAGCTCTGGCATGGACTCTGGAGGGTCCCCGACCAAGTCCTTCCGGAGGTCGTGGCCGGGGATCAGGGCATGCTGGAAGGCGTAGATTGCTATCTCTTCCCTAGTGCCCTCGATCTGGCTGTAAACCGCCCAGAATCATCGGGCGAACTTGGTGAGGGTCTCACCCTGCTTCATTCTCAGGGCGAGAAGGCCCCCCTCTTTCTTAGGGACGGCGCTGTAAGCTTGGAACTTTTTCAAAAAGGAGAGCTGGAGCTCCTTCCAACTCGAAATCGACTTCTCTGGCAGGGCGCAGAACCACTTCAGAGGGAGGTCACCCAAACTGGAGGAGAAGATCTTGCAGTTGAGGTGGCCCTCGTTTCCCCAGATGGACATCTTCTGGGAAAAGTGGCGGAGGTGAGCAGATGGATCGGACAGTCCGTCGTAGGGGACGAACCGCGGGACAGAGAACCTTTTGGGCAAGGGGGTGCGCTCGATGTCCCTCGTGAAGGGCGAGGCTCCTAGATCAGTGTGGCCACAGATCTGCTTCTGGTCCTCGCACGTCCAGGTTGCGCTGAAGAGCCAACCTGACGCGCTTGTCAAATCGCTCCTGCTCGTCATCCTTTTCTGGAGTCTGGGCTCTTGACTTTCGCTTGGAGTGGTTCGGGCTGTGATGGCTATGGTTTCAGCCATCGCGGCTACGATGACTTCGGCTGTTGCTCGAGCCTTCGTCATGGATCTGGCTCCGCTTATGGTCCAGATGGTTTCTGAGATCTTCGCGAGGAGGCTGGGCTGCCCTGCTGGGGGCGTCCTTCTTCTTTCCCTGAGGATCAGAGACTTGCCTCAACGAGGCAGTTTGCGCTGCTCTCAGCTGCTGCTGGAGCTCGCGGATTAACCGCTCCTGCTTCTGGAGGAGAGCATTTTGAGCTGCGACATCTCCTCCAGCGGCAGGAGGTTGAACTCGACGTGTTTCTTCCACGGCAACGGCTTTATCTTTGCGAGGACGCTCATGCCGACGCTCGTCGCGTCGGGGTGGCGTAACTTCGTCTGCTGAGGACGAGGCCTCGAGTCCCTCTTGGAGGGGGACCTCGACGAAAAGCTGCGAGCCTAAGCGGCCCTCGCCTGCAGATGTGCCATGCACCGTTCGGGAACGCCCTTGAGGGGGGACGTCTGCCGATGGTGCTGGCAGCTCTAGTGCTGCTCTCGAGGATTCTCCGCCCTTCCTAGCTTTCGGAGGTATGGCTTCTGGGAGATTGAGGTTGAGAAGGTTGGGAAGGTTGGGATATTACTTTCCCACAGACGGCGCCAATTGTAGGTGCAGAAAATAATGACCCACAATAACTGGGGAGCCTTAGAGGACTTATCCAACGTGGTGATGACTTGATACCGTCCGAAAGCCTGAAAGAGAAGAGCAAACGGTCAGAGGACCCTGGCCTGCGGCGCAAGGCTCTCCGATGCCAAAGTCAGTGAGTGAACTGGAACAATGGAAGGAGAGGAAGAAGAGAGGCAGAGTAACAGCTCTGTGGGTTGAATTGTGCGTACCTTGCATGTGGTATGAAGCTCTATTTATAGAGGCTTGGGTCGTATCTTTGGAGGATATCTTGGTGTGGGTCCCATGATTCGACTGGGAAGTCATGATGAGCCCACAAAGTAATAAATACAGTCCAATCCAGCCCACTCTGCATTTAATGCCAGTCGGATCAGCCCACATCGCATTAAATAGCGCGTCTTGTTGGGCCAGATTGTGTTGGGCGCCTTTGACGGTTGGGGTACCATCGGATCCGCCCTCGGGCCTTGCCCTGATGTGGCTTCAGCCGCTGGATGCCGCCCTGTCAGTGATCTGGCGAAGATTGTGGACGGCTGGATGTCGCATCTGTCTCACTAGCTCGCGCCCCTATATCTCCACGTGCCTGATGACGTGGGGGATGAGGGGTGCGAGTGGAGGTTCTTTCTTGTTTCGGCTTTCGTCCCGGCTCCTTCAGCCGAGGTGGAGTTCTCAGCCGAGATGGGCACATGGGGTGGCCGAGCTCGGCGCTAGCGGCCTGGAGCTGTTTGACTTCGGCTGAGGCCTCTGCCCTGTTAGCCGAGGTGAGTTTTGGTGCCACGTGGATGGCACGCGGATGGCACGTGAGAGTGCTTAGTCTCATCTGATGGCTGTGATTAGTGTAATCTTGGAGTTCTGGAAATCTCCCCACACAGTGGCATTTCATGTATTTGATGAATTGTCATTAATCATGATCACACGATCACTGTAGATTTAGGATACAATATCTAAACCCCGGAATCAGAAGAATAATCCACTTAGTGGATTTTTTAGGGTGAATTGTCAGTATACATAAATGAACCCAGTTATATATAGTTGAACACTTTGTTTTTCCCTTTATGGAGCATATGTCCGTTGATTTCAAAGTGGAGGTAACAACTATGCCAAGTTATGAAGAGAAACAAGAACAATTCAAGGAGTAGATATAAGACCAAATGTGAGTAGGGTGTCATTAGATTTGATCGGATTTTATTACTAGGTTGGGGGTGTGGATTTTGACTGGATAGTGGGGTAGGCTTTAATGGCTTTCTTTTATAATAAAAGTGCGTGAAGTACCTGCTTCCTCCCCCAAACAGACACATACAAAAAAAGCCCCCCATCCCAACCCAAAAAAAAAAAAAAAAACACTCTTTGTAGTTGGTTGTTGTTGGTTGAAGTTATAAGCTTTCAAGGAAGAATAAAAAGAAACAATTTCGCTAAATTTAATATAAAGACTGAGTTAGTAGGGAATCCCCCCTGATATTGCTAAGGAATAAAAAACAACTCTTGAGCAAAATAAGAGAAAACAATTATAAACATCTGATTTTACGATGATTATCCATTCTACAATGCAATTTTGGAAAATAAACACTATTGCCTCTGTTTTACCCACAGAACAAGGTGTCTCCACATTAAAGCAAATTAAAAAAAGAAAAAAAAAACAAAAACAAAATACAATACACAGAAGAAAAAAATGGGTAAATTCATCCCCATTGCCAATTTATCCATAACACAAAAATGATTCATGGGAAAATAATACCGAAAATAATAGTAAAATGCCTACTTAAACAAATTCCAAAACAAAAGGTGAGAAACAAACAAACAAAGATACAAGTCCATCATCACTGAAGTTGTATCTATCCATATACAAAATTAAAGGAAAATTTAAATAAACAGTACTAACTAAAGAGAAAATCCAAATAAAAAAAAATTAATCACCCACCAAATATAATACGAGATAAAGATCAAACATGACGTAAGATGGATAACAGAAACTGTGTGAGGAAATTCCCGAACTCATCAGAGTCCCGGCCAGATGCTCCATCTCGGGCTCCCGCACCAGCTAGGTCCATCTCAGCCAGGCACTTCACCTCGGCAGGATCCACTTCGGCTAAAGCATCCCACTTCGGTCTAGTGCTCCATCTCGGCACCTTTGCCAGAAGTCTCTAGCCAAGCCAAGTCGTCCCCGACCTCGGCTCCCCAGCTCGGCGACAGTGACAGGCTCCTCCACCTCGACAACAGTGCCAGGACCCTCCATCTCCGTCAGGTCCTCACCTCGGCGAAACACTCCATCTCGGCCAAAGAGCCTCAGCTCGGTAAAAATACCGAGCACTGACAGTTGTCTTCCCATGGACGCTCAAGCACGCTACGGCACGTGCAACAAGATAAGAGCTCAGCCCATATCTCCTGACAGATCGCCGTCCACAGCTCCCAAGGCGCCAGGATATGGCCAGATGGGACAAGACAGGCTCGATGGGACTGCAATTAAAGAAAAGTAGGCTACGATGGGACTGCGCCTCCCTAGTACCTGACAGAGTGGGCTATGACAAGACAGTCAACCACCTATTTGCCTCATCTCTTCCTCTATATAAACACAAGAACAATTCACAAGCAAGAGGGCCAACAACAACACCATACTGCTGGTATCATCTTCTTCCCCAAAAATCTCCTCCTACTGTTCAGTTCTTAAACTGACTTAGGCATCGGAGAGCCCTGCACTGCCCAGGCCAGGGTCCTCTGACCCGCTGTTCTCCTTCCTTTTCTCAGGTTTCAGGCACAGGCATCGAAGTTCCTAATCTCTTTGGATAAGTCCATTCTGGCACCCCCCTAATCTTGTGAGTCACATTTTTTGCACTTACAGAAACTTAACTAAAGTTATAGACACAAACCATCAACCAAAGCTGCAGTTGTATTATATTGGGAAGGAGAGGAGTGGGGTTTGACCAAATAAGAGAAAGCAACTGACCTTGCTTCCCATCCATTTTGTCCTAAACCAATTTCCGTAATTAGAATATCTATGGCCTCACTAACTCAATAACCAATACAAAACTGCAAACACTCTTTAGTTTCAATCAACTTTTTCATGAACCGGCCATTTCCATAATCAAAGTTCAAATCTACCCACCAACTCAACATTCAAAACATCTATGCCCTATAATAAAATAGAAGAATGAAATTCTTGCAATCATAAAAGCAAACTTCAAATATAAAATTCAAACAACACAAACGAGAACCCCAGGAGAGAGAATAGAGAGGTGCTCGACCTTGGAGTTCAAAAGATATGACCCCATCTTCTATAGAGACCACATCAATGTTCCCCCATCAGAGAGCAAAGATTGGAAAACGTCATCAAGAACTAAGTCCATCCACGTTCTCAGCTGTAAGATCAAACACTTAAGACAACTAAGAACGCTTATAAGACAGTGGGTTTAATTTGCATTTGCATTGAAGGAGATTGGACTTCTTGACATCCATTTATCAAATTTCATAATCAATATGCGCTACAATGGATACGAGTATCCAAATGGACTTGAGCATGGCTATCGGCAAAAAAGTCTCTTCATAACTGACACCCTCTTTCTGAGTGTACCTTTTCGCAACAAGCTTGGCCTTAAAGATCTCTACTCTTCCATCTGGTCTTCCTTTTCTCTTATAGACTCACTTGCACCCAATAAGTTTAACAATGGCAAGCAAATGCACAAGTTTCCAGACCTGATTGAAGTACATGGACTCCATTTCAGCTTTCATAGCTTCTTGCCCACGCCCCAAGTCTTTGTAAGTTATAGCTCCATCATAGTTAACGGGATCCTATTCATTTTCCTCCAAGACAACCTCATAAGACTCCCCCAGTAACTTGAACTTGTTAGGTGGCCTAACAATCTTCCCACTATGACGAGATTCCGGTATAATTACATGATCAGGTAAGGGTTGATTCTCATCAAGTTCGGTCTTACTAGACTTGGAATTGTTTGTTCTTGAATTTCTTCTAGGACAACTCAACTTAAAGTTCTCCGGTCAATCATATAATCTTCCTCCGAAAAAATTGTATAGGTGCTAACAAGCACTTTCTGCTCTTTAGGATTATAGAACAACCAGCCTTTAATCTCCTTCAGATATCCTATAAATGAGCATACTTCCAACTTCGATTCAAACTTATCCGTCTTCACCTTCGACAATGTGCTGGATAACTCCAAATATGTAAATGCTACAAACTAAGCTTTTGCCCGGACCACAGTTCCCGGGGAGTCTTAGGTACAGACTTAGATGGTACGATGTTTAATATATACATTGCAGTATCCAAAACATATCCCCCAAAAGGATGCGGGTGATCTTGAGAAACTCAACATTGACATAACCATGTCTAAAAGAATCATGTTCCTTCTTTCTTTTACTCCATTCTGTTGAGGCATACTAGGAGCAGACAATTGGGATATAATCCCATTTTTTTATAGGCATCCTAAAAATCCATATGTAAAGTATTCCCCCCTCAATCCGATCGAAGAGCCTTGTTACTTTTACCTAATTGCTTCTCCGCTTCTATTCGAAACTCTTTGAACTTTTCAAGTGCCTCGGACTTGCGGTGCATCAAGTATTGTTGGAAGTAGATGGGCCTCGTGGATAGGTTTCAAAAACTTTTGACACTTTTAACCCACTTGATGTAGGGATCAACTATCCATAAGGCTACAAACCCAATCAGGATCCAAGTCTTCAATCTCATCAACCAAGATCAGTACAAAACTCTATCTAGAAGATAGAAACAGCACCCTACAAGCAACCACGAAATCTACAACATGCAAGGAAGTAGATTATACATTGGGAGCTTGGTTGTGCTGTAATGGAGAAGTTGATCTTTTCTTTGATGTGGAACTCTTCTGTAAATCAAATCAGTATCTCCAAAACCCAATCGTCTTCCACGTTATGACCTGTATCAGATCTCTTATCTCAAGGAGAATGGTAAGATTTCCAAGAGATAACAACTAGAAGCTCTAAGGAAACCGGAAGAGAAACTAGAAGAGAGAAAATGAGAGAGGGGCATGTGCAACACTTGCACTAGGGCTCTTGGGCGTGAATTCAAAGTTGGGATTTTGCATAGGACGTCCAACACCCTCTTCATATATTTATAGTTGAGCAACCTCCTCTTTTCTAATTATTATTTGAAGTCTCACTTCCATAACAATTAATAACTTACTATTATTGCAATTAGATGTCTCACTTCAAATAGGATTAGTATCTTTCTCTTTCCTTTTCTTTTAGAGTTCAAGTAGAATTAGTAACTATCTAATAATTGGGCTAGCATAAGGATCACTAAGGATTTCATAAAAAGCTAACTCCAACTAAGATACCCCGACCTCATATCTCATGTGCAATCTGAGCCCATAGTTAATTGCAAATAACTCCACTATATAAATACAATTAAACTCTAGTCTTAGGAATAAATTATAAAGAATACCCTAAACTTTCTAAATACCACAAATAGACCCCCTCCATCTATATCTATGGATCAATTGGTCCTGTTGTCGCGACCCCGGACCGAGACCCGGGCCCGCGATGAAGTTGATTGCATCATTATTGTTTGTTTTCCCACAGGTTCCTGCAGTGAGGATCCCAAGACACGAGGATTTAACTCACGTGTACAAATATGCGGAAGCGTGTAGCAAGAACATATTCAGACATGATATAAACATCCTAACAAATCTCATAAGTATGATGACATCGAGACTTAATATCAGAAAGAGAAATCATAATATGGCATTCACATGATAGTTAAAGTTTTCAAAATAACAAGGTGAGTAAAGTTAATTCATCCCCAAATAAGAGGCCAACAATGGCCAGTACACATCTAAAAGTTTCAACTAAATTTCCCAAAATAAAGTGAACGAATCTCATACGCCCACCCGACTTCTAATTGACGCCGTCGGGTTGCCATTCGCAAGCTGGGGGTGGCTTAATAGCCTCCTCCGGGCACTCCTCCTCAAGGCAAAACTTCCTGCACCTGAGCACCAAAATAACAAGCATCAAACACGATGGTTTGGCAAGAATTCAGTTTAGGCATGAATAAGGAAAACAATGTTAAAACAGTTTAATATCAAGATCTACATTTCAAATTTACGAAACTAGCATGAATACTTATAATATCATGAAAAGATAAATCCACAAAAAGCTCATCCTTTCTCTACCTAATAATGATAAGAGCAAGCACGCACGACAAGATACGCTAAGCAAAACACGATCCCATGCTACACAAGGTAAACGAGGAGACCGGCCGCGGAACCGGGAACACGCACGATGTGTAATATAATACACGACTAGTCTGCAGACAGTTCACATGTTTAAGGACCCCCGGACAGTAGATCAGGCCGAAGGGGCAATCCAAGCTTAGTGGTATTTACTTAGAATCGTGAATGCACAAAACATGTCGGAATACTTATCAAACTTGTAAAAAATCAAGGGAAAACACTTGTCAAAACTGAACAAAGCACGACTAGCAAAATAGCAAAAATATATGCATAACAAGCTTAAGAAGTGATTCCCTTTTCATTCTAAAAGCAAATCTTCAAAACACACTTATACTCGAAACTTCGAGTCAAAATACGATAATAATTCTTGTATCAAAATTGAAGTTTGAAAACAAGACTCATCAAGTATATGTTAAGACCATTAATTGATCTTTATGTAATTGGAACCTAAATACGGGAAAGATAAAATGGATTGGTGCCTCCGAGGTTGATAAGGTATTTCATAATTTCAATTGCATAAAATCAAGTCAAATGTCCATAACATAAACTAGTTTTCAATTCTGAAGAAATTCTTTGAAAACAGAAAAATATGGGGTTTCGGTCAACTTCTCGGTCACCTGTCGGCTAGCCGAATTGGGGTATGTCGGCTAGCCGCCAGCTGACCGTTGGATAAAAGACAGAAAAATGCAGCTCTCAGAAAAAGTGACCAAAATGGGACTCGGTTAGCCGTCGGCTAGCCGAAATGAGCAGTTCGGTTAGCCGCAAGCTGACCGTCAAGCTGACCGCTGAGATTTGACAAAAAGCACGCTTCTGAAAAAGGAACTGCCAGATATCGATTGGCTGTCGGCTAGCCAAATTGGGAATTTCGGTTAGTCGCAAGCTAACCGACAGGTGACCGATAGGTCTCGGGCAGTGCATTCCAAGTAAGATTTCAACATGTTTCTTCCCTTCTTCATTCTTATTTCTGAACCACCTGCACTCCCTAAGCCACCATGCTTTCCAAGGAATAAAATTTGAACATTTATAAGCCATTCCATCCATAAATATACCATTCATTCTATTGGAAAACATCAAGACTTGTCTATGCAGTAAATCACAAAAACTTGCAAGAGCTGAACATGAATCTAGGAACTTGGAAAAATCATTAACATCAATACAAGTGGAGAAAACTGAAACTAATGATTTGAAAGAACATAAACACAACATACATTATGAGGTTAAGCATCAAACCATGCCTTAATGAAAATAATGAAACCATATTACAAATGTACATAAAAATCCTACAAAGATTACTTGCCTTAGTCCAAATGCCAAACAAAGCTTCACAAAAAAAAACCCAATCAAAGAATAGATCCACGAAATCTACACAAAAGCCCCAAAATAGAACATACAAAAAAGTCAAATTTTGGTCAACACAAATCCCCATTTCGAAAATGGATTTGAAAGTTAGGGAAAATGGCTCTTTGTGAGCTAGAATAACTCCATGAAAGAGATGGGTTTAAGCTCTAACATGTAGCTTGCCAAATAAGGAGAAGAAAGCTCGAAGAAGATGAATAGTTGCAGGGATTTAGTCCAAAATGAATCCAGCTGAAACTTTAGAAGAGAGGGAGTGAATGATGGTCTTGGATTTGTGAACGGAGCCTTCTTGCTAGATCATCTAAAATTAACAAGGTTAGGGAAGATGAAGTTTCTCCTCCCAGCTCTAGGTTAAAAAGTCGCAGAGATTTGAGAATAATGGAGGAGAGAGAATAGGAGAGTATTTATATCATTTGAGAAGTGGGTCCCTGGCAGCTGAAACTTGAAGTGGTTAAAATATGGTCTTGCGGACCCCGGATGAGATTGACGAAGAAGGATAAAACGATCCTTGAAATATCTAGTTTTCAAAAAGTATAATTTTGACATGGTTTTGAGATTTCAAAAATTGTGCCCAGATTATGCATGAAAATTCATATTTATCCTTTTGGGCCAAAACTTGAGTTTCTGGGCCTCAAACACATATGGGCTAAAAACGAAAGTTGTCATAAATAATAAAATCATTCAAATGACATAAAAATCACTATCAAAATTACAAAACTAGAATGAACACTCATTTCACACGTGCACTCAGAGCATCCCTGAGTGTGACTGACTAATATTAAACGATCTCAAAATTTCCAAAACTAAACCAAGACTAACTCTAATCATATTCTAACCTAATTAATACTAAAGCTCACTTAAGGCTAAACACTCACTTAATTAGTACTAACCGAGTTGGTCTGAGTCGGGTTCTAACACTTGTCCACCAAATTAGATCCATATCTTATTAACCTTGAGACCCAATCAGTTATAGTGATCATCAATACCTATCCAATTAACTCTTAATTGAGATGGATACGCACTTACCAGTGATAAATCCATTAATTGGCACAAGTGGATAATGAGGATAGATTCCATCTTGACCATTAAATGTTCCCACAGTCTTACTACCACATGCCCAAAATACTGAGGTGTTGACCTACAATTGGCCTCACTCATTAGTGACTCAAAGCAAATGAAAAGACAGAAACTTGAGTCCATTAATGTCTCGGGATTATGAGCATATTGCTAGGGAATTATTAGAGCAGACCTTAAAGTAAAGACAGCGAGCGATAATGTACTTCTTTGTTAGTTTTATTTCTCAATACCAGAATATGATGTAATAAATTGACTCATTTCTCTATTAATCAATATATTCATGCTTTCCTTTCATGAGATGAATGGTGTTTAATTATATTCTTGCACATAACCAATACGAATGACATAATGGTTCATGAGATGAACCGAAATCCATAAGTATACTAGATGTAATACATGTGTATGGATGAGATCCACATACAGGAGACATGTATAATAAATCTTGTAATGCCCCACCCTATACGCATGCATGATATTGTCCGTTTTGGCCCACTGGCCTCACGGTTTTATTTCTGATGGGCCTCAACCCATCAAAAGGCCTCATGCAAGATAAGGGTGTAAGCTCTACATATAATCCCAATCACTTTGCTCTCTATAGTCGATGTGGGACTCCGGCGCGTCACATTCCACCCTCCCTTAGGGCTGCACGTCCCTATGCAGTAGCCTGCCAGCCCCTGTAGCCTGCCAGCACTCTTAGCCCGCCCACATGGAACCCGCCCACTTGCACCAGACTACGGCAGGGGACCCACACTCGAACTAGTCGAGAGTCGGCTCTGATACCATTTGTAACGCCCCACCATATACGCATGCATGATATTGTCCGCTTTGGCCCACTGGCCTCACGGTTTTATTTCTGATGGGTCTCAACCCATCAAAAGGGCTCATGCAAGATAAGGGTATAAGCTCTACATATAATCCCAATCGCTTTCCTCTCTATAGTCGATGTGGGACTCCGGGGCGTCACAAATCTTATACTTGAATATCTTCACAACCAGTGAAGAGACTGGACATCTCATACTGACAAGGTTGCGGCACTTTGACCACTATGAGATAATGTGATTTGTCTCGATCATCAGAATGTAAGATTCTGGATCATAATGCTGGTACATTGGATGTATTGAATAATCATGAGAATTACCTTATTAACACTGTCTTTACCTCAAGGTCTGCTCTCATAATTTTCTAGCAGTAGGCTCTCAATCCTGAGACATTAATGAGCTCAAGTTTCTATCTATTCATTTATTTTAAGTCACCAATGAGTGGAGCCAATGTAGGTCATCACCTCGGTGATTTGGATACATGGTAGTAGAGCTATGGAAACATTCAATGATCAAGATGGAATCTATCTCTAATATCCTCTTGTGCTAATTAATGGATTTATCATTGATAAGTGTACACCTATTCCGATTAAGAGTTAATTGGAAAGTTACCATTGATCATTATAATTAATTGGGGCTCAAGGATAATAAGATATAGATCTAGTTTGGAAGACAGGTCCAATTGATCAATGGATATTGATAGAGGGGCCTACTTGTGGTAATAGGGAAGTTTAGGGTATTCTATGTAATTTTCTAAGACTGGAGTTCAATTGCATTTATATAGTTGAGTTATTTGTAATTAATGTGGGCCCAGATTGCACATGAGATGTGGGGTCGCATGTCCTAGTTGGAGCCAGCTTTCTAAGGAATCCCTAGTGGTCCCCACACTAGCCCAAGTTGGAAAGATACTAATTCTAGTTGAACTCTAAAAGGAAAGTTACTATTTCTATTTGAAGTGAGACTTCTAATAGTGGTAATAGTATGTTACTAATTATTAATGGAAGTGAGACTTCTATTATAATTAAGAAAGAAGAGAAAGTTACTAATTAATTTGGAAGTAAGACTTCTAATGGAAATTAGTAAGTTGAGGTTTACAAAAACCATAAATAGAGAAGAGGGTGTATTGGACGTCCACTTCTTGTTCCCTTTAGTGTGATTCACGCCCAACACCTTTGTGCAAGAGTTGCACATCTATCTTCATCCCTCTTCTAGTTTAGAGTTCCTAGATAGTTTCTCTTGAAGATCCTACCTATCTTCTTGAGAAAAGAGATCTGATAAAGGGCTATAGTGTGGAAAGCCATTGGGTCATGGAGAAACCTATTTGATTCGCGAAAGAGTTCGTCATCAAAGAAAGTAGCAAATTCTCCATTATAGCACAACCAAGCTCCAAAGGTATAATCTATTTCCTTGTATGTTATAGATCTTTGTTGCATGTTTGTTGCTGGTTTTCTATCTTATAGATAGATTGATTTACTGATCTTGACATATGAGATTGAGGGTTTGCATCTTGGATGGATTAGTAGCCTTCTAGATAGTTGATCCCTGCATCAAGTGGGTCAAAAGTTTTGAAACTATCCTAGAGGCCCACCTAATTTCCAACACTTCTCATGGTCAATACATCTAATGTACAAGCATGATGATCCGAAGTCTTACACTCTAATGATTAAGACAAATCATACTAACTCATAGTGATCATAATGCTGCAACCTTGTCAGATGAGATGTCCAATCTCATCATTGGTTGTGAAGTTGTTTGGGTATAAGATTTGCGACACATGTCTCCTGTATGCGGAGTTCATCCATACACATATATTACATTTAGTATACTTGTGGACTCCGGTTCATATCATGAACCATCATATCATTCGTATTGGTTATATGCAAGTAAGTAATAAAACACCATTCATCTCATAAAAGGAAAGCATGATTATATTGATAAATCAATTTATTATATCATCTAATGGATTGAGACCATATAAACTAACAGGTATATGTATCCATACCTTGTGTAATCATATGTAAAAGTGATGAAATACTTAAAACCACCTCTCGCTCTTACATTAATGGGTCCACACACATCAGTATGCACTAATCTCAATAAATCTTTGACCTTGTTGTGCTTAGAAGAAAATGGTCTCTTCGTCTTCTTACCTTCTAGACAGGATTCACAAACAAGCATTGGTTCACCAACAAGGAATGTGAAATATCATCTTTCACTAACTTGTCAATCCTATCATGATTAATATGACCTAGCCTCAGGTGTCAAAGCTTTGTTGGATTATATGAGGGTAACTCTCTCTCTCTTTAATAGTGGTTTATCTGACTTAAGTAATGTTTGGATCGTCTTAAGTTTGGGTCTTAACGTTTTGTGTCTTAAGCGCTAAGATAAAAAAACTAAATAAGATTTTTTAGTACGCAATAACAATATGTCTTAAGCACTAAGACGACTTGTTATTTAAGATAAGATTTATCTTAATTTAGGAGCTCGAAATCCAGCTCCTGGAATTAAGACCCCAACATCTTAAGCGGTAAGACAGTTCAGGACTTTAAAATAATTTTAAAATTTCCGTAATAACCCTCACCAATATCAACGATTGCAGCCCTAATCTCTCTATCTCTTTGGTTGCTCCTGCGTCTAAAACGAAGCTCTTCCCTGTGTAAAAAGTAACATCGATCTCCTTCTTCTTGTCTTGGATCCAAAAGCCAAAGGTAAACTCTTTCCTCATCTTCCTTCCCTTCTTATCCCCTCTCTTTTCTTGGTCTTGATTAGGTTTTTGCCTTTGTTTTAAGCACTTTAGTAATTCATAAACCCTGGTACTGGTAGCTAGAAATATATGCTCACGGTACATCAGAAAAATTTCCATTTTTAAGGATTTATTACTGGATATAGAACCATGATGCACAGAGACTGCACAGTATTTGAAAAGTCATTCTATACAAGAGGAAAACATTGACCTAGACCAATGATCACCATGGATGGGGAATGATTCAAAAAAAAATGTCAGATTCAAATTTGGAGTATCACAGACGTTTTTCAGGCTTAAAACCATTTTTTTAAAAATGACAAAAATTACCCTTAACTTAAGACTTGGATAAGATACATTACCAAACAATCTTATTCAATTTAGATCTCATAGCGTTCGGGTGTTGCCAAACGATCTTATTACAGAACAGCTAATCAGATCTTAAACTCGTAGCTAGCTCTAATAAGATCTTAAACTCACAGATCTTTTTCGGTCAAATAAGACGTCAAAAAATAAGACGATCTAAACACACCCTTAATTTCTATTTCAGTGTCATGCATCTCAAACATAGTAGGAGTTAACAAATATAAACTATTGATTACCTTGCCAGAATAAATAAAGAAACCATCATTTTTAATTACCACTTCGGTATTAAAGTTCACAGAATAACCCTTATTCACTAAATGAGATATTGGAATTAGATTCCACCTTAAAGAAGGCACGTATAGAACGTCTGGCAAAACTGTTCCGATAACGATTAGACTATCTATAACCAATGGACCAATATGTGATATGACAAAAATGCCCTAAGAGGTCTTAAAGTCTACACCTAAGTAATTTTAAAAAAAAAGGTTGGAGGAGGGAAATTACTCTCCCTTTCCTTCTGCCCCTATGAACCAGATCTTTTTTTACAAAAGGACTCATTTGTTTTCATAAAATTAACCTCTTAAAAACTAATGATTGAATGGGCTCCAATGAAGGAACATTAAAGAGGAGGGGGCCTGACTTTCTAGTTTACTAGAATGGTGAATAGTAATAATCTTTTAGAAATTTAGAAATTCAACTTCATGCAAACAAACACACTCTTTTGTCAATTTTAACTTAGATGGAACTTCATTAATACCTTGTTCCCAATTTGAATATTTTAGGCCTTCCATTTTTTTGACATTTTTCTAATTTTCTCATTTCTCAAGATAAGCAATGGCGGACCTAGGTTTTTCTTATAAGGAGGGGCAAATGATGATCAACCAATAATGTTAGTAACTACTTTATGGACTTCTTTTTCCATTAAAATGGCAAGTAAAAAGAAAAACTTTTAGTTCTTCTTATGAATAAAGTAACAATTAGACTTCATTAAGAAAGAAAAGTCAAAGACCCCCAATGAACAAAAGATATATAAAAGAATAGAGAATTTTACAAAAAAAAATTCCCTTCAGACCCCATATGGCCTACCAGGACCCAGTATCATGTTTGACACGGGAGGGGTCCTCTAGACCCAGTTCAGATTTTTTTTTAACTTTGATTGGGATGATCGATATCAGCCGTCACAGATAGAATCCAAACCAGTGTAACTATAGAACATTTCATCTTCTTCTTCTTCCTATCCTTCTCTTTCTCCTTCTTTTATCTTTTTCTCTTCTGCAACAAGAATAAAATGAACTTTCTAACCCTAATCCCCTTCAACCCCCCTCTGCATTTCATTCCCCTCTCCTTTTCCCCAAAAGCATGAACTTTCTAACCCTAAATTGGGTTCCAAACAACACCCATTTCTCATATTCAACCCTTTTCGCAATCATGGATCTCAAGCTCCAATTGATCCACCACTATTTGTGAGGCCCCACCCCGGTGGACCCTCAATTTGAATTTGAATACTATATATTACCCTAAGTATTTTAATTATACTAATTATGCGGCTTAGATAAGGGTAGTCATGTATTTTCCTATGATTAGTCTAGTTGTGTAATTAGTAGAGTCAATAGGGTGTCTTTTGTTAATTTTAGAGTTAGTTAGTTTGTTAGAGGCCCTAGTTAGAAATTTGTGTTTACCATAGGGGGTTTGCACCAGAGAATCTTCTAGAAGCCCCACCTAAAGACCTAAGTACCCTCTACCCTAACCCTAATCCTATTCTAACCCCAAGGGCATTTTTGTCCCTTGCCCAAAAACCCAACCTATTTAAACTAAACCCTCCCTGCCCAAGCAATCACTGTTCATCTCCTCTCTCAATTCCTATCTCTTTTCTCTCTTCTTCCCCACTTCTCTCCAACGAGCCCTCATCTTCCCTCCAATTCCTATCTCTCTCCCTCTATCTTTCTCTCCCCAGAATTCCCAATAGTAGGACGACCCCAGCTAGAACCCAAGACTGATCTGCAACAGAGGAGCCCCATGGTTGGATTTCCCTAATATAGCTTGGTTCTCTTTTCGTCATTCTTCCTTCTTTAGATCAGGCAAGTGCCCTATGTTGATAATCTAGATTGCATATTTTCCTTCTTTGATTTGCAATTACAATTCCAATTGCTGTATATACATGTTAGATCCTTATTGAGCCTGTCTTTTTGGTTTTTCCTTGACCATTGATGAATGAGGCTACCTCATTTGGATGATCAATGGTCCGGTTGATATAGAAGTGATTTTCTTCTTTGATTAAGCTTCTGTGATGGTCGGAGGAGAAGTCAAGGGGGATTGGGGTCGCTGTACCAAATTCCCGGAGGTGGAATTGTGAAAACCCATCTTGCTGCGTCGAGACCGGGACCCAGGTGGGACCACCTTTGGAAAATCAGGACCCCACATCTGATGGAGGGGCCCAGGTAGATCCCCGATTTCAGACCTGGTCCAGTTATAGGATCATGAAATTCTCCTCAAACCCAGAGCTCAGCGATGGCCGAGCTCAGCATTGGCAGAGCTCAGCAATGGTCGAGCTCAGCGATGGCTGGATTCAACACTAGCCGAGCTCAGTGTTGACCGAACTCAGTGTTCTGCCGAGTACAATGCTCAGATTGAGATCCGCGTTTTAGCCGAGGTCAGCGTTTAGGCCGAGCTCAGTGTCTTGGCCGAGCCAAGTGTTATGGCCGAGCTCAGTGTTTTACCGAGCTCAGTGCCAGACCGGGTTCCGTGCCAGACCGGGCTCCATGCTTAACCGAGCTCAGCGCTTGACCGAGCTAAGAGCTTGACCAACCTCAATTCCTGGCCGAGCTCAATGCTTTACCGAACTCAGCTGGGTGACCAAACTGAGCTAGGTGCTGTGCCGAACTCAGCTGGGTGACCGAGCTGAGTGATCAATTGAGCTCAAGTGCTTAACTGAACTCCGAGCTGGATTCCGAAAAGGACGGATTCCAACAAGGGAGACTAGAACCTGGGACATTCCTTTCAGCCAGAATTCTTAGTGTGCACGGCCAACTACCCAAGCCAGGGGGTTAGCCGAACTCACAGGAAGTTCTGGACAATCAGGCTTTGCCTGCAGGGTGTTTGCTTCTCTGATCCCAATGTGCCGAGCTGACCGCCCAGGCCAGGAGGTCGGCTGAGCACACTGTATACAGTGACACTTCCCAGATTCTAATTTCTATTGTTGTAACCATATGTGGGGCCCATTGACCATCCAAATAGACTTCCATCACTGTGCCAACCACGAGTCAATGGTGTGGCTCTACCTTGACTCGTGGGGTCCACTAATTAAGGTCCAGGTTATATAATCTAAGATGATTCGACCTTTATACATTACCAAGTGATGCACATAACTTCTGAGCACCAAACACAGTATTCTTTAGCATCTGTGGTTTCACTTAAAGATCGAATTACCTGAGATAGACCTGAATCTGAAGTGGATCATTTACTTAGGTTGGACTATTGATATCTCCCATTGATCCTTGTACTTGGAGATTCATCTCCCTCATATTAATACTATCACTCTATTGTCCTTACCATTGCTTATACCTGTTAATTAAATGGAAAATGGAGGACCCGAACCTAGGACTACTTAAAGGTGACCCGGTAATATGATTGGGTAAACATTGACCCGTGTCTGTGGCTAGGCGGGCCCTTTTATAGCCTAAGTTTGGATGTGGATTGCCCTAAACTGGAGAGGTTAGATTGTATGGGCTTGTGACCCATTATGGATGTAAATGGATCATATGTTATTGAACATGGACTTGTATCTCATATGGATTGTTATGGACCAGGCCATGTATTTGGTGGGCCTTGGTATGGATCCATTGACTGGACTTGGACCTGGATTATGATCCATGGATGCTTGGACCTCTTAGGGACTTTGTTAGGACCTTGTTCACGCAAGGCAAAGCCTAGACAGATACAGACCTTTATTGTTTCCTGAGTCGGCATAGACATTCACTCAGTTGATCTAAGCTCAGCCAGTTGGACTGATCATCACTGGTAGGAGCTATTGAGAGTGTTGTGTGGCTATCATGAAGAGCATTGTTGGAGACGGACGGTGTGATACCGAGTCCGGTCTCAGTGTGTGTTGATGGATGATGATTATCTGCGGTGCTAGATAATCCCCAGCACTATGAGATTTTCCCCGCCGCGACTGTGTTTAGTATGGGAGGGCCGCGGCATAATATCCCGCAGTATCCAGCTTGTGTGAGTGTGCCATTTTGTGTAGGTTTATTATATTATGTTTATCTTGATTCTATTTGTTTATCTTGCTCAACTGCCTAGGATCTGTACCATTGCTATTCTCTTAACTTTATTACTGTCTCTACTCATTTGATGCATACATTCTATATTATTAGCATACTGTGACTTGCCAGATCTTTATATCTGATCCACTCTTGGTGCTTAGGTCCTGACCCCGAGTTCGAGGGCGATGTGTACGCACTCATAGAGGTGCCCGTAGTAGGTGACTACGGATGGGGACCGGCCGACCAAGAGGTCGAGTCGAAGGGTGGAGAGCCGGCACCAGTGGCAGGGGCTTGAGTGTCTGTTTGTTTGGGATTTTGAGAGATTTTTGTAGTGAGTTGGGTAATGTTAGAAATATGTAATTAAACTTTGGTTTTTATCACTTGTCATTTTAGGATGGATAAGCCCGATATACATGATATGATTTTGATGATACCTTGTGCTTCCGCTATCTCTGTATTGCTTCTGCTTATTTCTTTATGCTTCCACAATATTAACTGTTGTTATAATATTGTTCAAAAAGTTTTAAATTGGACCTCATTGCGGACCTACGATCTTGGAAGTTCTCAGATTTTCCGGGAAGTAGCGCTTCAATTTCGGTACTTTGACGATTTTCTCGGTATCCGGAATGGGGCGTTACACCATTCCTCCAAAATGATCATCTTTAAGCTTTTACTACTAGCCACTGTACCGACTGCCATTCGCAAGAAATTCGTTCGATTTCGTGTATTCTAGGGCGCTGGATGTGGTTCAGGCGAAAATGGTCGATATCAGCCATTTTTGTTAGTACATAATAGTTTAAATTGTGAGGCAGTAGCTTTTGTTTTCAATGAAAATGGTCGCCATCGACCATATGGAATGGTCGATATCGACAATATCTGTTAGTACAGAACAATTTAACTGAAAGACAATAGCTTTTTGTCTTCAGTGAAAATGGTCGCTATTGAACATATGGAATGGTAGATACCAACCATTTCTGTCAGTACAGAACAATTTAACTAAATGTAGGCCTGTCAATGGGACGCATTGAAACGGGTAGAAAGCCCGGCCTAGCCCATCCCAAGCCTGAAAGTACAGGGCTTTTAAAAAAAATTAAACCCAATGGGCTAGGGTTGGACAATACATTTTAAAGCTCAGCCAAAATGGGACAAGGACTTGGTAGAAACAACTCAGCCCGTTCAGGCCCGGCCCTGCCTGCTCCAAAGTCAATTAATAATAAATATTTATATATTCTTGAACTGTCCCTCACTAACAGCAAGAAAGGGCTAATTAGGAGGGGCAGTTTTGTAACTTCGCCCTCTATCTCTAATAAAACCCTAAACAGCCCAAAAAAAAACCCTACCTTCTCATTCTCAGCTCTCTCTTCTCTGCCTCATCTCTGCGCCTCTGCCTCTTCTCGTTCTGCTCTCCTCTCACTTACAGCTCCCACTCTCCTCTTGCGCTCAGCGCTCATCTGAATCATCTCAGGATCTAAGCTCTCTACTCTATTGTCGCCGTCACGGCGAGCCATCGCACCGACGCACGACGCACGCAGTACACGCAGCACGGCTCCCGCTTTGCTCAGCTCTCTACTACTTTTCGCTCAGCTCTCTGCTTTCGCACAGTCACGACGCACGCAGCACACGCAAAATGCCTCTCGCACCATCGCACCGAGGTACGCACGCAACACAGTGACACTGTCACGCTGCCCTTCTCCCTATTTTCCCTAGCCGGCTAGCCCTCTCTCCCTACCTCCCTCGCCTCGCCCAGTCTCCCTCTCTCACCCTCTTTCTCTCTTGCCCTAGCCCTCTCTCACTCTTCCTCCCTCGCCCTCTGCCCTCTCTCACCCTCGCCCTCCCTCCATCTCCCATCTTCTTTATCCCTCTCTATTTTTAATCCCTTTCTTCCTCCCCTGCTTCCTTTCTCTATCTCTTTGTCTATGCTCAGAGATACTGCTCAGTGCTCACGGCTCAGAGATACTGCTCAACAACTCAAGGTAAATCAAGTTATTCTCTGCATTTGTTGCTTTGTTAATTTGTGATTTGTTGAGCAGTGAATTTAGTTTTTTATTTATATGAGTTATATTTTTTCTGATTGCATGATTATGAGTGTATGAGTAGTGATTTCATGCAACACCATTTGTGATTTGTTGAGCAGTGAATATGAGTATATGAGTAATGATTTTCTGATTGTATGATTATGAGTATATGAGCAGTGATTTCCTGCAACACCATTTGTGATTTGTTAAGCATTTTTTTTTAGTAGATATTTTCTTTGTTGGATTTTTCCAATGTTCTGCATCTAAAGATCTTCCATTGATTGGAAATACACTCCTAGTATGAAAATCTGGAACTGGTTTTGAATTTTCTCTCAAATTTTGGCTTTTGTTCATTGCCTCTGATGACATGGGTCTTTGATCTTTCCTTCTTCTTCTTTTTTTTTTCCTTGAAATCTTTGAGGGTCCCTTTTCCTAAGCAAGCAAGAGCTAGTTGATTAGCTTTTCCAATTATAATCCCTTTCTGCTGATTTTTTTTCTCTTTCACTGAAATAGTTGCCTAAGATAATCATGAATTTTCTTTCCTTTATTTCTTGGGTTGGTAAAGGAGAGAAGTCAGAGATGCAGGGTATCAAAATGGAAATTTTTTTAGATGGCAATGAATCTTAGCAGCATGAGTAATTGAGTAGTGATTTTTTTATTACATGATTATGAGTATATGAATAGTGGATTTTGCTTTGTTAATTTGTGATTTGTATTGTAATATTTATATGACTTATATTTTTTCTATTCATTTTTGTTGATTTCCGCAGCACATTAATTGTTTATGTTCTTTTGTTAGGTTTTTTCTTCTTAAGGAAATCTTAGTCTCAATCAAGTGGCAGGCATCCATAAGTTGGGGATTGCGTGATACTAAGATACATCTCTTGACTCTTCCTATTTTAAATTTGTTTACTTGTTGTGGATAATAGAAACTTGTTTAGTTGTAGATAGTAGACACTGCTTTACTTGTTTGGTTGTGGATTATAGCTTATTGATAACTGCTTAGTTGTGGATAGTAGACATTGTTTTACTTGTTTACTTGTGGATAACTGCTTTACTTGTTTAGTAGCTTATTTTTTCTTTTGAATATGCCTTCTGATACGCCTTCTAGTAGTGTTGGTAGCATTCTCATTCTCGCACATGTCCCCATCCCCATTGATGATGAGATGGGTAGTGGTGGTAATGAGCAAGTGCCTCCCATTCCCTCTCCCAATGATGAAGTAATTTCAAATGAGCCTAATGCAAGAAAGCTCAAATTAGTGGTTTGGGAACACTTTGAAAAAATGGAAATAGCTGTGAAAGTTAATGGGAATGATGTCCCTAAAGTTAAAGCGGTGTGCAACTATTGCAAGGAATCTCTAGTTAGTAGACCTGATGATGGAACTTCACACCTGCATAGACACTTGAAATCTTGTCTTATGAAACCAAGCACTGATAGAAAAAAAAAAACTTGTAAGGACTGATGCTCAAACAAAAACTGGTGTTGGTGTTTTTAAATTTGAACAAAAAAAAAAGAGTCAAGAAGCCCTTGCAAAAATATTGTTATTACATGATCATCCTTTTAATATTGTTGAACAACGAGGTTTTAAAGAGTCTTGTGCGACTCTACGATCTGAATTCAAGATTGTATCACGCAACACTGTGAAGGCAGATTGTATGGAAATGTACAATGGAAAATAGAATTAGATCTTTAATGAATTCAAGGATCTCACTAGTAGGATTGCTCTCACAGCAGATATATGGACATCCAACCAGCATTTATGTTATATGGCTATTACAGCACATTATATTGACTATGATGATTGGATTCTTAAATCGCGTATAATTAACTTTCATAATGTTGATCCTCCCCACACTGGCCAAATGCTAGCTGACAATATTACTCAAAGTATACTTAATTGGAATATTAAGAATAAATTATCATTTTTGACATTAGATAATTGTTCTACAAATAATTGTATTGTAAGGACACTTAGAAATCAACTTATGAAAACCAATGCTCTCATGTTAAATGGTAATTTTTTTTTTCATATGCGTTGTGCTTGTGCTGCACATATTCTTAACCTTATAGTGAAAGATGGACTTAAAGATATTGGCCCAATTACTGAGAACATGAGGGAGGTGGTTAAATACATTAAGAATAGCTCGAATTGTATACATTGGTTTCTTGATATTGTAAGTGCGAAAGGGCTAAGTTCTACAAGGGGATTGCCTCTTGATGTTCAAACTAGATGGAACTCCACATATCTTATGGTATCTTCAGCATTATATTTTTGAGATGTTTTTTCTTATCTATCTCTAACAGATGACTTACACTATAAGACTTTGATTCCTTCAGATGAGGAATGGGACAAGGTTGCTACTCTTAATGATTTTTTGGAAAGGTTTTATGAAGCTACAAATATATTCTCTGCTAGAAAGTATCCAACTATACATACCTTTTTACCTGAAGTTTGTACAATACATAATAAGTTGGTACAAAGATTAGGTGATTTTGATTTTGTTTCTGCAAGAATGGCTAAAGTGATGATGGAAGATTTTGATAAATATTAGAAGAATTATAATCAAATGTTTGAAATAGCCATATTGCTTGATCCCTCCTCTAAGATAGTGTGTTTAGAATGGGTTTTTAAGATATTATATGAAACAATGGGATATAGAAATACTCATATGATTGAAGCTCATAATCTATTTAAAAAGGTTTATGAGGAGTATTGTGTGAGATTTGGTGCTAAAGAAAGTGATCAGATAGTAGATAAAAATAAAGCAGCTAGTCGGCAATTGAAAAGAAAGGTTGGTGATGATGAATATGGAAAGGCTCGTTCTCTTTTTTTAAAGTATCGAAATGAAATCACCAATAAGGCAATTATAGAAGAAAAAATAGAATTAGATCGTTATTTTGATGACACGCCTGCAGAAGAAGATGACACGATAGATATATTACAATGGTGGAAATTAAATTCAACTAACTGTCCTATTTTATCTCGAATGGCTCGTGATATTTTAGTTATTCAAGTTTCTAACGTTGATTCAGAGTCAGCATTTAGCACAGAAGGGAGAGTACTTGACCCACATAGGACTTCTTTGAAATCAGATACGGTAGAAGCATTAGTTTGTGCTCAAGATTGGTTTAGTCATGACCCAACTAGTGATGGTGATTTAGACAATGATGAGAATGCACTAACTAATGTTTTAGATATATTAAAAGAAAAATAATTTATGTAGATTTATTTTTCACATTACTTGACCCATATAGGATAATCATTCTCATTCATTTTATTGATTTTCTGATTTTCTACTTTCACCGACCAAAAAAAAAAGAAGTTTTCAACCGATCCTACATTACTTTAACTTGACTCATATAGGATACTCATTCTCATTCATTTCTATTGATTTTCTGATTTTCTACTTTCACAGGGGAAAAAAAAGGGTTTTAACCGTTCCTACATTACTTGACCCATATAGCCTATATAGGATACTCATTCATTTCTATTGATTTTCTGATTTTCTACTGTCACTGGCAAAAAAAAGAAAAGTTTTTAACTCCGTTATGTTACTTGTTGCATTGCATTGCCAGTCCCAAGCCTGGAAAAAAGGATGAGGGTTTAAAGTCCAGTTCACACCGGGTGTCTGGTGACAGTAGGAATAATTAGAAAATATTTTGCTTATGTCCAGGATCGGGCTAAGCCCAGGCCCGGCCCTGTCCCATCCCAGGCCCGTACGGGACGGGATTAGATGTAGGCCCATTCAATTTAGGGCCGAGATTGGGCAACACCTGGCATGCCCGTCCTATTTTTGGGACGGGATTGGACAACCCAAGCCCAGGCCCGGCCCATCCCATTGACAGGCCTAACTAAATGGTAGTAGCTTTTTTCTTCAGTGAAAATGGTCGATATTGACTATTTCTGTCAGTACATAACAGTTTAACTTGTAAGGCAGTAGCTTCTGTTTTCAATACATGATTATTAGAACCATATACAGATTCAGAGAATCCAAAATATTCCAAAAAAACCTTCCAACCTTACATAGAACACATTTACATCATCAAAGACCCCAAAAATAGGATCATACTATTGTTAAATCACACATTGAGTAAGTTGATATCATAAAAGTCCACAACTCGTTCCATGCAACTGGCTAGCAGTACATTGAACACAATTACATCATCAAAGAAGATCTCAAGAGGCAAAACAATTGTGTAAGCTTACATATGGTCCATTTATATCATGAAAGACTTCCCGAATTATTACATAGAAATGTTCAAACTTACATTAAACCCATATACATCATTAAGGAACTAAAAAAAAATATAATATTGTTCAAGCTTTTGTTGAACACATTTACATCATCAAAGAACCGAAAAAAAACTACATATGACTGTGCAAACTTTTGTTTTGGCCCATTTACATCCTAAAAAATCCTAAAAAGTTACACAACAGTACTGTGCAAACTTTTGTTGAACCCATTTAAATTATCAAAGACCTCAAAAAGTTACATACAATTATCTCCACTTTTGTTAAATCCATTTACATCATCAAAGGCCCAAAAAAGTTACATATAACTGTGCAAACTTTTGTTGAACCCATTTACATCATTAGAGCCCCCAAAAAATAACATATATGACTGTTTATTGTTTTGTTGAACCCATTTACATCATCAAAGACACCAAAAGGTAACATGTGACATTATTCAAAAAAAAAAGTTCCAATTGCAGCATCTTGAACCTCTCATCATAGGCACACCGCCAATGTCCTGTTAATCACCAGTAATGAAACAATAACCAAAGACAAGTCACATTCAAAGACATTTATTGATGGAGAATCAATGGAAACAACACCAGTCATCAATTGAGGGAAAATAGAAAAGTTATACTTGCTCTTTGGCGTTTCAGGGGCTTGTTCTTTATTCGTTTGCAAAGTAAATATGAATTTAGGCAACATGAAACATATCACGATTCATTATTATCCAAGAGAAAGGCACACATGCGTTTTGATAGCTAACAACCATGGGCACATGGACAATTACATAGAGATTGAAGTAGTACATTCATAATAATTTAAGATTCAAGTTCATCTACATCACATCATACATACAAGAGAGTAATCAGATTTTTCAAACGTTTACCACTGCACTTCACTAAGTAGTTAAAAAATGGCTTTAACATTTAGATCAATAATCTATTATAATGCCTGGAACCATGCTTTAAAACCATGGTACTGAGTGCTAATCCTTAATCAAAACATTCATCCTTAATCAAAACATTCAGACATTATTCCACCCATTCTCCTATTATTCGTCAACCATCAAGAGAACCAACTCCAATTGGATGAAATACGAATTTAAAGTCTGAAACTTTGCAAAATTAGTCCAAAACTATACAAACATACAAATCCACTTTCTCAACATCTTATCAAATAGAATAAGCATTTCCTGATTTTCTCCTACACATGACAAAATCATGTAAAGAAGGATAACGGCAACAAAACCCAATGCATGACCCAATAGATCTCCCAATGCCAGATTCAACCGAACCCTATTTATTATTGCACAAAAAGATTCAAATGGACCTCTCACAATCACAAAACAAACCCCTGAAACCAATAAACTGCAATACGCATGAAAGGGCTGCTGGTTTTGATACTGAGTACTCAAATGCAGATGCCTAGGGCATAGAAGGTGGATTTTCCACGGTTCTAGGGTTTCCAACAATTAAATATTGAAGAGGAATTAAGATGATGATGCTTTAAGATACATAAAGCAGTATAAGATGGTAGATAATTGTGTACCAACCTCTTAATGGAGTCCAATTACCAAGGTGATGGAGTTTTACGGTGGTTTCTAAAAATTTAAATTACTTGAGCCAAGTTGAGGCCGACCCAAAAGGAGGATTGTGAAAAAAGAGAATCGAGGAGAGATATAAAATAGTTTCGCATAATGGCCGATATCGACCATATTGCAAAAGGACCAAAAAAAGGCACATGAGGACCCCTCCCGTGTCCAACGTGATATTGGGTCCTGGTATGTCATATGGGGTTCTACGAGGACTTCTCCCATAAATTCCTCTAAAAAATAATAAATGATATGGGTATAAATAATTTCTCATCAATCACCCGCAAGAAGGATTCTCACAAAAAGTAATTTCTCACAAAAACTTTTCTATTATGAAATCATGTTTCCAGGCCCATGCACCCAGTCTAAACTAAGATTTTATTCGGCTTTCTAATTATTATTTTTTATTTTGGCATCTTGTTATTCACCAGCCCTTAAGGACTTCCATTATATAAAAATTGTTTATTTCCAAATTTCTTGTTAGGGATCAAGTGGTTATATCTTCAAGCCTTTTTACAGAAAAGGAAAATTATATAGAGCTTTTTTGGGTTTTGTTTAAACATAGATTTTACATTAAAAATGAGAAACACATTGAGCCATTTTAGGTTAGTCGAAATTGCAAGGGTAGGCAAAGGATAAGCTCCGTTGGAAAGTTTCTTCTTGGATATTGGATGGATATAAAGAGTGAGAAAATTGGAACTACATGATGGCACCCACCAAAAAATGAACTACTCAAAATGAACGCAATCCCCTTTATTCGAACGTCCTCAGATTTTACTTTAATAGGAGTTTGTTCCACCATAAAGATTGGACATATATGTTTCGTCATGCGATTGGTATCGTTATGTTTTAATCACTATTTATCATTTTACTATAACCTGAACTCACACACCCTTTATGTGGGGATATTTTCACTAAGCCGAGATCAGAGCTGGTCCCGGTATTAAGACGGCTTAATCTTACCTCCACTCGGCCGAGACGGACCGCGGCTAAAGGGTCACGGCACTCGCCGAGATGAGCACCCCCGAGGTCAGGTGTTATGGGACATTGTACACCGACCTCGGCACGGCAGATTTGACAGACGCTGATGGGACTGTCGACAGGATGGAGGCGCATACTAAGGAGTGCCCTCCGACCCATCATTCCTGACAAAACGGCGTATACAGAGCACGTGCGCCCCCAAAGCATGGCTCCAGGCCAGGCCCGATGGGACCTGGCCCAAAAGTCAAACCGCCGCCTGGCCCGATAAGATTGGCATTTAATGAGGCATGGGTAGGTAAGGCAAGCATTTAATGAATTGTGGGCTGAGTGGACAGGGCCACTCGAGTGGCCAAGCCCATCTTGGAACTCGCCCACGCAAGACATCTCCATCTCCTATAAATAGCATCTCCATCTCCATTCTAAGGTACGCAACCCATAACGCATAGACTTACTTTGCTATTTTCTCTCTATCTCCCTTATTCAGTCCCTGAACTGACTTAAGCATCGGAGAGCCTTGCGGTGCCCACAGCCAAGGTCCTCTGACGTGTTTTCTTCTCTTCCTCTTCAGGTTTAACCGGAGCCACGATCATCTTCATCTAAATCACTCAAGACAGGGGTCCTAATCTCTGATCCAAAGCCCGTAATTTTTAGGCACTTACAATTGGCGCCGTCCTTGGGAAAGTATTAACCCATACCCAAAAACCTTTCCCAAAACCTTTCTCAAAACTTTTCCAATTGCCATGGCTCCGAGAAACAAAAGAGGCGGAGAGCACCCGAAGTCCCTCCCTCCAGGGCCACTGGTTCTCCCTGGACCATTGCCCTATGTGTCCCATCCAGAGGAGCGCAACGCGAGAGGGGAGGCCGCAGAGGTGGACAGTTACCACACTGAGTCCGCCTCGTCCCCGTTAGAGATGGGGAGTCCACTGCGGCTGAATGCTCCCCTCTAGGAGCGCTTCTCGAAGGGTAAAGCTCCGGCAGCGGCGGGATCACGCTGGTCCGAGCGCCGCTCGAACCACGAAGGCAACAGAGCCGACCCCGCTCAGCAGCAATCAGGGCTCAGAACCTCGCCCTCCAGGAGAAAGACGATCTTATCCGCCAGCTCAGGCAGCAGCTCCGGGAGAAAGAGACAGTCCCCGGGGGCGGTGATCCCGTAGGCAGAAAGGATCCTGTCACCGGCAGGGACTTAAGAGAACATCTGAACAAGAAAAGCCGCGAACGGAGTTACACTGGGAGTTCCTGCCATAACCACATTGACAGGGGGTCAATGCCGAGATCAGAGGCGGGAGATCAGAAGGCACTGATTGACCACTTGGTCAAGCAGGCCATCCAGAACACCCTGAAGGAGGCAAGGCTCGCTCAGAACCAGCCAGACGTCCCCGACTTCGCTGGCCTCGACTCATGTCCTTTCTCCAGAGAAATTATCGACTATCCCCTCCCAAAGAAGTTCAGCGTCCCGAGGTTCGTCCTCTATGACGGAACCTCGGACCCAGCAGCACATCTCCGGCATTTCACCCAGAAACTATCCGTCTGGGGTGACGTCGGGCACCTCAACTGTAGAGTCTTCTCCTCCAGCCTGGGGGATCCCCCCCTCAAATGGTTCTGTGCGCTCCCGGAAGGATCAATCACGAACTGGTCTCAGTTGCGGGACTCCTTCCTGGGGAAATTCCGGGCGCACCGAGTCATTCCAAAGACTGATAGCGACATTATGGCCCTCAGAATGAGGTGGAGTGAAAGCGTCACTCAATTCGCCAAGAGATTCTGGACGGTTTATAGCCAAATCGACAACTCCTCTGAAGATGTCGCGATCAGGTCCTTCCAGCATGCCATCCTGCCAGGGTCGAGCTCCGAAAAGAGCTCGTCCGAAACCCTATCCTCTCCATCACAGCCCTCATGGCCAGGGTGAACAAATACATCGAGCAAGAAGAGGACGAGGCGCGGGCCAATGAGAGTTTTGGCGTCTCCAAGAACCGGTCTCGGAACGAGAACCGCTCTCGGCAGGAGGACCGACCGCGGCAGGAGGATCGGTCCCGGCAGGAGGATCGAACCTCCAGAAGGGAATAGAGAACCTTCCGCAGAGAAGAGACGAGCCGAGACCACCGCTCGAGTGGCCAGTCGTCAGCCCCGACTCACACTTCGGGAGGCAGCAAGAGAAATAGACCATCCTACTCTTCGCGCGAAAGGGTCAATGCGGTCTTCAAAGAGCCGATTCACCAGATACTGGACAAGATCCAGGGGAAGCCATACTTTAAATGGCCGCGGCCCATGAAGAATGACCCCGCCAAGAGAGGTCAAATCAGGTTCTGCGCTTACCACAAGCAGAGCGGGCATAATACTGAGGATTGCTACTCCCTCAAATACCATCTCGAGAGGCTCGTCAAGGACGGGCACCTGAAGGAGTACTGCAAGGGAGCAGACAGCAGAAGCAATGAGCGACCTCGGCGCCAAGCCGAGGAGGGTCATGACAGCGACGAGTCAAAGAGAATCATAAGCGTCATTCACCTGGCTCCCGCTAAGAAAAACAGCAGCCAGGCCCGTGCCGAGGCCAGGATGGCCTCCCATGGGAAGCAGGTCATGGCAGCCGAGCTCGGACTAGCCTCCAAAAAAGGTCGGAAGGAGAGACCAAAGATCTGGTTCTCAAACGAGGACTTGGAAGGAGTCCAGCTCCCTCACAATGACCCGCTGATTATGACCCTGAAGCTGGAGAACTGCAAGGTGTAGAGGATTCTCGTCGACCCTAGCAGTTCGACCGAGATCCTCTACTTCGACTGCTTTACTAAGATGGAGCTCACCGAAGAAGATCTCCAAGAAGCGCGGACCCCCCTGATAGGGTTCAGCGTGAAGCCCGTGTATCCAAAGGGAAGAGTCTCCCTCAAAGTCCAAGTCGGAGGCGCGTCAATAGTGGCTGACTTCCTCGTCGTAGATACGCCGTCCCCCTACAATGCCATCGTGGGGAGGAGTTGGCTGCACCAGATAGAGGCTGTCCCCTCCTCCTACCATCAGAAACTTAAGTTCCCTTTGGAAAGGGATGGCAGGATCGAGGTGGTCATAGTCGACGGTGACCAGCAAATGGCCAAGCGTTGCATGATGGCCGTCGTGCCCGGCGAGGAAGAGCCAAAACAAGTACATATGGCAGAATTGGAGGCCGAACTGGACAGAGTTGGCCGCGATCCAGAAGAAAAGAGCATTGAAGATCTCACCGAGGTCAGGATCGACCCCAGTGATCCCGAGAGGTACTTCCTGCTTGGGAGTCAGCTCACCGAGCTGAAGAGATCCGAGCTTCTTAGCTTCCTGTTGCAAAACAGAGAAGTCTTTGCTTGGACCCCATAGGAAATGCCTGGCGTGGACCCTGAGGTCATGAGCCACAGGCTGAACGTAGACCCTCAAGTCAAGCCTGTGGTCCAGAAGGCAAGAAGATCTGGAGTCGAGCAATCTGCAGCCGTGGTCGAAGAAGTGGAGAAACTGCTAGAAGCATACGCCATCATGGAGGTCCAATACCCGAAATGGATGGCGAACACCGTGGTAGTGAAAAAGAAGACTAGAAAGTGGAGAGTCTGTGTCGACTTCACCGACCTTAATAAGGCGTGTCCCAAAGACTGCTTTCCACTCCCGAAGATCGACCAAATGATCGATGCCACTGCCGGTCATTAAAGGATGAGCTTCCTTGACGCTTACCGCGGTTATCACCAGATACCCATGTACGGACCAGACGAAGAGAAAACGGCATTCATCACTCCTAGGGGGACCTACTGCTATAAGGTGATGCCGTTCGGACTGAAGAATGCGGGAGCGACCTACCAGAGGTTGGTCACCAAGATGTTCCGCGACCAGCTCGGCAAAACAGTCGAGGTGTACATTGACGACATGGTCGTCAAATCCATGCAGTCTCACGACCATCTGACAGACCTCGGCCAGGTATTCGACGTTCTCCGGAAGTTCGGACTGAAGCTAAACGCCTCCAAATGCGCCTTCGGAGTCGGCTCCGGCAAGTTCTTAGGGAGCCTCGTCATGAGACGAGGTATTGAAGCAAACCCAGATCAAATCTCCACAATCCTGGGAATTCAGAGCCCGGCAACGACGAAGCAGGTCCAGCGGCTCACTGGCATGGCCGCCGCTCTCAACCGCTTCATCAGCAGGTCTTCCGACAAATGCCATCCTTTCTTTCAGCTGCTGAAGAAGAACCTGAAGTTCGAGTGGACCCCGGAGTGCGACTCGGCTCTCCAAGAGCTCAAAGCTTACCTGGCCTCACCTCCACTGCTGTCGACCCCGAAGAAAGGCGAAGCACTGTATTTGTACTTGGAGGTCTCGGATCATGCTGTGAGCTCAGTACTGGTCAGGGAAGATGAAGGGCAGCAGAAGCCCATTTATTACACAAGCAAGACCCTCCTCGACGCCGAGACCAGATACTTGCAGATGGAGAAGCTCACACTGGCCCTCGTCAGTGCATCTCGAAAGCTCTCACACTATTTCCAGGTCCACACGATAGTGGTGGTTACTGAGCACCAGCTCAAGTCTGTCTTCCGGAAGGCCGACTTCTCCGGACGAGTTTCAAGATGGGCCGTGGAACTAGGACAATACGACATCCAATACCAACCCAGGACGGCGATCAAAGCGCAGATTTTGGCGGACTTCATCGTGGAGTTTACTTCACCGAGTTCAACGCCGAGCCCACTCGACCCCGAACTGGGGGGCAGGGGGCATGACGACTTAGTCTCGGGGACTGATTACGAGCAATCTCGGGATACGTTCCGTGATTCAACTTGGAAGGTCTTCGTTGACGGGTCCTCTACCTCTAGGAGGGCTTGCGTCGGCGTAGTTCTCCAGTCTCCAGAAGGACTAGTCATTGAGCAGACCCTGACACTTGACTTCAGGGCATCAAACAATGAGGCAGAATACGAAGCATTGCTAGCAGGGCTGAATAGTACCAAGATTCTCGGAGCTCAGCAGTTGGTGGTCTTCAGTGACTCACAGTTGGTGACGAGCCAGCTCACTGGAGATTACCAGGCCCGCGACGATAGAATGGCGGCCTATTCGACCCTCGCCAAGAAGCTCCTCTCTCAATTCCCGGAAGCAGAAGTCAGGCAGATTGGCAGAGATTCTAACTCACACGCTGACGCACTCGCCAACCTAGCTTCCGCCATCGAAGCAGGAAGAAAGAGGATTGTGGAAGTAGGCTCGCTGATATCACCAAGTATAGAGCTCCGCCCACCACGGCAAATCATGTGCATCGATCTCGGGCCCAGTTGGATGGATCCCATCATCGCGTACCTCAAGGACGACCAACTCCCCGAGGACAGAGCTCAAGCTCACAAAATCAGGCTAAGGGCAGCCCGGTTCTGGCTCTCTCCAGAAGGAAAACTGTACAGAAAGTCCTTCACAAGTCCTTATCTCCAGTGCGTCCACCTGAGCCGAGTTGAAGACTTCCTCTACGAGATACATGAAGGCATCTACGGAAGTCACATCGGAGGAAGGTCACTAGCATACCGGGCTATAAGCCAAGGATACTGGTGGCCATACATGCAGAAGGGCGCATAAATGTACGCTATGAAATGCGAGAAGTGCCAGAAGTTCTCGCACAACCTCCATCAACCTGCACAGGATCTAAGTCCACTCTCCATCCCGTGGCCCTTTGCCCAATGGGGGCTGGACATCGTAGGACCTCTCCATCGAGCTCCAGGGAATAAGAGGTGGCTGATAGTGGCCACTGATTATTTCACCAAGTGGATATAGGCAGAAGCATTATCTTCCATCACTGAGCGGGACTCCAAAAACTTCGTATGGAAGAACATCGTCACGAGGTTCGGCATCCCTCGAATCTTGGTCTCTGACAATGGGACCCAATTCGACTCCAGCCTCTTCAAAAACTTCTGCAAGGAGCTCAGCATCAGGAACCATTACTCGACTCCAGCCTATCCCCAGAGCAACGGCCAAGCCGAGATCTCAAACAAAGTGGTCCTTGATGGACTCAAAAAGAGACTCGACGGGGCCAAAGGGAGATGGGTGGAAGAGGTACCCAGTGTTCTGTGGGCATACAGGACTACCCCAAGGCGCTCCACTTCGGAAACTCCATTCTCCTTGGCATATGGAATGGAGGCCGTGATCCCGCTTGAGATCGGCCTTCCAACGCTCAGGTCCGAACTTTTTGACCAAAGTCAAAACGAGAAGAACCTAACCCTGGGATTGGACTTGGCCGAAGAACGCAGAGAAGCGGCGTCCATCCGATTAGCAGCCTATCAGCAACGGCTCACAAGAGACTACAATCAGAGAGTTCGGGAAAGGAAGTTCTCCATTGGAGAACTGGTCCTGAAGAAAGCATTGCCTGCGAACAAGGACCCGAACCAAGGCAAGTTGGCTCCAAACTGGCGCTGCCCGTTCAAGGTAGTCTCGACTGCTGGCCGGTCAGCGTACAAACTCGAGGACATGGATGGAAAGCTACTGCCACGGCAATGGAACGCCTCGCACCTCAAAAAATTTTACTTTTGAAATGTATTCAGTTTATGCCAATCAATGAATAACATTTCCTCTTAGAAGTTTCTCTTGCTTTTCTAAGTCAAGGACCGTGGCAATAACGCAATTCTCCAGCTCGGCAGCAGTGCGCGGGGTCATCCTAGCTTCGGAAATAAAATCGGCAAAGGAATGACTTCACCCTCTCCAGCTCGGCAAAAAACATCTCCATTCGTGAGATAAGCGCATTTCGGCCCTCGCGCCAGATAGCCAGCACGGCCCCTGGTGAAGAGCCAGGGGAACATCTCCACTCGTGCGATAGGCGCATCTCGGCCCTCACTCCAGATAGCCAGCACGGCCCCTGGTGAAGAGCCAGGGGGACATCTCCACTCGTGCGATAAGAGCATCTCGGCCCTCGCGCCAGATAACCAGCACGGCCCCTGGTGAAGAGCCAGGGGGATCGCCTTACTTGCACGCCTAGTCGCTGGGCAACTATCCTAAACAATTCGATCCCAGACTAAGGCAGCTCGGCACTTACCGAGCTCATATACTTTAGCAAAATTTTCTTTCTACTGTTTGGTAACACCACTCGCCATCACAACACTAAGCCCCCTGGGGGCCTACATCGCATTCTAAAAGCTACATCTACTAAGCGCGGCTAATCGATCGCGGGTTTCCAAGATGTGGGAGTTCGGTCATATAGCCGAAGTGAAACACTTGACACATTTAGATCAAACAAAAGTGCAAAGAAAATAGAATGCAGAGTAGACACAAAAGTAGACTTTCATTCAAAGTACAAGAGTTTCATTACATTAAAACTAACAGATTTGTACATAAAGGGCGCGACGCGCCAGAAAAGAAAGTACATCAAAAAGACCGAAAAGAAGAGCAGCTGAAAAGCTTCAAGTAGCAGGCGCCTTAGATGTTGGAGTCGCGGTGGCAGGAGGGGCTTCAGAGGTAGAAGCTACACCTGGAGTCGCAGCAGCAGCGAGCGCCTCAGTCGTCGATGGGGGGAGTTCCGGTTCCGACTCGGCCGCGGGGTCCCTCCCAGCGCGGGGGTCGGCTCAGCGTCAGAGCGCTGGTATTCATCCGGGCTCATGTATGCAGGATGATCCCTGGGGACCCCCGCCTTCTCAAGGGCCGCTTTCCACCGCATCTCCCAGGACGAGACTCTTATGTCATCGACCTGTGTCGCGTACTCCTCGCTCGCCACGTCGACACCATACTGGAAGGCAGCGCTGACCTCGGCTTGATTTCTGAACTCAAGTTCAGCTTTCTGCCTCTCTAGGTCAGCAATCCTCCTCTCCAGCTCGACTTCTCTCCTCTTGACGAAGTCAGAATTCGACTTCATCTTGTCGAGCTCGGTGAAGAGGGATCGGTGCATCTCCTCATACTCCCTCACCCTCGCCTCACCCTCCTCCAGAGTCTTCCAGTGCTGCTCATAGTTGGCTTGGATCCACTTGAACTCGGTATGGCACTTCTGGACTCGCTGCACCGAGACCTGTGCCATCTACACGATCTGCAAAGAAAATCAAAACACCAGTTAGCAAGAGCTATTAGTCAAAAGAAAAGATAAAGGGTTAGAGGAGGGTGTACTTACGCTCAAGCTCGCCTTCATCAGCGAGGCCAGCAAGGAGACGTCGTCCATCTCGTCGTACCTCTCCATGTCCCGCGGCAGGGCGCAGGCACTGCCCAAGCAGGCAATCACCAGCGGCCCTCCGGAGAGACGGTCCTCCACCGTCAGTGGTCTCCCCGGCTGAAGCATGAAGCTCGGCCTCCAAGGGGCAGGAGAAGCCCGCGTCGACATCCCGCCAGCCGAAGACTCCCCCGCCGAGCCTTCGACCCTGGCCCTTTTCCTGGCCAGGTCATCCCCCTGCGAGGCCAGGGGGAGGCGACCACGGGAGTGCTGGTCCCAGCCGCGGCGAGAGGCATCGGCGTCCGCGCAGGAGGAGCCGCGGTGGAAGACGAAGGCGCGCTCGATGAAGGAGGCGTGCGGGAAGAAGACGCAGCGCCCCGACCTCTGCCTCCCACGGGCAGGGCCTTGAGGTTCTTGAAAACTGGCTTCGGGCGGGTCCTCTCCATCGCTTCTTCCGAATCGCGATCTAATGACAAGATAACCCTACCGATCGTCTCGGCGTCGTCCTCCTCGGACCCCGAGGTGGAGGTCTCGGAGTTGGATGCAGCACGGTCCTCAAATTCGGCCACGGCCTGCTCTTCCTCCCCTCTACTTTCCTCCTCTACCTCCGTCGCGGCTTGCGTGCGGTGAGCGATATGCTTCTTGCTCCTATAGCCGCGGTACCTGGGCTCGTACCCCAATAGCTTCCTCGCCGACCTGTCCTCGTGGCCGTGGTAGCTCTCCAAGGCTCGGATCCAAGACTTGTTTGGCTTCCAGCCGTCCCAGCCTGCAGCCGCTCTCCTCTGACGAGCACCTGCATAACAAACAAAGGGCATGAGCCTGGCAAAGCGAAGGAACAGAAGAAATAAAAAGGCATACTAAGACTGTAATTACTTGGAGGGGTGCCGAAGTGACGGGGAATCTTGAAAAATCTTTCCGCGATGGGCTCGTCATCGCTGAACTCCTAGTTGCCCGTGACCATCAGACGCTCGTCCCCGGCATATTTATTGGAATCCTCCAGGGCCTGCACAAATGGCCTCCGACCCGGCTTGATGCGGAGGTAATACATATCCTTCCCGGATTTGCAAATGTCATAGACGTCCTCAATATCGTGGACGCCGAGACCAATGCCCAAAATTGTTTTGAGCACGTCCGTGTCCATTACAATCTTGAAACTATTGGGCATCAGTTGGCAGGGGCAGAGGTTCCATGCCCTGAGACACTCCCTAAGAAGAGGGTGAAGGGGAAACCTAACCCCGCCCTCGATTACGGCTACTAGGGGGAACGACATCCAGCCGCCGTAAAAGTCACCAAGAACATGGGCAACAAGAGGGGTCGCCATGACTTGAACCCCATCTAGTATGTTATACCTAACCCTAAGGTCGGCTAACCCTCTCTCAGACTCTATCCAGTGACTGTAAATACCCATCTCTCAAACGAAAAAGCTAGAAGAAGGAAAGAATGTGCTGGAAGCAAAGGGAAATCCTAGACAGAACCCTAAGAAACAGGATGAAACATGGATGAAGGGAAGAAGACTTACGAAAAGGTCAGCAGCAGATATGGTCAGCGAAAGCAGAACCCTAACAGCACCTCCTTCCGGCGAAAGGTCTAGAAAATCTCTGCAGCAATCTCTCTCGTTCAGGGAGGCGAAAGCACGGAAGGAAGAAGAAAGCTCTGGAAGCGAAAGCAAAAACGAAGAAGAAAGCTTTGGAAGCGAAAGCAAAGCAGAGAAAGACAGAGTTCTGGAAAATAAAGATAAGGAAGAAAGAAGAAGGAAAAGATGCGCCCCCTACTTATAGCTGAAAACATAGCGCAAGAAGGCGCGTCTTTTCGCTGCGCGCACCGCCATAAAAAGACGGGCCCGCCAAACCAAAGGAGACACGTGGAAGCGCCAGCCTGTTTTCCACGTGCCATTTAATGCCTCGGACACCGAAGCGACAGCGGGCAGAGGTAAGTACACGGGGGCTGCGCGGCATTAAATGGGATTTCAAAGCCATAAGCCGCTTGGGCTTCCCCCGAATCCGAATGCAGGGGCATCACGGCACGCCACGTCTCGGCATTCTCTCTACGAGTCCTTGTCGGCACGCCACGTCTCGGCATTCTCTCTACGAGTCCTTGTCAGCTTCCGACCTCAAAGAGTTGGGATACTCTAAGAGCTCAAAAGCTGGGGGGCAATTGTGTGGGGATATTTTCACTAAGCCGAGATCAGAGCTGGTCCCGGTATTAAGATGGCTTAATCTTACCTCCACTCGGCCGAGACGGACCGTAGCTAAAGGGTCGCGGCACTCGCCGAGATGAGCACCCCCGAGGTCAGGTGTTACGGGACATTGTACACCGACCTCGGCACGGCAGATTTGATAGACGCTGATGGGACTGTCGACAGGATGGAGGCGCGTACTAAGGCGTGCCCTGCGACCCATCATTCCTGACAAAACGGCGTATACAGAGCACGTACGCCCCCAAAGCATGGCTCTAGGCCAGGCCCGATGGAACCTGGCCCAAAAGTCAAACCGCCGCCTGGCCCGATAAGATTGGCATTTAATGAAGCATGGGTAGGTAAGGCAAGCATTTAATGAATTGTGGGCTGAGTGGACAGGGCCACTCGAGTGGCCAGGCCCATCTTGGAACTCGCCCACGCAAGACATCTCCATCTCCTATAAATAGCATCTCCATCTCCATTCTAAGGTACGCAACCCATAACGCATAAACTTACTCTGCTATTTTCTAACTATCTCCCTTATTCAGTCCCTGAACTGACTTAAGCATCGGAGAGCCTTGCGCTGCCCACAGCCAGGGTCCTCTGACGTGTTTTCTTCTCTTCCTCTTCAGGTTTAACCGGAGCCACGATCATCTTCATCTAAATCACTCAAGACAGGGGTCCTAATCTCTTATCCAAAGCCCGTAATTTTTAGGTACTTACACCCTTAATCACTGAATGTTATAATGTCCCTAACTACTTGAGATACCGGATGAACTACTCATGCATTATTAATCAATTGTTTAAACTTATGATACGACCTACTCATATAGTCAAGCTGAAGTGAAATTTGAGGACAATTCTTTCTCTTTAAAGCTGAATGTTTGTTGTAAGAAAGATCTCAAAAAAATCATAAATTCTGGCCTTAAGAGAAGCCACATCAGCTTATTGGGGCCCATTTGTGAATGTGTCATTTCAAAAATACGTAATATGTGCATTTTCAATAAAAGGTGTCTCTTGGGCTAAATATGGGCATTCAATAAAATGTCTCTTGGACCCATTTATGTGGATGTAACCCAATTCAAAGGGATGCCTTCCAACTATATAAATTACGGTTATTTTTAAAGTTTTTATATAGTATTTAAAATGAATCCCATGTATATGAATCCTTTATTTTATGTATGCTAACGTGGATTAAGTGATGAAATGTTTGGTTTTTATAATTTTTTGGTTGATTTGAATTTTCTAATTAGTTTGTTACTAAATAGATTTATATGAATGGGCTATTAGTTTTAATATATTATTTAAGACTTAACCTGTGCGATGCAATGGGACTTCATGCTAGTTCCACTAAATGGGAGGCATTCATTTTAATTTTTAAGAGAATCGAGTTTTTAATAAGTAGACTCCACTTTAGACCTCTTATACCTTTTATAATGTTATGCACCATGGGAAGTGCACCATTGATCACTTCGTTTTTTGTTTTTGTTCTAATAAAGTACTATAGCTTATACAACCGTCCACACTACACTTCTCTAACCAGCAGAATAACAAAAAAAAAAAAGGGTTGTGCCATAGATTGTTTGTTATTTAGTTTCATTAATAATTCATACATACTGACATACATACCCAACTACATATTGTGGCCATATTTTTTACTATTTTATATCCCTTCCCAAACGGACCCTTAAAAAGCACTGCCTCCTATGGATCTGGGCTCAGTGTAAGACAACCAAGGAGGGTATCTATCTAGATGTCTATTAAAAATTGGCCAGAACAAATAGTTGAATATAATAGTGTAAATATCTTTTGTCCTGGCGCAAACAGACTTATCTGTCCTACCAACCCTCTCGCCTAAGCTAACCAGTACATCCCCCCATAATACTGTAGGTATCCTTTGAGCCGCAATTAAAAGCGTTGACCCGCCTACGCTCCAAATAACCTAACAAACCACAAATCTTCAATAGGGCAATTTGTTGGGTGCCACTCTTATGCAGCAGCAATATGGTTTCTAGACTTTTCAATGCATGGGCTCATATTTGATTTTTTTTCCGGTTGCGAGCAAATCTATCCACCCAAAGATCGATCCCTAGATAGAATTCTAGAGACGTGCACTCTAATCACAGATTCCCTATGTCACGACTCAAATTCTGGGGCCCTGTCAGATTTCTGGATCGTGATAACTTGGTAATTTTTATCCAAATATTCATCAAATAATTCACATAAACATTTGGCATTTAGAGACGTGCACTCTAATCATAGATTCCTTATGCATGAGCTCACATTATTATATATATTAAAGCAAACGGGAAGGAGGACTGTGAGGGGTGTCACGTCAGCATTGAAGGAGTTCTCCTTTTAAATAAATATACACAAAAAACTTAGAGTAATTTAAGGAGTCATGTCATCACATTCCACTACACAAACGCCACGTGTCATGTAAGATTTTTTTAGATCTTATCTTATTTCTAATATCTATCTCTATCATATAGAGTCAATTAAAACTAAAACTTTCCTAGATTCTCTCCAATTAGCTATCTTGATGGACTCTTCCTATCCTAAAATTTCTCAATGACACCTATAATGTCGAAATTCATTTCTATAAATTATTTCTTTGAATCACTAAAGTCTAGAGGGAAAAAAAATTTAGTAGCTTTGTAATTTGATTATTCTTTAGCATATAATTTTTTAAAAATTATGAAATCAATCCACTTGAAAAAAATTAAATCTTCTATTAAAAATTGGTATTATAGGAAACGATTAAGAATTGGTTTGAAAATTATATTACCTCAGTATCAAATTGTGGGGCAGGCATGGAGAAACATCACAATGTTTATATTAAACAAGTTGTGCACATATGAGATTAATTTTTATCTCTTTTTTTTTCATTCGCTTTCATCATGTATAAAACCCTAACCCCAAAATCCAAAAGATAAAAGGCCCTTATTTTTTTAAAATGGATTACATTGAATTAGTCGGTTTGTTTGCAACGCAATGGCATGCTCTCATAATGAGATTCTTATTGACAAATTGATCTTGCAAAATCCTTCACATCAAATTGTGGAGCAGGCAAGGAGAAACATGATAGTGTTTATGATAAACATTAGTTGTGCACATATAATAATAATAATATTTATTTTTTTAATTTTTTTTTACCATTTGCATTCATCATGTATTCGTCCCTAGCCCCTAAGTCCAAAAGATAAACCAAAGTAGAAAGATCAATATAAAAAAAAGAAAGGTGGATTTTTTTTCTTAATAACATTTATGTAAGAATCTTTTTTTTTTTTTATGTATTTTTCATTTTGTGCTAGGTAATAAAACAAAATAAAGAAAGTAAAGTAAATTGGATGGGATTGGATTGACCTTGCATTGAATGTCAGTTTGGTATATTTTCTATTAGGTGTACAGGCCCGTGGCGGTCCCAAGTATCTCCACTGCACCCACGAGAATCAAGAATTTCTTTATATAATACCTTAAATTTTTTATATTATTCACTTCTACCTTATCTTATCTGTACCTCTCAAATAAAAATCATAGGTCTGTCATTGTATAAATGGGTCAGGTCAGGCTTCCCTAAGGTATATTTAAGTCTCGTCAGACTTGCAAGAAATGGCATATATTGAGACCAAGCCTTCCAAATTTGCAAGGATCATCAACCTGAGGTGATGCGATGGTGCGGGCAAACAATAACATGGTGACGAGCCAGGTGGGTATTTGGGTCGGGTCCATTCGAAAAGAGGTAACCAGACACTTAATATTTTGAGTAGGAACAAGGCACTCGAAATGGGCAGGCCCAGACAGAGGAAAAGCAGGAGAAAATCCAAACGATCTGACCGTTATAGTTGGGACGCAGCATCTTTTTCCAGGCACGCCAAACACCTGTCAGATTGATGTGACTGCTCGTAGATATGGTCCATTAATTACGGGTCCGACCACGATCTTCTCTCTCCTAACGGTCACACTCGGGAACTGCGTCCGTCCTGTGTTTTTCTTTTTTAATTCTCTCTCCACCTCTAGTCCATATTCATTTCTTCCGAGGCCGACTTTACTTACGCATATGCCCCTCAAAGTTTGGGATTTTTACATATTGGTCACCTTCTTCTTTTCTTCTTCTTTCTCTTTTACAGGTTGTCGAGCCCAAAATCTGTCAGACAAAAGGACAAATAAAGGGAGGAGGAGGGAAAGGAAGGCTGTCTTTTGGTTTGGCTTTTGGACAAGGATAGTTCTGCGGCAGATCATGTCACATTGTTTTGTGATTTTTTAGTTTGAGGAAATCCTGAGTTTTGATATAAAAAAAAAAAGAAAAATTAAACCATGTTGAAAGTTGGAGTGAGGTTTGCTCTAGCCATGAATTAATTGGTTTGGTCCATTTGGATGTATTAAGGGTGGGTTTCACGAGCGAGAGCTTATGAAATTTTATTTTAATTTTTAGTTTAGGAGAGCCTTGCCCATATATATAATCCTAGATTAATACTCTCTACACTAATAATTCTAAAGAAAAGAGTGACAGTTCTCACTTGGTTGGCCATGGTTTGAACTCTGAGTACGCCACTTCTTCTTGCTTGTGTAAGCTTTCTTCTTATTTTTGTGGACTCTTTTTCCACTTGAGTGGGTTATCTTCTCGTGTGTGTGCGGGCTCTCAACTAGGTCCCAGCCCCCTTGACTAGATTACCAAAAAAAATATTTTGAGAAAAAAGAAAATATGAGAACCTTCTACATTCTAAATTTATTAAAAAGAAAAAATGAACCTTCATAAATTAGATGGCCATGTTGTGAAAACCATAACTGAATATCAAGCTCCACAATCACCATAAATAAAGGTTCACTCCCCCAACTTTAGTCCTAATGAAAATAATATTAAAAATGAGACCGCTTACTATCATTTTATACTGATATCACTACCAAAAATACAAGATTTTGCCGCGGCCAGTTCTGGTGGCTAAAAGTCCAAATTACGTGGCAAAAACGTTTTTGCCGCGGAAAAACTTTTAGCCACGACCGAGACAGTATTTGGTGTGGAAAGAAGTTTGTTGCCACGACCTTGCCACCGCGGCAAAAGAGTAAACATTTAGCCACGGTCGTGCCGAGGCAACAAATTGTTTTATATTTAAATTATTTTTAATTTTTTAATTAATAAATATCATTTTGTCGCAGGCATGACCGCTGCAAAAGGTATTTATTGCCACGGTTTGCAGCAATAAATTTTTCTCCATAATTTACTTCGTTCTTCTTTTTGCAGCAAGTGGCCGCGGCAAAAAAAAATTTAGAATAAAAAACAAATATAGATCTAATTTGTGTACTAAAACCATAAAGCTCTGAAAGTGAAAGAGAATCTAAACTGAAATTTCATTTCACGTCAAATAAACCAATTCTAACATATATGATCGATAAGTACATGTCTAGAATAAACGAACCAACAACCATTCACTACATTAACATTCTTAATACTATTTTCGTCTAGCCAAAAATAGAAGAAAAAAAATCTCCAAAATATCTGAACTGAATATCCCCATGACGGCATTTGCATCTTCAACCATTTGATCGGTGTATCCTCTTTTACGGGTAAGCTGCTTCACCCAAGCTTTTACAATCTGACTCAAAACAAACACGGAATTACGTCAAAGTTATGGTGTTCTCTCTCAAAATAGCAATAAAATAAATAAAATCCAAAAGATAAACATACAATTGGTCAAAAGGGAAAATGCGCGATTTTTTTTTCTAGTGTGAATAATTAAATAGCTACAGCCACAGAACATGTGAAGGCAGAGAAAACAGAAAATAGTCATACAAATTCATTGAAAGGAAAAGCAGGCAATATTGCATGTATATATATGCATAGTACTTGAGAACCCCTTCTATTGTGAACCCTGCCACATGTAGACACTTTCTGACTCTATAGAGAAAGATTAAATGAGACATAAAAGGTAAGCAGGTTTAGCTTTACTCTGGCCCATTGTCGTTCTCATTCAATGTTAACCCATGCTTTCCTATAATCAAGCAACACAACGGCGGAGCAATATTACAACAATTCATTCAGTAATCTAATTCATTCAGTAATCTAAATGCACAAGTATATTTAAAGATTTCTCTTGTTTAGGCTGAAAGCAACTTCTTGTCATTGAAAATTTGCACCCACCTTTAATACGGTACAGAACAAACATTGTACAAGCAAAAGAGATTGTCCATATGTTAGTCTTATTGCAATAAAAATGGAACCAGTTCATAAATGCAACCATCTCATGCAACCTAGCCAGCCATTCAACCAACAAGTGTGACAGAAAACATGAGGTTTTCAAAGGCAATATTTTGGTGCAAGCAAATAGGCAAGAAGCGCTCATCCATAATCTGCATATATACCTGTGCAACTACGTCATTCTCAAGATCGTTGTATGCACTGGAGGGGTCATCCATAACTGTTTTCTTAATCTTGTACCAAAGAAATACTGAAATCCAAAGAAAAAAATCATAAACATCCAATTCCTTGTAAATGAAAAACAGAGCAAAAAAAAAAAAAAACCAAATGAAAGTACAAGAACCAATTCCCATTTTAAATTAAAGATATCAACACCTTCAGCTAGTACACAAAATTACTTTCCCCTGCTTCATTAAATAACAGAAAACCAACAGAAAATTAAACCAACAATAAAGGGAATATAAAAGAAAGATTTTTTTAACTAATAAACATCAATATAATCCAGCCCACTTCATTAAATCAAAAGGGAAACATACCTGTATGACCAGCTCAGAGATGAAAAGAGTGGGATTAAATGAACGACGTAGGTATTGGAGAATGAGGAGATGATTATTGGTTACAAATAAAATGGAGGTTGTTGTCTTTGTCTATCAACCTTCCTTTGCTTTTGTGCTTTTTTTAAGACACTGGCCACCACCCTTTCTGTTCATTAAGTGGACCTATCATGAGCTGCCCTTGCCTAAAAGTCTCTCACATCAACAAAACCTAGCCATAAAACATTCGCTTTATTTCAAAATATATGCAAACTGTTGGCTAAAGTTCATTTTAGGGAAGCTGCTAGACTTTCATGAGGTTTTTTTCCCCTGTTCTGTTTCTTGTTCTCTTTGGCAGCGTGACCCAAATAACATGGAGCCCACCAGATGAATCACGAGCTGCCCTTAAAAACCACAACTGATTAGTTGATGGATAGTAGGAAAATCATTTACATTTGATCAAGCACCATATAATACAGTGACCTCAACTTTAAAATGTATGACACCTGTAGTGATGATGCTGCTGAGATTACCTTCCAGCTGCTGCAGCTGCAAAGAACTTCTTTGTTCTTCGAACTGGATCTGGAACGATGAAGTGTGTGGCTTGATATGACCTACGAGCAGTCATATGACCTAAATCCTAAAACACCTAAAATCCCCAAAGTGAGAAAATGATGTTAGGAGGGAATAGATGTCATATGAGCAGTCATATGACCTAAATCCTAAAACACCTAAAATCCCCAAAATCCTGCCATGATTTAGACCCTCAAAAGCATGGAAATAGAAAATATATCAGAAGTGTGAGATTTCACCTTGAGATTTTTGTAGAGAGAAGTCAGCGGAGAGAACAATTACAAAGAACAGTGAGCAGAGGGAGACATGGCCTGCATCAAGAAAACTGAATGCCCTCCTCTCCAACCTTCATCCTCTGTAGGAACTCCGTCCTGTCGTCTGGATCTTCGTGCGGGAACTGGTGGAGACGGAACTGTGCGCAGATGAACAAGGTCTCTTCCTTTTCCCCTTCCCCTTCCCCTTCCCCTTCCCCTCCCCCTCCCCCTCCCCCGCGAGAGGCGACGCCTAGGGCTTCTACTGTTAGGGTCTGTAGCGGGTGGCTGTCGACCCAGTCAATCTGGAGGTTGAGGTTGTTGCGCTTGGCGAATCTGAGCAGTTTGGATGGGTAGTCATCGCCGGGAGGGCTGCTGGAGAAGGAGGCAGGGGTTCCGGCCATGGCAACTACGGTGAGGCGGACGATAGGCGAAGGGCCACCGGGGCGGTTAGCTAGGGATTCAAGCAGCGTCGCCTACTGAATGCCGTGGGAGACCCCGATGTTGACGATGTGGAGGTTTCGCTACCGCCAGCGGCTGCTGTTGTTGTGCTGTTGACTGGGGTCTAGGGTTGTTAGGGTTTGGAGGATGGAGCATTTGCGAGGGAGTTAGGGAAGGAGAACCAGGGGCTGAGCGAGGTATGGAAGAGTCGCTGCCTGTGTATGAGATCAGAATGGCAACCTGGTTTGAGAGATAGGCTGGAAGAGAGATGAGGAAGAGAGCCGAAGAAGAGAAATGAGGCCATCGATTGAGAAAGAAATAAAATGGCGGGGAATGGAGGGAAAGAAAGAAAGGGGAGGGAATGTAAAACGACGGAAGTGAAACTGGGACTTAAGACCCATTTTCTAATTTTTTTAGTTTGGTATTTGAGAAGCTTCCGTGAATTTAATTTTTTCACCAAAAGGAAGGGAGGGATAGAATAAAACGGCCGGGCGAAAATGTTTTTTTTTTTTCCAAAAATAAATATTAAATCTTTTTGCCGCACTCGAAGCAAAATATGTACTTAAAGCCGCGGCCAAAACATGATCGTGGCAAAAGAAACAACTTAAAGCAACGGCCAGGTTGAAGTGGTTGCAATAAGGACACATTTTGTCACGGGCAGACACGGGCGAGGCAAAATGGGATTTGTTGCCACTAACTCTATTGGTCGTGGCAACAAGTAAGAAATAGCCACAAAAACACTGGCCGCGGCAAAAAGTTCGACGCTAAAAGTCATTTTTTTGGTAGTGTATGTTTGAAATCCCGTTATATTTAGAAATTATCATTGAAAAATAACAAATGTTTATATATATATATATACATATTCAAATCTTATCCATGATTGAGACCTTTTACTTCCATTAATAATATAATAGATGGTGCTTAAAAATAAGCCCTACAACAAGCCCCACATCTTACCACGATACTAATCACTTTATTAAATATAAACTACGACAATGATCACATTACTAAATATAAACCTCACTAAAATGACTTAACTCTCATGAAAGACAGATCTAAACAAACAAAGCAACTATCTAGATCTACAAAAAAAATTTAGTGCGGATCTTTACCTAAGGAGCTCTGTTGTGCTCAAATTGAGACTTTAATCTTTGTTTCTGCAAAACTCTTTTACGAACACGATCTCCTAGACCTCGCAGTCTTCCGTGCTATTACCCAATCATAGAGATCTTCTCAAAGAGAATAATGAGATCTCAATTGAGAAGAAAACCCGCGAAGTACTCAAACTAGAGAAACCACAGGAGAAAAGAGAGAGGGAAGAAAGCACCCTAGACGTCCAATGAGAGTATGGTAAGTCCAGTCCCTCTTGGACTGAAATAGATCAAGAGCCCTAGTTTTCTTACGAGTCCTAATTCTAATCCTCTTTCTCTTATGAGTTCTTTTGGATTATAACTCTCTCACTTAGGGTTAGTATGGGGAATACTAGGGATTCCTTAGATCTAGCTCCAACTGAAGCATCAGGACCTCACATCTCATGTAAGTTTCTGACCCACAGTTAATTGCAGATTACTCCACTATATAAATGTAATTGCACTATAGTCATAGGAATTTAATCAGATCCTAAACTTTCTAATTACTGCGAGCTGGCCCCTCCATCAATTATATCTATGGAATCATTGGAAATAAACTGTCTAACCAATGTAGATCCACCTCTTATTATCCTTGTGGCCCAAATAATCACATCGATCATCGATACCATCTTATTAACTCTTAATCATGACAGGTGCGCATTTATCGACGATAAATTACGTTAATCAGCACAAGGAGATATTTCTCTTATGATGACAGATTCCATCTATAGAATATATGTTCCCACAACTCCATTGCCATCTACCCAAGATACCAAGGTATTGACCTACAGTTAGCCTCACTCATTGGTAAGTTATATTAAATGCGTAGCAAAAACATGAGTCCATTACTCTCTAAGGATTAAGAACCTATTGCTTGGGAATTATGAGGACATTCCTTAAATAAAAACAGTGTTTTGTATAAGGCGCTTCTCATGGTCCTTTAGGATTAAGAACCTATTGCTTGGGAATTATGAGGGTGTTCCTTAAATAAGAACCTATTGATTAATTAGAACCTATTGCTTGGGAATTATGAGAGTGTTTTGTATAAGGCGCTTCTCATGGTCCTTTAGTACATCTAATGAATTGGTACAACAACCCAAAGTCTTCCACTCTGATAGTCGAGATAAACCATACTATCTCATAATAATTGCGAAGCTACAACCTTTTCAAAAGAGATGCCCAGTTTCATCACTGGTTATGAAGTGCTTCAAGTATAAGATTTGTGACCTATGTCTCTTGTATGTGAATCTCATCCACATACATGGATTACATTTAATATACTTAAATGGCTCATATTCATCTCATGAACAATCATGTCATTTTGTATCAAATATGTGCAATAATTAACAGAAACATATTCATCTCATGAATAAAAGCATGAAATTATATAGAGGATTTTATGGGTAAAAGCCCCATAGGACCACATACCACTGATGAGGTCCCAGGAACACCGTATAGACGGGAGGGGTCCTCTTGGTGCGTTTTTGTTTCTTTTTTTTTTTTTGTTATTTAGCGATATGGTCTATATCGACCATTCTGTCAGCCAGGTTTTCTTCAACATATAATTGTCTTATTTGCTGAACACAACAGAATGGTCGATATCCACCATATCGCGAAAAAAAATTCTGTAGGTTTACCTGTAAATCCTCCGCCCTCACCTCATCTCACTCCCCTTACGTCGTGTTAGACAAATCGAATTCTTAGTTTTTCATTTTCTCCATTTCTCTCCTCTACATGTTTGGATTTATTGAATCTCTCCCCCTCTCTCTCCTTTTCTTCTTCCCTCCCTCCCTTTCTCTCAATGGCATTTCATTGAACATGTCGTCTTCGACCTTCTCCTTCCCTCGCTACGTCTACACAGACGAAAAAATCCAAACCCTCTGAACCTTCAACAACATCATCCAATGCCGGAAATTGAGCGACTTCCTCATCTTCCTCACCTACTTATTCGTCCCTCTCGAGATCTTCTACTTCGTCTCCTGCTCCTCCATCTTCCCCTTTTAATGGATCTTCTTCCAATTCAGCGCCTTCATCGTCCTCTGCGGCGTCAATCTGTCACGCCCCCGGACCGAGGCCCCGCTAAACGAGGCCCTAATCCGGGGACGCGGCGAGGCGGGCCGAAAAATTCCGCCCGCACACGCTAGTTTCCCACAGGTTTCCGCGGTAAGGATTCACGGAATCCGATCAAATAGTGATGTATAAGGATCACTTTCATACAAACAAATTTCGCGGAAGCTTTGTAGCAACATAAAAGTCTCATAAACGGATATAAATTGAGAACGCACGAGACTAGCATCAAAAGAGAAACATTTACTGTGGGCCAAAGTTAGTTAGAGTTGATACAAAAGTAAAGTTAAGCATTAATTACAAACTTTTCCCAAAAGAAAATAAGCCAACAATGGCCATAACCAAAAACCCAAAATGAACATCATCAAATCCCCAAAATGTGGTCGCAGCTCCAAGACAACCCGACGTCTAAATGACATCATCGGGCTGCCACTCGCCCTCCGCTGGAACTATGGGTTCCGCCTCGAAGTGCGCCTCAACCGCGAGGGGCTCGACATCTGACACCAAACAAAAGAGAGTCAGACACGACGGTCTGGCAAGCAATTACAACAATAATAGGATGAAAGTAAAACACAGCATGATAAGAAAGAGCTACGATGAAATCACGGTTAATATCAATGTCGAAGTAAAGATAGAATAAACATCTCGATGGTTTGCAAATCTAATATCATGATGAGTAACATAAATAAATGCCATGAGATGAATATCAATGCATAAAAACAATGGCGACCCACATAAAGCTATATTCTCCTGTTACCGAAGTAACCGGAGCAAACAAACCGAAGCCACTAAACGTGGGACGGAACGACATAGTCGTTATCAGACAGAACCGTAGCCACTAAACGTGGGAACGGGTAATTACCGTTGCCATGGTCGGTACAAACGGAATCCAAACTGCAGCTGGCAAACAAAATAAAGACCCCAAGCCGGATGATCAGTCCGACAAGGTGACCTAAGCCTAGTGGTGCCATTTTAGTGAAAAATCCGAAACCTCGAAGAAAGGCAAATCCATTTATAAGATACATTTCCAAAGTTGATAGAAAACTACTCCATACAAATGCATATAGGCGAAGCCACGCAAAACAAGTGAGTAGTTTCATCATTTCTAAAGTATGGGGTAATCCACTTCAAAATAATAAAAGCATAGGAGAAGAACCAAAACCAAAAGTCCTTTTATACAAAAGAATGAAGGATGGTTCGGTCGACTAAGCGAGTAGTCTCAATATACATTTAATCCCCTTATTGTCATTAAAGAAAGTTATTTGGTGTCACTGAAGATCGTTGACAATCACAAGGGATTAAGTGCACATTCAGACTCAAGGGTTTCCTAAGTGGTATGGGCCATGGTTTAAAACACTTCTCACCATGAGTTATGGGCTTGCAAAGGGTGAATGGGCTTCACTTATAGGAGAGAGTTTAGGGGCTGAATTGAGTTTGGACATAGACCCGAAGTGGGCTTGAAATTATATAGAATAGGTCTTCTTTAGAAGTAGGTTTAGATCCCTTTTTAATCAGGCCCACAGCTGGCTTTATTCAAACCCAACAGCCCATGGAGAACCAGCCCAAACAGTCCCTAACACAGCCCACAATTCATGTCACACACAGCCCAACAATAAGACTCAAAACAGCCCACGAATTGGCCTTAAAACAGGCCCAAAGAACACCTAAGAAATGGGCTTATCACATTCTCTAACTGGGCCATCAAACTATCCTAAAAAGGACCCTGAATCAGGCCCAAAACCCGAGCCCAGACTGAGCTGGGCTCGCTCGAGCGGACCCAGGCCCGCTCGAGCGGACCCAGACAGTAGCTGGGTCGCTCGAGCGGCCCAGTGGGTCGCTCGAGCGGACCCAGACAGAACCTGGTCCGCTCGAGCGACCCACTGGGTCGCTCGAGCGGACTGGGCCTGCCCAGTCCAGCCCGAGTGCAGGAATTCCATTTTTTTGTGTTTTTTCTTCCTTCTTTCTTTGATCATTTCAATTCCTCCTTCCATACATAATTTCTACAACAATCTTGGGCCTCTTCTCATCCTCTACAAACCATTAAACCATCTAATTAACATAATCACCACACTTTTAAATGAAATCCAACTTCTTTTCCATTTCTTTGAGAACCCATTTGAACAAATGAGATAAACTTTCCAAGAAACCAAAGTGAGAATAAATTTCCAATGCAAAGAAGAGCAATAACACACATTAAGATAGCTATTAAGGTGGACCATTAAATCAAAGCAAACCATGACTAAAGAAGATTAACATAAAAAGGGAAAAATCAAGAAATAAAACCAAATGAGGGAAAACATCACATTAGTGTTGGAAAATACTTGCCTTAGCCAAGATGAGCTCAAAATCACTCCTAAAACAAATCCTTAGAGCTTCAAGCTCCAAATCTACAAAAACCCCAAAAATTTCCCAAGAAACCCTAAAACATCAACATTTGTGAAACCTCAAAGAAAACCTTGGCAAATAGGATTAAAATGCTCCAAATGGAGAGGAAAGCAAAGATCTTGGGTTTAGGAAACTATTGCTCACCTTGAGGAACCCTAACAAAGAAGAAAAGCTTGAATGGAGGGCTTCTCCTAGCTCAAATTCCTCAAGAAAGGTATCCCTAGGATGCTTGAAGAGGGAGGAAGAGAATGAGGAGATCAATCCTCCAAGGATACCTCACCAAATGAGAGTTCCAGATGAGAGAGAGTGAGAAGGAAGAAGAGAAAGGAACCCTAGCCAAAGACTTGCTGGAATGAAAATGAAGAAGAAGAGAGAAAAGCTCTCTTCTTAAGAGACAAGCCAATGTGGGCCCCGAACTTCACAAGCATATAACTGGTACTTGCGGGCCCCGAACGGAAACGACGAAGAAGACAAAAATGATCGGCGAAATTTCTACTTTCCAAAAAGTATATTTTTGGCAAATTCTGGAATTTTCGAAATTTGGGTACAGGTTTTGTGTGAAATGTCTATTTTGCCCTTTTTCTCGAAAAACGCGATTTCTGATCACAAAATCAAGTTGGCCAAAACATGAAAGTTGACGATCTAGATGAAATAAGTCAAAATACACATAAATGGAGGTTTTACAAGTATCAAGAACAAATTCAACAATCTCATACACAAAATTCACGGGCGCCCGGCCCGTGTCACACTTAAATCAAAGACTAATCAAACAACCTAATCTAGCTTAACAAAATAAGCCAATCGTCCCCTAATCCCACTTATCCACTAATCACGGTTAAAACATGATTAAATATTCAAACCTGGGTCGGGGTCTGACATCCTCCACCCCTAAGAATCACATTTGGTCCTCCAAATGATCACTAACCTCTGGGAATAGCTGAGGATACTTCTTTTGAACTTGCTCACGAAGCTCCCAAGTAGCTTCTTCTGGCCCATGATTCTCCCAACGGATCTTTACCCACTGAATTGTCCTATTCCTCAGTTCTTGCTCTTTGGTGTCGATAATCTCTGCCGGTTTTTCGACGTATGAGGCATCCTCTCTGACATCCAACGGCTCATGTTGTAGCACGTGCGATGGGTCTGAAACATACTTCCTTAGCATTGACACGTGAAACACGTTATGCACACCCGACAGTTCTGGAGGCAAAGCTAATCTGTACGCCACTTCCCCGATTCGACTCAAGATCTCATACGGACCAATAAATCTCTTAGACAATTTGCCTTTCTGCCCAAATCTCAATGTCCCTCTGACCGGAGATACCTTCAAGAATACCTTGTCTCCAACTTGGAATTGGAGATCCTTTCTTCGAACATCAGCATAGCTCTTCTGTCGGCTCCTCGCAATCTTCAACCTCTCGTGGATGATTCTGACTTTATCGCTTGTTTCCTCAACTAAAGATGGACCATGAAAACTGCGTTCTCCGACTTCTTCCCAACACACGGGGGTTCTACACTTCCTGCCATAAAGCGCTTCAAAAGGGGCCATTCCTATGCTGGAATGGTAACTATTGTTATAGGCAAATTCACAAAGCGGTAGATTCTCGTCCCACTGATTCTTGAAATCAAGGACACAAGCCCTAAGCATGTCCTCGAGGGTCTGAATAGTCCTCTCCGACTGACCATCCGTCTGCGGGTGGTACGCTGTACTGAATTGAAGCTTCGTCCCCATCGATTCATGCAAAGTCTTCCAAAACCTCGAAACAAATCTGCTATCCCTATCTGAAGTGATGGAAACCGGCTGACCATGACGACTAACAATCTCTTTCACAAAAGCCTGCGCCAACGCCAACATGTGCATCTTCTTACCGGTCTTCAAAGGAATAAAGTGCGCTGACTTCGTTAACCGATCCACTATGATCCAAATGGCATTGTTCCCTTTGCTTGTATTCGGTAACCCTGATACAAAATCCATTGTCAAGTGCTCCCATTTCCACTCTGGGATTTCTAACGGTTGCAAAAGACCAGGTGGTTTCTGATGTTCCGCCTTCACTAATTGACAAGTCATGCACCTAGACACAAAGGCTGCTATCTCTCTTTTCATATTGTTCCACCAAAAACGACTCTTCAAATTTTGATACATCTTCGTACTCCCTGGATGCACTGAATACTTCGTATTATGAGCTTCTACCATAATGTCATCTTTCAAGTTGTCCACTTTAGGAACGCAAAGTCTGCCGCGGAAGTACAAAACTCCATCCAACATCTGAAAATCTGGCCTCTCCGAGATATGCTCCACAATTTTAGCCAAGTCTGGATCTCGCATCTGACTATCCTTAATTTTCTGAATAAAAACTGGCTCGGACACTGTCATATTCGCCAACACAACTCCTTCTCTCAAAGGTTCGAACTCTACTCCCAAATCCTCAAATTGCTGAAAATTATAAAACCCGTGCAAACTAGCCAAACAAACTGACTTCCTGCTTAACGCATATGCCACTACATTTACTTTCCCCGGATGATAGATAATCGGAAAATCGTAGTCCTTGATATACTCCATCCACCTTCTCTGCCTCATATTCAATTCTTTCTGAGAGAATAAGTACTGAAGACTACGGTGATCCGAATGAACTTCAAATTTCTCTCCGTACAAGTAGTGTCTCCACATCTTCAACGCGAAAACTATGGCTGCTAACTCCAAATCGTGCGTCGCATACTTCTTTTCATGCTCCTTCAGTTGCCTCGAGCCATATGGAATCACGTTTCCATTTTGCATCAACACACAACCGAGTCCAACTCCTGAAGCATCCGTATAGATAACGAAACCACCACTCCCCGAAGGTAAAGTGAGAACAGGCGCTGAAGTTAACCTCTTCTTCAACTCTTCAAAACTAGCTTCGCACTTCTCTGACCATACAAACGGCACATTCTTCCGGGTTAACTTAGTCAATGGTGCTGCAATAGACGAAAAGCCTTGAACAAATCTCCTATAATAACCTGCCAAACCCAGAAAACTCCTAATCTCTGTCACATTTTTCGGTCTCTCCCAATTGATAACTGCTTCAATCTTTGATGGGTCAACTGCTAGCCCTTCTTCAGAAATAATGTGACCCAGAAAAGAGACTTGCTCTAGCCAAAACTCACACTTCCCAAGCTTCGCATACAACTGGTTATCTCTTAACAACTGCAAAGAAGTTCTCAAATGCTGCTCATGATCTTCTCTTGACTTGGAATACACTAGGATATCATCAATGAAGACGACGGTGAACTGATCTAAGTGGGGTGCAAAAATCTTGTTCATGAGAGCCATGAATACCGCTGGTGCGTTCGTCAGTCCAAAGGGCATCACCAAAAACTCATAGTGCCCATATCTCGTTCGAAAAGCTGTCTTCGGGATGTCTGATTCTCTAACCCTCAACTGATGGTATCCGGACCTCAAATCTATCTTCGAGAAAAACTTTGCACCTTGCAACTGATCAAACAATTCGTCTATCCTAGGCAAAGGGTACTTATTCTTGATGGTCACTTGATTCAACTTCCTATAGTCTATACACATCCTCAAACTTCCATCTTTCTTCTTGACAAAAAGCACTGGAGCTCCCCATGGGGAAACACTTGGCCTAACAAAGCCTTTATCTAGCAACTCTTGCAATTGCAACTTTAATTCACCTAACTCCGCTGGAGCCATCCTATAAGGAGCAATGGAAATTGGAGCAGTTCCTGGCACCAACTCTATTGTAAACTCGACTTCTCTGACAGGTGGTAACCCTGGAATCTCTTCTGGAAAAACATCGGGAAACTCACACACTATAGGGATATTCTCCACCCCTAGGGACTGTTCGTCCTTGGAAACGAAAGCAATAAATCCCTCACAACCTGACCTTAACAACTTAGCTGCCGAAAGAGCTGAAATAAACCTAACTGGGGAAATCCTTTTCTCTCCCTGAAACTTCACTCCGAAGGACGACCCATCCAACCTAAACACAATGGTCTTGCTATAGCAATCCATGGAGGCATGATGACCCGCTAGCCAATCCATGCCTAGAATGACATCGAAGTCATGCATCACTAAAGTAATAAGGTCTGCAGGGAAAACGACTTCTCCTATCTTCACTGAACAACCGGGATAAAAAGTACTACACACCACTTGCTTCCCTACCGGAGTAGTAACAGTCAAAACAAACTCTAACTCTCTAACAGGAACACTAATCTTCTTAGCAAACACAAGGGATAAGAAAGAATGGGTAGATCCCGGGTCAAACAACACTTTAGCTTCAACATCACAAATTAGAAGTTTACCTTCCACAACATCACCTGCCGCTTCTGCATCCACTTGATTGATATGATTGAGACGGCCTTGCTGACGCGGTCTATTCTGATTCTGATTTGGTCTCGCAAGCTGCATATTCCTATTCTGCTGCTGTGGACGGGCATTCTGGTTCTGAGGCTGTTGACGGGGCTGCTGGTTCTGCTGCTGCCTCGGAGGATTCTGAACTGCTTGTTGATTTTGCTGAGGGGCTTGCCTAGGCGGCTGCTGAGGTGCCCTGTTGCCCTGGTTCCTATTGTTTGGGCAATCCTTCACTTGGTGGTCTGAGCTACCACACTTGAAACACGCCCCTGAAAGGCGATAACACTGCTGCGAAGAATGATTCTTGCCACAATGCTCACACCCGCCCTGAGTTGGAGCATTCTGAGGTTTCTTTTGCTTCTTTCCTTGGTAAGACTTCTGCCCACTCTGAAACTGCTGCCTCTTCCTCTGGTTGTCCTTGATAATCTGATTGTTAATATCCTCAAACCTGTAGGCCCTCTTGATAGCTTCTTGAAAGGTGGTCGGTGGTACCACGCCCAAAGCATCTCTCAAAATAATGGGGTTGAGCCCATCCATAAACTTAGTAATCTTTTTCTCCTCGGTGTCCACCAACTCTGGAGCATAGCGAGATAACTTCTCAAACTTCGTAAGATATTCTAGGACAGTCATATCTTCTTGCTTAAGCAACTGGAACTCTGCTGCCTTCTGCTTCTTAATATGTGCTGGGACATATTTCTCACTAAACTGCTGCTTGAAAGTGGCCCACGCAATCCCATCTGCAATATTCTGATAGCCTTCCTTGACAGTCTTCCACCAAATGTCTGCCAACCCAGTAAACATAGATGCTGCCAAGAGAACTCGCTGTCTGCCTGTACATACAAAAATATCGAAGATGTTCTCGGTATGAGCCAACCAATCATCCGCTGCCAAAGGTTCTTCCTGACCCGTAAACTCTTTAGGACCCCTTTTTCTAAACTTCTCAAACAGGATATTAGGGTCTCTGTCCCTATGCTGCACTGGTTCCACATTAGCTACTGGTTCTGGCCTTCTACCCAACACTTCAAGCAGTTGCCTCTGCACTTGAGTCAATTCCTCATCCTTCTTGGCCATTTGTTCTTGAAATCGAGCTTGATTATCATTGGCTCGCTGCTGTTGTTCCACTAACATTTGCATGAGTTGTTGGAACTGACCCGTTACCGGGTTTTCAATCTCGCTGTCATGATTGCTACCTGTTGCATTCGCATTTGCCGGAGGTCGACGCGGAGGCATATTGCTGCAAAACAACTTGTTAGTACAATAAGATATAATAATCAAGCGTTCCCAATCCCAAATCGATGCTAACTAACGGTAATGCTAACGAATCCTTGCCACGTCCTTATGTTTCTAATCCAATTTTAATTGCCTCAAATATTTCTCGCTCTGATACCAAGCCTGTCACGCCCCCGGACCGAGGCCCCGCTAAACGAGGCCCTAATCCGGGGACGCGGCGAGGCGGGCCGGAAAATTCCGCCCGCACACGCTAGTTTCCCACAGGTTTCCGCGGTAAGGATTCACGGAATCCGATCAAATAGTGATGTATAAGGATCACTTTCATACAAACAAATTTCGCGGAAGCTTTGTAGCAAACATAAAAGTCTCATAAACGGATATAAATTGAGAACGCACGAGACTAGCATCAAAAGAGAAACATTTACTGTGGGCCAAAGTTAGTTAGAGTTGATACAAAAGTAAAGTTAAGCATTAATTACAAACTTTCCCCAAAAGAAAATAAGCCAACAATGGCCATAACCAAAAACCCAAAATGAACATCATCAAATCCCCAAAATGTGGTCGCAGCTCCAAGACAACCCGACGTCTAAATGACATCATCGGGCTGCCACTCGCCCTCCGCTGGAACTATGGGTTCCGCCTCGAAGTGCGCCTCAACCGCGAGGGGCTCGACATCTGACACCAAACAAAAGAGAGTCAGACACGACGGTCTGGCAAGCAATTACAACAATAATAGGATGAAAGTAAAACACAGCATGATAAGAAAGAGCTACGATGAAATCACGGTTAATATCAATGTCGAAGTAAAGATAGAATAAACATCTCGATGGTTTGCAAATCTAATATCATGATGAGTAACATAAATAAATGCCATGAGATGAATATCAATGCATAAAAACAATGGCGACCCACATAAAGCTATATTCTCCTGTTACCGAAGTAACCGGAGCAAACAAACCGAAGCCACTAAACGTGGGACGGAACGACATAGTCGTTATCAGACAGAACCGTAGCCACTAAACGTGGGAACGGGTAATTACCGTTGCCATGGTCGGTACAAACGGAATCCAAACTGCAGCTGGCAAACAAAATAAAGACCCCAAGCCGGATGATCAGTCCGACAAGGTGACCTAAGCCTAGTGGTGCCATTTTAGTGAAAAATCCGAAACCTCGAAGAAAGGCAAATCCATTTATAAGATACATTTCCAAAGTTGATAGAAAACTACTCCATACAAATGCATATAGGCGAAGCCACGCAAAACAAGTGAGTAGTTTCATCATTTCTAAAGTATGGGGTAATCCACTTCAAAATAATAAAAGCATAGGAGAAGAACCAAAACCAAAAGTCCTTTTATACAAAAGAATGAAGGATGGTTCGGTCGACTAAGCGAGTAGTCTCAATATACATTTAATCCCCTTATTGTCATTAAAGAAAGTTATTTGGTGTCACTGAAGATCGTTGACAATCACAAGGGATTAAGTGCACATTCAGACTCAAGGGTTTCCTAAGTGGTATGGGCCATGGTTTAAAACACTTCTCACCATGAGTTATGGGCTTGCAAAGGGTGAATGGGCTTCACTTATAGGAGAGAGTTTAGGGGCTGAATTGAGTTTGGACATAGACCCGAAGTGGGCTTGAAATTATATAGAATAGGTCTTCTTTAGAAGTAGGTTTAGATCCCTTTTTAATCAGGCCCACAGCTGGCTTTATTCAAACCCAACAGCCCATGGAGAACCAGCCCAAACAGTCCCTAACACAGCCCACAATTCATGTCACACACAGCCCAACAATAAGACTCAAAACAGCCCACGAATTGGCCTTAAAACAGGCCCAAAGAACACCTAAGAAATGGGCTTATCACATTCTCTAACTGGGCCATCAAACTATCCTAAAAAGGACCCTGAATCAGGCCCAAAACCCGAGCCCAGACTGAGCTGGGCTCGCTCGAGCGGACCCAGGCCCGCTCGAGCGGACCCAGACAGTAGCTGGGTCGCTCGAGCGGCCCAGTGGGTCGCTCGAGCGGACCCAGACAGAACCTGGTCCGCTCGAGCGACCCACTGGGTCGCTCGAGCGGACTGGGCCTGCCCAGTCCAGCCCGAGTGCAGGAATTCCATTTTTTTGTGTTTTTTCTTCCTTCTTTCTTTGATCATTTCAATTCCTCCTTCCATACATAATTTCTACAACAATCTTGGGCCTCTTCTCATCCTCTACAAACCATTAAACCATCTAATTAACATAATCACCACACTTTTAAATGAAATCCAACTTCTTTTCCATTTCTTTGAGAACCCATTTGAACAAATGAGATAAACTTTCCAAGAAACCAAAGTGAGAATAAATTTCCAATGCAAAGAAGAGCAATAACACACATTAAGATAGCTATTAAGGTGGACCATTAAATCAAAGCAAACCATGACTAAAGAAGATTAACATAAAAAGGGAAAAATCAAGAAATAAAACCAAATGAGGAGAAACATCATATTAGTGTTGGAAAATACTTGCCTTAGCCAAGATGAGCTCAAAATCACTCCTAAAACAAATCCTTAGAGCTTCAAGCTCCAAATCTACAAAAACCCCAAAATTTCCCAAGAAACCCTAAAACATCAACATTTGTGAAACCTCAAAGAAAACCTTGGCAAATAGGATTAAAATGCTCCAAATGGAGAGGAAAGCAAAGATCTTGGGTTTAGGAAACTATTGCTCACCTTGAGGAACCCTAACAAAGAAGAAAAGCTTGAATGGAGGGCTTCTCCTAGCTCAAATTCCTCAAGAAAGGTATCCCTAGGATGCTTGAAGAGGGAGGAAGAGAATGAGGAGATCAATCCTCCAAGGATACCTCACCAAATGAGAGTTCCAGATGAGAGAGAGTGAGAAGGAAGAAGAGAAAGGAACCCTAGCCAAAGACTTGCTGGAATGAAAATGAAGAAGAAGAGAGAAAAGCTCTCTTCTTAAGAGACAAGCCAATGTGGGCCCCGAACTTCACAAGCATATAACTGGTACTTGCGGGCCCCGAACGGAAACGACGAAGAAGACAAAAATGATCGGCGAAATTTCTACTTTCCAAAAAGTATATTTTTGGCAAATTCTGGAATTTTCGAAATTTGGGTACAGGTTTTGTGTGAAATGTCTATTTTGCCCTTTTTCTCGAAAAACGCGATTTCTGATCACAAAATCAAGTTGGCCAAAACATGAAAGTTGACGATCTAGATGAAATAAGTCAAAATACACATAAATGGAGATTTTACAAGTATCAAGAACAAATTCAACAATCTCATACACAAAATTCACGGGCGCCCGGCCCGTGTCACACTTAAATCAAAGACTAATCAAACAACCTAATCTAGCTTAACAAAATAAGCCAATCGTCCCCTAATCCCACTTATCCACTAATCACGGTTAAAACATGATTAAATATTCAAACCTGGGTCGGGGTCTGACACAATCACTTTCTCAACGTCTTCGCCTACGCACCTCACTCCTTCCATCTCATGCTCTCCCTCACAATTCTGGCCACATCAACCGCTCTGGAGCAACACTAGCAACCAAGATAGAAAAACTTAATTTCTATTTGGGTTTTACAAATTGAGAGCAACCACCACAGAATGGTCGATATCATCATATTGCTAAATGACAAAAAAAATAAAATGAGACAAAAACGCACCAAGAGAACCCCTCCCGTCTATAGGGTGATTCTAGGACCTCATTAATGATATGGGGTCCTATGAAGCTTTTATCCGTAAAATCTTCAATTATAGATCAATTAAAATAATTAATAAAAATATTCACGTCATCCACTGAATTAAGGACATACAATCTAATAGTGAATATACAGAGGGTTAGTGTTGATCCAAAAACGACTACAGGCACTCTCTAATAAGATGATCTTAGCCCTCGATTTTAAAGTCTAACTTCACCAACGTAGAAGCATGCACAAATATTCCATTGGACTTAATCCTAACAGTAGAATTAATGTTATAATGGGATGGATGATATGAGTGAGAGAGTCAGAGAGAGCGCATTAAATTATGTTGATTCCCCATCGCACACCGTAAAAATGGAATGTACATTTCAATCTTTCCGCTCAAGTGTCATTGCATGAACATATATGATGAGCTCATTATAACTACAATTTTCATCATTTGGCAGTGGCCTTTCCTAGTTTTAAAGATCTGAATGAACTGTGCAATGCACTAGTTCCCAAGAACTGTATATTTCTTGGATAGCTAGTGTTCCAAGCACGTTGGACCTAACAATAGCTGTAACCATCATGCCCATCACTTCTTGCTGGGGTTTGTCTTTTGACAATGTTTGAACGAGTACTACTCTATTTATTTTTTCTCACTGCAGTTTAAGCTTTTCCCCTGTCTTTGTGTTTTTGGCAAATGTGGAAATTTTTTTGCTGTCCTGGACTTTTGGAGACTGTAGATTTCCTTACCTCCAACTTTTAAGCATGTGGGGCCCACTATTTGATTTTTTGTATCCATGAAGTGATGAGGTTCCCCCACCCGAATTATTTTTTTGAAAAAGGAGCCCTTCAAAAAAAGTCCATTGTGTTTTTATTTAAAAAAACCCAACCCACAGGGCTCATTTAGATGATTGGCAGAGGAGGCAATGGTGGGGAGAGAATTTTCTAGTAAAGGAGGCAAGTGATGGTCAAGAAAATATTTTTAAAATTTTTATTTTACTACTCATCCTTTTAAAATAAATTTTTATATGTTTTTTAGATTTTTTTAGCACACTTAAACACGAAAATACTAGGGCTTATCATAATGAATCCAAACCACTCAAAAATAGTACTCTCCTTGTTTTAGAACTGAGAATTGTATCCTACTCTAATCAAAGTAGAGCTCATATTAGGTGAATCACAAGTAAATCAATCTACCCATAATTAATTAATGAAGATCCGTTGATTGGTTAGTTGTGATTATTTGATGGGTCACAATGCTATTTTAGGTGTGGCTATGGTAGGCATGGCTATGGAAGGCATGAAAATATGAAAGAGCCTCGAGAGAAACGATTTTTCACATCCATTTCCACAAATGACCAAATAAACCCTTCCAATGTTAAAAAATATTTTGATTTTGAGGGAATGAATGATTATATGAGAGATGTTATATAAGGTTTATTGGTTGATGTAATCCAACCATCCTTTAATCCATTATAAGCATATTTGGATCTAATTAATGTTGTTTCATGTCAGCCGAAATCGCCGAAATTTTCTTTTAAGCAATGTAACTGAAATGAAACGTGCATTATAACTATTTGGTCCCGATTTTGGATTAGTTCGACTGAAAATCATGGATTTCAAGTGAGATGACTGAAATTCGGATGTTTGTTTGATTTTTCTTTCTTTTTTCAGAGAAATCTAGCCATACATAGCCGTTAACAAATAAAAATGAAACAAGGATGAGGAGAAGAAAAACAAAAATTATATTATAAGAATCATTGTGACTCGCCGCCGTTGTCCCATTCAAATACGATCATGTTCTTATGGATCTCACTCAATCTATACAGCATTACTTGCCATTCTATCATGGATTGATATATTTATAAATATGTTGGTCCGAGTACATACAGAAGTAGTTCGGTATTTAGGAAACATGTTGCACTATAATAGTGAAAACCTGAATTACAGAATGTAATTTAAAAATGTAATCCACTTACTGATTAAAAGCAATGAAATAGTACTCTGTTGTTGAAGAATGTTGATCAAGGCTAGTGCTAGACATTATGTCCTTTAGACAAATTTCGGCCCCGCAACGGTGCTTATGAGCTTCAATGACATTTGTTTCCCAAGATACAATGATCGATCCACACAGTAGCAATACTACAAACTATGTGACAGGCGAACCAATTGTGCAGTAAAACTCTCTCTTGACTCAGACTGATGACCCAAATGCAATGCAATTGCAGTGAATGGAATGAGCAAGAAGGCATGGGCAAGATGATATATATAGCCTGCTTCATGTCTATTCATGGGGTTGCATCTGTTCAGTGAACAGATGCATCTCTTTGGACACACCCTTTCATATGTGAAAGGACACACATTTTCATATATGAATGGACACATCCTTTCATATGCGAATGGACACATCCCATTTGTAAAAAAGGAATTTCTTATTAAATAAATTTCTCCAAAAAATACTAAATGGGTAGTGGGCCGACCCAGGCCCAACTCGCGCGTGAGCCCGGCCCGGTGAGAGGCGCGCGCGTGTGGTGTTTAGGAGGCAATTTCTCATTCACTTCTTAATGGATTAGAGCAACTCAATACACGTCCTTAATCTACTCAAGGAGTAGATTACATTCCCATGTATTCCCACCTAAAATGATAAGTGGATCCCACTTTATTTTTGGCTCAAAGATGACCAAAATAATGATGCTCTTAGCCATTTTTCCAACAAAATATACATACAAAAGGCACTAACAATACACATTGAGAAACTCAATAATAATTGTTTTATTTCCTTTCATGGTATTAGAGCCTAGGCAAAGACTAAGGTCGTCATTTCTCTTCCAGCCCTTGTGTATTGTTGGTTCTTTGGCTTTATTGCCTCATTGCAAATACTTGAAGCACGGCCATGGCTAGATCGGACTCCACTATTGCTCCATCTTTCATTCTATCCAACATCTCAAATCTAGTTTCCATAAAACTAGATCATCATAATTATCTTCTATGGAGATCTCAGTTTGAGCCTCTCCTAATCAATCATGATCTTATGGGCTTTGTGAATGGATTGCACCCTTGCCTAGAAAAGTCTCTGCAGAACGATGGCAAAAGGGTCACCTCAAATATTTTGCCAGAGTATACCGCCTGGATCCGCCAAGATCAGAATCTATTGAGTTGGATTCGGGTCACTCTTTTTGAGAATGTTCTCTCTCAAGTTGTTGGACTACGCACATCGCATGATGCCTAGGCTGCTATTGAGCATCGATTTGCATCTTTGTCTTGTGCTCATACCATTGAACTCAAGTGCCAACTTCAGAATACTCAAAAAGGTAATCTCTCCATATTTGATTATCTTTTAAAAATCAAAATAATTATCGATGAACTCTCTGCGGTTGGGCACTTTCTAGATGAATTTGATCAAGTCACCCACATCCTAGATGGTGTTCTTGAAGAATATGACACAGTGGTCATGAATGTGGCAGCCACTAACCTCAATGATGCGGTGTTTGTTGCGTATCTCCATTGTCTTCTTCAAAACATGAAAATGCATATGTCTTATTGTGTGGGGAGATTTCCAGAACCACAGGATTACGCTAATCACAGCCATCAGATGAGGCTAAGCACTCTCACGTGCCGTCCGCGTGCCATCCACGTGGCACCAAGCTCATCCCGGCTACCAGGACAGGGGGTCCGGCCGAAGTCAGGCAGCTCCGGGCCGCTAGCGCCGAACTGGTCCACCCCCGGGTGCCATCTCGGCAACCTCGGCTGAAGAAGCCGGGATGGAAGCCGAAGCCAGAAAGAGTCTCCACTCACGCCCCTCATCCCCCACGTCACCAGGCACGTGGAGGGATAGGGGCACGAGCTAGAGGGACAGACATGACATCCAGCCGCTCACAATCTTCGCCAGATCCTAACAGGGCGGCATCCAGCGGCTGAGCCCACATCAGGGCAAGGCCCGAGGGCAGATCTGATGATACCCTACTGCCAAAGGCGTCCAACACGATCTGGCCCAACAAGACGCGCATTAAATGGGACGTGGGCTGATCCGACGCGCATTTAATGCAGAGTGGGCTGGATTGGACCGCATTAATTGCAACGTGGGCTGATCATGACTTCCCAGTCGAATCATGAGACCCATGCCAAGATATCGTCCAAGATATCTTCCAAATCGTCTATAAAAGGATTGCATTTCCACATGCAAGGTACGCACAACACAACTCATAGAGCTGTTACTCTGCCTCTCTTCTTCCTCTCCTTCCATTGTTCCAGTTCCTTCACTGACTTTGGCATCGGAGAGCCTTGCGCCGCCCAGGCCAGGGTCCTCTGACCGTGTGTTCTTCCCTTTCAGGCTTTCGGACGGCACCCAGTCATCACCATCCTTGGATAAGTCCTCTAAGGCTCCCCCGTTATTGTGGGTCATTATTTTCTGCACCTACAATTGGCGCCGTCTGTGGGAAAGTAATATCCCAACCTTCCCAACCTTCCCAACCTTCTTAACCTCAATCTTTCAGAAGCCATGCCTCCGAAAGCTAGGAAGGGTGTAGAGTCCTCGAGAGCAGCGCTCGAGCTGCCACCACCGTCAACGGACGTCCCTCCTCAAGGGCGCTCCCGCACGGTGCATGGCACGTCTGCAGGCGAGGGCCGCTTAGGCTCTCAGCTCTTTGTCGAGTTCCCCCTCCAAGAGGGGCTCGAGGCCTCGATCTCAGCAGAAGAAGTCATGCCACCCAGACGCGATGAGCGTCGGCATGAGCGTCCTCGGAAGGACAAAGCCGTGGCCGTAGGAGAGACGCGCCACGTTCAACCCCCTGCCACTGGAGGGGTTCTCGAAGCCCAAACTGCTCTCCTCCAGAGGCAGGAACAGCCGATTCGCGAGCTCCAGCAGCAGCTGAGGGCAGCGCAAACCGCCTCCTTGAGGCAGGTCTCCGAGCCTCAAGGGAAAAAGAGGGACGCCCCCAGCAGGGCAGCCCAGCCTCCCCGCGAGGACCTCAGAAATCATCTGGATCATAAGCGGAGCCAGATTCATGACGAAGGCTCGAGCAACAGCCGAAGTCATCATAGCCGCGATGGCCGAGCTCATAGCCATCGCAGCCCGAACCACTCCAAGCGAAAGCCCAGAGCTCAGACCCCAGAGAAGGACGATGAGCAGGAGCGATTTGACAAACGCGTCAGATTGGCTCTCCAGCACTACCTGGACGTGCGGGACCAGAAGCAGATCTGTGGCCACACTGATCTAGGGGGCTCACCCTTCACAAAAGAGATCGAGCACACCCCCTTGCCGAGAAAGTTCTCCGTCCCGCGGTTCGTCCCCTACGACGGACTGTCCGACCCATCCGCTCACCTCCGACACTTCTCCCAGAAGATGTCCATCTGGGGGAATGAGGGTCACCTAAACTGCAAAATCTTCTCCTCCATTTTGGGTGACCTCCCCCTGAAATGGTTCTGTTCTCTCCTAGAGAAGTCCATTTCGAGTTGGAAGGAGCTCCAGCTCTCCTTCCTGAAGAAGTTCCAAGCCTACAGCGTCGTCCCCAAGAAGGAAGGGGACCTCCTCGCACTGAGAATGAAGCAGGGTGAGACCCTCGCCAAGTTCGCCCAGCGATTCTGGGCGGTCTACAGCCAGATCGAGGGCACGAGGGAAGAGATAGCAATCTACGCCTTCCAGCATGCCCTGATCCCCGGCCACGACTTGCGGAAGGACTTGGCCGGGAACCCCCCAGAATCCATGCCAGAGTTGATGTCCCAGGTGAAGCGCTTCATCGCCCAGGAGGAGGACGAGATCCGAGCCAGGGATCAGGACGGGCATCCGGAGCCCGAGCAGAAGAGTAGCCAGCCTCGGCAGAGAGGCGGGAGGCCCTCCCAGAAGCAGGAGCCCAAGCAGGCCTGGGTCTCCAGTTCGGCGAAGCCTTCGTCGTCCAGGTCTGGGGGCACCTGGAAGCCCAGACCTCCCTCCAGCGCCAGTCAGAGCGTCAGCGTCGTCTTCAAGGAGCCGATCTACTGCATCCTGACCAAGATCAGGTCCAAGCCGTTCTTCAAGTACCCTCAGCCCTTGAAGAATGAGCCCACCTCCGGCAGCCGAAGCCAGCTCTACTGCTCCTTCCATAGGGGTAACGGGCACAAGACCGAGGACTGCAAGACTTTGCAGTGGTACCTGGAGAAGCTGGCCGAAGAAGGCCACATTCCAGAATTCGTCAAGGCAGGTGATGCCGGCGGCAGCGAGGGCCGGATTCACCAGAGCGCAGCCCAGGCTCCAGACAGCGAGGATTCAGAGAAGATCATTAACGTGATCCATCTGGCGTCCTCAGTTCCCGCTTCCTCGTCCCGGGACAGCTCCCAGGCCCGTGCCGAAGCCAGGCGGGCTTCGCACGGGAAAGAAGTAATGAAAGCCGAGCTCGCCCCGGCATCCAAGAAAGCCCGCCGCGACCGACCCGCCATCTCGTTCTCAGACAGAGACCTAGAGGGAATCCAGCTCCCTCACAATGACCCCCTGCTCCTCACCATGAAGCTGAGAGACTTCACAGTGAAGAGGATCCTCGTCGACTCCGGCAGCTCCTCCGAGGTCCTCTACTACGACTGCTTCAAGAAGATGAAACTCTCCGAAGCAGACCTCACGGAGGTCCGAGCACCCCTACTAGGGTTGTCCGCCACGCCAGTCTACCCCAAGGGCAGGATCACCCTGGAGACCCGAGTTGGTGGGGCCTCCGTGTCGGCCGACTTTCTAGTCGTGGACGCCCCTTCTCCCTACAACGTCATTCTGGGCAGAACGTGGCTCCACAAGTTAGAAGCAGTCCCTTCTTTCCTCCACCAGAAGCTGAAGTTCGTCCATGAGAACAAGGAGGGCAAGATGGAAGTAGTCACAGTGGAGGGGGATCAGCAGCAAGCCAGGCAGTGCATGCTGGCCGCAGTCCCGGCAGTGAAGGAGCCAGAGCGCGTCAACCTCGCCGAGTTCGAGAAAGGCCTCGATGAAATCGGCCGAGATCCCGAGAAGAAGAGCATCGAGGACCTGGCCGAGGTCAGGCTGAACCCGGCAGATCCGGACAGGTTCTTCCTGATCGGCACCCAGCTGCCAGACGAGGAGAGGGCCGAACTCTCTCGGTTCCTGATGCAGAACGTCGACGTCTTCGCTTGGAGCCCAAGCGAAATGCCTGGAATCGACCCTGAGGTCATGTGCCACAAGCTGAATGTGGACCCGACCACAAGCCGGTAGTGCAGAGGGCCCGTAGGACGGGGCTGCAGCAGACAGATGCGGTCGTCGAAGAGATCGACAACCTGCTAAAGGCAGGAGCCATCCGGGAAGTCCAGTACCCGGTGTGGCTGGCCAACACGGTGGTGGTCAAGAAGAAAACTGGAAAGTGGAGGGTGTGCGTGGACTTCACAGACTTGAACAGAGCCTGCCCTAAAGATAGTTTCCCCCTTCCAAAGATTGACCAACTGATCGACGCCACCCGCTGGTCACGACCGAAAGAGCTTCCTCGACGCCTACAGAGGCTACCACCAGATCCCGCTCTACGAGCCAGACGAGGAGAAAACATCATTCATAACCCCCCGCGGCACTTACTGCTACAAGGTGATGCCCTTCGGGCTAAAGAACGCGGGGGCAACCTATCAGCGCCTCGTCACAAAAATGTTCCATGCTCAGCTCGGCCCGGACGGTGGAGGTCTACATCGACGACGTGGTCGTCAAATCGGTGCACTCCGGCGATCATCTGGCGGATCTCGGCCAAATCTTCAACATCCTTCGCGCATACAAGCTTAAGCTAAACGCTTCCAAGTGCGCCTTCGGCGTAGCCTCTGGCAAGTTCCTCGGCAGCTTGGTAACGCGGAGAGGGATAGAGGCTAATCCGGACCAGATCACCGCGATCCAGGGCATCCAGAGCCCCTCTACCACGAAGGAAGTTCAGAAGCTCACAGGAATGGCTGCAGCACTCAACCGCTTCATCAGCCGGTCATCAGATAAGTGCAGGCCTTTCTTTCAGCTTTTAAAGAAAAATTTGAAATTCCAGTGGACCCCCGAGTGCGACCAGGCATTGGCCGCACTCAAAACCTATTTAATGTCATCACCCTTACTCTCCACCCCAACTTTGGGGGAGATTCTGTATTTGTACCTTGCGGTCTCGGATCACGCAGTGAGCTCCGTACTCATCAGGGAGGACGAGGGAGTTCAAAAGCCAATCTATTATACGAGCAAGACCCTGCTCGATGCCGAGACTAGGTACCTTCTATTGGAGAAGCTTGCGTTGGCTCTCGTCAGTGCCTCCCGCAAGCTCTCCCATTATTTCCAATCCCACACCATTGTGGTGATCACGGAGCATCCACTCCGTTCAGTGTTCAAGAAAGCTGATTTTTCAGGGCGAATATCAAAGTGGGCAGTTGAACTGGGGCAGTATGATATACAGTACCGTCCCCGAACTGCGATCAAAGCTCAGATCCTGGCAGACTTCATTGTCGAATTCGTCTCCCCCCACCTGGCTCCGACCCAGCTCGGCACGGCACTGGGGGGCACAGGGCACGAGCCAGTAGAAACTGAGGTCGAACAGTCTCCCACCTCGGCATGGAAGATCTTTGTCGACGGGTAGTCCACCTCCAAGAGAGCTGGCGCCGGCATAGTTCTCTAATCGCCAGAGGGCCTGGTCATAGAGCAAGCCTTCACCCTGGACTTCAAAGCGACGAACAATGAGGCAGAGTACGAAGCACTGATTGCAGGGTTGAACAGCGCCCGAATCCTCGGAGCCCAGCATCTGGAGATCTTCAGCGACTCTCAACTGGTAACTAGCCAGCTCGCTGGAGACTACCAGGCCAGGGACGACAGGATGGCGGCCTACTTAGCCCTTGCGAAAAAACTACTCTCTCATTTCCAGAAAGCCGAGGTCAGGCAAATATCCCGAGATACCAATACGCACGCAGATGCGCTTGCAAACCTGGCCTCCGCTGTCGAAGCAGGGAAGAAAAGGATCATCGAGGTTGGGTCAATATCGAGGTCAAGTTTAGAACTCGATTCATCTCGGCTTGTCCTCTGTGCTGACCCCGGCGCAAGCTGGATGGATCCAATTGTCGCCTACTTGAAGGACGACCAGCTCCCCGAGGACAAGGCTGAAGCCCACAGGATCAGACTCAAGGCAGCGCGATTCTGGCTCTCTCCCGAAGGCAAACTCTACAGGAAATCCTTCACAGGTCCATACCTCCAATGCGTCCATCCAAGCAAGGTGGACGACTTCCTGTATGAGATCCACGAAGGAATCTGCGGCAGTCACATAGGAGGTCGATCCCTGGCTTACAGAGCAATAAGCCAGGGCTACTGGTGGCCCTACATGCAGAAAGACGCGCAGGTCTACGCCAGGAAATGCGAGAAGTGCCAGAAGTTCTCCCACTCCCTCCATCAGCCAGCACAAGATCTGAGTCCCCTCTCTAGCCCATGGCCCTTCGCTCAATGGGGCCTGGACATTGTGGGGCCTCTCCACCGAGCTCCAGGAAACAAGAGATGGCTGATAGTGGCTACGGACTACTTCACAAAATGGATAGAGGCTGAACCGTTGTCTTCAATCACGGACAGGGACTCCAGGAACTTCTTTTGGAAAAACATCCTTACGAGGTTCGGCATCCCCCGGACCCTGATTTCGGATAACGGGACTCAGTTCGACTCCAAGTCCTTCAAAGACTTCTGCCAAGGGCACGGCATCAGAAATCATTACTCCACTCCGGCATATCCACAGAGTAATGGCCAGGCAGAAATCTCCAACAAAGTGATCCTGGACGGCCTGAAGAAGCGACTGGACAAGGCAAAGGGCAGATGGACAGAGGAGCTTCCGAGCGTGCTGTGGGCATACAGAACAACTCCAAGGAGGTCCACCTCGGCAACACCCTTCTCTCTGGCCTACGGGATGGAGGCGGTCATTCCTTTGGAAATCGGCCTTCCTACCCTGAGGACAGAGCTGGTCGACCAAGGCCGAAATGAGACAAACCTGGCAATGGAGCTGGAGCTGGCAGACGAGCGACGAGAAGCAGCAGCCCTGCGACTGACCGACTATCAGCAACGGTTAGCCAGGGCATACAATCAAAATGTCAGAAAGAGAAAGTTCTCCGCGGGAGAGCTGGTTCTAAAGAAAACCCTGCCAGCTGACAGAGAGCCAAACGAAGGGAAGCTAGCCCCGAACTGGCATGGCCCGTTCTAAATAGTCTCACTGGCAGGAAAGTCAGCCTACAAGCTCGAAGACTTGGAAGGCAAGCCACTGCCGAGACCATGGAATGCATCCCACTTGAAGAAATTTTATTTCTAAGGATGTATCGAGTCTCAAAATCAATAAAAGCAGCTTTCGCCTTGTCATCAACTTGTCGTCTCTCTCTCTCTGACTGATTCCGGCAGCACTGGGTCTACGCCCTGGATACAGCCTTGAGTTCTTACACTCGGCCGAATTTCTAAAGTCCTCGGGTTTTGAACCCATGGGTCTACGCCCTGGATACAGCCTTGAGTTCTTACACTCGGCCGAATTCCTAAAGTCCTCGGGTTTTGAACCCATGGGTCTACGCCCTGGATACAGCCTTGAGTTCTTACACTCGGCCGAATTCCTAAAGTCCTCGGGTTTTGAACCCACGGGTCTACCGCCCTGGAAAAGGCCTCGAGTCCAAACTCGGTCGTTTCCTAAAGCTCCGGGTCTACCGCCCTGGAAAAGGCCTCGAGTCCAAACTCGGTCGTTTCCTAAAGCTCCGGGTCTACCGCCCTGGAAAAGGCCTCGAGTCCAGACTCGGTCGTTTCCTAAAGCTCCGGGTCCTGGGCCCTAGAGAAGGCCTCGAGTTCGGACACTCGGCCGGGTTCCTAAAATCAGGGTTTTTTACACCCCTCAAAGATCATTGCCGAGCTCACGCTTCCACAGCCGAGACCAACGGAATGATGACTCCACTTCGGCACAAGGCAGCTCGTCTCGGCCAAAGCCAGCCATTTCGGCCAAGGACAGGTTTCAGAGGAAGAGAGTTGTGCCAGCACTCAAACACCCAAAAATGCAAGTATTCCAGAACAGTGCAAAGAAAGAGAAAAAGAACTCAAAAGCATTGTACGCAGTTTGGGTGATCACAGAATTCCTCCTTTTTATTCATTGTAAACTGCTTTATTACAAGAATTACAGAATAGAAAGCAAAGTACAGAAAGGAGGATCACAGTCCTCTAAAAACAGAAAATAAAGAAAAGCTGGGAGACTCTGATCTTCACTCACTCTTCGGGCTGCATACTCCAAGACGCCGGATCGTTGCCTGGAGGTTCTGAGTGATCCTGAATTTCAGTGAACTCTACAACACGCTATGGTTGGTCAGACCAAAGCGGCTGCAGAAGCCCCTCCAGTGCGGAGGCCCTGGACCTCGCTTAGCTCTTCAACACCCTCCGGCCAGTAAGACCAGCCAAGGTTTGAAGAACCCCCAGGTCCAGCGGGGCCTCAATCCCACCTTCCGTCCGGCGGTCTCGCAAGACCGTGTCGGACGAGAATGCGCCACCGCCCCTCTTCCTCTTCTTCTCTCCATCAACGAAACCCGACCCATCCGATTTCGACCGGCCGGCCGTGAACCCGCGTTCAGAGAGCGCGTGGTCCACGGGGAGTTCCTTCAGAGAGCGCGCAGACTACGACAGGCTTCCCCCCTTGAAGAAAGCCATCCACAGGCACAAGGGTCCCCCCCGGATCAAAGACTGCAGAATGTCTACCAGCCATGGTTCCTATGTCTAGGTGATTTAAGCTATCCTACGTTCTGTTCTTTTCATCGCCCATGGCAAGCCTGTCGCCCCTACTTATAGGAGGAAGGAGGGCTCAGCCTCCGAAGGAAGTTATGGGGGCGAAGTCTCCCACACGTTGCTCGGGATGCACGACTATTGACCAGCGATCCCTATGACGCCAAGTGGAGACATCCGCCCGTTTCCCTCATAGGCCGTGCCACCATGTTTACTGCTATTTATGATCTCCAGAATACGGAGAATCGGCACAGACAGCTATGAGGACCGTTTGACTCCTTCTACCTCAAGAGTCACGCGTTATATCAAAGGTATTCAAGCACCATTCAATGCACATCCAGGAATGAAAGAGAGGCAAATGCAGAGAAAAATGCACAAGTAAAGAAGCCCGACTTTCATTGAATTGACAGAATGTTACAAAGCTGAAAAGCAAAAATACTACATGCAAGAAGACAGAAATATAGAGGAGCCCGGCTATTATGGTTTCGGCGACTGCACTAGGTCGATCACCGTATCTGGTGGACCAGTGGACTCGGCCGAAACCGTGACCTTGCTTGGAGCGTCGCTGACAGAGGAGGCTTTGGCCGGTACCTCACCCGGACCAGGGGCAGAAGAGGTCTCACCCTGAGGCACGGCCGAAGCATCGCTGGCGACCGGGGCATCGCTCAAGACCGGGGCAGCTGGAGCGTCGTCAGCAGCAGGAGCAACAGCAGGAGCTTCAACTGGGGCACTTTCGGCTGCAGGAGCGGAGCTTGGCTCAGGAGCCGAGTCCGAGTACTTCGGCAAGTCCCGATAGACAGGATGGTCTTCAGGGACCCCCACACGCCTCAGTGCGGCCAGACATCCTTTCTCGAATAGGATGGCGGTGATCTCCTCCACCTGCTTCTCATATAGCTCGGTGGCGTGATCCACCCCATCCTGGAAGGCGGACTGGGCCTCGGACAGAAGAGAGGCCTTCTCCTTCTCCAGCTCGGCGTTCGCCTTCTTCAACCTCGCTGTTTCGGCTCGCCCAGCCAGCACTTCCCCGCGCAGCCTCGTCCCCTCGGCCGTCGATTCAGCCTTTAACCTGGCTAGCTCCGACTCCAGCTCGGCGGTCTTCTTGTTCCTCGCCCAGACCTCGCCTTTCAGATGATTGGCCTTCGATGTAAGCTCGGCGACATCAGCCAGAGCCGATGCCAGCCGAGCAGCTTCATCAGCGCTGGCTTTCTTCATCCGCTCCACTCCCGCCTGCAGCTCCTCCAATTCCTTCTTCAGCTTGTCTCTCTCGGACTCCAGCTGGGAGACCCTCGTCGCGTTCCTGTCGCTCCTTCCCACCACGGTCAGGAGCCTCTGCACGTTCTGCAAATGGAAAAAGTGGGTCAAACCGGGGCAGTCAAGCTAAGTTACTTAAGAGAGAAACGCTGAAAATACTTACCAGGAGGTTGGCCTGGATCGCCGAAACCATAAAGCTCTCATCGTCGAACCTCTCGTGCGTCTCCATGTCTCGTGGCAGAGCACAGACCTTGGCGAGAGCCCCGATCACCTCGGCATTCCCCATCAGCCGGTCCTCGACGTTCAGAGGCTTACCGGGCTGAGTCTCCATCCTCGGCCTCCATGGCGCTGGGGCACTTCGGGGTCCGGAGGCCGATCCAGACCCTTGCCCCACCAAGATCGTCAGTTCGCGAGTCGTCCCGCCGGACGGCCTGCCTGCCGGCACGCTCTTCCCAGCCGGTGCGCTCTTTTCAGCTGGAGCCTTGGCTCCGGGGGCCCGCGCAGGGGTTTTGCCCTTCGGAGGCTGTTCGGCCCCCAGGTCCTTCTCACCCGCCTTGAACTTCTTCCTGGGCGGGGACCCCTCCCTCGGGCGCTCCGGCGAACGTCGCCGAACCCCCTCACTCGAAGCAGGAGCAGGAGCAGGAGCGGGAGCGGAAGCAGGAGCAGGAGCGGAAGTGTCGCCAGCACCTCCCGAGCTCGAAGCTGCTCGGGTGCTGGCAGGAGATGGCGTCGCAGAGGAAGAGGACCCCCGCCTGAACTTGGCCGCTAGGTCCTTGACGACAGGCTCCCTCGACCTTCCCGCCATATCCTCTTCCTGATCAGAAGAATAAGCGTCCACTATCTGCCTCAGGTTCGACGGTTCCGAACTTGAAGTGGACGCCTCAGACCCAGATGCAGCTCGGCTAGCGGCAGGATCGCTCAAGGGGATCCCGGAAGGTACAGCAAGGGAGACGGTTGGACGATCAGGATGCACCTCGTCCACCTCGGATACCCCGGTCCTCTGGTAGTGGCCGCGGTATCTCGGCGTGTATCCGAGCAGCTTCCAGGCCGACCTAGTCTCGTGCCCCTTGTACCTCTCAACCTTGTTGATGTCGTCGGGATTCCTCCTCCAGCCCTCACTCGCAGCTCGGCGTCGTCTCGCGCCTGCCTCTGCATAACAAACAATAGAGGAGTCAGCTCGGCATCGTCAAAATCAAGCAAAGAAAATGAATGAAAAGGAGCGATGTTTACTTGGGACTGTCCCAGGGCGGCGCGGGACCGCTAGCCTCCTACTTTCGCTAGCGCCGAACTCCCAGTCCCCCGAAACACAGAAGAAGGCTTCTTCGGCATTCTTACTTGAATCTTCCAAGGCCAGGACGAAGCCTCTTCGCTGCGGCTTCACCCGGAGATAATATTTCCCTTCCCCGGCCTTGCAGATATCGTAGGTGTCCTCGATGTCATGAACACCTATGTCGGTCCCCAGAATCTCATTCAGTTTCGCCGTGCCCATGATGACCTTATAGCCATTGGGCATCAGCTGGCATGGGGTAAGAGACCAGGTACTGAGGCAAGCTCTAAGTAGAGGGTGCAGGGGGAATCTGACCCCGCCCTCGATCACAGAAATCAGAGGGAACGGCATCCAGCCGCCGGACCAGCGCATCGTGGCATAGTCGACGGAGTCTGCTGGCTTGAGCAGGACTCGCTCCGGAATATCGAAGGCAGCCCTAAATCTGGCTATGCCCTCTTCGGTGTCTAAACTGAACCTAGGGGTGCCCATGTCTAGAAAGAAGGATACAGCAAAAGAAAAAACCCTAAAGGCTGCTGAACCCTAGGAAAAAGCTACATAGAGGCGTGAAGCAACTTACAGAGACGAAAAAAGGCAACTCGAGTATAGATCCAGACACGCCCTACGGTCTTCCCCGCTAGAAAGATCTTGAGCGGCAGAGCAGAAATTGGAGATGAAGGCAAAGGCGAAAAGAAATCAGAAACGAGAAGAGAAGAAGACGACCCTATTTATGGAGAAGAAACCCTCGGCGCGCGCTGCTTTCGAAATTCGAAAGGACGGATTTCGCGATCCGCGCCCATTCCATCAATAAGACAGGGCAACCAGTGAAGAGGCGCCGCGTGTAGCCGTCGACTCGCTTCCCGGTACAGGCAAGACAGAGCATTCATTGCTTCAGGACAGTTGAAGCGACACCAGGCAATGACCGTCGCATCCCCAGGCGAGTCTTATAGCTTTCAACCACTAAAGGCCAAGGCGCTCAAGAGGTCAAAAGCTAGGGGGCAATTGTGTGGGGAGATTTCCAGAACCACAGGATTACGCTAATCACAGCCATCAGATGAGGCTAAGCACTCTCACGTGCCGTCCGTGTGCCATCCACGTGGCACCAAGCTCACCCCGGCTACCAGGACAGGGGGTCCGGCCGAAGTCAGACAGCTCCGGGCCGCTAGCGCCGAACTGGTCCACCCCCGGGTGCCATCTCGGCAGGGAGCTCCACCTCGGCTGAAGAAGCCGGGATGGAAGCCGAAGCCAGAAAGAGTCTCCACTCACGCCCCTCATCCCCCACGTCACCAGGCACGTGGAGGGATAGGGGCACGAGCTAGAGGGACAGACACGACATCCAGCTGCTCACAATCTTCGCCAGATCCTAACAGGGCGGCATCCTGCGGCTGAGCCCACATCAGGGCAAGGCCCGAGGGCAGATCTGATGATACCCTACCGCCAAAGGCGTCCAACACGATCTGGCCCAACAAGACGCGCATTAAATGCGACGTGGGCTGATCCGACGCGCATTTAATGCAGAGTGGGCTGGATTGGACCGCATTAATTGCAACGTGGGCTGATCATGACTTCCCAGTCGAATCATGAGACCCATGCCAAGATATCGTCCAAGATATCTTCCAAATTGTCTATAAAAGGATTGCATTTCCACATCCAAGGTACGCACAACACAACTTATAGAGCTGTTACTCTGCCTCTCTTCTTCCTCTCCTTCCATTGTTCCAGTTCCTTCACTGACTTTGGCATCGGAGAGCCTTGCGCCGCCCAGGCCAGGGTCCTCTGACCGTGTGTTCTTCCCTTTCAGGCTTTCGGACGGCACCCAGTCATCACCATCCTTGGATAAGTCCTCTAAGGCTCCCCCGTTATTGTGGGTCATTATTTTCTGCACCTACACTTATCATCGAGCTTCCTCCATTCCCTTAGATCAGACCACCACGACTCTTTTCACTCCTAAAAATGGTTCTAACACTAACTTTGGCCGTGGTAGTGGATGCCAATCCGGAGGTCGAGGTGTGGTCAACAAGGTGGTAGAGGATCACCAGCATCTACTAAGACCAACTCTGTAGCATGTCCTAGCTCTACTCATGGCTTGCCTCGCTGATAAGAGCCTGAAATACACCATTTAGGCCCCTTAACGAGGACTTTGTTATACCTTCAATTGATATTAATTAGCATTAATTATGTTTTTTTAATATTTATAGGTGTTTTAGGAGAAGATGAAGAATTTAGAACAAAATAGGAAGAAAATGGCAAAGATTCAAAAAAACTGAAAAAAAATCAAAATCGACCCATAGGTTCAGCCTTTGGGCGTCCGAACGCCCGAAAGTAGTAACTTCTCCATCATGCGCTGTGTATTTTGTTTTCGGGCATCCGGACGTCCGGACCGTCTGAGGACCGCCTCGTTCCGCGTTTTGACAACTTTTGAAGGATTGTTCTTCCAAAAACCTATAAATAAAAGCCCCAGTCTTGTCTGTGAGACATTCACATCTTGGGAGAAGTTTTGGAGGCTGGTTTAGGAGCTTTGGAAGTGCACCATGAGGATTTCGTTAGAAATTCTTTGTCAACCTCTCACCATGAGTAACTAAACCTCCATCTTAGGGTTGTGATGAAACCCTAGTTTTGTGTTTATGGTGATGTATATGTTCTAGGATTTTATTTTGAATGCTTTCATTATATGATATTGATGTTATCCATTGTTGGATTCTATTTATTAATGCAAGATCTACTTTTGGTATTTTATTCTTGTAGCTTGGAATACCAATCATATAATATGGTGCTTGAATGTGTGTGGAGTTAAAGTTAGGATAATATATGCCATAGAGATAGGTTATGCCCAGATCTAAACCCGCACCCCTTATTTGTTGACTCTGTGAAGGTTTGTAACTAGAACGAATCTTGAAAGCATTGATAGTGAAACCCTGGATCTATATTCGCCATTGCACGAGGCTAAGGTGGATTCATACCTTAAGACTTTTCTTTGATTAGATCAAAACCTTGTCTTTTGATTTGTTAATTTAGGAATTACAACCAATCAAACTAACATTTCATTTTCTAATAGGATTAGTTTAAGAATTAACACTTTGTTTTCTATTAAGATTATTTTAGAAATTTAGGAACCAATACAACTTAGCCTTTTTGTCCCAGTGGATACGATACTAGGTTAACATCTTTGCTTTTTCAAGCAGAGATAGTAGCGGGAAATAATTTATATTTGCAACCCTGTTTTAGGACGGTCAAATTTTGGCGCCGTTGCCGAGAACAATTAGCACGGTTGTTTGTTTCATTTAATTCTAACATTAGTTTAGCTTTTTTAATTTTTTAATTTTATTTTATTCTACTTCATCATCTTTTCTCACATCTTTACTATTCTTACTGCATGGTATTGATTCTAACACAGAGAATCCTAGAGTTTATGCAGGATCCATGAGAGCTCTTAAAAAGTTAAAGTTCTACTCAATTAAAAGTTCTCCTTTACCTAAAGCACGGTAAGCCTAAACTTTCTGATTCTTTTCATATAATTGCAGTTAGTTTTGTGTGTGCATGCTTGGTCGTCGCTCTTGTCATCCAGATTTGGTATCTCTAGACCAAAACTTAGAACGAGTCCTTAAAAAAATTAAATTATCTAAACACTCTTCTAATTTCTCACACACAAATTGACAAATGGTTAAGGAAAGAAAAGAAGAGGATGCTCCACCTGGTATACCTCCTCTCCGGCCCTTAAAGGAGCACTATAATTTTTCGGAATATGCGTCACCATCATGTATTCAGTTGCCTATAGTTTAGGTAACTCAATATGAAATCAAACCAAGTACCATAAATCTTATTCCTTTTTTTATGGTTTGAACAATGAAGACCCATATAATCATATTGATGACTTTCTGGTTATTTATTCCACTGTGAGAATAAATAACTTCAATAATGATGGACCGCGCGTTCATGCTCGGTGCTACCGAGGTAGGCGGACGTGGGAGTCCGTGGGGTACGACCTTTTCGCGACCGGGAGGCAAAAGCGGGCATCAACATTTTTTTGTATGGGTGTGCCAGATTTTCTAATTTACTTGGAATTGCAAGTGGTGATCTGGAGATCGACCTTTGCAAGTAAAAAGGAAATCAACTTCTTTCAAGTTTTTCATTGCACATATATTTAAGAAAAGAGACATTTTCTTGACTTACCGTGAAAGGCGGTTTTTTTGGCATTTATAGCCAATTTTTGGCATTTATAGCCGATTTTGGCATTTATAGCCGATTTACAGTTCTTATCAATAATGAAAGACAAGAGTTGTGATTTTTGTCTCTTTTAGAAAAATAAAAACTACAATGAAAAGAAAGAAAAGGAGGATCTAACTTTTCAGGAGATTGTGTGGGACTCATTCAGATTGACGGTCGCAAGCCATATGTCGACTTCGCCATCATCCATGCAGATGAGAACAGAGGATGCTCTTGATTCGCTTGGCTTGGCTATAACCTCAGGTTTTTAGATAACAAAGACCAAAAGGAGGTCCTATGTCCAATAAAAAGCTAAGTAGACGGGCTGAAAAGCCACGTCTAAGCCATTGGAGGCAGAAGGAGAAGGCAAGGAACTTGAGGGGTACCCCCCAAGGGACTTTTGACACCTTGTAGTAGTTGCCGGGGCAGAACTTTCGCAGAGTTTTCTCTCTTTTTTTCTCTGCATTTTTTGTGCTTGGAAGCTGATCTGATTCTGATCTTTGGAAGTTATTTGATTTTTCTGATCTTTTTCGATCTGGATTTCTTTGGAATGCTCTCCTATTTATATGCTCTTGGTAGCCATTTAGGAGGGTTTATAGGCTTTGATTATCATTAAGCCAAATAATGGGAGGAGTTACAGGGTTTAATTCCTTTATTTTGTAACTCTTTTTTATTGGCTTCTGATTGGTCGGAGGAGATTGAGGGCATTTAATCGCCTTTAATCGCCATGATGGGAGGAGTTTCATATTTTAAATGCCATGAATCAATTGACTGTAACTCCCATTTACTTGCTTCTGATTGGGCCGTCTAAAGAAATGAATTAATGACTACAATAAAGCTAGTCAATTAATCGCATTAAGTGGTCGCCGAGCAGTTGAAGAGTCGTTGGCCGTGCCGCGTCTTTTGGGATTCTTCTGGCGATGATCATCGATGGATCTTTATGTAGATCGACATTGGATAACCATGTAACTTCAGGTATTGGTTGCCAACAGCGGGTCAGTGCCATCTGTCCTTTTGATTTCTCGATCAGTCGGGTAGAAAGCACACTTTTTTGGTTGACCGGTTGGCGATCAATGTTGATTTTGATACTCTTGAAGATTGACCCGTGATTTTGAAGGATGTCAAAGGATTCGGTGTCTCAAAAGTTTTGAATTTTGGAAAATCCCAGGAGTCGAAAGCTTCGAATCGCGGAAAAACGAACAAAAACGGGCTTTCCGGGCCAAACCGGCGATTCCGGTCTCCATGGGCCAGGGTCGCAGGGGTCTGCGACCCTGGGGGGATTTCCCCTCTTTCGTCCCGTTTTGCGGCCGTTTTTTATATTTTTTTATTCATTTTTCTTCTGTATTTTTTCTTGACATTTTTTATCATTTATTGGCCTGATTTCCCTGTAGAAAACTTGACGAGAATCCTTGCATTTTTTGAGTGCAAAGTTTCCAATTTTTCGAGAAAGCCGAAGACTTTGTCACGTAGAGCTGCCGATTTTCCGTCAGAAGCTGAAAATGGGACAAACGATGTCGGAATGACATGAAATTTGGGGTGAAGCCTCTTGAGCAATAAATAAGACCAACCATAGGCTTTTGTTTGAGTTTTGAAGCCGTTTGGGGTCCTATCGCCAGTAGATTTATTTTTGTCATGAGGGGGATGTCGAGGCTTAATGTGCGGTCAACCGATGTCCGATTGACCTCAAATTTGACAGGGAACCTATTGGAGTCATTTTGAGATGATCCATAGGCTCTGTCTTCGAAACCATGGTCCCGGGGTGCTTCGCCACCGAGAGGTCTGATTCGACTTCCGAGCGTCAAAGTTTGGTCAAATGTTGTCGAAATGACCTGAAACTTGACGTGTAGCCCTTTGTAAGCATTTTGAAGCCGTCCATGTGCTCTGTCTGATGAGTGATGGCCTTGGTGGTTCTCACCGCCGAGAGGCTTGATTTAGCTGTTTGAGGGTTGATGTAGGGTCAAACGTTGTCGATTTGACTTGGAACTTGACGTGGAGCCTTTTGAATGTATCTTGAGACCATCCACAGGCTCTGATCGAAGATTTGGTGTCTCCGATGCTTTCGCCGCCGGGAGCTCCTTTTCAGCTGCTGGAGAAGCGAAGTTAGGCCAAATGATTTTGAAATGGCCCGAAACTTCTTGTGTACTCCTCTTTTGACTGTCTTGAAGGATCTTGCAGTTTTTGTTTGATTCTGACAAGATTTGATTTTTTGGAAGTAGCATTGCCTATTTATGGCAGGCTGCGATTTCATGGAGCTTTTTGGATCTTAAATAGGCAAAGTGACATTTTTGGTGTCAACAAATGCCCCCTTGAGGTGCAGCGGCGAGTTGCTTAACTTTTGTAGTCGATGTGCCTCGAAGAGATTTTTGAAGGAAAGCTTGTGACTTGACCAAGAGTCTTTGAGCAGTCTTTCTTTTAGTATTATAGCCTTTTGAGCTTCCAGGGGAATTTTTATGGTAGTGAAAGGATTACGTACAATCTCGAGGCAAGGTTTTGAAGATGACATCAGGGATGTGGATTTGTTTTTTGACCTTGTGACCTAACAAGCTGTATGTGGCAAGTTAGGGGGTCGGGTTTGATTTTTGTACCCAAGAGACCTCGATTAGAGTTAATTAAGTTGTGCTTTGGCTTTAATTGTGTTTAGTGATTTTTGATTTGTTTGGGATTAGAATAGCTTTTATAATAGCTTTGGGGAATTTTGAGAGCCTTCTTGATTAGTGGGACCCTTTGGGGGTTCTTGTTACGGATTTATGTGAGCTTGGGGGGGTTTATCCATGATTTTTAAAAATTATATTTTAATCCCGTCTGACTTATCTTGTTAATCCCTACAACTTTCATGTTGACATCGTTCCCATTCGAGAGCCCTAAACCTGACTTTTTATAATTTGAGGGGAAAATGGTCTTTTTATCCAAAAATCTGGACACCAATTTCAATATCACCGAAACTTGCAAAATATATCATATTTGAAAACTAGAAGTTTCGCCGAGCAACTTTGCCTTCTTCGTCGAATTAGTTTGAAGCCCCGAGGGCCATGTTTTTAGCCCGACAAGTTTTGTAAGTTGTAAACCCAATCCCCACTTGCTATATAAGGAGAGGCCTCTTATTCATTTTCCTCTTTCTTGCTAAAAACCCTTGAAAAAGAAGAAGTTCCAACCCTAGGGTTTCTCCCTTGTCCCTCTTCCTTTCTCATTAATCACCACAAGAACTCTTCTCAATCAAGAAATGGACTCCATGATCATCTTCCTCACCTCAAGAACTTCCTATTGGTACCATTTGTGAAGACATTCATCACCATTGGAGCCCCTTTTGAGCTCTCTTTACCTATTTGAAGCACTTCTAAGTAAGTGATCCTTCCAAACTTCTAGATTCATGTTCTCCTAGTCCTAGAGAGGCTTAATCTTGGTTATTGCAAACTTCCTCTTTCTATTGTTTGGTTTTGATGGTTTTAGGGTTTGTATTTGGGGGTTTTGTGTAGATTTGGTGTCTTGGCTTGGAGAGGTGTTAGTGGCTTGATTTTCTTAGCTTGGACCTAAGGCAAGTGGATGAATGGGTTGATTTCATGATTTCTTACTTATGAAGATTAGAACTCTAACTAATTACTTTCACCTAATTTATCTTTATGAGTTTTAATGGTTTTGGAAATATGCATAATGATAGGCTACTCTCTATTAATCATTTTCTTGAAAACATGTGCATCATTGTCTTGTTTATAGATCATTTATGGATTTTCATTAATGGAGTTGCCTTGCATTGAATGAGGTGGAAGTGATGGAGAAGTTAATGTTTTATTGCAGTAGTTGTCAGGGGATTGAATGATGAATTGAATGGGGTTTAAATGAGGTTTTAGAGACCCTCAAATGTATGATTAATGGGTGCTCAAAAGAGGATGAAAGGAAAGAAAGAAGAAGAGCCGAACTATACACAGAAAATAGGTTTCTGGACAGTTAGCTCGAGCGACCTTGACACATCACTCGAGCGAACCCATCACAGAACCTCGTTGGCTCGAGCCAACCTTCTGATCGCTCGAGTCAACCTGATCCGAGCAGGTCCGCTTGAGCGAACCTTAGTCTGTTCGAGCAAACCCCAAACAGAGAGCAGTTCGCCCGAGCAAACTTCCCAGTCCGCTCGAGCGAACTGCCTGTCATGCCTGGGTCAATACTTAAAGACTTGAAACATTATTTTTAGGCTTGGGGAGGTATTGGTTGGAGCCTCAATGCAATGTAAAGATTTGCATGGCATCGTATGAAGTCCAAAGGAAGGAGAAACCCCATTATGGAGATTCATCGAGGATTTTCTAGGTTGGTCAATGTGTATAAGGACCCGGGATGTCGCTAATTCTTAAAAGAGTACCAATTTATATCATAACCGACATACGGAACCCTATTCACATTGGCCCAATCTTGAAACCTCAATGCCTAGCCCGAAAATATATGAGGATCCACTCGTATTCGATTTCCAACCAAACTCTTACTTTGGATTTTTAAACCCACGCTATATGACTAGACTGCTCCGAGAGTATTGAAAGTAAGGTGTTTAGTTTTGCTAACCTGTATATGTTCGACCCGATATGAATGTATATTTGTGCCTATGGGCACCCCGCTCTTTTACTATGCATTTGATTTGATTTCTCATATTTGACCTATGAGTTGGCACCACTAAGCTTGGACAACCTTGTCGGTTTGATCCACCAACTTGGAGATCCTTCCCCTCATGTTAGTCAGCTACAGTCTGGAATCCGCAGAGTTTTTACCCGGTTCGCTACCGTGGTCCGGCAGAGTATATATATGTATATTATAGTATTTTATCGTTGTCCCTCATCACCTTGTGTGACTGAGATCAATGATCCTATAGGGTATGTGCTCTCTTCACTTTAGTGAGAGAGGATTTAGCTTTGTGTGGTTGCCATCTTGTCAGTTCCTTATTCTTGGTACCTCTATTGCTTTATATCGCTCATGTCGTCATTTAACAAATGATGCATTGTCTTTTATGAAATTCATTATTTATACACAGGTTTTCTAAACTCTTGCTACGTATCATTGTTTTGTTTTATTGTCTTATCTTTTCACCCACCTGTCAGACCGTCGTGTCTGATCCATTTATTTTGGTATTCAGGTCCCGAACATATTGCCATCGAGGAGGAGCCTGACGAGGCGGTCGGTGAACCACATCACGTAATAGAGTGGCAAGCTGATGATGTCATGTAGACATCCATTCAGGCTTTGAGAACGACATTTTGGGAACTCGTGATAACATCTTTTGGGTTTTTATTTGATGTATGGTCTTTGTTGACCATTATTTTGGGGCAATTAATCAACTGATCTTTTGTATATACATTTAACTTTACTTTTGAAAAATATGCTAATGATCATTGCTCATTCTGATATCTTGTCACATCATTTATAAATCAGTCTTGTATATGGAATGGAATGATACTAATATGGTTTACTACACGTTTCCTCAATCTCGAATGTATGTTTGAAATGCTTATTTGTGAGATGATATCTGTGGATAATCCTCACCGTGGAACCTTGTGGGAAATCACGTGCATGGATAAATGTTTCCTTAATTCCGTATGCGGATTAGCCAAAGAGATGCACGTGGCGCGGCATCATTAGTCCCGATCCCGGATTTGGTCCCCTAACCCGATCCGGGGTCGCGACAATTTTGATCGTGTGACCCAATAAGCTGTATGTGGAATGTTGGGGGGGGTCGATTTTGGTTTTGATCTTGTGACCTAACAGGCTGTATGTGGCAAGTTAAGGGATCAGGTTTTGGTTTTTAGTTTTAGTCTTGTGACCTAACAAGCTGTATGTGGCAAGTTAGGGAACCAGGATTTGGTTTGGATTTTTGTGGAATGTCAATTTCAAGATTTTGGCTCAATTTGGTATATAAGGCTGGATGGTTTGATTTTTGGAAGCTCATAGGGCTTAGAATTCTTTTTGTATGGTCCAATCAACTCAAAAGAAGCATGGAACCATTTTTGTAAGCTCTTGGTAAGAGGGATTTCTTTTTTACTAAAAGCCCAATTTTTTATTTTTCTTAGTGCATAGGTGGTCAGACCTGGCTCATATAGGCTAACCCATGTGACCTTAAGCTTTTGAAATGGCTTAGATCTCATATGGTGTCATTTTTGTAAAGAATATCTAAAAATATCTCCTTAGGATAGAGAATATCTAAGAATATCTTTATTTGGAGAGAATCTCTCATGTTCCCTTTATTTTAGGAGAGAATATCTCAAGATATCTTTCTTTGGGAGAGAATATCTCAAATCTCCTATCTTTTGGGAGAAAATCTCTCATTGATTTCTTTTTGGGAGAGAATCACTTAAGATATCTTTCTTTTGGAAAAGAATCTGTCTAATTTCTTTATTTTGGTAAGGTTACTAATTAGTAACACTTACCTCTTTCTTCTTTCCTTCTTTGGTTTGCTCTCTTCTATAAAAGCAATGAGGAGGTTAGTTCTCTTGCTCTTATTACTTTCTTTTGCAACAATCTCAAGAGGGCTTCAAGATCAAGAGTTCTTCTTCTTCAAGATCTTCAAGACTGTCTTCTTCTTCTCCATCAATGGCTTCAAGTAAGTTCCCTTTTTCAAGAAAACTTCATTGTAGGAAATAGGATGATAAAAAAGTTTTTTTTTCTTTCTTTTTTTTTTCTTTTTGACGTGTTTTCTTTTTTTTTTTACATGTTTTTTTTTTTTGTAGGCCGTACGGACAGATCCATACAGATCTGGCTATACGGCCATGTGGCCTATGGGCCAACTCCTTTTTTTTTGTTTTCTTTCTCTTTTATTTTTTTGAGAAAGTTTTCTATTTTTTTCTTCTTCTTTTTTGTTCTTTTCTTTCTCTTTTTTTTAAGAAAGTTTTTTTTTTTTTTTTTGCTCATCATGATAATGCATTTTTTTGGCAAACCAAGATGTTCATGCATGCATTCTTTTGTAAATTGAATTGGTGGCATGATGTGATAGCATACTTGAAAGTTTTTTGCAAATCTGGAAATTTGGAGTTCGCAGCGATGTTGAGCCCTTCCTAATTTTGCGGAGACTTAGAGGTTTCGAAAGTTTGGAGTTTCGGAGCTTGCAGCGATGTTGAGCCCATCTTCAAGCTTTCTATTTCTTTCGGAGTGGTTCCTTTTCTTTGGAATTGCCCCGGAATCATGCCAAAATTTTGCCAGATTTTTTTTAGCGAAATCCTGTCATTTTGATGATTGATCTTTTTCTTTTCCAACCTTTTGCAGGTGGTTCCTCCAAAACGAACAAGGGTAAAGAGCCTGCTACAAGCGTACCTCGTCGATCTGCTAGGTCTTCTAATCCAGCCGTTCAGCAGGCTTGGGAGAAGGTCCAGTATGTTGAGAGAAACCTGGAAGAGTGTGACTCTCTCAACAAGGATGAGATGAGACAGCGACTAATCGCTCTCAAGGTAGAGGAATTTTATAAGATCATGGTAAGCAGTCGTCCATGGTTGATAGACGATCAGAGGGTTTTGCCCAAGCCTACCTTCTTCTTTGGTGATGCAGTCCCTGACGACATGACATACCAGAGGAGATGTTTTCAGTTCTCTTTCACAGCTGATGGTGAGAAGAAGACTATTGCTACCCGATCGACATTTGATCGTACTATCTCGATCATGAGCCTTGCTGCCACGTGCTCTAAGAGGGAAGATCCTCCAAGCTGGGTGAAAAGGACAAATGTAATCAAGACCAGGATTTTTGTTGGCGGTTCTCCTGGATATGCGGAGAAATCGCCTGCTGACATGGACATTTTGACGTCGGCCAGCGGCTACCGGTGCTCTGATTATCCGTGGGTCAATTTGGGACCGGTGGGCCTTGGCATTTTCAGCGATGACGGTAGCAATTGGTTGAAGCCTTTTCGACTTCGTGGCCGTTTCAGTGCTGACTCCGAGTGGAAGTCGTGGACTGATCGCGTCCTGCTGATTGGTGGCGCCGTTTTGAAGGAAGCCGGGATTTTTGATGTGGTCTGCGCCTTTAGGGAGACCGTGATCTTTTCCGACAAGGCCTTCATGGCTATGTTGGAGTCATTCCTTCCACAAACCAATACCTTCGTTGTCACGAATGGTGAGATTGGTTTCTCTTTGAAGGAGCTGAGCGCCATTACTGGATTGCCTATCCTTGGCAGACTCTATGAGGAGTTTATGCTGATCGACAGCGTCCTTGAGGAGCAGTCTGAGGAGTTCAGGCTTTTGTACTTTCAACTCATCGTCTTCTATGATTTTTTTAAGGAGAAGGAGGGCTCAAAAGTAAGATCCAGCAGTTGGAAGAGTTTTAGCTCTTCGTCTCCCAACTTCTTTGAAAGTGGGGAGCCTTCTGATAGCATGACCCGGGAAGACAGGGCTAAGGATCCGGGTTCGAAGAAGATTTTGGCTATGCAAGAAGAGTTGAGAGATTTCTTTGCGAGTACAAACGCCATATGTCCTGACATTGCACTGCGGAGAGATCTCGTTGTTTACCTCACTTATTGGCTAGGTGAGGCATTTTTGCTGGAGGAGATGGAACGCACATCAGGCTATATTGTATTTTTCCTGCTTGTCAGATGGCGTTTGGAGAGCAGTTTGCTTTGGTGCCAGCTCTTTACTCCTATTTGTGTATCGAACTGCAGGCTGCTACTTTTTTTGTTCGGCTTGGGCTCCCTATGAATAGGGTATTTTCAACCCAAATATTTTATTCGTGGTATGTATACCACTGTCCTGGCTTCCACCGGCTGGGTGCTGCATACGATGATGATCCTCTCATGATTCGACTGGCTAAGGGCAAAGCCGTGTCCGAATCACTTTTGTTTGCCCGCATGAGGATCCGACGGTTTAGGGACGTCGAGATGGGGCAGTCTTCAGAGAAGCTTTCTCCGGAGTTACAGAAGAAGGCTTTTGACTTTAGTGTCTCTCGAGACTCTACAAGGGCAGGGTCGGGAAGGCATTACTCCTTGACGAATGCAAAAAAGTAGTGACTTTTCAGCATACGTGTCGGCACGATGGTGTACCGCAGACATCTTTCCATCGACATCCAGCCTTATGTACCTTCTCGCTTTGCTCTGCAGTTGGGCTTTTCTCAAGGCATTGTCGGAGCGCCTTCAAGCATGGTGAAATGCTTTGGAGGTTTACAGGACGGGAGAAACGCATGGGCTTTCTATAGTGCTGAAGACATTTACTGCCATAATTTCTTATCCTGTGTTGTCGACTTCCCGGACTGCCGGCTTTGCGAAGTGGTTCGCAGAGAGCTTTTCGGCATATCGGGGGCTTTCCAAGAAGGAGCTTGATGTGAAGCTATCGTTTGGAAAAGGCATTGGAAAGTCGGATGGCGTCCAGCGAGAGGAAGTTTGGGCCTTCCTTTCTCGAAAGAAGCATAAGATAGGCTATCTCGGTGACCAGGGCGCCATTGGTTCTGAAGCTATCCGAGAGGTACCTGATGAGGCCTTAGAGCAGCTTGAACAGGAGTAAGCTGAGCTTGATGCTTGGATGCAAGCTGCATAGAGGCGAGCTTCTGTGGAGTCTACTGGCAAGAGTAGACCATCCAGTGAGGAGTCAAGTGGGAAACCTGACTCTGACAGTGGGGCAGGTCCCTCTAATAAGTAAGAGGAAGATGAGTCATCATCGCAGCAAGGGGCAACACGAAGGTTCTCCTAATTTGGAAGTTCCTCTTACTATCAATGAAGAGGTGCCAGAGGATGCTGACGAGCCTCCAGAAAAGAGAAGCCAAGAAGAAGATACTGTCGGTGAAGGTATGATTCTTCCTCTTTCTCTTTCCATTTCTTTTCATGGGATTTTTCCATTATCTGATTTGTTTTCTCCCCCTGCTGCCTCTTTTTTTATTAGCAGAGGATGGAGACTTGGCGACGCCTGAGGTTCCTGCCGATGAGGCGGTGACGGATCCGGTTGCGACACCAGAAGAATAACCGAGGGACTCTGGAGTGGTTCCAGAATCTCCAACAGGTATGACTTCTTTTGCTTTCTTTTTTTGTGTATGTGACTTGGTTTGCTAACATTTTTCTTGTCAGCTGACTTGCCACAGGATTCCGATGACTTTGAACCATCAATGGACGCAAATGTTGACGATGTTTTTGATGAGTTCACGGAGGAAGGGAGTGTTCCGCCAGTCGTCGAAGAAGATATTTTATAGTAATAACCCTGATAATGATTTTTTTAAACAAGATCATATTCATACATTTTTGTGTTTCTTTGGCAGGTTTTGAAGTGACAGAAGAGAGTCCATTGCTTCCTTTAGAACCAGAGCAAGGAATGCCAGAGGTTGATCCGGAGGTAGAGACTCCTACAACCAATTCTGACACGGTAGAGGAGGTACCTCGTACTGAGATTCCTTCCCCAGCAGCTCCAACTGGAAAGAGTTCTTTTGTTACTCTTTCAACGGGGCATGACATGAGCAGCCGACCGACGGAGCTGGGCGAATCTTCAGCTAGGCCATCTCTTCTTTTTACGAAGAAGGTGGTGGTGCCGGTTCTGAGCTCTTGGATTGAGACTCTCATTGCTGGACACTTGGATGCCGGATTTGGCATGATCCAGCATGTGCAGGAAATTCTCGGTGATGCCGAAGAGGCTAGTCTGGATGTCACAAGTGCCAGGGCGATCATTGATAGGATCATTGCACTGGGTGACAAGTGGTTTGAGACCATGGGTTTTGCTAACGACCAGTTCTTCAAGGAGATGTTCCTGGACCCTGCTGATAAGGCTAAGTCTGACCTGAATGAGGCTACACAAAGCAGGAAGCAGCTAGTCCGAGAGAAGAACTTAGAAGAGCTAGCCATCATTAGGCTGACACGTGACCTTAACATCCTTGATAGGGAGGTCGATGAGGCCAGGAAATGTCTTGAGCATTTGAAGGCATAAGTCACTGCCAAGTGGGTTGCTATAACAGAGGCTCGCGATAGGGAGAGTGCTCTGATTCACCAGGTTACAGATGCTGATCGAGTTCTTAAAAGAAAGTTTCAAGATGACAAACAATGACAAACTGCTTAGGACAAGCTTCCCGGTGTGAAAGAAGGGTTACTGCCTACCCCAACATCTCATGGCAAGTTCCTGAAGAAGCGTGCCCTGGAAACTCTGACGGCTGAGGGCAAAAGTTTGCTTGAGGAGCTCAAATTTTGGTTGGAGACCATTTTTGGTTGAGCTCCTGATTTTTTGTAGCAGAAACTATCCTTCTTCTTTTTTTTTGGTACCACATGTATTTTTTGGTACTCTGTTTTTTTTGTAATGCTTTGTAAACACTTTTTTTTGTACCACATGTATTTTTTTTTTGTACTGTTTTTTTTTTTTTTTTGTTTTCCCTATACTCACTTAAGTCTTTTTGTGATGAAAGCAATTGCTAAATGGGATTTGATCAAAAGTTTGTCATTTTGTGAAAATCTTTTGTCAAATGATTGTTTTGGCATGGGAGCCAGATTTTATTTGTGGCATGAGAGCCGATTTTTTTTGTGGCATTGATAGCCAAGTTTGTGGCATTGATAGCCGTGTTTGTTTTTTTTTTTTTTTTTGAAAGCCAAGTTTTGGTTTGTGGCATTGATAACCGGTTTTGTTTTGTGGCATTTATAGCCTATTTTGGTGGCATTGATAGCCGGTTTGTGGCATTTATAGCCGATTTTGGTTATCAAAAAATGCAAGTATCGACTAAAAGTCGCCTCCCTGCTGAATGGTCTTGCAAGTATCGATGGAATGTTGCATCCTTGCTCATTCAGTTGCGAGTATTGATGGAATGTCGCATCATTCTTGCTCATTCGGTTGCGAGTATCGATGGAATGTCGCATCCTCGCGGATTTGGGTGCAAGTATCGATGGAATGTCGCTTCCTTGCTTTTCAAAAATTTTAGTTTTGCGGGTACTGACTTGATGTCGTTTTCCCATGATTTTTGAAAATTGTGGTTTTCTCGAACCTTTGGGTTGTGGATATCAACTGCAATGTTGCATCTCTACAATTTCTTGGTTTTTTCAAACCTTTGAAATTTGGGTTGTGGATATCAACTGAAATATTGCGTCTCCACGGTTTTTAGGTTTTTTCGAACCTTTGAAATTTGGGTTGTGGATATCAACTGAAATGTTGCGTCTCCACGGTTTTTTTTTTTTTGTAAGTATCGACGAAATGTCGCTTTCTTGCGATTTTGGAAATGTCGAAAGTGGTTCACATTCTTCCGATTTGTGTGAGTATCGACTAAGCTTCGCTTCCTCGCAGTTTTTTTTAAAAAAACCATTTTTTTAAGACACGAGGGTCATAAGTTTTGACCTAAAACAATTTTGGCGGTAAAAGGCGGAGTGGACTAGGGTGGAAATCCCTGAATCCGGATTTTATTTCAAACCATGAATTTTGGGTTCAAGGATTGAAAACTTTGGTCAAGTTAGGGAGAGGTTCCTAAACTTGGAATTTTTGAACAATGAAATGGTGAAAGTAAGCATTGTTTGAATTTCTAAAAATTTCAATATTTGATATGAAAATTCTAAAAAGAGTGGGTTTAGCGAGCGAGTACCTAAAAACCGGTTTTGGCCGTACAGGCATTGCTCTTACCCAGTTGGGTAAGTCTTCAAGGGTAATACCGCTTTAAGAACTTGCCGTTGATGGGCAGCATACATCTGTCCCCTTCCATGTTTAGGAGTGCGTATGTGCCGTTGGAGAAAACCTTGTCGATGAAGTAGGGTCCCTCCCATTTTGGCTCAAATTTGCCTTTGGACTTGTGAGCGAAGACCATTGGTCTTTTTACCGAAAGAACCAAGTCACCCTTTTTGTAGGCGCGTTGACTGACCTTTTTGTCGAAAGATCCTGCCATGCGTGCTTGGTAAAGTTCAATGCTTTGCCGAGCTTCGAGCCGTCTCTCATCGAGACTGTCCAGCTCATGGAGTCGTAATTTGACATTGCTTTCTTAAGTCATGTCATTTTGCAAGGATACCCTCAAGGAAGGAATTTGTACTTCCAAGGGTACGATAGCTTCGCATCCATAGACCAAGGAGAATGGTGTGCTATGGGTTGGTCCTCAAATGGTGGTTCGATAGGCCCACAAAGCTTCAGACGGTTTGTCGCTCCACTCTCTTTTGTGACTAGAGACCATTTTCTTGAGGATTTTTCAAAGTGTCTTGTTAAAAGCTTCTGCTAATCCATTTGATGCCGGATTGTATGGAGTCGAAGGACAGCTTTGGATTTTGTATTTGTCGCAGAACTTGTACAACCGATGATCCCAGAATTGTGGTCCGTTATCATGGACGAATCTTTTAGGTATGCCGAAATGACAAATGATGTTGGTGCGCAGGAACTGAAGGACTGATGAGGTCTTCATTTCGTTAAGCGCGTATGCTTCTGACCACTTGGAGAAATAATTCGTAGCGACGAAGATGAAGTGATGACCTTTGCTTGAAGGGGGAGAAATAGGACCTATGATGTCCATACCCCAGGCTTTGAAAGGCCATGAGATCGCTGTAGGATGTAGCCATTCTGGAGGCATGTAAACATAATCTCCGTGAACTTGGCATTGTTGGCAGCGCTTAGCAAATTGCATTGCATCAGCTACCATGCTAGGTCAGTAATAACCTTACCTTTTTATCTGATCGTAGAGCTTTGGACCAGCCTGATCAGCTCCACAAATACCAGCATGAACTTCTTCGAGTGCTTCTTCGGCCTCTTGTTGTGACAAGCAGCGTAAAAGTACCTCATTGAAGGATTTCTTGTAAAGGATTTTTTAAGGAATATCCAAATGAAAGTTGGGGGTTCGCCTTTGGATGCTTACCCGTTCTTTTGGATCTTCAGGTAGGATTCCGAACATAGTGTAATCAATGAACGGATCCCTCCAGTCGCCGATTGAAGGTTGAAGGATTGAAATCCGACTTCCAACCACTCGGTGGCATTCAACAACTGCTTGGTGTGTGTTAAGAGGAGGAAGGATTCTTCTTTCGCACACTGTGATTTACATGTTTTCCCCTTCCTGGATTGCCATAGATGCGGCAAGTCTAGTCAGGGCATCTGCATGTATGTTTTCACCTCTACGAATGTGGGTGATGTGACAGATATCAAACTTTTGCAAAAGCGATTGTACCTTATTGTAGTAAGGCAGCAAATCGGGCTTCCTGACTTCAAATTTATGATTCATCTGGTTGACGATCAGCTGAGAGTCTCCAAAGATTTCTAGCATGGTGATACCGGATTCGATGGCGAGTTCCAATCCTAGGATCAAAGCTTGATATTCAGCTGCATTGTTTGTGCATGGTTCCAGTATCGAGAAAGCGTGTGAAATCATGTATTTGTCGGGGCTAACAAAGAGGATGCCAACTCCTGAGATCAGCTGTCTTTTTTCATTTGTCCTGGTTGCACCGTCAAAGTACATGTCCCAGGAAGCATTTTGTGAGAAAGTCTCTATATTGTAGACTGGTTTGTCTGGGAGATCATCTCTGAGTGGAGAATCTTTAGGCAATGGATGCTCTGCAAGAAAGTTTGCTAGAGCTTACCCTTCGATTACCTTTTGTGGTACATACCTAATATCAAATTGTGACAGAAGGATGGACCATTTTGCCAGTCGGACATTGAGAGAACCTGCTTTTGTGACGAGGACCTTCAAGAGGTTGATCGTTGAGACCAGGTAGACTGTGTTGGAAAGCAAGTAGTGACGTAGCTTTTGTATGGCGAACATCACTGCAAGACATTATTTTTCGACTGGAGAGTAGCAATGCTCTGCGCCTACTAGCATGCGGCTGAGGTAGTATAGAGCAACTTCTTTTCTTTCATCATTTTCTTGTGTAAGCATAGCGCCCAGAGAGTGATCAAGGGCTCTTGTGTACAAGATGAATGGTTTTCCAGTGATAGGAGCAGCTAACACTGGAGGTTTGGTCAGGTATGACTTGATATCTTGGAACGCAGCTTCACAGTCAGCATCCCAGACAAAGTTTACACCTTTTTTCATCAATCGGGAGAATGGATGGCATTTTCCCGAAAGATTGGAGATGAACCGTCTGATATAGGCCAATCTCCCTTGAAGCCCTTTGAGTTCTCTCAAGGTTCTTGCAGAGGGCATTTCTAGAATGGCTTTGACTTTTATGGGATCAAGCTCTATTCTAGCTTTCCGAACTAAGAATCTGAGGAACTTACCCAACGAGATGCCGAAGAAGCACTTCAGAGGATTCATTTGCAGTTTGTGTTTGCAAAATTGGAGGAAGACTTCTTGAAGGTCTTCGAGATGATCTTCTTTTATTTTGTTTTTGACGGCAAGGTCATCAACGTAACATTCGACCGTTTTGTGCTGCATATCTTAGAATATTTTCATCATAGCCCTCTGATATGTAGCACCGGCATTTTTCAGACCAAATGGCATGACAATGTAGCAATACACGCCAAATGGGGTCCGAAATGATGCATATTTTTCATCTTCAGGATGCATCTTTATCTGATTGTAGCAAGAGAAACCATCCAAGAATGTCATTCGCTCGAATCCACAGGTATTGTCAATCATTACCTCTGGTATGGGGAGCGGAAATTCATCTTTAGGGCATACGCCATTCAGGTCTCTATAGTCAATATAGACCCTGATCTATCCGTTTTTCTTTATCACGGGGACAATGTTGGCCAACCATTCAGGATGTTGTTCCTCACGGATGAAGCCGACGCTTTTGAGTTTTTGAACTTCTTGTTCAATTTTATCCATCACATCTGGACGAAATCTTCTTTGGCCCTATTTGACAGGCTTGATGTCTTCTTGAAGATTGAGTTTATGGACTGCTATTTTGGGGTTTAAGCCAGGCATTTCAGCGTAAGACCATGCAAAGCAATCAACGAACTCACAAAGAAAGGCGATATACTCGGGTAACTCATCATCCTTTATATTCTTGCTTATGAATACAGGACGTAGGTTATCTGGTGTTCCCAAGTCTATCTTTTGAATAGGATCTTCTGTTGGAAGGTTCGAAGGTGGTTCCTCCATAATATTTTCAAAGGCTTCCAGCTCTACAAAACCTTCTGGGGTTTCAAGGGCATTTTCAGACCAAGGTTTTGTTCCTTTCCACGGGTCTTTTTTATCGGTAATTTTCTCGAGGTTTGCTATGAGACGATCCCAATCGCCTGTTGAAACCGGGTCGAAGTAAGGTACTTCTTTTGGAGTCGAGGGTTCTTCTGGGTCAGAAGACCATACGTCTATGCCATCGGACAACTCCTCTTCATTGTCAGAGAAATCGTACCAATTGGATGAGCTTCCTGGATCTTTGTCAGGTGACTCATCGAAGAGATATCCAGGGAGATCGATGTCTTCATAGACTTGAGATGTTGAGGCTTGGTTAGTAAATTGACTTTTAAGCCTTTGTTTCAACTTTCTCAGAGGAGTGTCGGGATCATACCCTAGCCCATTTTAAGACTTTTCTACATGGCCGTAGGGTCTCCAATCTTCCAGCTGGCTTTTGGTTAAGACGGGCCCCAATGACGTGAGAATACCGCTTCCTTCTCCCAAATCGAGTGGGTTTTGAGCATCATAGCCCATTTTCTTCATAATAGCTTATGCCACAGGACTATATAAGGATAGTTGAGGCATACCTTCATTTTGAAAAGGTTCAAGCATGGAGTTTGATGAAGAAGCATCCGATCTATGGAAAAAGATCGGCTTTTCCTTTGCTGAAGTTACTGGAACAACGAAGGAAGCTGACGTAGGATCTTCTATGTCAGAAGTTGTCTCGAATGGAGGAAGAGCAGGCTGAACTTGCTAAGTGTCAGCTTGGCTTGACAATGTGTCGTCTTCTGGCTCTGAATCCGAATCTGTATCTTTCATGATAGACACGAAAGAGACAACAAGTTTGCCCCAGGTTTTTATTTTGCCTTCTTCACTTTAGTCGTGATGAGCAAAGGCTTTGAAGTCTTGAGGGAGATGATGAAGGGAGTTTGAATGCTCTCTTCGGATTTACCGGATGGTTTGTTTTATTTTGGTGATTGTTGAGGAGCCTTGCCTTTATCTTTCTGGAGATTTTCGGCAAAGTGTGTTGTGTGCTTCTCCTCTTCTTCTTTCTCACCTTCATACATCTGGGAGTCTGCGAAGTGGACTTCTTTACCTTTGAAGGGTTTTCTGTCCGCAAAGACTCGATGTATCATGCCGTCGTCGCCAACAAACTTGATGCATTGATGCAGAGTTGAAGGGACAACACCATTCTCGTGGATCCAGGGGCGTCCGAGAAGGATGTTGCAGCATGAAGGGGTTTTTATTGCATACACAGTGACCTCAGAGATAAGATCACTGATCTGCAACTTGAACCTGATTTTGCCGATAGGCCTTTGAGTACTCCCATCGTATCCAAAGATAGATACAGATGTATGGCTCAGCTTGCTGGGTGGGATGCCCAACTCTTCGAGAGCTGAAGTGGAGATGAGGTTGAGTGCAGAACCTGGGCTGATCTGAATTCTGTGTATAGGCATTTCCTTGATGTACCTTGTGAAGTACAGGGGTCGGTTATGCCTTGTTTCGCCAAGTGGGAGGTCATCCTTAGTGAAGGTGATGGTTGCACTGGCTGCCTTTTGAACCGAGAGGCATTCAATTCATGATCCCTCAGTTTTCTTCTTTTATCCCTTTGAGAAAGCTTCTGAGTTTTTGATCCTGTAGTCCATTTCAATTTGGAGGACTTGCGGGGCATGTTTGTCGACATCCTCATTCAGCTTTTGTAATTCTAAAATGAGATTATCATGAGTGTGCGGAGACATTCGCAATAAATCTAAGATGTGCAGACGTGCAGGTATGCGCTTGAAGAGTCATACTTGAAAGCCTCCTTGGGGGCTGCATGTTCATCATTGTTGCCACTGGGGGTGCTTACAACATCTTTTTCCGAAGGATTTACATAAGTAAAGGAAGATTGGTTGTAATTCTTGTGGTAGTCCCGGCTAGAGCGGGTGCCTCTACCAACTTCGAGAGCTTCTTGAGAAGGGTCTTCGTTTGGAAGATTGTCTTCAGGATCAAGAGGCTGTCGTTTTTCATTTGCTGAGGATGTATTTGCAGCAGAGTTGCCATCTTCAATGATTGTGTTGCACGGAGCATTTTTCGGGAATAAGTCCTGAATAGCATCCAGCAACCTTTCTTCTTCGTTGACCAATTCATCGTCCCAAGCATCAATGGCTGGGGATTCTTCAGTCAGGAAGAGTATGAGCTTTGAAGTCACGGTCTCAGGAGAAGAAACCTGAGAAGGTGCCGTCTCAGTGAAAGTCACGTGAGATGAGGTGGCTCTAGAGGATACATTGCTAGGAGTCGTCGGAGTGTAAGTGATCTCATCAGACGATGCTTCGGAAGAGCTATAATCCCGAATTATCACATTACAGGAAGCTCTAACAGGAGACGTTGTATGATCGGAGTCAGACTCATCCTCGGATGTAAGAGGATCGTCTATCCAGCAATTTTCTCCATTTTTAGGAGTTAAGGGAGGATGTACCTGATGATCTTCAGGGACTTCAGGCTCGGGATTGCGAGGAGGCTCGTTGACGCGATCTTACTCCTATTTTAGAGCAAGATGCTGCAGGATCCTTGCATATTCTTCAAGATCAGGCATGGGAGCCAAATCTTCTTCTTCGTCTGCTCTTTGTAGTTCAACATGGTTGGGTTCCACTGGAGCAAGGACGGGTGCTGGTTCAACAGCATTTTCTTATACAGCCTCTTGGTTTTCTTCATCATCAGACCAGGATCCTTGTGGCTGTAGGGGGTTATACCAGATTCCTTGCATAAGGTGAGTTTCGGGAACCCATTCTTCATCGAAAATATATTCTCCTATTTTAAGGGACTCTTCCCACTCGTCGGTGTAGTTGGATTCGGATCCATCATCAGTGTCGCTGGACTCGTATCCATCAATGGAGAACCCAACTACCGAGTTACAAGAGTATGATGCCCTCTGCGTGGCTTTTTCTTTGAATTGAGGTGGCATGAAATCACTGAGAGTGAATTTTCTTACCCCCTTTGAAGTCTCTGGAAGGGATGCTTTTGTTGCCTCCAGTGAAGCGGTAGAGGAGGCCTCTGCCTTTTCTTGGACTTCTTGTTTTGGCTCAGTCGTCTGTTGCCGTTTGAGCTTAAGGAGATGTTTCCTAGCATGCCTTCGCTGTTGAGCTGTTGGCTTTGTTTTCACGACTTCCCAGTTTTCATCTTCCAGGAGATTGGGATGTACCCATATGGGTTGTCCATCTGGTGTCGGGTAAGGAACCAGTTCTTTGGACGCTTGGATTGTGTTTATTAACTTGAAGGAAGTATTGATCTTCTTCTTCAGTGATTTTGGTTTTTGTCCACATGACACCATGTTGACGGAGGCAGACCCATAGTTTTTGTCGAAGGTGATGACTTCGTTTTTCCACATCTCGTTTATTTTCTCTCTCACAATGAAGCATTGATTGAGAGGATACGAGATCATCTGGTGGTATGGACAATACCGAGGATGGTTGGTTTTGCCAACATCACCTAGTCTTTTGGGTTCGGGCAAGGTGAGCTTGCCGTTTGCCACAAGAGCCACGAAGATTTCATCAACATCTTCATCGAATGGGTATTTCTTTTCTACTCGCTCTTTGAAGGCATCTGAGAGTTCAGGTCTCTTACCAGCAGCTTTGTTTTCAGCTTTCTTTGGTGGCTGAAGAGCTGACTTGGTTTGCACATTGAGGACCTTTTTTTTCTTTGTTTTTGAGGTTGCAATGGCGGTTGGCTCTTTTCTTGATGATTTTTAACTGTTGAGGTCTTTAATCACCGTTTCAGCTTCCATGGAAGCTTCTAGGAGTTCTCACAGGTTCTTTGATTTGTTGCCAATGATCATGGAGCAGATTCTACCTCTCATGTTGTTTCGGCAGATGTCGACTAACGACACTTGTGGCAATACATCAGAGCATTTGTATGCCATTGCTTTCCACTTGTGAATGAAGTCATATGTTGACTCATTCTCCCCCTGTTTTAGGCTGTACAGCTGAGCCATAGTAGCAGGATGATCCTCACATTTGAAGTGAGTCAGGAAGCGTGTCTCTAGCATGGCCCAGTTTTGGATGGAATCCTCCGGCAAAGTGGAGTACCAGTCGAAGGCCGTACCTTTTAGGGTACTTGCAAATAGGCGGATCTTGAGTGCAACTTGATCCACGATAGCTCCCGTCAAGATCTTGAAGTGGATGACGTGCTGTCTAGCTGATCCTTTCCCCGTATATGTTTGGACAGTAGGATGCTTGAATTTTGTGGGAAGCGGGACCGAGTCCATCCATAAGGGATATGGTGGCTTGATCCCATGTTCCTTGAGTATATCCTCTTCTTTTGCTTTGGCGAGGATACTATCTACGTCCTTTTTGGTAAGGGCACGTGACTCATTTTCTTCTCCATTTGCCTCATCATCTTAATGATTCAGAGGAGGTTCATTGTTCGCCTGATCTTGGAAGGCAGGAGAAGGTTTTCCATCAAAGTTTCAATCCTCTGCTGGCCTTGTTCCAACTGTTGGATGCGTGTGAGCGCATCATCTTGAGGTGGATTGCGAGGTGGTGGCTCAGAATTTATAGTCAGGACATTCATCCCTCGAGTTCGAACGAAGAAATTATCCTAGTGACTGAGCTGGGGCTCATTCTTTTTATGAAGAGCTTGAGGAAGGATCACTCTGCCGTCCTTTGCTTGAAGGAGCAGGGGATTCTTCTGAATGTCTTCTTGTCCTAGAGACGTTGCGGGTCACCTGACGTCGGACATGGATTTTTGTTGCTGACTTTTAGCATCTTCTGGTTTTTCCAACCATATGGACAGTAGCAATTTGGTTGGGTCTTTCTTTTTCGACCCATTTGGGAGAGACTTGAAGTGTAGGAGGCTGGGCCCTTTGCTTCTATAGTCTCTTTTGTCGATACGACCGAGAAATTTGATCTTCGGTCGGTTCTGGCTGGGCTTTGACAATGAAGGATGTGCTCCCTCGGGTGCAGCAGCCAAGCCTATCTTCTTTGAACCCGGTCCTTCCCTAGGCAAGGACAGGATGCGAACCCGGTCCTTCACCTGTTGCAGCGAAGCTTTGAATTTTTTGAGTTCGGCCCCTGTAGATATGAAGGGTCGAACCAAAGGATTGTAGGCCTTGGCAGGTGCTTGCAGAGGCCTTGTGATGCATGACTTGATTTTGGGCTTGTAAGAACAAGCCGGCTCATGCTGGGTTAACTTGGGAGTCAGGTTGGAGATGGGTCTCTCCTCTTTCATATAGGCAAGAGGGTAGAACTGGTTCTCCTTGAGTGGGGCCAGGTATGCTGGCTTGGTGGATGTTTGGGACCTTCTTTGTGTTGGTGAAGGTCTTGGGGACCAAGTCTTAGGTAGACCTGGTCGTTTGCGGGTCGAGGCTTCGTGGGGGTGCCACGGGCTTCGGGCCTTTTGGTGCTCGCCTTTGGTGTCACGGTAGGGACACGTTGAAAGACGATCTTCTGCTTCTTGGAAGGAGCAGTTTGTTCTTCGGGAAGTGAGAATAGTCCCAGCGTCTCAAAGACAATAGTCCGGGGAGTCGAGGTCAACCCGAAGTTCAGAGAGTTGCCAAGGGAGTTGACGCTTCGGCAGCTGATGGGGCGCTTGTAAGTGCGTGTGTTTTACTTCTGTTGAAGCATGAGTTGGTGCTTGTTCTCATCGAAAGTAATGGTTAGCGAAGCTGCCATTGTTAGTTTTTCGAGAAATTTCTAAAACAAGACCACATCCATTAGTAATCACAAGAATATAATAATCATAAATGGGAAGTTTTATGGTTTTGTCTTTTCAAATCGCTCGGGGGATATGACCCAAGCAATATGAAGAAGGCAAAAGGCCATATAGGGTACAATTGTTCTGATCGCATGTATGGTACGCCCAGAATGAGAGTTCCAATGACTGCTAGAAGCAATTGTGAACCTAAATTCGACTTATCGAGAAGCTACTCGATGTGAGAAGAATATAAGGTTAGAGTTACAAATGTGCCGGTCGCGAATACAGTAGACCCTGAAAGGGCGTACTAGTACCGCTAGACACAAATGTTTGGAGAGCACATCCATGAGATGAGATTCTCTATTTTGAAAGGTCAAGATTGGATTCATCAAAGAGAGAAGATGGTATTCCGATCCAAATACAGTCTCAGCGATTTCCGCGAGTGCCAGTACTCAGAAGGGAATGGACCATAATTTCTCGGATCTGAATCCAAAAATGACGAGTTTTTTTTTTTGAAAGGCCAAGATCGGGTTCATCAAAGAGAGCAAAAGGCATTCCAATCTGAACACGGGCTGAACGATTTCTGCGAGTGCCAGTACTCAGAAAGGAGGAGACCAAAATTTCTCCCATCTGAACTCAAAAATGACGGAAGTTTTTTTTTAATATTTTTTTTTGAAAAATATTTTTTATTATTTTTTTTAAAGATTTTTTTTTGAAATTTTTTTTTAAATTTTTTTTTTAAAATTTTTTTATTTATTATTTTAAAAAAATTTATTTTGAAAAAAAAATATTAAAAGATGAGAGAGTACACATAGGCCTCCTAACCCGGCCTTATGAAATCTCGATTGATAGAATTGCCCCCAGGTAAGGGTAGGATTACTTAATGAACCCGTTTGGAGGACTGTTGCCTAGAACAGTCAAGCTGTCTCCACACTCCGGACAAGGCTTTTCTTGAATCAACCGTAATCAAAGAACGCAGTTGGTTTAACCTTAGTGGTCTATGTCTTTTTTTTTTAGATCCCAAATAGACTCATCGAAGAGAAAAGATGGCCCAAATCTTTATTCGAACAGGCTCAACATTTCTGCAAGCACGATGAACGATAGGAGAGGATCAAGGTTTCTCAATTTTAAATCCAAACTGAAAAATCTAATTTTTTGTTTTTTTGTTTTTTTTTTTAGATCTCTAATGAACTCATCGAAGAGAAACGATGGCCCAAATCCTTAGTCGAACAGGCTCAACATTTCTGCAAGCACAATGAACGATAGGAGATGATCAAAGCTTCTCAATTTTGAATCCAAACTGAAAAATCTATTTTTTTTTATTTTTTGTTTTTTTTAGATCTCTAATGAACTCATCAAAGAGAAACGATGGCCCAAATCCTTAGTCGAACAGGCTTAATATTTCTGCAAGCACGATGAACGATAGGAGAGGATCAAGGTTTCTTAATTTTGAATCCAAACTGAGAAATCTGATTGTTTGTAATTTTTTTTTTTGAAAAGAGAAAGAGTGGAAATAAATTCAAAGAATTAGAAATTTCCAAAAAATCTCATCTCATTTTTTTTAGATGTGGAATCCAACATAGGCCACCAATTAGAAAGTAACCAAGGAATCCAGAAAAGAAGTATAGCATAGAGCAAAAGATATGATATGCAAATATTTCATTTCTAGCATCGTATTCTCAAATAAACGAGTCCCACTGGGTGGAGCCAGCTTGATGGACCGCACGTTCATGCTCGGTGCTACCAAGGTCGGCGGACGTAGGAGTCCGTGGGGTACGACCTTTTCTCGATCGGGGGCCAAAAGCGGGCATCAATATTTTTTTGTGTGGGTGTGCCAGATTTTGTATTTTACTTGGAATTGTAAGTGGTGATCCGGAGATCGACCTCCGCAACTAAAAAGGAAATCAACTTCTTTCAAGTTTTCCATTGCACATGTATTTAAGAAAAGAGACATTTTCTTGATTTGCCGTGAAAGGCGATTTTTTTTGCATTTATAGCCAATTTTTTGTGTTTATAGCCGATTTTGGCATTTATAGCCGATTTATAATTCTTATCAATAATGAAAGACAAGAGTTGTGATTTTTGTCTCTTTTATCATTAAGTGGTCGCCGAGCAGTTAAAGAGTCGCGGGCCGTGCCGTGTCTTTTGGGATTCTTCTGGCGATAATCATCGATAGACCTTTATGTAGATCGATATTGGATGACCATGTGACTTCAGGTATTGGTTGCCAACAGCGGGTCGGTGCCATCTGTCCTATCAATTTCTCGATCGGTCGGGTAGAAAGCACACTTTTTTTGGTTGACCGGTTGGCGATCAATGTTAATTTTGAAACTCTTGATGATTGACTCGTGGTTTTGACGGATGTCAAAGGATTTGGTGTCTCAAAAGTATGAATTTTAGAAAATCCCAGAAGTCGGAAGTTTTGAATCGGAAAAATGACAAAAAACGGGCCTTCCGGGACCCACCCGACGATTCCGGGCTACCCTAGGGGGGATTTCCCCCATTTCGTCCCGTTTTGCGGTCGTTTTTTATGTTTTTTGATTCTTTTTTCTTCTATATTTTTTCTTGATATTTTTTACCACTTATTGGCCTGATTTTCCTATAGAAAACTTGACGAGAATCCATGCATTTTTGGAGTGCAAAGTTTCCAATTTTCCAGGAAAGCCGAAGACTTTGTCGCGTAGAGCTGCCGATTTTCCATCAGAAGCTGAAACTGGGCCAAACGATGTCGGAATGACCTGAAATTTGGGGTGAAGCCTCCTAAACAATAAATAAGACCAACCATAGGTTTTGTTTGTGTTTTGAAGCCGTTTGGGGTCCTATCGCCAGTAGACTTATTTTTGTCGCGAGGGGGATGTCGCGGCTTGATGTGCGGTCAACTGATGTCCGATTGACCTGGAATTTGACAGGGAACCTATTGGAGTCATTTTGAGATGATCCATAGGCTCTGTCTTGGAAACCATAGTCCCAGGGAGCTTCGTCGCCAAGAGGCCTGATTCGGGTTCCGAGCGTCAAAGTCTGGTCAAATGTTGTCGAATGACGTGTAGCCCTTTGTAAGCATTTTGAAGCCGTCCATGTGCTCTGTTTGATGAGTGTTGGCCTCGATGGTTTTCGCCGCCGAGAGGCTTGATTTAGCTGTTCTATTGACACCAAAAATGTCACTTTGCTTTTTCAATGATCCAAAAAGCTACATGAGGTCGCAACCTGCCATAAATAGGCTATGCTGCTTCCAAAAAATCAAATCTTGTCAGAATCAAACAAAAACTGCAAGATCCTTCAAGACAGTCAAAAAAGGAGTACACAAGAAGTTTCAGGCCATTTCAAAATCATTTGGCCTAACTTCGCTCCTCCGACAGCTGAAAAGGAGATAAGTGATAAAAAATCTTCGATCAGAGCCAATGTATGGTATCAAAATACATCTAAAAGGCTCAACGTCAAGTTCCAAGTCAAACCGACAACGTTAGACCCTACATTAACCACCGAGGCCATCACTCATCAGAAAGAGCACATGGACGGCTTCAAAATGCTTACAAAGGGCTATACGTCAAATTTCATGTCATTTCGACAACATTTGACCAGACTTTGACGCTCGGAAGCCAAATCCGGCATCTCGGCGGTGAAGCTCCCTGGGACCATGGTTTCCAAGACAGAGCCTATGGATCATCTTAAAATGACTCCAATAGGTTCCATGTCAAATTTCAAGTCAATCGGACATCGGTTGACCGCACATCAAGCCGCGACATCTTCATCGCGATAAAAATAAGTCTACTAGTGATAGGACTCCAAACAGCTTTAAAACTCAAACAAAAGCCTATGGTTGGTCTTATTTATTTCTCAAGAGGCTTCACCCCAAGTTTCAGGTCATTCCGACATCGTTTGACCCAGTTTCATCTTTTGACGGAAAATCGGCAGCTCTACGCAACAAAGTCTTTGGCTTTCCCGGAAAATTGGAAACTTTGCACTCCAAAATGCAAGGATTTTTGTCAAGTTTTCTATAGGAAAATCAGGCCAATAAATGATAAAAAATGTCAAGAAAAAATACATAAGAAAAAAGAATCAAAAAACATCAAAAACGGCCGCAAAACGGGACAAAAGGGGAGAAAACCCCCCCAGGGTCGCAGACCCCTGCGACCCTGGCCCAGGGTCGCCGGCCACCATGTAGCCCAGAATCGTCGGGTGGGCCCCGGAAGGCCCGTTTTTCATCGATTTTTCGCGGTTCGAAACTTTCGACTTCTAGAATTTTCTAAAATTCATACTTTTGAAACACCAAATCCTTTGACATCCGTCAAAATCACGAGTCAATCATCAAGAGTATCAAAATCAACATTGATCGCCAACCGGTCAACCAAAAAAAAATGTGCTTTCTACCCAACCGATCGAGAAATCGACAGGACAGATGGCACCGACCCGCTGTTGGCAACCAATACTTGAAGTACATGGTCATCCGATGTCGATCTACATGAAGATCAATCGATGATCATCGCCAGAAGAATCCCAAAAGACGCGGCACGGCCCACGACTCTTCAACTGCTCGGCGACCACTTAATGCGATTAATTGACTAACTTTATTATAGTTATTAATTCATTTCTTTGGACGGCCCAATCAGAAGCAAGCAAACGGGAGTTACAAGTCAAGAGATTCATGACATTTAAAACATGAAACTCCTCCCATCATGGCGATTAAATGCCCTCAATCTCCACCGGCCAATCAGAAGCCAAGAAAAAGGAGTTACAATGTAAATGAATTAAAACTTGTAACTCCTCCCATTATGCGGCTTAATGATAATTAAAGCCCATAAACTCTCCTAAATGGCTACCAAGAGCCTATAAATAGGAGAGCATTCCAAAGAAGAGGAGATCAGATCAGATCAGACAGAGATCAGAAAATCCGGAAATCCAGACAGAAAAAGGCATCAGAAATCTAAAAGAAAGAAAGAGAGAAAACTCTGCGAAGTTCTGCACCAACCACCACTACAAGGTGATAAAAGTCCCTTGTGGGGTACCCCCCCCCCCCCCCAAGGTCTTTGCCTTCTCCTTCTGCCTCCAATGGCTTAGACGTGGCTTTTCAGCCCATCTACTTAGTTTTTTTATTGTGACCTCCTCTTGGTCTTTGTCCTCTAAAAACCTGAGGTTATAGCCAAGCCAAGCGAATCACAAGTATCCTCTGTTCTCATTTCCATGGATGATGGCGAAGTCCACATATGGCTTGCGACCGTCAATCTGAACGAGTCCCCCACAATCTCCTGAGAAGTTAGATCCTCCTTTTCTTGCTTTTCATTGTAGTTTGTATTTTTCCAAAAGAGACAAAAATCACAACTCTTGTCTTTCATTATTGATAAGAATTGTAAATCGGCTATAAACGCCAAAATCGGCTATAAATGCCAAAATCGGCTATAAATGCCAAAAAATCGCCTTTCACGGCAAATCAAGAAAAATTTCTCTTTTCTTAAATATATGTGCAATGGAAAACTTGAAAGAAGTTGATTTCCTTTTTACTTGCGAAGGTCGATCTCCAGATCACCACTTGCAATTCCAAGTAAAATAGAAAATCCTGCACACCCACACAAAAAAATGTTGATACCCGCTTCTGCCCCCCGGGCGCGAAAGGGTCGTACCCAATGGACTTCCACGTCCGCTGACCTCGGTAGTACCGAGCATGAACGCGCGGTCCATCATGTTCGAGGGTTGATGTAGGGTCAAATGTTGTCGGTTTGACTTGGAAATTGACGTGGAGCCTTTTGAATGTATCTTGAGACCATCCACAGGCTCTGATCGAAGATTTGGTGTCGGATGCTTTCGCCGCCGGGAGCTCCTTTTCAGCTGCTGGAGAAGCGAAGTTAGGCCAAATAATTTTGAAATGGCCTGAAACTTCTTGTATACTCCTCTTTTGACTGTCTTGAAGGATCTTGCAGTTTTTGTTTGATTCTGACAAGATTTGATTTTTTGGAAGTAGCATTGCCTATTTATGGCAGACTGCGAATTCATAGAGCTTTTTGGATCTTGAAGAGGCAAAGTGACATTTTTGGTGTCAACAAGTAATAAGGCCCTGAAAATGTTTCTCTTTTCATTTTACTAAAGGACAAAGCTAAGTATTGGCTGAGTACTTTACTTGCAAACTCCATCACCACTTGGGCCCAACTGCACAAAAGTTCTTAGACAAATATTTCTGAGTGGGCAGAACCAATCAGTACAGGAGATCCAGTACATCATTCACCCAAACCGACAATGAACAATTTCATGAGGTGTGGAACAGATTCAAGGATCTCATTAGAAAGTGTCCTCATCACCAAATTGCTAAGTGGCAATTGGTGCAATTTTTTTATGATGGACTATCTCCTGAATGACGAAACATGGTAGTTTCCGCCAGTTGGGGATCAATAATGTTAAAAAATGAGGATGAGGCATGGGAGATCTTCGAGAATATGAGTGAGACCTTTCAACACCATGCCTCCACTGTTAGATTGGAGAGGCTGACAGCCTCTAACTTACAAAAAACTAGAGGGGTGTTTGAAATTCAAACTTCTAATGACCTCACCACTCAAGTGGCTGCCTTGACCCACAAGTTGGATCAACTATTGTTTGTGGGTCAATCTCTCCAATCTCCATCTACTCGGGGTGTTTGTGCTTTATGCTCTGACGCCACTCATTTTGTAAGGAATTATCCTAATGCCTCACAATTCCCTGAATTTATGCAAGAACAAGTGAATGTTGCATAGGGGTTCTCCAAACTGGGTAATGACCCATTTTCAGATACTTATAACCCGGGATGGCGTAATCACCCCAATTTTGCCTGGTAGTTGCCCGGCCAAGGCACTTTATCCACTCAACTGCCCAGGCATAATTTTTCTATTAATCCCGCGGCCTATCATTCCCAACAGGCCTACCAGCACCCCAACCCATATCCACAGCAAAGGAGTCCATCCTTTGAAGAGACAGTGCTGTAAGAGCTCAAAGCAACCACTCAGCCGATCCATTCCCACTCTCAGTCCATAACCAAGCTAGAGGTCCAGATCGGGCAAATAGTTAATGCTCTTACCAGATGAGAGGAGGGACGTTTGCCCAGCCAACCCAAGGTCAACCCCAAGACTACATTTGAGTGGGTAATGGCTCGCAACCTCGTGATACCTATCATGAGCAAGCAAAAATGGTTGTCTCCTTGAGGAATGGGCGTGAGGTTGACACTAGGCCCGAGGAGCCTAAAAATTAAGGATGTGAGAGAACCTAAAGCCAATCCCAAGGTTTCTGAGGCTGAAAGGGTTTCTAAGGGAAAGGAGGTCACCCCTCCCAGTGTTTCATCTGTCCCGGCTGTGGCACCCCCATGTGCCTAAAGCCCCTTTTCCCACTTGTCTTGACACACCCTCCCCCTTTAGTAAAAAGGGAGCCACAATGGATGAAATGCTAGATGTGTTCAAGAAAGTAAAGATCAACCTACCTTTGCTAGAACTTCTTATGCAAAATTTCTTAAAGATTTGTGCACTCAAAAGCGCAAATCTAAATCTCATGTGCCAAAGAAGGTTTTGCTCATCGAGCAAGTGAGGTCGATTTTCCATGTTGACACTCCTCCTAAGCTGAAAGATCCTGGCACTCCCACCATTACTTGTACGATTGGGAGTCACATCATTGATCATGCATTATTGGATCTTGGAGCGAGTGTCAATATCTTGCCTTACTCGGTGTATGAGCAGATTGGGCTGGGGGAATTGAAGCCCACTCAGGTTACCATGCAACTTGCTGACAGATCTGTCAGGGTACTTCGGAAATAATTGAAGATGTTCTAGTCAAGGTTGACAAGTTCTATTTTCCTGTCGATTTCATCATCCTTGACACTGAACCAGTGCAAAACCCGAGGAAACATACTCCCGTCATTCTTGGACGGCCCTTTTTTGCCACGGCCAATGCAAACATTAATTGCCGCACCAGAGTTATGGATGTTTCCTTCGGTAATATGAAGGTGAGGCTGAATGCTTTTAGGGCCTTGCATCAACCTTCAGACAAGGAAGACTGCTTTGCGGTCAATGTTGTTGATGAGCTCATGGAAAAAGCTTTTAAACTTATGAATACCTTGCCTGTTATCATTGCTTCTAATCTATCTGACTATCATGAAGATCAAATAAAGGAGGTAGACATGAAAGAAGTGTTGAGTCATGTCTTTATGCAGGTTTGGATTGTACTTCGTAGGATTTCTTTATTTTTGTATTTGTTGCTTGCCGCTAACATTCAGCAGGTACTTTGGTCTGAGTTAGGGGGGCGTCCTCCCCGTTTTCCTCCATTTTACCTTATGTTAAGCGGTACCCAGGTGATATCCTTCCTTTTCCGTTACTTTCATTGTCTTTTCTATCTCATTGTATTTTGTGCTTTACATTGTGGACAACGCTAGGTTAAGTTGGGGGGTGGGGTATTCACCTTTGGGTTAGTCTTAGTAGTATTAGTTTTTTTGTTTTTTTTAGTTTTAGTTGTTTTCCTTTACTTTTAGTTCTTTTCCTTTTCTTTAGTTAAAAAAATTAGTTTTTTTTGCTCCTTTTGTTAGTTTTTTGGGGGATTTCTAAGAGGATTTTTATGAAACAAAGATACCTTGATTTTTGGAACTTTTTGCGAGGAAATAAAAAAATAAAAAGAAAAATGGTTCACTATCTTGTTTTAGGAAAGAGTTTATGAGAAATTGCTGAATTATTAATCCATCACTTAACACGTATGTTATAGAAAATTTTGAAATGTGAAGCTATGATTTCCATACTTGTAAGAACTTCAGAACAATTATGATAGAAAGCCAACCCTTGGTCATATAGTGTCTTGGTTCAACTGAGTGGATTTATCCACAAATTGGTGAATTAATTTGGGCATATGGGAAGGGCTTCCTATTGTTGGGGACCATATTAAAAAAAAAGTGTTATTATTGTGACTAATTTGGGTTCGTCGCCTTTTTAACCCGAGCCAGTAAGTTCATAGGGGTATTTACTTTCCTAGTGCCCTAAAGACATCTGTTTTGGTAGTCATTGGCCAAATGCTCGTTACATGGGTTAAATAGAAAGCTTAAGGGATCTAGGCATTGCACAGTTACATGTGTCTGTTTCGTATTAAAAAAAATTACTAAAATAGGGTGTTACGGCCTTTGGAAAATAATAGTGTGAAAGCCACCACAAATGCATTGAGAGGAATCATGTTATCTTTTACTATGGTTAGGTGGCCCAGAATTTTGAAAGGAAAAGAAATATATGTGTTTTTACAGAAATTTTTAGTGGATCGTTTTATACTCTACTGCTTCTATATATACACAATTTTCACCGTGCACGATCAATTTTTTCCAGCATGATTTTGAGGATTTCTGACCAAAAGATAGGATTTGTGAATCACATTTGAGATGTGTAGTGAAAACCCCATAATCAGGAATATCCGGTGTTCGTAGATACCTTGGTGGAAAATACTCCCTGTTTTTCTTTTATATTTTAGAAATTTTGAGGGTAGATTCACTGCAAAGCCTCACGAGACTATAACTCGTCCTCTAGGGGGAACTTAGAGGTTTAAAGGCTTGCTGCACATACTAAGTGTACCGGTGCTCCCTACGAAAGTGGCCTTAGTTAGTCTTTCATTTTGTGTTAGCTTTGCTCGAGGTCTAGCAAAGTGCAAGTAGGGGGTGTGATAAGAGCCTAAAATACACCATTTAGGCCCCTCAATGACGACTTTGTTATACCTTCAGTTGATATTAATTAGCATTAATTATGTTATTTTAATGTTTGCAGATGTTTTAGGAGAAGATGAAGAATTCAGAACAAAATAGGAAGAAAATGGCAAAGATTCAGAAAACTAGAAAAAATTCATAATCGACTCGAAAGGTTCAGCCTCTGGGTGTCCAGACGCCACTCGCACAGTTGTCAGATCTGCAATTGAGTTGGACATTCCGCTATTGATTGTTCTATGGTACCCCGGTAAAAGGATGGTATTCGTAAGCCGAAGAAATTCTATGTTTCATCTCGTCATCCGCTATCTACTGCATTGCTCACTTACACGTCTCATGAGGAACCAACTTGTTACACTATGGCTGCAAAGAGCCCTGAACGGCTTACTATAATGGCTTTGGAATTTGATGCGCTACAACAAAATGGAACATGGTCTTTTTTTCCTCCCAAGCCACACATGAATATTGTGGGTTGTAAGTGGGTTTATAATATGAAATATCGGGCTGATGGGTCAATTGAGTGTTATAAAGCTCGCTTGGTTGCCAAGAGTTTTCATTAACAAGAAGGTATCGACTTTACTAAAACCTTTAGCCCAGTTGTCATACCCACAACGATCCGCGTTGTTTTATCTCTTGCAATTCATTTTGATTGGCCAATTCGACAACTCGATGTCAACAATGCCTTTTTAACCGACGATCTCAAGGAATAAGTTTATATGCGACAACTTCAAGGGTTTGTAGACACACAACACCTTGATTTTGTCTGTCCCCTAAATAAATCTCTCTGTGGGCTCAAATGGGCCCCAAGAGCATGGTTTGAAAAGTTCACCATTCACATGCGCTCACTGGGCTTTCAGGCTTCATCTGCCGATGCTTCTGTATTTGTTTGGCATTATGAGCACAATTTCATCATTTTACTACTATATGTGGATGACATAATCATCATGAAGAATAATCTATCTATGGTTCAGACTCTTATCAAAAGATTGGCCACACGCTTTTCCCTGAAGGATTTAGGCCCCCCTACATTATTTTATGGGCCTTGAGGTTTCTCGCTCAAAAGATTATCTCTTTCTCTCACAAACCAAGTATGTTGTTGATTTGCTCTACAAATTCTAAATGGATGGTGCCAAACAATATTCCTCTCCAGTGATTAGTAGCAGTAAACTCAGTCTATTAGATGGAGATCCATTATCAGATCCCTCTGAATATCGTAGTGCAGTTGGGGCTCTATAATATCTTACTTGGACAAGACCTAACATTGCCTTCTCAGTTAATCAGGTCTATCTGAAAGTTTGGGATCCGAACCCTAGAGGGGGGTGAATAGGGTGAGCTTGACTTAGTGACCAATTATGATAAGTTTTAACTTTTTTAAATCAATTAGTCACAAGTAATATAGAACTAAAGTGCAGAAGCTAACAAAAACAACCACTACAAAGCATACACCATAACACAAGGGTTTATAGTGGTTGGGCCTCAATGTATACATCCACTACCGGCTTGTGATCCTACACCCCACCGGATCTTCACTACCTCAAACTTAAGCTTTTCAATAGGCTAAGCAATAACCTTCATACTATTCTTTCAAAGGCTACAATATGCTTTTCTAGGCTAACCAATAACCTTTACAAGCCTAAAATTTTTCTCTCTCAATTGTGTCTAAGACACACTCAAAGAGATACAATTTAAGCTTCAATTACATTGCTTCTTAATTAGGTGGATATGAAAGTGTAAATCTAACTCACATAACACTCTATGTAATGCAAAGATGAATGCTCAAAGTGTTTGTGTGAAAACTTCAATCAAGTTTAAAAAATAGCTCAATGAATATAAGCTTAAAGCTTTTGAAAGTTTAAATAAAAAATGTTATGAGCAAGTTGTATGAAATTTTAAAAAACAACTAAAGCATGTGATTTGTGAACTTGTTGTTTCCAAAACAAACTAATTTAACTATATGCTTTAAGGTATGGAAAACAACAAGAGATTCAACCAAGTATTAGAATCATGCATTGAGAGAAATCAAAGTTTTAAACTAAGCATGAAACTATTATGATATGAAAGTTAAAACTAACTTGGTTTGAATCCAAAACAACAAAGCAATTCAAAATGAGTAATGGATTCAACAAATCATAGTTATCATGCTAAAAAAATTTTTACCAATAATTTAAACAAAGCATATAACATATGATGTGGAAAAACTAAGCTTACTTACAAATTTAACTCAATGAATCCAACATTTAGCTTTCCAAATGACCCACTAGTCTTCGTTAGCTTATTCCCCTTTCTTTGGCTTTAATTCACCTCAAAGAATGCCTCAAAGTTTGTTCAAATCCCAAGGAAGAGCTCAATTTATAGCAAAGATAACGTTCCAACGACTCTCTAACGGCTAGTTGTTCGGCTATCATTCGGCTGGCCGAAATCCCAACGGTCTGAAATTTTGAAATTCTGAGCTTTGTTCGGCTAGCCGAAGAGCCTATGAATTTTTTGCATTTTACAGTTTTTTTTCACTTTATGGAATGGCTGGAATGATTCAAAAATCTTCTTTTCAAAGATTAATGCATCCAAGTTTAAAATACAAAACGTGCATGCAACACAAGTTTTAAAATAATGCATGTGAAAATCAAGATTTCAATTTTTTTCAAAATCAATAATCATGTGAAAGCTCGAATGATGCTAACATGATAATGCATACATCAAATTGCAACACACAAAATCTCTAACACTAACATTAATACACAACCCCACCACTATTCACTAGACCGACGTCAACCGAGTTCTATGGTATATAAAAGGGACTGTTGAACATGGGCTTTTCTTTCACAAGTCTTCAAGTTTGACCTTAACTTACTACTCTGATGCAGATTGGGCTGGTAGCCCAGATGATTGCCGGTCTACCTCTGGTCAATGTGTGTTCATTGAAAATAACTTAATTTCATGTAGTGCAAAGAAACAACCCATAATTGCCAAATCTAGCACTGAGTCAGAATACCGCTCCCTAGTCCACATACTAAGGGATCTTCATATTCCTATATTTAAGACACCAATTATTTGGTATGATAATGTTGGAGCCCTTTCGTTAGCGTCCAACCCCATCTTTCATGCTTAAACAAAGCACATGGAGGTCGACTATCATTATATAAGGGAAAAAGTGCAACAAAAGGAGCTTATTGTTCGCTTCATTTCCACCACAGATTAGTTGGATAGCAGTTTTACCCAAGGTTTGACAGCAGTTCGGTTCTCTTTACTCAAAGACAAGCTCATGGTTCGTTGTCCTCCCATTAGTTTGGGGGGGGGGGTTGTTTAAGATCTGCTCAGAGTTGGATTCTGTTACACCCCATCCCGATTTAAATACGATTAACTCTAATTGATGTGATTAATTAAATTACATGAGATTAATAATCACTGTGATCTAATTTAGTCTTAGATGACTAAGTTAAACTTAATGAAATGATTTTTTAAAGACATGAAGTTGGTTTTTGACCCCAATTAGTGAATTGGAGGATTTTTTTCGTAATTATAGATTTATGTGGAAATAGTCGAATTGGGTAGAATTTAATATCATCGTGTGTATCTCGATGAGTACATCAAGATTCATAATACACTTAATCACATTTGACTTGAGATTAAATAAGTGAATGGTGATTTGACTCAAAATGGAAATAGTTAAGATGAAGTGGGTTATCTTGCAAACTTGGAGCCAAGTGTCATGTATTCAATACATGCACTTCAAATGAGCCCAAATGTCCCACGTTGGAATCAGCCCATTGCATGTATTGAAGCTGGTTCTTCTTCCTCTTTTCTTCTTTCTTCCTTCTTGTTTCTTGGTTCCTTGTTTCATCCATCCATCATATGGAACGGTCATGGCAAAATGGGTTTAAGACATCATCCTCTTTGTTTCTTTGATCTTTGATCATCGTCTAGAATTGATTGAGCAGTGGGTTCTTCTCCTTAGTCTTTGAGTAAGCTTGGGTGAATTCTGTGCTGTCATCTTCTTCCTCCTTTTGCTTGTTCCTGAAGATAAAGCTTGAGAAGGAAAGTGAGAATGGAGTGATTTTCCACCAATCTAGCTCATCCAGCTTAAGAAGAAAGGGGTTTTTACATTGAACTCAAGGAGAGGCAAGTATAAATAAGTTTATGTGCTCAATTGCTACTGCATGTTAGTTCTTTTAGTTTCTTCATGACTTTCAGTACTGGTTATATTGATTTGAATGGATGGATTGATGAAATGGGTTTTTGTTCTTTGAATGATAATATTGGGTGTTAATTATCTTTTTGGAATGGAATAGAATTGATACTTGTGTTTAAATGATGAATGGAGAAGGGAACAGAAGGTTCCATAGGTTTTGTGCAGGGTAGACTGAAGAAAGAACATAACAGAATTCGATTCTGAATTCTGCCGTTATGTGCATCATCGGTCAGCCGACGCTGTCGGTTAGCCGATGGCTAACCGACGAGCTGACTGATAGTGCAAATTGCATAGAAAAACTTGTCTCTAGTTTTCGAACCGAGACCTGACCAACTAGGTCGGTCAGCCGACGAACGTCTTCGGTCCACCGATGACTGAACCGACACAGTAACTTGAACAATAAAATTCGCCTCTGGTTTTCGAACCGTCAACCTGACCGATACACGTCGGCCAACCGAGAAGTACATCTCGGTCGACCGATAGGTCAACCGATGAGTGAACCGTCAGGTAATTAAAATAATATATTTTCAGACTTTAGGTTTGAAAGTCAAGATATAAAGCCTATTGATTTATGCAAGGCTGTTTGTACCCTTCATACCGCCAATAAGTGTTACTTAAGGGACTTTAATGTACGATTTTTCATAAGAACTGTAATGTCTATCGAGTATAACATATGTACATTAAATCACTTACAATTACACCTATTGGTTGGTAATCACTTGAATTGAATTATTACGGAAACTATAAAGATTAGCTCGTAAACTTTCATTATATGTAATCAAAGTTAAAGACTTACATTGTACATGAATTACATGTGAATTGGCACTACATAATGATTTCTACATGCTCATTGAGCTGATACTAATACTGTCTGCAGCAATTACTTGAGGGGTGTTCCGGAACTCCGTGGTGATGTCAGTAGTTCCTGGCCCGGACACTGATAAATCCCACATATTATTCTTCCGTAAAGAAGATGATGATGTCTCCTTGTTTATGGAGATGGTAGTCCTTCCTCTTAAGGAAGATGGCATTTGACTTGCTTGATCTTGAGATATTATGTTAGTTGCCAATTAATAATAATAAGACTCTTACTGACACAGTTACTGTTTATTGTTTACTATTATTGTTTTACGTGTAGCATGTATGATCATAAACACTGTTTATATATACTTTGCTGAATTGTTGAATTCACCAGTGTTATGATGACATTACAGGCTCAGCTGCCCCTACCACTAATGCGACCGCACAGACAGCGGAGGAGACCAATCCGGTTCCGCCAGGCGGATTAATGGAATGGAAATGATAATATTTATGAGTTTTATATTTTGAGAATTCTGTTGTAAATCCTGTAAATGGATATGAAAACTTTTGTATACGTTCGTACTGTGATCCTTGCATTGTTTTTGTATGCAAGCGATAATCATGATCATGATGTAAACAACTTTTGAGATCAATGTAAATATTGGTTTATATTCCGCATAATGTGAAATCTGTATCCCTTGTGAGTTTTACGTGTTAAAATTCACGAGAGTAAATATGGTTTAGACTCCGGTTAACTCAAATTGATTAAAATTTCGGGTTCAGGTCGTGACAGATTCCCATTCAAACACGAACCTATTTGGTCTTATGGATCTCACGCGATATGTACAGAAATACTTGCTATTCTATCATGAATTGATGTACTTATAAATATACATGCAAATGACACTAACAATACACATCGAGAAACTCAATAATAACTATTTTATTTCCTTTAGGTCTTCTTCTCCTTTTCATTTTCATTGAGACTTGATCTTGGAATGAGACCCCTTCCACAGATCTTAAGAAGAGAAATGCATCAACATGTTTCTCGAGTTACAAGGAGAGGCGTGTTTCACAAAGAGTAGGGCTTGTTACACCCCGAACCCATGTTTAATCTTGTTTATGCTTAATTAATTATGTTTTATATAAATTAATTGTGTTTAGATATTAATTAAGCTATTTTATGTATAACTAGTCTTATTATAGCTTGAGGGTTAGATCTTGAGTCTTGGGTAAGTAGTTTGGAACCAATCCAACCCAATTAGATAACGCCAGGGACTTTTTCGTAAATTAGAATTTTTATATTTTGCATCATATGCACATCATCTTGGGGTCATTGCGTGTATCTCGCTGAGCATGTCATCTTTTGTAATGAGCATTTTCTCATTAGACCTCAAATTAATCATGTAGGCTCTCATTTGACTCAAAGTGGAATATTGAATAAGAACTTGGGTTTTCTTATAAATCCTGGAAATACCCACTTTAAACACTCCTCCTTCCATTTCAATCGACTGTGATACAATACTTGTGAAGGAGAGGCCTGTTCTCTACTTCTTCATCTCTCTTCTCTAAACACCTTCCAAGAATGTTTGCTTGTGGATATAAAGAAGGAATTCTAGTCCTTCATATTCATCTCCTCCTCTAACTTCTCATCTCCTTTACTTGACAAGATAACCTTCCTACAGCCTTCTATCAGTTCCTTTGGTAAGAACTCCATCTTTGTTTCAGTTGAAACTGAATCAAGGAGTTCATCTTCTCACATGCATGCATTATAGTAACTCATTTAGCAATTACATTCTTGTTAGGATTTGGGGGTTTTGCATTGTTTGGGCTCAAGAAGAAGTTTTAGTGTGAGGAAAGCTTGGTAAAGGCAAGTATAAGCAATGGTTCTCAATGCATGTTGTTTATATTGATTCTTGAATGAACTTTGGTCTAATGTTGATATGAGTCTTGCGTGTGAATAGAAATGATTATGGAATAAGATTGGTTACTTTGGTTCTTTAAGTGCTTGACTAGAAACACAATCTATATGACTAGTTGTTGTTAATATGGAACAAGGAGACTCACTGTGGATAGAAGCTTGAAAGTCTTGATGTGGATATAATTTGATTCAGAAAGCCTCATAGAATAGGAAGGGGCTCAAAAGTTCGACCTGCAGAATTTGGAGTGCCCGCTCGAGCGCGTGGACCTCCACTCGAGCGGATTTACTCTCTGGAATTCGAAGACCTCGAACTTCTGTACCCCGCTGAAGCACGTGGATACTCGCTCGAGCGGGTCTGACCTCTGTAAGCATCCACTCGAGCGGGTGAAGGTCAGCTCGAGCGGACCTGACTACTGGGTCAAGGACACTATCTTACCTGAAAATAAAAGGAAAACCTACCCTAAAACCAATGTTTGACCTCCCTGAGTATCTTTGAGGATAATCTTGGTACACCTAGTGAACCAATAAGAATTCTTAAGCTTGATGGACCATGTAGGACCTTGGAAAGGAACCTTAAATGAATTCTTACAAGTCCACCGGATAATTATAGCTCATGAATGAACCTTGAGGTTAAGGTCATTCCATGAAGTCTATTAATTAGTCTTAACATTATTCATGGGTGTTGGTTTAGAGAGTATAATGTACCTCTTACACCGTAGTAGCAAAGAAGAATAACAATACATTAAATTCCTAAAACTAAACCGGGTGGAATGACGAGGGTGACTATGGTTGCTTAGAATAGCTTGGCTAGTAAAAGTCCTTGACTCTCTTAATTTTATAAAGCATGTGCATATTGAATTACTTTACCATGATTTCTCGTGTCATGTAAATATCCATATCCATATACTGTATTTCTTATGCACTCCTAATTTTGTTGTCATCCTATGTTTATTCGTACTATTAATTTGAAAAGTCTTGAGTAGAATTGTGAATGTACATGTATGAATCGAATGAAATGAATAGTGTGATCTACTCAAGTTCAACGTGTTTATTGACCCTAAGAGTCAATACTACTTAGCTTCGACTGGACGATACCCGACGGGGTTGACTCTTGGTTTAGAATTGTGAATTTCTCTGTGCAGTAGACAGTTTGGAGCACCGGAACTTTAGAATCCGAGTAGCCAGTTGAACCTTTGGCCGAGTCACTGGTGACATCCCAAAACGCATACCCTGTCTGAGGAGATTTAGCTAATGTGGTTACAAACTAGATTTTACATGGTTTTCATCTATTGTTGATTCGTCAAGCATGATTAATTCGACTACACAATTGCCTAGTATACTATCATATGAACTCTTTCAATCTTCCGTCATTAATTTTGAATTTGATATAACATGTGTTAATGAATTATTGCTTATACTCAACTAAATCGTCGTATTCATGAGTTGTTATTTGGTGTTACAGACGCAGATCTCAATCTCAGTCTTGAGGAGACCACGGAGGGAGAGGAGGAGGCCGTTGAGGTACCTCCAGTCATAGAGGGGTGGACGACTGAGGGAGTTGTCTAGCTTATGTCACCGGAAAGTGTCTTATATCATCTTTTGCAAATAGAATACTTTTGCTTAGTGAACCGTACCCGTGTATAAGAACAAACTAAACTTACTCGGTATAGTGGTATATAATACTTTTGTATACTGAGGTAGAGTATATTTTAAATCTCTACTTCTTCTTACTAATGAAATCATCTTTTGTTTATTGAACTTGAATATTGGACAGCTCTTGATATGATACCTTCATATATATTATGTTAATGCTTCCGTTGTTAAATGTACAAGGACATGTGTCTGTGAGCATGTCTCACGAGTGGAATTGGTGATTTTCTCCTTCGTGACTCGCACTTGACTCAAAATAGGTGCGATGAGCACTAGAGTACACGTGTCACACCTCGAGATTTACCTTTGGCTAAATGAATTTGGGACCGGGATGTGACAGGGCTGGGCTTGGGTTTGATCTTAAGCGTGTTTTATAAAATGGGTTGGGCTTGTGATTTAAAAAAAAAATAGTGTTGGACTTGGGATGAGTTTTGGAAAGTAGAACTGTTTTGGAGTAGGTTTTATAAAAGGGGTTGGGGGTCAAGGCCTGAGCCTATTGCCAACTTTGTTTTAAAAGTTTTCTAACTATATATTTTAATTATATACATATATATAATATATAAAGTTTCTCTGAAAAACTTCACCGAAATCCCAAAATGCCAAAATATTTCACTTTAAAGGCCATACCGAAATGGATACTAAAACAAAATTGATAACTATGGAAGTGCTACAAGTATGTTGATCACGTTTCTAAGCTAATAGAGCACTTCACTTAATTAAATCACATAAGAGTTTCGGCTAGAAGCCTGTTTCTACTCTCTTATTAATAATTTGAATTAAGATCTCCAAAACCTTCTTAGGGATTATTAATCTAGACTACACTTTGGGCTAGCATGAAAATGAGCAACATATCATTGTCTTCATCATTGAATTCTTATATCATTTGTCTATCTTTAATTTTGTGAGTTTCAATATTCCACTCAATTTTATTACCACCAAGGCATGGACAAGACCTAAATGTTAAAATCTCGTTTATTCTAATATTCTACCATGAGTTTGTAATTTATAAGCTTGAAGACGAGTTTAAGGAGAAGGAGCTCATTGGCCATTGCAAGCAACCATTGTTCACATAATTCTCCATACCTCAAACTAATTCCAAAATAAATAAATAATTATGTGAGAGATCAGGAATATGTTAGGGAATAGGTTAGAAATGATAATATTTGGTTTGAATGCTTAGAGTTTTAAAAATAATCTATTCTCAATCACCTCTGGTATAAATTGTAGAGTTTCTCTAAAATAAACTCATGGTGCTCAATTATGCAGCCATTTGAAAGTTATCATGGTTTCAAAGCCATGACCTAGTAGGGACCTTATGATGAACCTGGCCATAGTCTCGTCTCACATTTCTACAATGATCTTACCATCATTTTTACCTTCTTCAATGAAAATCAACCATTCTACTTATCCACGCATTTAGCCAAGCCTCACGATCCCGATCTTTTCATCGATCTTGTTGTACAAATTGAAAGCTTATGAGATAGATCATTATAGATATGATTTAGTGGGCCAGCAGACTAAAAAAGAGTGGGATGTGACACTAGTAGACTCTACAAATAGACTGTGACCACGGACAAAGCATGATGATCGTTATTGCTAGATATTTGTCATTTATTTTCAAAGATGATGAAATTTGTTCTTTCTTGTTACCAATTCCATGATCATTCCTATCAAAAGTATCATGCAACTGGGGAAGGCTGTCAAAGGGAGGGTATTATTATGATTACTACTACTACACCACTTGGAAGAGGGTGTTTATATTAGGATTATGTCAAAGAATAGATAAGAAATATAAGATTTAGTTTGAGTGTTTGAATATTTTTTTTCTTCTCAATTACGATCATATAAATTGTAAAGTTTTTGTGAATAAACTTAGGATGAATTATATAACCATTTAAAAGTTATCACCCCTAGGTTCTTAGAGCAAATATCTTCCACATATATAGTTTCAAAACATCCAAAAGATTTTTAGAATACCATGATACTCATTTAAAATGGGATTTTTGTCAATAATATTGCAATGATTTAAAATGTCATGAATAATTAAAATAAAAACAGTGATAAACTTTTTTTTTATAACAGAGGATGTCTCAGCCCGTTGGGCCGAGACTAAACCTTACGGGCCCAAAGGAGAGCCGGATAAATTCCCTGTGACCGTAGTGTAGTATTGCGGTTTCAAACCCTCAACCTTCAGGAGCAAACCGTGGTCCTAGGCCAACTGAGGTACCCCTCGGGGTTGAAAACGGTGATAATATCTTTATAAAATTAGAAGATGTAGAAAATATAATAAAAAAATTTCTAATAGTATTTTATAATATCTATTTAAAAATTAATTTATTTTCATAATATTTCTTTTTCAATTACCAAGAAAACTCCAAGTCTAAAAACATTTCTACATCTTATTTGACAAAAAAGAATTTTGTGGAATCTAGATTCTTCGAGACTTTACCCTAGAGAAAAGCTAAGTTAAAGGTATGGTACTTTGCAGTTGGACCTGTTGAAGATTGGGCTCCAGCCAAAGGGAAATATTAAACTCTACTAACGCCTTGAGGTTTTAGCAGGAATGGCTGGCTGAAGAAATTTAAGATGGTATCAGAGCTCCAAGTCACGGGTTCAAGTCGCGAGAGTGCCATCTTGAGGGGGGACTGTTGATGTCAAATGCCGTATAAAATATTAAGTTGTGCATCTTCCATCACCAATTGGTTTTGAAAGGAATGGTAGTTCAGTGGGTGCATAAGATCTTACACCCCATTGAGCTACCACTTATCCTAAAATCAATTGGTTACAGAGCCGAGGACGGCTCTCTTCTGAGGGTGGGGGAATGAAAAGTCTCACATCACTCATATAAGTGTCCGAAGAATGGGCTATATGTGTGGACTCCTCCTTATCTAGAATAACACATTTTGGGTACGCCAATGGGGGCCCAAAAATAAAGCCGTACGAGTACGCTTATGGGAGCCCGAAGCGGACAATATTATATTGGATAAGCTAGGTCATGACAATATATCCATTGAGCTATCATTCCTCATTCTACAAATGGTATCAGAGCCAACTGGTCATGGGTTATTTCCGCTGCCTCTACTAACGCCTTGATTACCTCTTGAAATCCAAATTGTTTAATATAAATGTCATCTATGGGGCATCATCAAAGTTTATGTCAATATGTTAGATTGATTGTTTGATAATAAAAAAATATGATTAACATCTTATGCATATTCATTATCGTGTTTTTCATAAAACGGTCAACGCAACTTAATGAAAAAAATTTCTAATTGAAGTAGACTTCAAGGATACGCCCATGTATCTAGAGCGAGTTTAATTTAACTATTTGCATTTCAATAGATAGGCCTTGTCGAGTTTCACTTCTTTAGTTTTTAGGTTGATTTAACCCCGAGGGGTAGTTCAATTGGTCTAAGACCATGGTTTGCACCCATAAGTTGTAGGTTCAAAACTGCACTACTATACTGGGGCTACAAGGAAGTTTACTCGACTTTTCTCTAAGTCCGAAGGAATTAGTCCAGTCCCTCTAATAGCATAAGAAAAAAAAAAAAAGAGTTTGAAGGTTGATTATGCTTAAGCCTATAACAGTGCCATGATTGAAAGAAAAAATTCTCTTTCCAAAACCAAGCACAATCTCATCTATTCCACTTCAAATGTGACGAAAGAAACGCACGCGCGCACACCATCACTCAACAGGAGTGACGCGGACGAGAGTGGATTCTCCATCCAGTGACCCAATGACAATGGCTACGCGGGACCCACCGTTGAGCAAAAAATCTGCGACTCAGTTGGGATCCTCTGACTCTCCCACTCATCCTTGTCCGAGTGCAAAAGTGTCCCTCTAGAGTGGAACGCGTTCAAAATAAACATTTTTTTGGTTGGAATGTAATTGAGTCTCTACTTCTCTTATTATTTTTAAGGTTTTGACCGGTTAATAATCGGATATGGATACTTATTTACGTTCTGATAAGTAAACAAGTTTGAGTTTGGATCATTATTTTTAGCCATAATCTAAACGAGTCCAGGTCGGTTCCACCTTGGTTTCGGCCGTAGACCCAGGACCCGACATATTACCTCAATTCTTCGAGAATTCCTCCTAAAAGTTAGGTTTTTTTTCAAATAATTTTTTATATAGATATGGACCCAAGCCCGTCCCATATACAGAACTGATTTTGTAGGGATGTAAATAGGTCCTCGATTATCCGATTACCAAGAGGTTCCAACCTATTAAAAACCAGGAATGGGCCCTTACTTAGGCCCCAATAAGTAAATGGGCCCAGATCCAAGTCTTTTTTTTTTCCTATGACATAAACGGGTCCCAGTCCGATTCCAACTTGCTTCCTACCCATGTACCTGGGACCCGACATATTCCCTCCTAAAAGCTAAATTTTTTTTTTCATATCCTTGACTGCCTAAACTTGGACCTGAACTCGTCCCATATACAGAATCGGTTCTTGTTCCAATTTCATCTTCTCATTAACAATTCCAGTTTTGGGAACCGGTTCCGATTTCAATTCCATATTCTCATTAACAATTTCAGTCTGGGTCCAAAACTGAAACCAATCCGTTTACATATCCTTACAATTTCGATTTTCCATCTTCTCATTGTCGGTTCTGGTTCGGAGTCCACATGGACCCGGGCCAAAATCGAGCCGTTTACATCCCTTTTTATTACTTTTTGGAAATCGTCTTCAAATTTTACTCTAATGAGAATTGGTTCTGTAGTGAAATTGTCGAGTGTATAATTATTAACGTGATTATCCAATAATTAATAATATATATAAGATTATGTTAATGATGTTGTTAGTTGTATGCTCAATCGTATGGTGCGATTAGCTCTACTAGAGAAGAATTAGGAGAGGTCTCCTTGATGAATGGGACATTTATTTAACGGCTGGGATTTTAAGCAGGTGGGCCTCACAAGGGGGTTGGACTCTTCCACTCAGGGGGGATGATGGAGGGATTCCGAGGATCACCCACCAGTGGGCTGCGTCATAACCATCAAGAAAAGAAAAGGATTGGGTGAAATCAGCGGCAGTAGGCCCCACATCCCATCACCTTTCACGGATTTGGACATGAATGTTCAAAAAATCATCATTTCCTCAAAAGTCACTGCCTTGTGTGCCCCTTTTATGTACCCTACAATTACATCCCCCTAAATTGGGGCTATGGGAACACACAGGAGGGTAGTTTTGTCACTTCACTCCATTTTCCTCTATAATGTCACTAAAAACCATGAGTGTATTGGCAACCCTGAGCTGATTGTTTGCAACAAAATTCAACATTGCTGGAGTTTTTATGAATTCGTCGAATGCTGCTCTTGTCTGATTTCACAAATGATCTACAAAAATGTAACATTATGAAAACTAAGAATACCATGGGTCAAAATTGACATTTGTAAGGTTGGTTCTATAAGTTTCCACCACAAAACAAATGAGCCCTATGTCTGAATTTTGTATGAAAACATCTTCTACAGTATTATGGTAAGAATAGTTTTAGACCTGACCTAAACCAGACCAGGTAATTTTGGGTTTGGTTTATTATGGTAATTTAGAGTTTGACCAAAGTTGATATTTCTGACCAAATAGAGAAATAGGTTGGTCTCTGGTTGAGTCCATTCTTGCTATTTAACTTGTGAACCTAAGTTAAACAAGATCAATCCAACTAAATGTGCTATGATTTGCCAACCCAACTTGAACCTTATTATGTAAGATTTGGGATTAGTCCTTCCAACTTCATAGTTGGATTTGGTTCGACATCTTCAACCTAATTAATAATTGGTTTGGGCTTGGACTGAACCGTTACATGTTATCTATTTGCTCAATCTGATCCTTTCATGACCCTACTTCACCATAGGATGATCATTCCCATATAGTACTCATATTATACATCTACTTATGAGAATTTCATGAATATCGCGTGCTTCATCTTTTCAAAGATACTCAAATTTTCAATAAAATGATATTGTACAACAATTACATATGTATATGAACAAATTGTGTATTATACAGTTATTTTGTGACAATCTTTTTACAGAACTTCAAGAAGAAACTTCAAATAAGATCATACTTAATATTAGGGCTGTAAAAAAAAAACCGAGAAACCGTATAACCGAACCGAACCACGGTTAATAACCGTGTTTCACGGTTCGGTTACGGTTACGATTAATGAAATCCAAAAACGGCATGATTCGGTCCGGTTACGATTTTCCATAAAAAATCATTGCGGTTAACCGAACCGAATGGTAAAATACGGTTCGGTTAACTGCACACGGTTAACCGTACCAGTTATACAAATAAAGGAAAAAAATAAAGGGCTGCATGAAAATTTTCTTACACATATAAGTGACAGCCCTTCTCTCTCAAGTCTCAACTCAAATACGGCACTCTCTTTCTCTCTCTACCCTAGGGTTTCTCATCTAAATCTCCATCTCCCCCTTTCTCTCTCTCTCTCTCATAGGGTTTCTCTCGATGATTTTAGCTGCTGAATTATTTGTGTTGGAAATTACAGTTTCCGATTGATCCTTGGACGAAGGTTAACATGTCCGCGTCCGAAGGTGACGAATCAATCCAGATCTGAGAGGTCTGGAATGACAACCTCGAAGCTGAATTTGCCCAAATTCAAGACATCGTCGACGCCTACCCATTTATCACGATGGACACTGCGTTCCCCGGCATCGTCTTTCGACCGTGCAGCAGCTGGAAGACCGCCTCCAAAAATAACTACCAGATCTTGAAGGCTAACGTAGATGTGTTGAAGGTGATTTAGGTGGGCCTCACCTTCTCTGACGAGCACGAAAACCTCCCGACCTGCGGCACCGACAGCAAGCACTGCGTCTGGCAGTTCAATTGTCGTGAGTTCGATGTATCTAAGGATGCTTCCTCGACAGATTCGATCGAGTTTCTCCACCACAACGGCATTGACTTTAAGAAGAACAACCATCTAAGGATGGTCTACCATCTCTGTTCTAGGCCTCCGATATGATGATCTGTACAATCCCATGTACGATCTCGACATTAAGGAAGCTCTCGCTCGTCTCCCTCGCGAGATCGTCGATGCTAGGAACCAGCGGCTTAAATGCGCCATAGATCTTTCCATGAAGCATGAGTACCTTCCAAAAGATTTGCAGGTTCTTCTTGTTCATTGTTATTTTTCTCGATATTGTATTCTGTATCCAAGATTGCAGTTTGATGATCTATTTTGTTTAGATTTTGGTTGGAGTTAGGAATGATTGAGGTTCTAATTTCAGAATCTACATTTAAGCTTAAGAAATCTGTCAACAATCCCAATTTTCTTTGCTTTCCATTTTGCCTTTGGAAACCCTATAAATCGAAATATTGAGATTGCCCAAGGCATTGAGAAGCTTTATCAATGAAATTACAAGGAGGTATTTGGTTTTCTCAAAAGATCCAAAGTTTCCTTTTATGATCAGTTTTTTTTCACGGTTATTAACCGTAACCAAACCGTCTTATACGGTTAACCGCGGTTCGGTTTTCTACAATTTTTGTCTTCACGGTTACGGTTACGGTTACAGTTTTCAAATACAGAAAACCGATGTTACGGTTCGGTTAACGGTTTTTCCAAAAAAACCGGTTAACCGAACCGTTACACCCCTACTTAACATACTAATTAAAACATTATTAGATATTTCTCATAAAAATCAACTTTAAGATGGAAGTAACACCATATATAAATTATCTTAAATATGTTAATTTTGAAATATCATATTAAAAAGAAATAAATGCTAGATTAACTTCAAGATATAAACTCAAATGCACATATAAACATAGGTTTTACAGAGAGCCCGATGCATATGATGTGCATGAAAGCTTCTATACGCACATAATTGTGCGGCCTAAATGGGATATTGGAAAATCTCTTTATTTGGTTGGGGTCTACCTGTGTACAAAATATAGGTTTCTTCTGATCATCCTAATCTCTTCGTCAATAGCCAATAAATTTTACTTTTTAAAAAATTAATTCATCAATTAAACGGTGCAATCCATTCGAACAAATGAAAAAAAAAAGTTGCAATACTTATTTTTATGTGTGTGATCCATCTAGATGGACCGCCCAACATGAGGTGTGGAGGCGTGCACTTGATAATTTCTGGAGTCGTCTAATTTCTACCTCAAAAGTTGGAAAGTAACCGTTCACCTGCAATTTCACCATGGGTAACTAAAAACCTAGTACGAGGTCAATTTAGTAATTTCCTCCGCTTTCCACTCAAAATATTCAAAAAGAAGATCCCTCCAACTCTCCAAAGGCTCCAACTGTCCGACTCCAACTCATTTTCACAATATTAAATGAAAAAATCAAAAGCGAGGGCATTTCCGTCATTTCAAGAAAGCTGCCTGCTATGCTACATAACAGTTGTAATTAATTACGCTAATAAATCCAGATTATCGTCAAAACCATAGTTAAGTAACCGATGGAAACGAAGCCCTTATTTGAAAATCTTAAAAAGACTCAAAACTTAAATCAAACCTTCCATAAAACGCGTCTGTCTCCTCCTGCTTCTCTCTCTCTGGTCTGAAATCTGAAACACCTGAAAACCGAAAAACCGATATATCGGACCCGTTCCGATCCGTTCTCCTTCCATAGACACCCTTAACCGACACCAATACAGCGGAAAACCCCCGAAACTCTACGTATCATGACCGTTTCCTCTTCGAAAACCCACATGACCTTCTTCTTCTTCTAGAGTTTTTTTTTTTTTTTTATAGCTCTCGTATTGGGAAAGGAAGGATCTGCAGGCGTCGATCTGAGAGAGTCCGGCGTCCGGACGTTTCGAGGGATCTGGTTTCCCGGCGGCGAGCGGCGGAGTCCCGGCCATGGCCGCCGGAAAGGGGAATCTGGAGCGGATCCGACGGGGGATCCGAACGGTTTTCTTCATGTTGACGATGGTGGCGTCGCTTCTCGTTCTGTCGTTGCCGATCCTCGTGGCGGTCGGAGATGTGTTGGTGTCGTTTGCTTTGATCTCGAGCTTTTCGTGTCTGAGATGTTACGGATTCCGGGATCATTTGCAGCGGTACGGGTTCAGGAGCTCTTTGATCGATATTCCTTTCGTTTCCGTCGTCAGATCGGTCGTCATCACGTGTAAGATCGGCGATTTGCCTCTTTTTCTGTTTTTTAATCTCTTTCGATTGTTTTCATTTCATTTCTTTCGGGTAATGTTTGTGTTCGTAGCGGGAATCGTAACGGTTTGATTCCGGTTTAATTCGGTGATGATTTTGGGGAGTTTTATTGTTTTTTTCAGATAGGAAGGATTCTTGTGATTCTTTTGAAGTTTCTTGTATCTAGGGTTTCTAGAACAGAAATTACAACTTGTTTTCTTACCTATTCGGAATTTGTAGAAGGTGGGCCTTTTTTCCCCCTCTTTTCTTCTCTTGTTCTTCTGAGGCATATGTCTGATTTTATCATCTTCTCTTTCCTCTTTTTATCAAGGTTTTGAAATTTAAAAGTTGAAGAAGTATATGCCTTCGAATTCATGGAGAATTTGGAAAAATTCAATGTGTTTTTCCTTTCCCTAATTTCTGTTTGGAGTATTGGGGGTGGGAAAAGGTTTTCCCAAATCCCAAGGTGTTTATGAGCTTTTGATGGAAAGTTTGGAAATGTACTTTTTCCCCCTTAACCCATGAAAAATTGTAGTAATGGGTATTGTTCTTTTGTGTGTTTGATGTTTCATGGAAAAAAAATTAAAATACAACCTTAGTAACAAGGGCTTTCTTTCTTTCTTCATAGCCCCGGACAAGAAAAGAGTAAATCATGAAATGCTTTTGCTCCCTTTTTCTTCCTTTATTCATGATGCTTTTGAAACATTTGGAAAACATTCTGTGTTTTATTGTTTTGACAAATGCTCTCTCTGTCTCTTGCTTACTTTTGCTGCTGATGCCCTCATTGTACTTTTGGCAAAGGGGAACTTATTAGCCTTGTTTCTTGCACATGAAAGCTTTTTAATAGAATCAGAATCAGTTACTGGTCCCAATGAAGGGTTTTTTTTTTTTTTTTTGGTACATGCCAACACAAATTGTTTCATGAATTTGAAGGACTATTGTGATTTTTCCACCTCTTTGTTATTGAATGATGTTTCGGGAAATCACTATGAGAGGTTTCACGAAATCTATACGGGTCTTGCGAAAATCCCATGTGAGGAAACAAGAAAGAAGAAAAATCATCACTTTAATCAAAGTGGTTTTAAACCTTCTGCATCTGTGGCTGCATTCAAATGTTATTAAAAATGCATTTTTTGGGCCCTCTTTTGACTGGAGCCTCCCTTCTTGATTGGGGGAGGCTAAAATTAAAGTTATGTTTACCGTCGCATCGAGTTATGCTAGGAGGCTTGCTTAGTGAATATTTGGTATCCATTTATCATCACAGTTGGAGGTTGAGATCCAATGATTTGTTGCTGTAAGAGGGTGGATCTCACTGTCCAAATTTCAAAAGATGTATGGGATACATGTTCCCCATCATAGTTGTGTCAAGGCTTTGATGATTATATGGGGCACATGTTGTAGCTTGTAACATGTATGGTAAAACATCACTTGCTCTCTCTCTACACACCACATCAAGATAATCCGCATTTTCTCTTCCAATTTTCTCATTGCATATTTTTGTGTTGTACTTGCAGGTGTTTATTCTTTGTGTGATGGGCCCGGGCTATCTCATGGGCCTTATCTGGGAACAGCAACATTGTGTTCTTTCATTTCAATTCTCATCCTATCAGTGAAGGCATGTGTTTTCAGTGCCAGTTTGGAACTTGAGCCTGAAACTTCACCTTCATTGGCAAGGCAAAAGCTCCATTTGAAGAAGTCATGGGGAATGCCTGTTCTTTTCCTTTCTTCACTGGTTTTTGCCCTTGGCCATGTTGTTGTAGCTTATCGAACAAGTTGCAGAGCACGGAGGAAATTACTGTTTCACAGAGTTGATCCAGAAGCAGTAAGTTGTATTGTGAGTTAACAGGTGCTGTTTGAGTTAACCATTGTTTTTTGCTTCTGAATTTTATCATCTCTATTGTTCATTATTCAAGCTTCACAAATATCATTTTGGGTTCTTAAGTCAAAACTTAAGTTCTATATGCCTGCAGTTATAAAGTAATATGGCTTCTTGGTCAAGTGTACTAAATCAGAAGTTGCCATTATTACCTGCTATTATATTATCCAGAAAATGTTCTCCTACTATCATATTACATATGCAGTCCAGCTCTGTAGGGCCTACTTGGACCCACCTTTGATCAGTACAGCCCGTCACACTGTTTTCATCCCATGATCTGGGCCCATTCACTAATCTAACCATCACTCACCGTTGGATTGAATCTAAAACTATCTATGGTTAAAATGCCATTAAAATTCTAATCTGTTAAATCAAGGGCTAGGATAACCTATTGAGGCTGCTTTTATTGGCTGACCCTTAGGCCCATAAGGAGACCTTACCATCTGCCCTCATCCCACTGATAGACATACATCTTAGTAGGGGCCACATGAGGTAGACTGCATATGAGCAGAACACAGTCTGCTCGTAGAAGAACATTTTCCTATATTATCTATTTCATAAGTATTGAATTTATATCGAATATTTTTTTTACCCAGCCTTGAAACTGTCTATACTAGTTTAAGTATTATAATCATATCTTAGGTTTTGTCAAACCATTGAAGTTTCTATTCACACTCCACATTATTTTGTGGAGTGTCCAAATGTTTTTTTTTTTTTCATTCTATTTTAACATAGAAACTATTTTATTTGTTTTCCTCTGCCGCACAGGTTCTAGCCTGCAAAAATGTGTTTTCTGGGAGCTTCCAGAAGGTCCCTCGGTCTCCCACACCATGTTCAGGAAAAACCTCAAAGAGCGACAGTGAAACGAAAAGAAAACCCCGTGATGAAGGGGAACTCCCAATCAGATTACTTGCTGACATCGACAGCTTGTTTATTGCTTGCCAAGGTCTTACACTCCACTATAAGATCAGCTTCCCTGAATCAGCTCTTTCACGGTCCTTAACCTCTACAACCTTCCTGGAATCCAGTCCCAGTGGCAGCCCACGTAGCACACCTGCAAGACTTAAGCTTGACAGGCAACCCTTAACAGTTCCTTCCAAAGCCTATAATCTTCATAGGAGCTTTAGTAACCATTTCCAAAGTAACCCTCTATATGCTCCACTATTGGCTGGTCCTGGAGCATCTTTTTTCTCTGATGAAGTCCCTGCTTTGAATCTAGATGATTGCAATGGAGAAGTGGGTTTGTCAAATTCTGTGGCTTTAGAAGAAGGGGCAGAGGGAGTTGGGAAGTTTGGTATTGTGTTAGTGCATGGGTTTGGCGGAGGGGTATTCTCATGGAGGCATGTAATGGGGATACTGGCTCGACAGATTGGATGTGCAGTTGCTGCTTTTGATCGGCCAGGGTGGGGATTAACATCTCGACCTCGCAGGAAGGATTGGGAGGAAAAGCAACTGCCAAATCCATACAAGCCTGAGTCTCAGGTGCTTTAACAATTTAATTGTTGAAATAAATGCTTTACCTAAGGTGTGGTGCTCAATGCTATTCCTAAGGTGTGATCCTCAATGCCAATCCTTGGTATTTCATGGGGTGTCTCCAGCCCTAGATTATTGAAACAAAATTATTTTATTTTGAATCAATCATGAATGGTAGAGTAATTCTTTGGAAAGATAATGCGAGTCATGACATTGATCCCCATCGGTTGGGGTAAAAAATGCAATTCATATTGGGAAGTAAAGTTAGTGCCATTGGTCATCTAGGTATATTATGGAAATTTTGAGCTTACAAGCTGAACTGGATTCTTGTCCATTTTAATGAAGTACTTTGGTCACCTTTCACAATGATTGTTGATTGAGAGAGAGAGAGAGAGAGAGAGAGAGAGAGAGAGAGGAGAGAGAGAGAGAGAGAGAGAGAGAGAGAGAGAGAGAGAGAGAGAGAGGAGAGAGAGGAGAGGAGAGAGAGAGAGAGAGAGAGATGTACATATCCCTTATGATGTGGTTCATCTTGGTTGCAAGGATGCTTCTGCTAAACCTTAGGAACTCTTAACTCAAAGTTCATTCATGCTGCTGTTAGAACTAAACAGGCCAGGAATTCTATCTGATATATTTTTTATTCAAATGGCGCTTCTTGAAACTCACAAGGAAATTGTTGTCTGCTTTTGCACTTATAATTGGATGTGTAGGGTTGATAAAACAATCCCAAAAGCTCTTATAAACTTCCTTTTTAAAGATTGTGGTATCCAACTTATGAGGATCTGCTGAAGTCAACGGGTTAAATGTTTTATAATTTTAAACCTCTAGGGGCCTTTTGGGTTTCCTCACTTGTCTTTGGGGCTGTCCCTTAGAGATCTGTGTTTCATTTCTTGTCTCCCCTTTTTATAGGATATAATTTTAACTTTTTTGAATGCTTTCCCATTTTGATGGAGTATTTGTTACCTTCCATGTAGTAGTAATTGTTGATCATAGCTGTTGATCTTGGTTCAGTCTGACCGAACAGGCTGAAACTTTTCGGGCCAGATTTTGGACCTGTTTGGCTATCTTGGTCCAATTTTTGCCTAGAATTCAAATGAACATAAACAAATATGCAATTTTTTTTTTTAACAAACAAATTCCTTAAGTTTTATAGTAGAAACTATTTAACATGACCTTGCCTACATGGATCTAACGGAGGATATGGCCCTAAACAGATTTGATTGGCATCGTCAAATCCATATAGCCGACCCCACCTAGTGGGAAAAGGCTTGGTTTGGTGTGGTTTGGTTTGGTATTATAGTAGAAACTAGAGGCATAATTTCCTTTATGCCCCCACAAAATGGTGGGAAGGAGAGTTGAATATGTATAATATGTATGTTAATCACATTTTTCCATTTTTAATTTTTTTTCTAATTATGTATAATACAATTTTTAAAATTTTATCAAAAATGGAACTTTGAAACAAAACAACAAAACATTGGCCAGCTGAAATCTTTCAAGTCTAGACTAGAGTCAAACTAAAACAAGGTCTAAAACAAAATTTACAACTACATTGTTGATGAAGTTGCATTATATTGGGAATATGGCTGCGCATTAGTTGTTATATTGTATTCGTGGGGTTGATGCAGTACATAAAGCACCTACAAACTTCTGCGATAAGGATTGTGCTATCCAACTCAAATGCATCTGTGAAAAGTTTTGTGTTCTACAATTTTGAACTTCCAAGGGCCCTTTGATTTTCATCACTTGAATAAGCAAGTGTACCTTTAATATCTCTGCCGCCTGATTAGAGAGAATTTTTTTCTTGGATTCCTGTGCTTACGTTTGTGAGTACATCAAACTCCATCCAAATTATGAACCATCTATAAAGTTGCCTCTGAAGGTAAGGCCTTCCCTTTCTCATTATAATTGTTCAAGGTTATAGCACCATTCAAGGGACTATGGTTTTTCTGGCATCCAAAAACGTTCCTCCTGTAGCTTCTAAACACATCTTGAACTATGATATTAGTTTATGGAGCTAGTCATGTCTGCCTAACTTGGATATGGTTTTCTGAGTTTATAAAAAATATACTTTTTTTTTTCAAATGGTAATATCACTCAAGCTTGCAATTTTTTTTTTTATTATTAGTATTATTGTTCAGTTCTGCTTAACTCTTATTTTATTGTTTGTTTTCTCATATCTCTATGACCTTGAAGTTATCCATTACACATGATCATAAAGTCCTAATTCTTTATTGCCTTCCCCGTTATGAGTTTCATATCTTTGGGGACTTTGTTTGTTGTTATGCATCTTTGTCACATCACGGAGCCTTACCCTCCAATAAACGCCTTGCAGAGGAGGTAACCCATGGGTACATATAAGCCCAGGCTCTGGATCCTGTATCCTATGCGTTCTCTAGCAGGTGATGGGCAGAACAGATTTCAATTGGATCTGCCACCTTAGCCTATGCCTGCCAGATCTTACACTCTCCCCCATCGGAAAGATGGCTCTGATACCTTATATCCTGGGTGTTCTTTGGTGGGTGATGGTCACACCAGATTTCAACCAGGTCTGCCACCTTGGCCCAGGCCCTCTGAATCTTACAATCTTTCCCTCTTTTTGGGAACTGCATTATACCCTGACCATCAAAACCTATCTTCTCACACCCATGACCTCCCCTCAATTAGCACCAACCCGAATGATACTCATTAAAATATTGCTCACCCTTGGATTGATAAACAGGGAGCCATGTAACGGCTGAAAATGGTCCTTCAACTAAGGGCTAAAATGATCAGGTGGTCCTTTTTTTTTCTGTTTTCCCTTCCACGTATCTGGATCATGAGTGGACCTTTCCATCCACCCTTTTTGTGACTAGCATGCATCCAGGTGGAACCCACAGGCCCCGTCGTGACTTGGTTGTTGATAGTATTACATTTCTTCAAATTGTTATTGCTTTTGGTATTGCATGTCACAAAGAAATCAAGTATCACTGTCCTTGTTGATTGCAAAATGTGGCATTTGGTCACCTTTAAAGGATTTCTTTATTTAATAATTCTATAGTACCTGTCCCTCCTTTTCTTAACTTGTTAAAAGTGCTCGTGCTCCTGCTGCAATCTTGAGATATCCTTGACACTTTGATGTGAAGTTTAAAGAATTTCACTTTTGTGATGTTCCCAGGTTGACCTGCTCCTTTCCTTTTGTTCGGAGATGGGTTTTACTTCTGTCGTGCTTGTTGGTCATGATGATGGAGGGCTACTTGTTTTGAAGGCTGCAGAGAGAGTGCGGGCATCTACTTGTTCTGCCCGGGTAAGCCCAACTATGGTCGTACTTTTGTTCTATGGACTATTATTATGGAGTCTTATTTTTTTAATGAATTGCTTACAACCTAGATATCCTTTTTCTCTTGTTAAACTCTTCTACATATATTCAAGTTGAAACACTTTACTTAATTGCCTAATGATAAAAATTGCTATAGTTTGAGACCTGAGTTGAATATAATTTTAGCTCTGGTGGAATATTTTGTTCTGCCCGGGTAAGCCCAACTATGGCCGTACTTTTGTTCTATGGACTATTATTATGGAATCTTATTTTTTTAATGAATTGCTTACAACTTAGATATCATTTTTTTCTTGTTAAACTCTTCTACATATATTCAAGTTAAAACACTTTACTTAATTGCCCAATGATAAAAATTGCTCTTGTTTGAGACCTGAGTTGAATATAATTTTAGCTCTGGTGGATTATTTTGTTAGATTGACCTTTAACTAGTAGCCATCTGTCGTACTAGTGCTAAAGGGGCTCAAAAACTTTGATATTGTACATATTTCTCTGAAACAAGGGTCTAACAACCTCCTGACCCATTAAAATATTCTATAACCAATCCAGACTAATTATCAGTAACAACTGCGTAAAGCAAACAGAACAATCCACATTGTGAACATCTCCTGAACTGCCATGTGTCTTACTGAATTTGGATTCCAGAACACTCTTGAACACAATCTAATACAAGCCATGAACTCCTCTCTGACACCCAGATCCACTTTCTGAAGGCCCAAAGCACAACTAGAAGCTTATTATTGTTCCTCTTTGTTTCTTTTTGAACAGGAAAACCTTTATATTATCCAACAACATCAAGTTGTTGACTGCCCTTCAGTTGTATTAGTTATTTGTACTAAACCCTCCTTGACTTGCCCTTCACAAACAGTCAAATGACAGGCTTTGTTATCTTTTAGCTTTAAGGACCAAAATGCCTTAATCTTTTTTACTGTCTCGGGCCATAACTCAGCCAGTTAAGGGCACCAAACATCTCCTTGGGGACAAGAGTTTGTTATTTCGAATCCTTCCAATCCAATAAGGAAAAAAGTAAAAAAGAAGCCATTTTCAATCAAATGTCAGGAGACTCGGGGTGTGTTTGGTTGCACATTTTGGAAGTGCTTTCTGGTCTTTTGAAATGTCGAAAGTTAAAATAAGTTAGTTTGATAATTCATTTTTTAAGTACTTTTCAAAACAGAAAAGTGAAAAATTCGACATTTTCGTAATCTATCAGCTAAAAACTGCAATGTTTTTAGTGCTGTTCACGAAGTCAGTGCCAATATTCAGCTGACCAAATATCATTTTCCGCTAAAGACTTCATTGAAGAAGTAGAGGCTTTTGAATAATACTTTAGAAAAGCACATTTGACTTTTAAGAAGCCCAAACAAACTCACCCTTAAGCAGCTGCAATGTGGATATGGAAATTTAAAAGCTGAGTACACATGAAGGGAGTTGGTTAGGGACACCAAAAGCCTCCTGGAGTTCCTGTCCTCTCAAGCAAAAAATAAATAAATAGAGCCTTTTTCAATCAAATGTTGGGAGACTTTAACAGCCGGAATGTGAATGTGGTAATTTAATAACCAAGTACATGTGAAGGGAGTCTAGATCCTATGATTCCAGAACCATGAGAAATTCGGTGATGCTCCTTGGGGAGCCCACCTGTTAAATTCTGAACAGCTTAAAATAATTGCACTCCTTTGGATGGTGGGGCCAACTTTTGTTGGAGGGAAGTTTGTCAAGAGCCAATATAGGAGGGGGGGAATTTATTTTGAGAGGTCCAGATTAGTGGGCCCCACCGAGGAGAATCACCAAATTTCTCATGATTCCTAGAAGTGGAGTATTCAAATTTCGAACACATTTAAAGGGGGCTGGCTTTATAGAAGTGAATACTAGGCACACTGATACAACACTTGTCTTTGACGAGCCACTCATCAAAATTATATTCATTGGACATGGCTAGGCATAAAACCTAAGGCTTAAATGGACGTTCAAAATTGGAACCTTTTGTCAATTGATAGATTAAAAATAAAAAGCATTTAGTGCACTTGATTTTTCTTTGCACCTATTGGGGCAAGTGGATCCACAAGCATGCTACAGTTCCATTTATGAAAAAGCTATGAAGGCTTGTGGAGGATGTGGAACTTGGGCAAGAACGGATCTAGTATTCATGCGGGGAGGAGCTAGGCAATAATACTCAAAAGTCTGATCTCAACCTTTCACTCGTTAATGGGCCATGGAACCAAAATGGGATGATTTATGAGTCCTAATCCATCGATGTAACTATGGTTTAAAAGTCTCTGAGTTGACTTCGATGAGTCGATTCAACCCTTCGAGTCTCTTTCTAATTGATTCATATAGAAAATGCCGTATTTATCATATGCCTCCTATAGTCTTCGTGGAATAAGTTATGGAGAATTTTAGAGATGATGTATACTGATTTCAGAAGAATTAAAACCACATTTTGTGGAAGATATAAGAATTCAAAGATTGGAAGCACTATTTTTTCTATTGAGTGAACAAATCCTACGTATACTTGAATTCATGGATAACTAAAACATGATAAATCTTGAAATTCTATACCTTTGATGTAACCTCTCTGTGCAATGCTAACTGTTCAATGATATATTAGCTGCTTGAATGCATAAAGGCAAGTTCTTAAAAAGGTCTTTTAATATCATGATTTGTATTCGTGAGGATTACAAAGGAAAAAAAGAGAGCCCAAGTCAGGTATCATCTATTCAGGCATGGACTTTTTTTTTTTTTGGAATGATTTGAACCTTCTTTGCATTTAATTAGCTCTGGTCAAATATTTGAACACAAGGCTGAAAGTTGATGTTTGATCGAAAGCTTGTCACAGGGTAGATTTTTCGCACTAAAATACACCGCGCAGCACTAAGATTTCTCTTAGTCAGCCTACCAACAATAACACAGCACACACACAGAAATGCAAGAGCACAAGATACTTTCCTGATGAAAATGATTCTGATTTATTAACCTTATCTTCCTATCTTGAGGGTCTTTTTATGGGCATTTATATTAACTTCAAAATTGTGGATTCACCTTAGTGAAATCCTGGAGACCACTTCTACCTTTTATTTTCCTCATTCATCAATTCTTGTCTTGTAATTTTTAGGTGGAGATTAAGGGAGTTGTACTGCTCAGCGTTAGCTTGTCAAGAGAAGTTGTACCTGCCTTTGCCCGGATACTCCTGCATACTACCTTGGGAAAGAAGCACATGGTCCGTCCTCTACTACGCACGGAGATTACTCAAGTGATTAATCGTCGTGCATGGTACAATGCTGCGAAGTTGACCCCTGAGGTTTTGAACCTCTACAAGGTAATGTGTTGCCTTCCAGACAAGAAATAGAAAGAGAATTTTTTTTTTCTTTTGAAAGTTTTGAGTTTTTCTATTTAGCATTTTCTCTAACCAAATTACTACTTTCTGTTGCCATTCTGGAAAAGGGAAGAAAAAAATAAAGAAAAGAAAAAGTTAAATGTAACAGCACCTGATTCTTCTATCTTTTGCTTATCTTTTGTCTTGCCTCCTCTATCCCTCCTGCTTTGTACATGTATAGAAAATAAAACTAAACTATCAAATTTTCATTTTAAATTGGGAAATACAAAATACAGAGTAGGTTTGAGTCATGCTACCCTTGACAGAAAACAAGAATAAAAAAAGGGAAAAAGGAGCAAATCTTTAGTTTTTTTAGACCAGGCATTTCATAAAGGAGGAACTCATCTTGCAGATGTACAGATCCTCATCTGGTGAGACCTGTAAATGGGCGATACTATGCTCGCCTGAAAAAGATTGTTTACCAGAGAACTTTTCCTTATGCATCCTTTTCTATTAGTTTTTCCCTTGTCTATCCACGTGTAGGTCCTTCCAAATTCATAACTGATGGCCCCACAATTTTGGAATGCTTGCCTGAAAAAGTCAAGATTAACTCAGGACATGAATTATATAATACATTGTAAAAATGCAAGTCATGCTAAGTTAAAATTACGTTAAAATTCTACAGTCCACTTTCATGTGTCCTTAACCCAGTCATGCTATGTTCATATCAGGCACCATTATGCGTTGAAGGTTGGGATGAAGCACTTCATGAGATAGGTAGGCTGTCATTTGCAACGGTCCTATCATCACAAAATGCTATGGCATTGCTGAAATCAGTGGAAGACCTGCCAGTTTTGGTAGTTGCAGGTGCTGAGGATGCGCTTGTCTCACTAAAATCTGCACAGGCGATGGCTTCGAAACTACTAAATTCTGTAAGTATTCCTGCAGCTCAATCAATTCATTTTCTCCAATAATGATTGGAGCTACAAAAGCATGAACTTTTAGCCATACATTTCCCATGATGTTCTGGTATACCTTTGCAGTGTTATGACATGCTGGTACATGTTGTGTCAGGCATTTATACCAGAAACAGAACATGTTTTATTTACTTATGATAAAGTTCATAGTAAATAGGCACATTCAGAAAATGGCATGTGGCAAGCTGAATGGAGCATTCCTGTGGCCCCTTTTGGATCCTTGTACTCAGGTTACATGCAACTAATATCCAGTAGCTCTGGTTGCCCGTAATCTGTTCTTCGCAAGAACCAAAATAACTGTAGATTTTACTTGTAACTCAATTAATCCAAATGCAAGAACTTTTGGTCTACATTTAAGTCGGGTTTCAGAGATTTAAATGGGCCCTATCATCTGTGGTATCCATTGGCCTTGCTTTACAAATATTGTGCCCATGGTTGATGTAAACTGAAACCTTATCCTCACTTTGTCAGAATCTTTTGGCAAAATAAACAATCCTAAAGAGTACATGGTTCAATTGAGGAAGGAGGCCTCAAGTTATCAAAGCAAACAAAAAAAATCAAGTACCTCTAGGAATAAAAACTGGTTGAATAGAAAGCGGGAAGAGAACCTTAAACAATCTTAATTGAAAAAGCAAGATTTTTTTTTTTTTTAAAATCAACAGTTAACAAATGAAGAAGAGAACCTCAAGCTTTATTTATGAAGTAATCTTCAAAGCTAATCTTACCCTATGCATGTCTAATCCCTTTTATATATACCCTGTAAAGCATTCAAATTCCTATCTAAATAAGAGAAAATGAAAAAAAAAAAAAAAAAAACCTGTGTAAGGTTAGCAGCCCTAAGTAATGGCAAAAATAACAAGAAGATAAATAAAACCAAAAATATTAATTTCTTGGCCTGCCTGGGCTCAACAAGCTTAGCGAGCAGGTATTCTGACCCAGGTGGTCCCAGTTGGGCCCAATACACCCTCAACTGGGCCAGGTTAGGTTTGGTGTCTCTTGGATACCCTCATTGTTTGATGCTCCATCATCAGTACGTAGACTGTTAATCTGATTTGATTCACTGCAGGCCATGCCTAAATTCCCTAAAATAATTTCCATGCTCTTCAATGTTTTCCTTTTTTGTTCCCATAGAAAAGATACTATTGGAAAATTGTTGATCCAATATTTTCGCACAGAATTTTGATTTTGATCCATCCATGTGCCCATTTGAAGGCTGTTGAGTGTTGTTCGAACGACCATGATTTATGCTGTTGATCGAACGGCCATGATTGACTGAGTTTTGGTGCATTTTGTCATGGTCGATCCTCTTGGGCCTATTAAATTGTCTATATCACTGAAAGAAGGTAACCAATACATGGAGGGATCAAACTCTAAAGGCATTCCACAAGCCATATATGCATGCATTCCTATGAGTTAGCATTGCACAAGCTCATGGCTAAAGCACTGTATGCCTAATGCAAATAATGCATGGATATCCACTCCAAGGATTACTAAATCTAACCCCCTTAAAGAGCACTTTAGTGAAACTAGACCCTTTGGATTTAACTTGACCAATACTTTTCATTGTATTCCTTGCAGCGGCTAGTGGCAATATCTGGATGTGGGCATCTTCCTCATGAGGAATGCCCGAAGGCACTACTTGCAGCCCTCTCTCCTTTCATTGGCAGATTGCTGTCATCTTTAGATCACCAAGATTGCTTGCAAAGACATTAGTATAACATTAGTATTATTAGTATATATATAAATCTTTTACATGATTTTTTTTTCCACTTAGGATATTTCTATAATAGGAAGTTCACTACCTTTCCTGCTGGCCAGCCTAACTAACCTATCGTCTTCATTGGCATTTGAGAAAGGATGGGGGGAGAGGGGAGTGATCAAAGGGAAGGTGAGTTCTTGGAGCCAGGTCCTATTTCTTATGGTTTTAGAGCTCTGATATGTATTTTTTTCGTTATTGTTGGTCGTCTTCTTTTTCCTTTAATGTTTGCTTTGAATGGTAATATGCTTGTATTTTCCACAAAGCAAGTGGAAAATATCACGTCTGTACATTTTAACAGTGGTGATTGCATTTACCAGAAAGGGTAATGCATTTCAAAAACATGAATTTGTAGAGAAAGAAAAGAAAAATGTTCTTTCCGTAACTGCTGTGTTTGTCTTGTCTCTTCACTGTGACTCCTATTTCGCTAGTGTTTGTGGCGTGATGTTATTTGCTTGTATGATATCTCTGAGGCAAAATCCCTCAGCTCAGCAAGCTATGCTTTAGTTGGTCTGCTGTACAATCATTGGGAGGTGTTTCTGATTAGAAAAAAAAAAAAACAGAGAGAGAGAGTAGATGAATGATTTATGGGAGAGAAACAGAAGTAAAATGGATTGTTCAAGAGTTGAAAGAAATCCAGAGACCAGTTACAACAAAGCACCTGAGAAAGCTTGAGCACCTTGAATGAAACGGATCACCAGAATTGATCATTTAATGAGGGATTTGGTAATTTTTTTAGGGGTATTCTCTTTTATTTTTTAACACCTGCTGAATAGCAGCAGCTTTAAAGGATTCTCCAAATACCAGCAGCAATAACTGAGTTTTTGATAGATTTTGGTCTCTACATTGGATAAATGCAATGGAGTGTGATCTCGTCACATAAAAAGGACCATATTAGTTTTTTTCGTTTTCTTCTCAGTAGGGGAAGACTCGATCTCCATTAAAAAGTTCCAGCCGTTCAGATGGATTTTAAGCTGAGGAAAATTGATGACTATAAACAAACATTGTCCATATATAAATCCTTCTAACCATCCATTTGCTGCAATGCAAAACCAATCGTGGATGATTGCACAGTTTGAGAGAGCACCTTCATTAACCCAACCTACAGCAGAACGAGTGAATAATTTTTTAGAGGGGCTCTTGAAACATATCTGAATCTATGAATACAGTGGCCGTGTGGCTCCTCTCTGTTTCACCCAGATTTTACAGAGATCATAGCTTGTTTCTCTTTCAGAAATAAGGTGCTGATGTTAGTGGCCCAGTGTCTAAGGTATAGTAATGCATGAAACCTGAGCTCATCTCATGTCCCTCTTTGGATCCTGATTTCAATTCACCTTGACTTAGTATGGAAATGATTAATAATAATTGGAGAGAGCAAAACAAAAATATTACAGGTAACTCAGGTTCATCCAGACGCACAAACCCTAGTTTATCAATAAGCCAAATGGGTCAAAGGAACACTCTCGGTGGGTGGGTGGGTGGGTCCTACTGATGCTTGGCTCTTAGAGGCCCTTTGGACTGCGTAAAACTAATTCCTGCCTTTGGACTACCTCAGATGCAACTCTTATAAATTCTTTCTGCAAGCAATTACAGGTAAGCATAGTAATAAGCTCATGGTCCCTCGACAAAAAGAAGACACAAGGCAGAGTATGCAGGTGCCCCCTCAAGTCTTAGGCCTCTAGACAAATCATCTGTAGGATATAGTCTTCGACTTGGGGAGAGAGTATATTTCATGCTGGATCCAATCAGGACTTGGGTCTGTAAATTCTGATTGGAGTTGAAATTCCAACAAAACAGCCGAACCAGTTCAAACTAGGCCATTACTGCAACCACCCTGCCACCATATATTATTTGAAAGGAGAGGAACAAGAAACTTTACTGTTCAGCATTATATATACAGGGAAAAAAAGTTGAAACGTATCTTTTTAAGGTCAATATCATACAAACAAGAAGGTTCTGAACCTGTAGCAGCACCTCAGGATCCCCAGCTGCTTACATTTATCATTGGACTCGGAAGCGACATCAGCAGAGATTCCATGCAGCAACTGTTCTTACATGTACAATTCTCTAACTGTGACTGAAAAAAACTCTTATAATAAACAGCCAGTGTGGGTGTTTGAAAGTGAGGCACGCACTCACATTACTCAGTTTGGTGACTCTGATCGTGCTCAATGAAATCCAGAGCTTCTTCCTTAGAAACCACATCAACGCGGCTAACTCTGTTCCTGTGTGTAACTCCATATATCTTGTCTGCAACTTTCACAAGCTCTGGACGGAATGTGGTGGTTATAAACTGAGTGTTAGCCATGTCAGCAAGGCGGCGGATCATATCTTTGAAAAAGAGTTAAGGTCCCCAGCACACCAAACCAATTGAACAATCAGGGAATAGAGACAATGACATGAAAATACCATCATGCAATATTCGCAAAACCATTTTGTAGACCTTGATATGAAAAACAGGCATACACGATAACCTCCTCGAAGTAAAATGGCCTTCAGATGCAACGGCATTCCATGGTTGTTATGCACGCTAGTGTGCCCCACTGGGAAGGGCTTTTTTGGCAACAATAATATTAAAAAAACTCCCAGCGATTTTTTTAGCGCTCCTCTATATATATAGTCGGCATCCTATGTGCGAGGTTGCCGAGGCACACATGGACCATCCCATGTGCGCCTCGCCGTGGGGCCCACATGGGGGTGGGGGGTGGTTTGAAAGATCTAGTTGGGGCCCTCCTATGTACAAAAAATAAACCCCATCCAATCATCCTAATCCTTTCATCCATAGCCCACAAATTTTCACCACCAAAAATCACTGCACAATCGATCAAATTGTCCAATCCATTCGAATGGGTGCAAACCCATGGGTCCAGTGAATATCTGGGGCTCCACTATGAGGTCTGCTCTCTAATAGAGGAATGTTCATGCATCCACCACATAGTGGGGCCGACTCTATGGTCCATCTGAACCATCCACACATACGGGACCCCCTAAATTACACTAGATGCATCGAGTTTTCACCGATCTGAATGGATTGGACGTTGGATTGAGGGACAACCTTTTCCTTTAATATAAAGTCATTAAACTTGTAGGCCACGGATGAAAGGGGTTAGAGGCATGTGATTGACCCCAAACTTGAAATCTGAGCCCATCCAAAATGTCACTTTCCATCCCCCCAGTCCCATGATAGGTGGGGCCCACCTGGATGCATATGAACATTCCTCATATATATAAAGTTACCAGTGCACAAGGTCTTAAATGCACACCTCGATGTGGGGGGTTGAGGATGGGACAGGTGGGGATCTCTTTATATGGTTGGCCTACCTGTGTATAACCCTTCATCAACAGCCAATAAGTTTCAGCCCTTCAAAATTGACCCGTCGAACTATTCAGATGTGTGTAAAAGATGAGGCGGGCATAATTCCAGAGCGTCATGTGTGTGGTCCATTCAGACAGATCAGATGGGCCCCACTATGAGGTGTATGAATGTGTGTAACCTTTTCCTCGGAAATGGGTTTAGGCATTTAGAACCAATAACCCTCTATCCATACTCCCCTACATGAATCATGTGGATGTGGGAACCCAAAAGAAAACTGCATGTAGGCTAATGGTACAAATGGATACTTCCAACGGCAGTACGATATTGGGGATCTAGTGCTGCATCAATCTCATCAAATAGATAGAATGGAGCAGGATCACACCGCTGTATGGCAAATATAAGTGTCAAGGCCACAACAGTCTTCTGACCACCAGATAGTTGCTTCATTGACTGGGTCTCCCCTTGACCGGTGAAAGAAACCTATAACAACCACAAGTCAATTGTAAGGTTAAATTGAATATCTTTAACCAATCAGAAGCTACACAAGCAACAAGCATCACAATTTTCCTAGATGGCAGCAACTGTATTTACAATTCAACAGAAGAGGACTTATATAGTCATAAACTGAATGTCCACAATTGTCCTCGGGCCTTGAGTTTATAGGGCCCTGGTGCTTGGTGAACAATCATCAATCTGATGGGCTCACCATAGATAATTTGAAGATTTCCATTCCATCCACCCAATTAGACTGTTGAGAGAAGGTGCTCATTGTCGGAACCAGAGGTTGCAGGTTCGAATCTTATTACCAACATAAAAGCGTGGAGTTCTTTTTTTTTTTTTGGTGGGGTGTGGGTTGGGGTGGGGTGGGGTGGGGGATGGGGGGACATGCATGACTACAGTTACGAGAAGAAATGGCAGTTTCACAAGTTGATACTTGCCTTCACTTTTACACCAATATATTTTTCAACTCTTCCCTCTGGATCCGCATCACGAGGTCCATCCTCATCATGATCATCGTCATCAACTTGACCATCCTAGGAGGGAAAAAAATCAAACATTTAATCAGAACTTACAAGGTAAAGGACCAAGAAGAAAGCAGATTACATAATAATTACCCATTGCGAAAAAGATTATCCTGTACAGCAGACAGGACTGCACTTAATTACGCAGTAGAATCAGCTCGCTTTAATCATATTCATCAACCGAGCTATGAATTACAAAAAAAGCAACTATAACAAGAAAAGAAATGTCTATTCACTCAGAAAAGCTAAAAGAAAAAATGATGTGTTGCCAGGTTTTTCTCAAGTAGCTCGTGGAAGAAAGTTGGATATAATCTATCCAAGTCTGTAAGATAAGAGAAATGTTTTGGCATTGAGGAGCACTGATGCTACGTAACTTGGAAAAAGACACTAGTTTTGGTTCTAGACAAGAGGTTGTTGGTTAAGTTACATATAATAGAACTTGGAATATTGGGTGTCTTGTTATATATAAAGGTACTTGGTATGGTGAATTGAAGTATAATACGGTGAAGCATCAAAATCAAGAGAGAATAAAATATAGGGGGGTATGATGGTCTTTTGTTTTTAGTTGTTTGATAGGGAATCTTTTTGACTTTTTGTGTAAAAAGAGTTTTTTTTTTTTTTTTTTGCCATTTAGTGGATAAAGGAGGGTTGCTTTTTGACTTTTTTTTTAAAAGAAGGGAATTTTGAATGTGTGTACTTTTGACATGACCCCTTATCTTTTCTTGTTTGAATAATGGAGGCTTTATTTCACTTTAACTTTACTAGTTAATTGCCAAACACGCCCTAAAGCATTATAGAGGATCTAAATCCCCCAGATTATGGGCTGGAATTGATACAATTACATCTACATTACGAGGTGGCCTCTACAATTGAGGACGATAGAATTCCATTCATCTGAATCATATCTACCCTTGGGAAGTTAAAAAAAAAAAAAATCTTATTTTATTTTCTAAAGAAGTTGTAGCTTGATTACATTTTTAATTCCAGTAGGACTCTGTATTTAGTATCTTATTTCCCTAATGACTTGTAGTTAGGATTGCCTTTCTATTTCCATTTAGTTTTCAAGTTGGATTAGGAGTCTTAGATTATAGGGTTTGCTTTCTTATTTATGAGCATTGTAGGTTTGTTCCATAGAAGTTCAACAAATTTTTCTCTGTGGATTTGAGGTTTGTTCCTCTTTGTGAGAGTTTTTTGAGACATTAATTTACATGCCTTGATACTTTCAACCTTTTTAACCCCAACCATACCCCTAGGGTTTGAGTCATTTTGATATCAGAGCAAGTGGAAAATGCTTGGATATTGATGTGATCAACGATTCTTCATTTGTTGATGATAGGCTAAGAGAAGGAGATTCCTCTTGCTTGGTAGAGGACTGACTCGGGAATGAACGGGCATGACAACAAGTATACCCGGATTGAGGAGCAGGGGAGAAATAATGAATAGACCTTTCAGGGTTAGCTACTTGTAAGTGCCTAAAAATTAAGGACTTCAATGCAGGGATTAGGGTCTCTGATTCAGATGATTTGGATGAAGTTTGCTATGGCTCCGACTGGACCTGAAAAGGAAGAGAGGGAAGAAACGTCAAAGGACCCTGGCTGCAGGCAGCGCAAGGCTCTCCGATGCTTAAGTCAGTGCAATGAACGAGCAGGGGAGAAGGAGAGGAAATTGCAGAGTGATAGTGTGTATGATGGATTGCGTACCTTTGGATGGAAGTGGATGTGCTATTTATAGGCGATGGGGTTGACCTTTGTGGGTGAGTTCCAAGACTGGGCCGGCCACTCGAGTGGCTACGTCCATTCAGCCCATAATGCATTAAATGCTGGCCCATGCTTCATTAAATGCTAGGCTTGCTGGGTCAGGCGGCGGTGCTGACTTTTGGGCCAGGTCCCATCAGGCCTGGCCTGGAGCCATGCCCTGGGGGCGCACGTGTCCTGTACGCCGTTTTGTCAGTAATGATAAGCTGCAGGGCATGCCTTGGCATGCGCCGCTGTTCTGTCGCTGGTCCCATCAGTCTCCGTCAAATCCGTGCTGCCGGGGTCGGGTAAGTCAAGTCTTCGAGAGCTCCCGCCTCGGGGAGTGCCGCGGTCCTTCAACCGCGGTCACCTTTGGCCCAGGGGAGGCGTAATCACTCTGTCCGGATGCCTGGGCTAGTGCTGATCTCGGCTTAGTGAAAACGCCCCACACAATTGCCCCCCAGTCTTCCGAGCTCTTAAGGGCGTCACAACTCTTTGAGGTCGGAAGGCTGACAGGTTTCGCCGAGGTGCAATATGCCGTGGTGCCCAGATGACTTCCTGTCCGGGCTCGGGGGAGCCCAAACGTCTCCAGGCCTTCGGAATTCTACCGCCGTTTCGGTAGCTGGCGCCTTTACTCTTATCCGATGTTGCTACCGTACCCGAGGCATTAAATGGCGCACGAGAAACGGGCTGGCGCTTCCACGTGCCTCTCCCTATTTGGCTGGCCCGTCTTTTCACGGCGGCGCGCGCAGTGAAAAGACGCGCCCATCTTGAAATTCGAAGAGGCGCCATGATTAGGCGCCTGTTTTCTGGCTATAAGTAGGGGCTTGCCCCTTCTTCTCTCTCTTTTACTCGCGTTCTGCCTCTCTTTCCTTTCCTTCTTCTTCCTCTCGCTTTCGGAGCCCTCGTCCTTCCTTTCCTGCCTTCATCTCTGCCGAAGGGGGCTGTTGCGCAGAGAATCTCTAGGCTTCACTGCCAGGACTCCGTTCTGCATCTTGACCACCTTGTAAGTCTTCTTCTTCCTCTCCCTGTTTCGTTCAGTTTTCTGCCTGGTCTAGGGTTTTCTCCGTTTAGGGCTTTTCCTGTTTTTAGGGTTTCTTCCTTCTCCTTAGTATACTTCTGGCGCTTTCGCCTAAGGGATGGGTATCTACAGCCATTGGATTGAGTCTGAGAGGGGCCTAGCTGACCTTAGGGCTAGGTATGGTATACCTGAAGGAGTCCAGGTCATGGCGGCTACAGTCATATCTTATGCCCTTGGGGATTTTTGCGATGGCTGGATGCCGTTTCCCCTGGTTGCCGTGATCGAGGGCGGGGTTAGGTTTCCCCTCCGCCCTCTGCTTAGGGACTGTCTCCGAGCATGGCACCTCTGCCCTTGCCAACTGATGCCCAACAGTTTCAAAATTATAATGGGTACGGACGCGCTCAATACAATACTGGGCATCAGTCTCGGCGTCCACGATATCGAGGAGGCCTATGATATCTGTAAGTCCGGAAAGGACATGTACTACCTCCGCGTCAAGTCGGGGCGGAGGCCCTTCGTGCAGGCCTTAGAAGATTCCAATAAGTATGCCGGGGACGATCGCCTGATGGTCACTGGCGGTTGGGAGTTCGGTGAAGACGAGCCCATCTCGACAAGAAATTTCAGGATCCCTCGTCACTACGGCACCCCTCCAAGTAATTAAACCCTGAGTTCATCCTCTTACTTTTCGTCCCCTTTCCTACTTGCCGATCTGATATCTTTGGTTTGCTCTGCAGACGCTCGTCAGAGGAGAGCTGCCGCTTTCCGAGAAGGCTGGGAGCCGAACAGAGCTTGGATCCGAACTTTAGAGAGTTACCACGGCCACGGTGACAGGTCCGCGTGGAAGCTGCTGGGATACGAGCCCAGGTACCGCGGCTACCGGGAAAGGAAGGTGATTGCTCATCGCAGGCAAGCCGCGGCGGAGGTAGAGGGAGAGACCAGGGCGGACGAGGACCGGACCGCGGGGGACCGTTCTGCGACCAACTCTGAGGCGTCCACCTCGGGGTCCGAAGACAACGCCGAGACGATCGGTAAGATCATCCTGTCCGATTCAGAGTCCGAGGGAGAAATGGACCGGACCCGTCCGAAGCCCGTCCTACGAAACCTGAAGGCCGTCCCAGTGACCGGCAAGGGTCCGGGCGCACCTTCTTCTTCCCGCGCTCCCCGCGCAGACGAGCGCGCCTTCGTCGTCAGTCGTGCCCCCACCTTCCAGTACGCCGCTCGCCGCGACCGGGAGCGGGACGCCTGGTTCGTCCACCATCGTAGCCTCGCAGGGGGACGACCAAGCCCGCAAGAGGGCTCGGGTGGAGAGCTCGGCGGGTGGATCGTCCGGGTCTGTCATGGGAGCGCGGGATCACCCCGCTCCATGGAAGCCGAGCTTGATGGTCCAGCCCGGGAGGCCGCTGTCGGTGGAGGATCGCCTCTCGGGGGGACCGTCCGTGGTTGCCTGCTTGGGGAGCGCCTGCGCCCTGCCGCGAGACATGGAGAACCATGACAAAATGGACGACATCTCCCTCCTGGCTGCGCAGATGAAGGCCAACCTGAGTGTAAGTCTGATTTTGTACTTCAATTTTTACTATTTGGTTATGGCTTCCGCTCTTTGGTGAATAACCTGCTTGGTTGTCTCCTGCTTTCTTGTAGAGCGTCCAGATGGCTCAGATTTCGGTGTCTCGTATCCAGAAGTGCCACGCCGAGGTGAAAAGACTCCAGGCTGCATGCGAACAGCAAAGGAAAGACCTGGAGGAGGCGAAGGTGAAGGTGTCTGAATACGAGGACACGCACCGATCCCTTTTTGCCGAACTTGACAAGCTCAAGTCGGCTTTTGATCTGACAAAAAGGAGGGAGGCCGAGCTGGAGAGGACGATCGCGGGGCTGGAGAGCCAAAAGGCTGATCTAGAGCTCACCCTTCAAGCCGAAGTCAAACTCGCCTTCCAGGACGGCGTCGACGCAGCGGGCGATGAGTATGCTGCGCAGGTTAACGACATTCGGGTCTCGGCTTGGGAGATGGGCTGGAGGGCGGCTCTGGTCAAGATGGGCGTCTCCTGCGACCACCCGACCTATGCCAGGCCGGATGAGTATCCTCGCTCGGATGTCGTCGAAGGTGCAGAGACGGCCCCCGGTGTCCAGCCGACAACGGAGCTTTCCTTCGCATCGCCGGATGCGTCTGCCGCGGTCGGGGACACCGTGGCGGCATCCGTACCCGAAGCTCCTCCTGCCGCGTGAAGTCGGCCTGCTGTTATCCCTTTTGTTGCTTTTGATGTATCTTTTCTTTTTGACGCATCGCGTCCTTTTATGTAAAAAAAAGGCGCTTTTTTGAATGAAAGAACTTGTCTATGTTTGATTTGCTTGTTTTGAATGGCCGAGACCACTCTTCGTGGGCTATTAATTTTTAGCCGAAGAATCGAGTGCTATAGCGGGCGAGTGATATTGGCTTGGTGAGTGTCGCGGCAATTTAATGTGTAAGGCGATTCCCTTGGTTTGTGAACAGTGATCGAGCTGGCCATCCGGCACGTAGCCGAGATGCGCACCCAATGGAGATGCCTCCTGGCTCGTCACCAGGGGCCGTGCCTGCAATCTGGCGCGTAGCCGAGATGCGCACCCAATGGAGATGCCCCCTGGCTCGTCACCAGGGGCCGTGCTGGCAATCTGGCGCGTAGCCGAGATGCGCACGAGATGGAGATGTCCCCCTGGCTCGTCACCAGGGGCCGTGCTGGCTATCTGGCGCGTAGCCGAGATGCGCACGAGATGGAGATGTCCCCCTGGCTCGTCGCCAGGGGCCGTGCTGGCTATCTGGCGCGTAGCCGAGATGCGCACGAGATGGAGATGTCCCCCTGGCTCGTCGCCAGGGGCCGTGCTGGCTATCTGGCGCGTAGCCGAGATGCGCACGAGATGGAGATGTCCCCCTGGCTCGTCACCAGGGGCCGTGCTGGCTATCTGGCGCGTAGCCGAGATGCGCACGAGATGGAGATGTCCCCCTGGCTCGTCACCAGGGGCCGTGCTGGGGAGTCGTTGTTGTTGATTTAGAACACAGACAAGACTTTTTCTTGAGAGAAAATGAACTTCATTGATTTTGTGTAAACGGAATACATTCAATAGTAAAATTTCTTCAGATGCGATGCGTTCCATGGCCGCGGGCAGCGGTTTCCCGTCCATATCTTCAAGCTTGTATGCAGACCGCCCCGCGGTCGAGACTACCTTGAACGGACCGCGCCAGTTTGGGGCCAACTTGCCCTGATTCGGATCCTTATCTGCGGGCAGTGCCTTCTTCAGGACCAGCTCTCCGATGGAGAACTTTCTTTCCCGCACTTTTTGATTGTAACCCCTTGCCAATCGTTGCTGATAGGCTGCTAAACGGATGGAGGCGGCTTCTCTGCGCTCTTCGGCCAGATCCAGTCCCAGGGTGAGGTTTTTATCGTTCTGGGCCTGGTCAAAGAGTTCAGATCTGAGGGTCGGGAGACCGATTTCGAGGGGGATCACGGCTTCCATTCCGTATGCCAAGGAAAAAGGAGTTTCTGAGGTGGAGCGTCGCGGAGTGGTCCTGTAGGCCCACAGCACGCTGGGTAGCTCTTCCACCCACCTTCCTTTGGCCCCATCAAGTCTTTTTTTGAGCCCGTCCAAGACCACCTTGTTGGAGATTTCAGCCTGACCATTGCTCTGGGGGTAGGCCGGCGTCGAGTAGTGGTTTCTTATGCCGAGCTCCTTGCAAAAGTTCTTGAAGAGGCTGGAGTCAAATTGGGTCCCGTTGTCCGAGACCAAGACACGAGGGATGCCGAACCTCGTGACGATGCTCTTCCATACGAAGCTCTTGGAGTCCCGCTCTGTGATGGAAGATAGTGCTTCTGCCTCGATCCACTTTGTGAAATAGTCAGTGGCCACTATCAGCCACCTTTTATTCCCCGGAGCTCGGTGGAGAGGACCCACGATGTCCAGCCCCCACTGTGCAAAAGGCCATGGACTGGAGAGCGGGCTCAAATCCTGTGCGGGTTGATGGAGGTTGTGCGAGAATTTCTGGCACTTTTCGCACTTCATAGCGTACATCTGTGCGTCCTTTTGCATGTACGGCCACCAGTATCCTTGGCTTATAGCCCGGTATGCTAGTGACCTCCCTCCGATGTGACTTCCGCAGATGCCTTCATGTATTTTGTAAAGGAAGTCTTCAACTCGGCTTGGGTGGACGCACTGGAGGTAGGGGCCCGTGAAGGATTTCCTGTACAGCTTTCCTTCTGGAGAGAGCCAGAACCGGGCTGCCCGGAGCCTGATCTTGTGAGCTTGCGCTCTGTCCTCGGGGAGTTGGTCGTCTTTGAGGTATGCGATGATGGGATCCATCCAACTGGGCCCGAGGTCGGCACACAGGACTTGCCGTGGTGGGCTGAGCTCTATGCTTGGCGATGTTAGCGAGCCAACTTCTATAGTTCTCTTTTTTCCAGCCTCGACGGCGGATGCCAAGTTGGCGAGTGCGTCGGCGTGCGAGTTAGAGTCTCTGCCGATTTGTTTGATCTCTGCTTCCGGGAATTGGGAGAGGAGTTTCTTGGCGAGGGCTAAATAGGCTGCCATTCTATCGTCGCGAGCCTGATAATCTCCAGTGAGCTGGCTCGTCACCAACTGCGAGTCACTGTAGATTACCAGCTGTTGAGCTCCGAGAACCTTTGCACTATTCAGCCCTGCCAGCAATGCTTCATATTCTGCCTCGTTATTTGACGCTCGGAAGTCGAGAGTCAGTGCTTGCTCAATTACTAGCCCTTCCGGAGACTGGAGGACTATGCCGACACCGGCCCTTCTAGAGGTGGAAGACCCGTCAACGAAGACCTTCCAAGCCGAATCTCGGGAGGTGTCCCGAGATAGCTCGTAATCAGTCTCCGGGACTAGGCCATCCTGCCCCTTGCCCCCTAGTGCGGGGTCGAGTGGGCTCGGCGCCGAACTCGGCGGAGTGAACTCGACGATGAAGTCTGCCAAAATCTGCGCCTTGATCGCTGTCCGGGGCTGGTAATGGATGTCGTATTGCCCTAGCTCCACGGCCCATCTCGAAATTCGCCCAGAGAAGTCGGCCTTCCTGAAGACGGACTTGAGTTGGTGCTCCGTAATCACCACTATCTTGTGGGCCTGAAAATAGTGCGAGAGCTTCCGAGAGGCACTTACAAGGGCCAGTGCGAGTTTCTCCATTGGCAAGTATCTGGTTTCGGCGTCGAGGAAGGTTTTGCTGGTATAATAGATGGGCTTTTGCTGCCCTTCATCTTCTCTGACCAGGACTGAGCTCACCGCGTGGCTGGAGACCGCCAAGTATAGGTACAATGTTTCGCCTTTCTTCGGGGTTGATAAGAGTGGAGGCGAGGCCAAATAGGCTTTGAGTTCCTGGAGGGCCGAGTCGCATTCTGGGGTCCACTCAAATCTCAGGTTCTTTCGCAGCAATTGGAAGAAAGGGCGACATTTGTCTGAAGACTTGCTGATGAAGCGGTTGAGGGCGGCGGCCATGCCAGTGAGCCTCTGCACCTGCTTTGTCGTTGCCGGGCTCTGAATTCCCAGGATCGCGGAGATCTGGTCCGGGTTTGCTTCAATACCGCGTCGCGTGACGAGGCTCCCTAAAAATTTGCCGGACCCGACCCCGAAGGCGCATTTGGAGGCATTCAGCTTCAGCCCGAACTTCCGAAGAACTTCAAAAACTTGCCCAAGATTCGCCAGATGGTTGAGAGACTGGGTGGATTTGACGACCATGTCGTCGATGTATACCTCGACTGTCTTGCCGAGGTGCTCCTGGAACATTTTGGTGACTAGCCTCTGATAGGTTGCTCCCGCATTTTTGAGGCCGAATGGCATCACCTTATAGCAGTAGGTTCCCCTAGGAGTGATGAATGTCGTTTTCTCCTGATCCGGCTCGTACATGGGTATCTGGTGATAACCGCGGTAAGCGTCGAGGAAGCTCATCCTTTCGTGACCGGCGGTGGCGTCAATCATCTGGTCGATCTTCGGTAGAGGGAAGCAATCTTTGGGACATGCTCTGTTGAGATCAGTGAAGTCGACGCAGACCCTCCATTTTCCGGTCTTCTTCTTCACCACCACGGTGTTTGCCAGCCACTTTGGGTATTGGACCTCCCTGATGGCGCTTGCTTCAAGCAGTTTTTCCACCTCTTCGACCACGGCTGCAGACTGGTCGATTCCGGACCTTCTTGCCTTTTGAACCACTGGCTTGGCCTGAGGGTCCACATTTAGCCTGTGGCTCATAACTTCTGGGTTTACGCCTGGCATTTCCTGCGGGGTCCAGGCGAAGACATCTCTGCTCTGCAATAGGAAACTGAGCAGCTCGGATCGCTCCTGCTCGGCGAGCTGGCTCCCAAGAAGGAAGTACCTCTCCGGATCACTGGGGTCGATCCTGACCTCGGTGAGGTCCTCGATACTCTTTTCTCCTGGATCACGGCCGACCCTCTCTAGCTCCGCTTCGAGCTCTGCCATGTGCACTTGCTTTGGCTCTTCCTCGCCGGACACCACGGCCATCATGCAACGTTTGGCCATTTGCTGATCCCCATTGACTGTGACCACCTCGATTCCGCCATCCCTTTCCAAAGGGAACTTGAGCTTTTGATGGTAGGAGGAGGGGACGGCCTCTATCTGGTGCAGCCAGCTCCGCCCTACGATGGCATTGTAGGGAGATGGGGTGTCCACTACGAGGAAGTCGGCCACCACTGACGCGCCACCTACTCGAACTTCGAGGGAGACTCTCCCTTTGGGGTACACGGGCTTGGCGCTGAACCCTATCAGGGGGGTCCGCGCCTCCTGGAGGTCTTCCTCCGTTAGCCCCATCCTGGTGAAGCAGTCGAAGTAGAGGATCTCGGACGAACTGCCGGAGTCGACGAGGATCCTTTGCACCTTGCAACTCCCCAACTTTAGGGTCATGATCAGTGGGTCATTGTGAGGGAGCTGGACCCCTTTCAGGTCCTCGTCTGAGAACCAGATCTTCGGCCTTTCCTTGCGGGCCTTCTTAGGGGACGGCCCGAGATCGGCCGACATGACCTGCTTCCCATGGGAGGCCCTCCTGGCCTCGGCGCGGGCTTGACTGCTGCTCTGCTTGGTAGGGGCCAGGTGGATGACGCTTATGAGCCTCTCCGACCCGTCGCTGTCGTGATTCTCTTCAGTTCGGCGCCGAGGTCGGTCGTTGCTCCCGCTGCCCGCTGCCTTGCAGAACTCCTTCAGGTGCCCGTCCTTGACGAGCCCTTCGAGATGGTCCTTGAGACGGTAGCAATCATTGGTGTTATGCCCGTTCTGCTTGTGAAAAGCGCAGAACCTGTCTTGATCTCTTTTGGAGTTATCGCCCTGCAGGGGGCGCGGCCATTTGAAGTACGGTTTTCCCTGGATCTTTTCCAGGATTTGGTGAATCGGTTCTGTAAAAACCGTGTTGACCCTCTCACGCGAACGGTAAGATGGTTTGTGTCTCTTGCCTCCTCCCGAGGTGCGAGCCCAGGATGAGGCCCGGTCGCCCGAGCGATGTTCTCGGCTTGCTTCATCTCTTCGGGAGGTCTTCCTTTCTTCGTCTACGGACCGGTCCTCACGCCTGGATCGGTCTTCCTGCCGTGATCGGTTATCCTGCCGAGATCGGCTTCCCTGCCGAGATCGGCCCTTGGAGACGCCGAAACTTTCGTTGGCGCGCGCCTCGTCCTCCTCCTGCTCGATATATTTATTTACCCTCGTCATGAGGGCTGTGACGGAGGGCACAGGATTTCGAACGAGCTCTCTCCTGAGCTCGCACCCTGGTAGGAGGGCGTGCTTGAAAGATCTGATCGCCACGTCCTCGGAGGAGTTGTCAATCTCGCTGTATACTGTCCAGAACCTCTTTGCGAACTGAGTGACGCTCTCGCTCCACCTCATCCTGAGGGCCATGAGGTCGCTGTCAGTCTTCGGGATGACCCGGTGCGCCTGGAACTTTCCCAGGAAGGAGTCCCGCAACTGGGGCCAGCTCGAAATCGACCCCTCTGGGAGCCCACAGAACCACTTGAGGGGGAGATCCCCCAAGCTGGAAGAGAAAACTCGGCAGTTGAGGTGCCCAACGTCACCCCAGACGGACAGCTTCTGGGTGAAATGCCGGAGGTGTGCTGATGGGTCCGAGGCTCCGTCATAGAGGACGAACCTCGGGACACTGAACTTCTTCGGGAGGGGGTACTCGATTATTTCTCTGGTGAAGGGTGACGAGTCGAGGCCAGCGAAGTCGGGGAGGTCCAGCTGGCTTTGGGCGAGCCCCGCCTCCTTTAGGGTGTTCTGGAGGGCCTGCTTGACCAGGCGGTTGATCACAGCCTGCTGGTCCGCCGCCTCCGATCTCGGCACTGACCCCCTGTCTTCCTGGTCATGGTAAGAACTCCCGACGTGACTTCGCTCCCGACTCTTATCGTTCAGGTGGTCTCTCAAGTCTTTGCCGGTGACGGGATCCTTCCTGCCCACGGGATCGCCGCCGCCGGGGGCTACTCCCTTTTCTCGGAGCTGCTGCCTGAGCTGGCGGATGAGATCATCTTTCTCCTGGAGGGCGAGATTCTGGGCCCTGATTGCGGCCTGAGTGGGGTCGGCTTTGTTGCCGCCGCGGTCCGAGTGGCGCCCGGATCGATGTGACCCCTCCGCAGCCGGGGCCTTGTCCTTCGGGAAGCGCTCCTGAAGGGGAGCGTTCAGCCGCGGTGGGCCCCCCAGCTCTAGCGGTGATGACGCGGACTCAGTGTGGTAGCTTTCTACCTCTGCGACTTCCCTTGACGCGTAGGGCAATGGTCCAGGGAGAACCAGCGGCCCTGGGGGGAGGGACTTCGGGTGCCTTGCGCCTCTCTTGTTCCTTGGAGCCATTGGTGATTGAAAAGAATTTTGGGAAAGGTTTTGAGGTATGGGTTAGTACTTCCCCACAGACGGCGCCAATTGTAAGTGCCTAAAAATTAAGGACTTCAATGCAGGGATTAGGGTCTCTGATTCAGATGATTTGGATGAAGTTTGCTATGGCTCCGACTGGACCTGAAAAGGAAGAGGGAAGAAACGTCAAAGGACCCTGGCTGCAGGCAGCGCAAGGCTCTCCGATGCTTAAGTCAGTGCAATGAACGAGCAGGGGAGAAGGAGAGGAAATTGCAGAGTGATAGTGTGTATGATGGATTGCGTACCTTTGGATGGAAGTGGATGTGCTATTTATAGGCGATGGGGTTGACCTTTGTGGGCGAGTTCCAAGACTGGGCCGGCCACTCGAGTGGCTACGTCCATTCAGCCCATAATGCATTAAATGCTGGCCCATGCTTCATTAAATGCTAGGCTTGCTGGGTCAGGCGGCGGTGCTGACTTTTGGGCCAGGTCCCATCAGGCCTGGCCTGGAGCCATGCCCTGGGGGCGCACGTGTCCTGTACGCCGTTTTGTCAGTAATGATAAGCTGCAGGGCATGCCTTGGCATGCGCCGCTGTTCTGTCGCTGGTCCCATCAGTCTCCGTCAAATCCGTGCTGCCGGGGTCGGGTAAGTCAAGTCTTCGAGAGCTCCCGCCTCGGGGAATGCCGCGGTCCTTCAACCGCGGTCACCTTTGGCCCAGGGGAGGCGTAATCACTCTGTCCGGATGCCTGGGCTAGTGCTGATCTCGGCTTAGTGAAAACGCCCCACACACTACTCATTCCCCTATGTTTGTTAGAGGAACTACATGAATTATCTTACAGGAGACCTCAGTTATTGCTCACTTTTCGTATGCTTACGTTGCGCTGCTAAATGAACGGACAGCTTTCTCACTTGCTGGAAGGAAGACTTTTGAAGAAAGCTAGATTTGGTTGCAGAATCTTTGTTTCTCTTAGATCTAGTGATTTTGAGCCTAGTTCTAGAAATTCTGGGTTTTGAGAATGTAGGTTTGTTTTAGATCTAGTGAATTTGAGCATAAGTCTTAGTTCCTCTCATTGCTTACTCTAATGTTTAATCTTAGTTTCTGTCATTGCTTACTCTAATGTTTAATTTTTTGTGAAGTTCATTATTGTAACTTGTAAGTTTTAACATATTTGTTAAGTCATAGCTTACTTGATACTTAAGTAGCTAACTACATAAAAATTAAGCTTAACATATACAATTTATTATATGACTAGTACGTTTAACATATACAAGTAGATCTATCATTAAATTTGAACAAACTTTAAACAGTTTCTGACAAGACAGAAAGACAAGATGCTATGACTTAGGGAGACAGATATTTTGGTTCCTTACAGTGTACTAATGAAAAAATAAATAAAAAATATTTTCTAGCATTTTCCAACATTTTCTAATATTCTGGATTTTTAAATATTTTTCTTAAAAAAAAAAATCAAGCCAAGACGTATAGCCACAAGACACAACACCGTGTTGTATTGTTTTTCAGCGTCGACCACGACAGTGACTGAAACCGCGACTTTGAACCTTGATATATTCTCATACAGGCTCTTCATTTGCATGTACGTCTTTCATGTTAATAAAATGTTCCCTGTTAGTGTAACAAAAAAAGAAAGAGATATTGTCCTAAACAAGCGATATGGTAATACCTACAATCAGAACAAGCTATGAAGAATACAAAAGATGTTGGAACAATCTTATCACAGGAGCAAAACTAAAGGGGAAGAAAAAAAAATCAACCTTTTTCTTCATCATAACCAAGTGCCCGTGGCCCCCTTGTACTAGCTCAGAAAATACTTCTCGAAAATGCCTGGCTACACCTTTGAATGTCCGTTCGATTGATTCATCCTTTCGTTGATCCAAAACTGAGATTAGTTCTCTAATTTTCTGCAAGAGTAAAAAAATTTAAATCCTCACACAGAGTTAAGTCGCTCACTAAACTAAAATTGAATAAACATAACTATAAGTAGTGGGTTGTGAGGCAATACCTCATCACCTGCATCCAATTCAGCTTGCCTCTTTTGAAGTTCTTCCCGTTGTTCTGTGAAATTGACATATTGGTCAAGCGCTTTCTTGTTGACATGGCTGAACTGTTTTAGGTCCTCATTGCACTTGTGAAGCTTCTTCTGTAATTCTTTGATAGACTTCCGCTTATACCTTTACATTTCAATAATAATAAAAATATTAAATATATATATATATGAATAAATAATGGTTAAATTACCAATTAAAATGTACTGACAGAGCTGAAGAACCACATATATCACATAGCCCTATGATGTACCATATTTAATTAAGGACTATACAATTCATAGTCTTGCGGTGTACCACACTTGTTATTATCTTTAGATTAGTTATAATCTTATCTTAGGAGAAATGATTGGCATTATTAGACATATCAAGATATTTGAATGATTTGTACTTCCATTTTTTTATGTAACTAAAATCTGTATATAAAGAAGTGGCTGGTCCCTTGAAACAGACAATTCCCACTCAAACCTTTCTCAAGTTTCACTAACATGGAACATTAAATATTTTAAATACACGATAGCTATCCAAATATAGGTCTCTATTTAGTTCAGTGTAGCAGTCTAGGTGGACTAAGGGTTCCTTGACATGTCGGGGAGGTCTCCTTGTTTCGACCGACTGCAAGAATTGGCTGAACTGTTCCAACCAATTGTAACAGGTCTGATTTTTGGGTTCTTTAATCATGTCTCCTTCCCTCCATAGCAAGATTTAAAAAAATCAGACTCGGGAAACTCAGGCCCCCCTGAATTGAGTCAACTCGGCCAAGTCAGACCGAGTCACACAATATGACAATAGAGCCCAACAACCTTCAACAATCTAGAAAAATATGATAAAGTCAAAAAATTGAAAATAATGACCCATCAATATAGAAAATTAAGACGCGTCATGTTTTAGTGTCAGTATGCATGAAAAGCAAAACAAGCGCTGTCATTTATTTTTTACAAATCAATTGAACGGTGCACCTGACCTTTGATTGTTGAGATCTTCCAAAAAATGTGGTTTTAATAGTCTAAAATCAATGTAAAAGTTCCCCAAAATACTCCCAAACTTTTCTCCAACAGGAATATTGGAAAAAAAAATTGTGTGTATATGGATTTTCCCAGAGGAGTCTGTTAGAAAGAATCGGGGGTGACTTGATCAGCATGTACCAAGTTCGAGTCGACTCGGCCGAGTCAACCTGGACATGGCTGATTTTGAGTCCGTTCTCCATAATCATCTTCTTCTTCATCGGGATCTTCTTCCCCTTCTAGTTTTCCTCCTGTCCAGCTCTCTTCTTCTTCTTGCCACACCCAACCATTTACTAGCTGAAATGTGTCATGCGCCTGAAACATTGAAACCTTTTTAAAACTCTCCGTATTTTACTCTTGATGGTGTGTCTAATACATTGCTTTATTTTATGAATTACAATTTGCTACTTCTTAATATTTGGTATGCTTCTTTCCTTGGTTCCTTTCCTCTTCTCATTTGTTATAACTCGTACTTGTTCTTATACATTAACAAAGTAGAATGAAAATGGACCAGATGCCTTTTATTAGTTTACAATGGTGGTGCATAATAATAGAAGCTAAATATATATAGGCTTATTTTATTGTTATTGTTGGAGGTGCAACCTGGTATATTTAAGGCCCCGCCTAGGGTCCTAGGCCCTAGAAGGGCTTCACACCTACCTTGCACCTTGCACCTTGACTACATTACTTTTGTTTTATTTTCCTGTTTTCAACCTTGACCCCATTACCACTTGAAAAGCGTATCTTATGTGCGAGTGGAATGAATATGACATGTTTTTTTTCCAGCAGGAACAGTGCTAGGATTTTTTGCAGTGGGTGGGGTCATGGTTGTGGGTCTGTTATCGGGTCCAAACCGTGGTCAACTGATAATATATACTAATCATTTTGAAAAACTAAGACACCCTAAATTTGAAAATATCTCAACATTTTCCGAAACACAATTTCATAGACTTTGTGAGGGCAGTTAAAATATAGTAGTAGGGCTCACCATAATGAATCAAACTGCTCAAAATTATCCTTGTCTCCTTGTTTTAGAATTAAGAGTTGCATTCCACTCCAATCAAAGTAGGACCCATCTCGGATTGATCACATCTAAACCAATCTACCCACGGTTAACTAATGAAAACCTGTTGATTGGTTAGTTAGAAGTGTTTCATGGGCCACAATGCCTGCAGCTAGCTTTGATGTTTGAGAGGGCAGCAGTGAAATCCATGCACCAAGTCATAAGGTGAACTGTGAATGTGTAAAATGATATGATAAAAGTAAAGTTTAGGAGTCCAGTTCCTTTTAGGTCTCAGAGTCACGCCTCCATATAGTGAGGGGAGTGGATGTCCATATTGGGGCCCATCTACTGGAAATCTGAACCACTAAAAAAACTGAACGCCCTCACCTTTAGTGGGCAGTCTCCAAATTTTTATTCTGATAGGAATTGGTCCCAGCAAAATATTGAGCAAATGATTAATAACGTAATTAATGCAAAATGTGCCCACCAACTGAAAATCCATACTGCACAAAAAGAATGTTCTCTCCCCTTCAATGTGATATACACCAGGGCAAGAAATGTAGAGCATACAATGATGCCACCCGTCTTCATTTGGTGGAACTCCTCAATTATATGCTCAATCTTACAGTAGGACCAACTCCCATTGGAGTAGAATTTAGGGAAAGTCCACTAAAGGGGAAGGCATTCATTTTATGGGGCTCGGATTTTCAATAGGTGGACTACATTGAAGAGTTCCACTCACACTTAAATCTTTATTTTTAAAAAATATAAATGACCTATTGTCTTTTGTAGGCCTGTGAATCGTTCATGTAATCTTAGATTTTGAAATGCACTAAAAGGTAAAACATACAAAAAGCACCGCTAACAAACAGAGGAGCATTAAGCATTAGAAAAGAAAAAAAAAAAGAAAGAAAGGGCAAAAAATGAGATGAAATCTGTAATAACCTGGGCCACATTGGGCCCAGTTTTGTTTGACCCATTGGGCTTTGGGATGGGTTGGATTTCATTGGTTATGTTTGTACCTGATCTCAGCCCATTAGTCCTAGTTATTTGTTAAGTAGTTGCAACAATATCTCCTTGTGAGGAGTATTTGTTTGGTACCCAGGGAAATCTCCGAAGGTTAGAGCTTTCACCCTATCCCATAACCAGAAATGCTATATCTCCCTTCTTACGAATAATTTCATTTCCCATCCTTGGATTATAGAAAAAGGAAGAGAAGAGGGTGCAGAGGAACTGATCTTGGGAAGCAATCAAGAAGGATCTCAGAGAAGCAGAACCAGAGGATCTAGTGGATGCAATACTCGAGGTCTCACATTGATCGAGCCACAGTCTTCTATACGAGGAGGTGAGTAATATTTTCAAGTGCACTGAGAAATAGTACCATAGGATTGGTTGTGTATTTTGTTGATCACATGTTGCTCTGTGATTTCTATAACGAATTGATAAAGGATTGATAATAGTAAGGACAGTAATGAAAACCTCAATGCAGAAGCTTGATTTCATACCAAATCGTCAAACACAAGGATCTGATGATTTGGGTAGTATGATCATGGGCCCCACCTAATCTTAATCTGATCCAGAGATCTGAGGGTAGGCGTTTGGGCAATCTCAGTGATGGAGAATCCAATTGGATTGGGTCACATCAGTCCTCAATTTTTCATTTTGGAAATTCCAGATCGGACATAGCAGGGAATTGTGATTTTTGTAGATCTGGTAGTGGGACCCACTGATCCATATGATCAAGAATCACAACCATGGATCTGGAAGCCAGCCCTTGGTCGACCATGGTGTAGGTGTCCCTTTTTAGAAATGGTCCCCATCTGACCCTTGATCTAAAGACTGATATGTCTGGGGCGTCAATTTGGGTTGAATCTGAGATTTTCGTTGATGGGGTTGTGGGACCCACTGGGGCACTTGATCAGAGATCAAGGCCAAACATAGGTTAGGTCCCTGTTGGTCGACCAAGGTGTAGGTGGCCCTTTTGGATTTGAGTCTCATCTGACCGTTAATCATTGGATGATCACAACCTGTGTCGTCATTACTGTGTGTCTGAGACTTTTTCGTGGATGGAGTTATGGAGCCCACTGGGCCACCTGATCAGACATCAAGGCCAGTCATTTAGTGGGCACCTGTTGGTCGACCAGGGTGGACCAGGTCTTATGATGATCTGACCATGGTGGGCCCACCATCTGATCAACAAAATCCTAGGAGGCGTGACTGTTTTGGAGTGATGTATTGGAACTGTTATGAATAATGGAGGTGCTGGAAGTCTGGAACCTCTTTTAGAATGTTGTTGTGAACTTTATTACTTGTAACAGATTGATAGATAGTGAAATAAAATGAAAGAAGAAAGAGGAATATCATATGGCACTGACTGTGTAATACCAAAGTAACAAATTTGTGGGATCCACTAATTCATCTGAGAAATAATCAGGACCAACCATTTGATTGGTCCCTGAAGGGCAAGTCAGATGAACCAGGTCCCATGTGAAATTGATCACTTGGGACCCACCAATTTTATTTACTCCATAATGTTAAGCGTGGAAATCTTCGTGATATTAATGACTAGTATAGTGTTAACTTCTCTTTTATATATGCTGTGTTGAATACTTAATATGGTGCTGTGGGGTTCATGGAAATTATAGACCCACCTATTGTACAGAAATTTATCATTAGTGCCACATAAGCGGGCACTTGAATTTTTGAATGTAAGTGGGGCACATAAATAAGCCCGATTATGTGGGACTAATTCTTATGAAATCATCTGGTATTTGGTTTATGATAGTTGTATTGCATGATTTGGTGAACACAAATGAACTATTGAATATCTCCTAAAGGCTCTCTTTTGTTATATGAGACAGTGAACCCTTTTTGAGTATGGAGTGATAAGGTGGACAGGGATTGAATAAGTGACTATTGAACCAAGCTCCTAGGAGATAGTTTTGAATAATATATGGAAAGGACTTCCTTATGGGAAGGGATTGAAACTCTGAAACTCTTAAGATAGAGTTCTTTTGAATTATAAGGACCCAAATATGGGAAGATTGAATATACTAAGGGGAAAGAGATGGATGTGAAATCTCATTGAATAATAAGAAATGCTTTAGGATAATTGTTAATATTTCATTTCTTCCTCTTATTAGTTTTGTACTGATTTATGTTAGTAAGTGACTTGTGCATTGTTATTATTGCTCACCAGTTTTCTGATAAGTGGTTTGCCCCACTTCAGGTACGGGTCATTTGGGAAAACTTGGCAACGAGGGGGATCAGCCATTGATATATTGGATTTGGAAATTTGAACTTTAGGGATGGATTACATTATTTTCAATAATGTGGAACTTGTTCTTTTTGTTCTTTCTTTATAATTTAGTTATTTTAGTGCTTTGAAATATTTAATTGATCTCTCAAATAATTAGAAGCATTGCTCAATTCTTTGGCATATTTGATTTATGTGGTGATTTAACATTATTTAAGTAATGTTCTGAAACCTAAAGAGCTCCAGGTTTTCGGGGTGTTACAAAATCATCAAGATTCATTGTTATTGAAGTGGTTGAAACACAATAAAAAGAATATTTAAAAATATAACAGAACAAACTATAAGATACCATGTACCAACCCAAAAGCTTAAGCTTATAGGTGGAAGGCCCAAACATGTATATATAAAGCCTTGCCAAAGGCATTACTCAGGCGATGTGGAATGTGGGGCTTTACTTTACCAACACTTCCCCCTCACGTGCAAGTTTCATGTACGGGCCTACCACGTGGGCTACACAAGAACGACGGGATCAACCCGCTCTGATACCATGTAAGAAACCATGTACCAACCCAAAAGCTTAAACTTATAGGTGTTAGGCCCAAACAGGTATATATGAAGCCTTGCCAAAGGCATTTACTCAAGCGATGTGGGACGTGGGGCTTTACTTTACCAACACAAACATGCCAGCAAGAAAATTGTGAAGGACTATTAAGATCCAGTGAAGAAGTACATACGCTTCAAAAGCATCAGACGGCAATGAACCTAAATCCCGGATTTTCTTCATGTAATCATCTTGTCTAGCAAGAAGAATATTTCTTTTATTTAAAAGCTGTTCCAATTCTTTTGCTTCATCCTGAAGCGTGCGCTCATAATTGTCTTCTCGAGCCTGCCAATACACAAGAAACTTCGTCAATATCAGCATTCAACACCAAGTTCTACAATCCATATATCACTTGCTGGCCAATAAAGTCAATAGTGTGTAAACAATTACCTTTAACTCATCTTTCGCATTTTTAATATCCCTTGTTTTCCTTGTGAGATCTTCAATACTATCCACAACTCCTGTAAGGAATATCTTAAATCAGAAACATGGTAGCATCTGATAAAAAAAAAAAAAATGGAACAAGTGAGTGGAAGCTCTCACTTTTAAGCTGTTGTGTTGCCTCATCTACAGCTGCTTTGGCATCCATCAACTCCTGCCTTTTCAATTTTGGTCCGTCGGGCAACATCTGAGAATCTGCAGTCTGAGTTATGGACTCCAACTCTTCTTTCCGCCTTACAAGGTTGGTCGATAAATTCGTCTCAAGCTCACCCTTTCTTGTTTCAGTCTACCAATCAAAGATTAATATTAGTATACAATATTTGAAAACCATCTACAAAAGATTATATTCAACCAGACCTCTATTCGGTTTGTTTTGCAGGTAATAAGCCTATCTTTCCATGTAGTAATTTCAGGATTCAATCGTGAAAGGAGGTCTTTCTCCTCTGGTGTTAAGTGATCAATAAGATCTGTTCCCATTTCTGCACGCTTCATTGCCATTCCAGCCTTGAGCTGATCGATTTGACTTTTAGTATTTGCAAGTGATTTTTCCTGCAAGTATCAAAAAGCAAAAAATTGTGGATTTCCTTGCATAATTTTGAACAAAAAGAAAACCTATAAAAAAAAACAAGCATAAGAAAGTACAACTTTCCTTTTACCTTCTTTTCAAGAGCTCTAGAAATGGACAGCTGCTGCTTGCTAGCACTGGCAATATCTTGTTTGATCTGAACCAACTCCGCTTGGTCATGACTACGCTTTGCATCCATTTTTTGCAGTTCGCTAACCAATCTAGTGATTTTCTGATCTATCTGTATGGAAAGTTAATGGCAACAGAAACAAGCCATTGATCTCAATGAAACTTACAGCAAAGTTTGCATGCATCACCATTTGTAAGGTTAAAAATGTAAAAACACATAAGATCCACATACTGGCATGGTTAGTACGTACCTGAAATACAGATATGCATATGTTTGCAGATATTTGTTTAAGCTGTACATACATGATTAATCCATGAAAGCTTGTTGAATATTTTCAATTAAAATTGTTATCATAGCACAAGTAGCATTGATGTGCTCCAGGGCTTGTTTTTAAAATAATATCTAGGAAAAGGACGAGTCTCTTCAGTGTTCGATTGTATAGATTGATATTACATTTTTTTTTTTTTTTTTTTATGACATGGGTATCCATGAGGTCTTTGACTCAAGAGGACTAATACCCCAGGTGACGCCTGCTAAACCCACACAAATGCACACTGGGCAAATCTGGGGTGGGTTTCGAACACAAGACATGGGGAGCAAACCCAAGCCTCATGCCACTCCTCCAACTCCCAGGTGGGTACACAGTTATTGGTTAAATGGGTGTTTCAGTTATTATAGTAGGTTGTATGAGTCATTGCATTCTGTGGAATGGGCAAGGGAGGCTTTGTTGATTGCTTATCCCCATATAAAGGATAAAAGTGTTTTAACCCAGTCACCAACAAGCATTATATTTCCGCAGATTATGTCCTCTGTAAACATCCTATACTAACTCAGTTGTAGAACCTTGTTCATTTGCACGACGAGCAAAAAGATGCATTTAAACTATTCTCGATCATTTTATCCCTTGACGAGATTTGATGTTGTTTCTCCTTATCTAATCTTGATGGTCCTAGATTCGATGGCTTTCTTAATCAAGAATTCGTGTCATCAAAGAACACATTGGTAAGGAACTGCAGATTTGAACAATGAGACAAAACTCAGAAAAATCCAGTTCTTCACTGATCATTGTCAATACACCTTTATCTGCAAGCACTAATTATCTTTTGTTCCTTCCTCAGTTACGCACAGCTGTCAATCATCTTCGTAGTCCTTTAAATTTAACTATCCAAGTTTGTCTCGTAGAGGTCCTCTCTTTCTCATAGGTCCTCTAATATTGCACTTTCCACTACTTCCTAAATATATAACTGAGGCTTTTAAGCACAAAAATCTAAATGAGGTTCTGAATAATGCTTCTCGGAAAAAGCAATGGAAGACGAGAGGTTTGCATTGAAAAAGACTCAACACTTGAGATATGACAAAGTGAAGCAGCGCGGAGAAGGGAGGATAGCCAACAGGCTAAACTCCAAGCCAAAAGCCTTAGGGATAGGGGATCCATAGGATCAAACTTGTCTTGGTCTCACACCACAGACACACAATCAAGAGAAAACTCAATAGAAAACTTTATTAAATCAATCCATTGTCCCTAAAGAGGGATTACAATCCTTTATATAGATTTATACTCTAACCTATTCTTGGAAACAACTCTAATTAAAATAAGCACTAAATCAAATAAAGAGAAACTTTCTAATTAATCTCATAATTATTCCTAAAATCCAGCTAATATTAAAAATAAAACTATTGCATGATTTAAATATCTTTTTATGGGCTTGGGCCCAATGGGCAACTAGACCGAGGATCTGGCCTGCATCAGCTCCCCCCCTCTTGGAGGGAACTCGTCCTCGAGTTCAGTAGGTGACCGCCTGGGTCGAAGATCAAACGCACAAACTTCCGACTATCTTGTGGATCTTCATATGGTGTGTAAGCTTCACTGAAGCATGTACTCCACGGAAGTCTTAGATATTGCCTCTTTTGATGGTTGGATCTTGCATGTACTCGTGCTCGAACAAATTGATGCTTCGATTTTTGAATTTGTACCATCTGCTCACAAACTTCTGATATCAACAATCGATTCCCGAAGATGAAATCAATGTGGGGAACCTCAATGATTTGCTCTTCTTTTTCAACCTTTGAAACAATATCCTGTTCTTTTGATGCTTTAATTGGCTCTTTAGGAATTGAACATACGAGGAAATCTACCAGTTGATCAGGCTCTTGGCTGATTACATTCAATTCTTCAAAGTCCGCATATTCTTCCTTCGGTGCTTGCACTTCTTCATCTGAATTTGTTGAGAAATCATTAGTGTCTTGATTTTGTTCCTCAACTTCAGTTTTGATAATCTCCAAGACTGGTTCCACCATATGGACTTCAGTGGTGTGCTGAGACTTTTCTTCTTGCATCTTAGCTTTTCGGAGGCGATAGCGTTTTATCGAGTGTTCAACACGGATCGCTTCCCAAAATGCCTCGTGCATATCTTTGCATTCTTTCTTCATATTTTTCAATATGCTTGGATGCAAACCTTTGAGAAACTGAATGAAATCAAGTGTCTTGCCCAAGTCACATAAATAATGTAGCCTTTCAAATTCATTGGCATATTGTTCGACGGACAATGTTCCTTGTGTTAAACTAAGATACTGCGCAAAATGGCCAATGGGCTTCAAATTGGCTCCCACTGGTGGGGAGAATGGATCTCTTCCATGTACATACTTGTCCTCCAGTAGTAATTTCATTTCGTTCCATGTCGGTGGATATTGATACAATTGACATTCTACTTCTTTCCACCATGCTTGTGCGTCTCCTAGAAACTTTCGTTTGGCATAATCTTTGCATGAATGACCTCTTAATTGACGCCAAGTAAAATACTCTTCAAGTACTTGAATCCAATTCAAGAAGACATATGGATCTCTATTTCCATAAAAAAATGGAACTTCTGGAGCTTCTCTATAAACCATGTTTGAGAAGTTACCTTGATGATCAATTGCTCAGTGATGGACTCTTTGCTGCTTGGTACTGCTAGAGGAAGTGATGGAATAGGCCCTGATTTCAATAAATTCCTACTTGGGCTTTTTGTTGGGTCGGACCCAACCCGAACTCAGGCCCAAAGTGGGCTCAGCAAAAAGACCTGATAGTTTGGATCAGCACGTGTCTGCTTGTTTCGTCCTTCGTGCCTAGAGGGGATGAAAAGCCCTTTCTGCTCATTCTCTCTCTGCTGGTCATCTTAGCTTGGTGAATAATCCAATGGCAATAACTCTGGAGTAGTGACAGTGAGGAGAGCAGAGGCGAGTTCGGGTGCTGCTGAGGCAACGGCGGCTCGGCGATGGAGATGCAACCTGCAGGCGAGGAGTCAACGGTGCCAGGTACACTCGACTCTCCTTTACCTCCTTTCTTCTTCGATTTTTTTTTTTTTGGGTTGGATGAAGATGGAGTGAGGGGAGTGGTGTCAGTTTGTTTTTTTTTTTTTTTGGACGATGGGTTGTGGTGAACGGATGGAAGGGTTCAACCGTGGTGAAGGGGATAGGTGAGGTCCCGACAGGAAGGGGATTTGGGTGTGAGGGTTTTCTGGATGATGGGGATGGGTCTAGCTAAGGGCTTTGGGTGATGGGTACTGTGAATGGGTTCTGTGATTGAGGGAGGCTGACAGTGGTTGGATTTTGAGACTGAGATAGACTTCGTTGGCTAAACTAAAGGTTGACGGAGAGAGAGTGATTCCAATGTTATGGACTTTGGGGCTGTCGGTGAGGATGAAGATGGGTTCCGGCTGTGTTCTGGATTACTAGGAGAGGGGTCAGTGGAGTTTGGATTAGATGGGATCAGGGTCTGTGCCGTTTTTGTGGGGTTTCGGTTTGAGGTGGTGGGGATGAGATGATGGAGTTCAACATGCACAGGGATTCGGTGGAGTTTTTTGGCTGGTTCCCTCTTTCTTCTGGTTTTGGGAACGCTGTCGGTGGGTTCGGTCAGGCAAGGTTTTGCTTGGCGGATGATGGTGGGCTGGCTGGTTTGGGGAGCGGTTGGAGTTGGGTAGGGCGGCGTGGTTGGATCTGGTTTTTGTGGATTGGGGATGTGATGGATTGGGTTTCGGTTAAGGAAGTAGACGGGGACTTCGGCTGCTAGGGTACAGGTTCGATTGGCTAGGGGAGGTCCTGATTTGGGATTTTTTTGTGGATTGGTGATGATTTGGGGCTTTTAGGGTTTCGGGAGAAATTGATCGAAGGTGGGGATTGATTCGGGAGTGGCTGTCGTGGATGGGTGGTGGGGATGATGATGATAATGGATGGAGAAGTGAGCGGATTACCTCGGATCGGCGATCGGAACGGCGATCTGAGAGGGATCTTAGCTCTAATACCAATTGAAGCAGCGCGGGGAAGGGAGGATAGCCAACAGGCTAAACTCCAAGCCAAAAGGCTTAGGGATAGGGATCCATAGGATCAAACTTGTCTTGGTCTCACACCACAGACACACAATTAAGAGAAAACTCAATAGAAAACTTTATTAAATCAATGCATTGTCCCTAAAGAGGGATTACAATCCTTTATATAGATTTATACTCTAACCTATTCTTGGAAACAACTCTAATTAAAATAAGCACTAAATCAAATAAGAGAAACTTTCTAATTAATCTCATAATTATTCCTAAAATCCAGCTAATATTAAAAATAAAACTATTGCATGATTTAAATATCTTTTTATGGGCTTGGGCCCAATGGGCAACTAGACCGAGGATCTGGCCTGCATCACAAAGTTACGTGTAGGAAAGTATCAGCTTGGGTGCAACTTGGTGTTTTCACTGAATTACAATCCTTTTGGGAGTATTGCACGTCGGAAGGCTTGTTTAGTTGCAAAAGGATTTACTTAAACATATGTTGACGATTAGCTAATAACATTTCCTCCTATGGCACAGTTCAGTGAGAGTTATCGTTTCTATAGTTTTCTATAGTAAATAGTCCATCTAAGGTCTCGAAGTTTTAGTATGCGTTGCCTATGAAGAAGCTTATATGTCAACGCCTCCTGGGTTAATTTGTAAGAGACATGAGAAAGTATCAGTTGAGATCTTGATTCAAAAAGTAAGAAATGATCTACTTCATATTGAGCTCAAGAGGAGCCATTTTAGTCATTCTGTATCTGTTAGATTCCATGCTAAAATAAAAAAAAAAAAAAAAAAATCAATGCAAGTGTTTACGTGGATGACAAAGTTGTGACATAATACGATAGACATTTTAGTCGTTCATTTCATTCCTTGCAGGTTTGAAATGAATTAATAAAGTCATTGACATCATGGACTTAGGTTTCTTCTGATCCGAGCAAGGAATATTTCCCGTCTGAGAGGAAATATACTTTGACACATTATACAGGAAATTTACAGGCTAGACCTGGCGATATCCATCTTGAAGTTACATCAGACTTCACTTGACATATGGTGATTTGCTTGAAGATCTGAAGAACAAAATAGGATAACCTTTAATTATTACTAAAGAAATTAAAAGATGGGTTGATAATCTGAATGAAGGCCTGAAGCTTGACATGTGGAGATCAGCTTGAAGACCTGAATATGTATCGGAGAAAAGGCAGTAACCTTGAGTAATTACAGGAGAAATCTTTTTGACGGGTCAACGATGCTGTGGAAATCAGAGGTGTCCTCTCATTATGAGAGAGCTTGCTTGGATACATGTTATAACCTGTCGATAGGATGATTGTAAACCTTCTGAAAAGGGAAAACTTTGCCCCTCTTTGATATTATAGTGATCATTAGCGCTAGAAGAAAGCTGTCTCCACTGTTATATGGTTGTGCCCCAATGCTGGAAGAAAACTGCTTAGTGATCTGCAGCGCCACTTGCCACTGGTTCTCTGCAGTGGCATTCTTGCAGGGGCCTATGAGTTATGACCAACAAAAATGAAGCAAGGATTTGGGTGCAAGTTTTATTCTACTTATTTCAGAAAAGAAGGGAGTAGCTCCACTAATACCAGCTTATCAGGCTTGTGGGTGCACATAGTATAAGTTTTTTGTTTAAATGCTGGCAAATAGAATGGTGTAGATTTACCTTTCAGAAGGGGAAAAAAAAAGAATGGGGCAGATTAAGTGGTACTTTCTCCAGCCGAAAGTGTGCTTTTCTTAGGAGGTAGATCATAGATAGTGACTTGGTGGCCCATAAATCTATGAAGACCTATAAATCAAGAAGGGAAGCTGGGAGATACATACAAGAAGAACATTGAGAAGGGAAGCTGGGAAATATCTAAATGATGGATTTCTAAAGAGAGCTGCTAAATGCACCCCACTTTTTTCTTTCCACAATCCTTTTCTCTCTACGCCCACCATTGAAGTGTGGGGATTTCAATTTTTTCTTTGCAGCACACCCCTCGTAATACCTAAACAAACCCCACCCCCACACCAACCACCACCGCCGGTGGTAGAGGGAGAGAGAGACAAGGAGAGGGAGAGAGGGAGGCAGAGGCAAGGAGGGGGAGGGGGAGGGGGAGAGAGGGAGAGCGGGTGGAGGCAGGCAGGAAAGGGAGAAAAAGGAAGAGAGACAGGAAGGAGGAGAGGGAGGGGTAGTTTAGGGATTTTACACAAGGGTATATTATAAGAAACCATATATCAACCCAAAAGCTTAAGCTGATATGTGGAAGGCCCAAACAGGTATATGAAGCCTTGTCCAACTCAAAACTTCGGCAATGTGGGATGTGGGACTTCCCAACACTCCCCCTCAGGTGTAGACCGAACAAATTTCATGGATGGGCCCACCACGTGGGCTACACAAGAACAATGAGATCGGAACCAGCTCGGATACCATGTAAGAAATCATATACCAACCCAAAAGCTTAAGCCGATAAGTGGAAGGCCCAAACAAGTAAATGAACCCCTGTCCAACTCGGGACTTGGGCGATGTGGGACTTCCCAACATATATTGGTAATAATTTTTTTAAAAAGAGAGCTGTTAAATGCACACTGATTTTTACATTCCACACATTGCTTCTCTCTACACCCACCGCTTAAGTTAAAACATTAACAAAATTACCCTTTGCACACCCCATTTTTCCTAGACTACACTAATCGATACTCCTAATTACTCTTTACACTCCCTCACCCTCTCTGCGTGCCACCCGATGCCGCCCTCCCTCCCTCTCCCTCTCTTGGTCTCTCTCACTCTCCGTCTCCCTCCCTCTCTCCCCCTCCCTGCCCGCCTACCTACCGCTTGCTCTCCTTGCCCACCCTCTCTTTCTCTCTCCGCCGCCGCCACCCACTCTCCATCTCCCTCTTTCTCTCTCCCACCCTCTCCCTACCCACTCGCTGACTCGCTCTCTCCATCTTCCTTTCCCCCCACCCACTCACTGGTGGTTGTGGTTGGGGTGGATGGTGAGTGTGGAAAGAAAAAAGTGGTGTGCATTTAGCAGCTCTCATTTCTAAATGACCTAAGACAAGGAGAACAGAGAATTTTTTCGAGTACTTGTTGCAAAACATGGATTTGGGTGCAATATGGTAATCTTAGATGAGAGGTGTAAATTGAACTCCCAATGGCCCAGTTGTTGGATCAGAATAAGTAGATCTCCAAATGGCCCCTCCAATGCCCCGCTTTCAGGGACTCGTTTCATTGTCCCATTTATGGTTTTCTTCTGCATTGCTAGTCCCAAGCCCCAAAAAGGAAGGGTTATATCATATTGGCAGTCAGGTAAGGAAAAAATTCTTTATAAAACCAATTTGAGTTCTATATTGCAGCACTTAGCCACCGAATTAATTCAGATATGGATCATAGAAATGATGATCTCCCAATGGATCATTTATGGCACCCAAGGGCTTGAGACATAGATCTACTCTCACAATGTTGTTTTGTGATAGTTGTCAACAGTCTAAAGATGGTTTTGCAGGCAATGGTTGTAGGACTATTTTCAGGATTTGGCTGGTGTACTAGGTCACCTCTTCTCATTTTCAATATGAAAGACATTATTTTGTTTTATGCGGCCAAGGGGAAGAAATTTATTTGATGTTTTGATTGGTGTTTCCATAAATCGAAAACATGTTAAGTCTGAGGAATAACTCTGCGACATCTAAAATCGTCTGACTACAGCATGTCTCTTGTGTGTGAAATTCTAGTTAGCAGAGAATCTACAAAAATATTTCATGCAGAAAGAAATGCACAACAGGAGTCAAGTTTCAAGAGCCGAAAGAGATAAGAGTGAGGAAAGTGATTAAATGCCAAACAAAAATGAAAAATAGAGTGAAGATCGAGAAGTTGATTCTGGTGAAAAACATGAAAGCATCAGCTCTGTCAGGATATCTTGAAGAGAATTTCTAATTCTCTCTAGCTCTTCTTCCTTCATGTTGATAGACTTTGTATTTTGCCTTATTATATTCATAAACTTTAATTTGGAACGCCTATCGTCATGATATCCTCCTGTCATGGCACCTTTTTTGTTTACTTGATCACCTGTTATATGGCTCAAGGTGAATTAGTGAAGGCTTTAGACTAAATAGAAATATCAAATACGCAACAGATGGAAAAGTTTTGTAGCAAACCTTCCAAAGTAATGCAATCAAGACCATCAGTTCGAGCAACCTTTGTGGCCACGTCTAAGTCTTTGCAAACTGCCGTTCTACCAAACACCTTTAAAGGAGTTCATTGGAAGAAAGGGGGAAAAAGGAGAGCATGCATCAGACAGAATTCTTAATCAACTCGGGTTCATAATTATACAAGCATACAAATGAGAACGAGAATGACTCATAATTACACAAGCATGAAATCCCAAGCACAAGTCTCATCTAACCTGTGCAAAAGCTGGAGCAAATTCAGAAGAGTATTTCAGTCTCTTCAACAGAGGAATCACATCAGACCGGTGAGGAAATGTTATATGTGGGGCTTTCACCCTGTTCAACGGTATAAAAGTAACCCGTCCACCTTTCTCAGCTGTAAGATATCTGATTATCCTAGTTGATATTTCATCATTTTGAACAACCACGTGAAATAAGCTGTACACAACATAATAATCCCCTGTTAGCACTGAAGCCATGTCATCTAATAGGTCCACAAGACAATAATATAAATTGAGTTTCAGCATAGAAAGCATAAAAGCTGGTTCCATTGCACCTGTTTCCAGCAGTAACTTCAACTGCAGTAAAAAATCTGTCTTCACAATCAATTAGTTCAAAAATCGGACCATAAACTCCACCAATATTGTGGTCTCGGCAGATCCTTCTGACGGAATTGAGCCCCCTTCGAATATCCTAAAAAGGATATAAAGAAAAAAAGGGAAAAGATGAATAGGATGTAAATCATAGTAAAAAAAATAAATTAGTGATAATTCTCTAAACTCATTCCAATTATCCCCAAACAAATTTCATGCAGAAAAACAATCCAAAAAAAAAAAAAAAATTGGCAGTTTTGTAGCAGATCAGTTTCATCGAGTGGATTGAAGCCATCAAACGGATCTTTGAGTATTGAGTGATCCCATATGATTGTAGAGTTAAGATTGTGGTTGTGCAACTGCGAGGCTAGGATTCGGTTTGGTGGGAACCAAGGATGAAAATAGCGGTAGCAGCCCGCCGCCAAACCACTACGAGCAGGGCGATACGTAGCGTAGCGGGGATACGTAGCGGCGTAGCGGTGCGATTTGAAAAAATCGCCCAAAAAATCTGAAAAAATTTCAGAAAATCCATAAAATTGTAAAATGAAAGAATACGTGGTTCTTTTGCAAAACTAAGTAAGAAAGGGGGCGTAGCGGTGCCCTCAATATATGAAGTCTTGTATCGCTGTATAAATAGAAAATAATAGTAATGATTGGTTTTTTCACATGTATTCATGTTTCTTAGTCAAACTAACTTAGAAAGTAATAATAATAATAATAATAATAATAATAATAATAATAATAAACTAGAACATGAAATAAAGGCATAAGACTTAAGAGTTAAGTCATTACTCATTAGTGAACATTGAACAATCAAATATCAATACTTCAACATTCAAGATTCAAGATTCCAATTCAATCAAGTGAATGAACTATGAAATGATAAACAATCAACATTCAACACCAATTTAGAAATGACAGAGTAGAGTGTTAGTGAAGGAAATATGAATACCTTATTATAAAACAATTTAATTAAGGCCAGTTTGAAATCTAGTATACCATTCCAAATATAATTAAATAGGTTTAATATCATATCTAGCAAGTTATGATGTGTGTGTGTGTGTGTGTGTTTAAATACACCCCCGATACGTATCGGCCACCACGCTTTGTGGTGGCCGTAGCGCCACAGTGCGATACGCGATAATTATCGCGTAGCATGGCGGTGTTCGCCACCACAGCCGATATGTAGCGAAGCTACAAGGGAGAGGCCTGGGAAGCACAAGGTGACTTCATGGGAGAATATCAAGTCCCTAATGCGTGAGGCTTTCCTACCAACTGATTATATGTAGTCCCTGTTTCACCGACTGTAGGATATTTGACAAGGAGACCAGACATTTAAGAAGTATGCAGAGGAGTTTCACCAACCCATCGCCCGTAACAACTTGAATGAGTTAGAGGAACAGTTGGTGATTAACTCCATCGCTGATAAGATAGGCCTTGCACTGACTTTTACTGTTGCAAAGGCAAGTCAGCAACCTAGCTTCGCCGAAAAGCAACTCAAGAAAGAGCAGAGTCGCAGGAGTCCATTCACAAGCCAATCAAAGCCGGGAGGCAGCCACTCTAAGTTGGAGCCAACTCAACCACCCAGTGCCAACGCAAGCAGCAAGATTTAAGGCTCACAATGATGAGGCAGCAAGATGAACCGGCCAAAGGACCATACGTTGTCATAAATGCAACAAAATCCATCGTATCTCCTCAGATGTTGCAAATGGCAAAACGCCTCAACAAACACTTCAAAGGGGAAGAAAATGGTGGTGGAATATGAAGCTGAGTCGAATTTTGAGGACGATGATGTTGTATATGACGACGAAAATAATAAAGGGATCATAGGAGACGGAGATAAAACCCCAGTGATTTGAAAAGCCTCATGACTCCAAAGAAGCCAAAAGCCGTTAGTTGGTTGCACAACAATATTTTCGACACCCCATGTATCATCCAAGAAAAAGTTTGCGGCGTGATCATTGATGGCGGTACTTGCAAGAAAGTCATCTCAAAAGAAACCATTAACAAGCTCCAACTCAAGATTGAGAAGCACCCTTGACCCTAAAAACTCTCTTAGTTCAGGAAAGGGAATGACGTAGCCATCCGTCGATGTTGCTTAGTTTCATTTTCTACTGGGAGTCTACTTTAATAATGTCGTGTGATGTGGTACCCAGAATGGATGCATCATGCATGCCACATTCTACTGGGCCGACCAATGCAATAAGATAAAAGGACTCTTCATGATGGATACAGCAATATGTATAGACTTTGGAAGGAGAATAGAAAAATACTACTCAAGCCAATGTGTGAGCAGATCCAATCTAAATCGAAACCCGACAATAGTTTGTAAAGGAGGTTAAGGAGAAATGTATCGATTGGGAAGGAATACCATCTCTTGTTTTATTACCTATTGATATTACCCCTAAATGCTTTCAAAAGTGCTCATTTCTAATTCTGTCTTTCCTAGTTTTACCGCACATCCACCTCAATATTCCTGCACTCATTTTGTGTATGTGATGCTTCTTGATTGGCCAACATTCTACTCCATGGATCATAGCTGGTCTATCGTTGTCCTGTAAAATCCCCCCGTCAATCTTGTTGGTATACGCTAATCACATAGCACTGCAGAAGCAAGTCTTCACTTCAACAATCCCGCTTTTATCCTATGCTCGACCTCTTCCTCCATCTCTCCATCCTTACTAATTATCGAGCCAAGGTATTGTACTAAATCACTTTGTGGTATCTCTTGAGCTTCAAACCATACGGTACTTTCAACTCTTTGTACATGGCCCCAAGTTACAATCCCTATATTATGCCTTTGTACGACTTATTTAAAAGCCCTTGGATTCTAAAGCCTCACGCCATCTCTCAAGTTTTGCATTCACACAATCTCTCGATTCATCCACCAACACTATATCATTTGCAAACAACATACACCAAGGTAACTCCTCTTGAATTTTTTTATTTTTTTATTTTTTATTTTTTGTTTTTGAATGGTGCCTCCTCTTGAATATAAGCAAGGCCAAACACCCTAAGTCATGAGCATTGCGTCAATGTTCAACAAGACTAAAGATCTCTACAATGGAGATAATATACCACTTAAATAGCTGATTTTTCACATTTTTACCTGTTTTTCGTTATTTCTTATTTTTCTGAAAATTTTGAAATATTTTAGTTACTTCTAATGATTGGCACGCATGGCATCATGAGGACAGCCGCCTGAATCTAAAACCTTGATGCCAACACATTATTGGGATCAGTCTTGGCATTATTTATTTTCTCAACACTAGAATTTAACATGTAAACGTGGCCGTTGGATGGATTTGAGCATGCATACCAACAGTAGTGGAGAGTATTATTTGCATGTGACAACACTTGATTCTCCTTCCTATTTTTGTTTAATATTGTTTTGGAGCATTGTAGAACAAATTCAAATATCCCATGTACTCTTGAATTGTCAAGCAAGCAAGTGCAAACCAAATATCCAAGAACACTTTATATGTTGAAGAATTATGGAACTTGAGGACAGTATAATGCAATTAAAATACTCACACCCGGAGTGGCATGGTCCAGGCTTTTCTCTGCCTTCACAACATCAGCTTTAAGCCGATCGATCTCACCAGAGAGGTCACTTTCTTTCTTCCATAAGGACCTAAAACAAATGAATACTCACAGATGAATACCCCAATGAAGTCCCTTCTCAGACCATTCATATACTACAATAAGGAAATATCATACTTTCGTTTATCCTGTAGTTCATCCCTGTGTTTCTTCCAACTGTTCAAGTCTTCAAGACTCTGGCTGATGAGTGTTTCTTGCTTCTGAAACTCAAGTCTACGCCCCTTTATGTATGCTTCTTGTTCATTCCACTCATCCTTTAGCTGCTGAATTTCATCCAAAAGTTTTTTCTCCTGAAAAATACATCCAGCACTGCTAGTTACATTCAAAAGAACAAGCAATCCAATAACTAAATTAAACCTAAACTGCAAGAGAAAAATGTTAGCTTGAAAATAAACTATTTATGCAAGGAAAATACCACAACCGAGGAGCAAAATGGAAGTGAATTAGAGAAATGCAGCTAGTCTTCAATATGACCAAACGAGAGTTCTAAACATCACAGGTTTAGAGTACATTTTACCAGATTTTCATACAAGGAGAAAAATGGTAGTGATAATTTGTATTTACAGAGTTTTTGGAGCATGTTTTCCCAGATTTAAATACGACCCAAAGAGTTGCTTTTGGATAGTTGGCGAAACTTGTCATCAAAACAATAGAGCATCAAATTAGGACTGTCAACGGGCCAAAATTGAGCCACAATGGTGACTAATTCCTACTATCCTTACCAGTTTTATGTAAAAATAGAAAAGCCTGGCCTACACCATTATTAGCACTTTTTTATGAACAGCTCGGAATGAGCAACAGTTTATCTTTTACAAAATTTTATGTTCAGTGAGTCTATCAAATCAATAACAAAATAGAGAAGAACCAATCTCACATGTGAGGCCCACTTCGAAGATGCTCGACCATAGGATGTTATAATGATGTCAAAAATTCAAATCAATAATCAGGCCCGCTCTTATTTAGATATAGTTAAAGAAATGAGTTTCCCCATGGATATAACATTGGGTGGTCATTTTTAGCATTATAAATTATAATCACTTACTTGGTCATGTTTTAGTGGCCCCAAAACCTGACTATTTCAAAAGGGGTTTTATGCTATGATACCCGGATACTTGTACAAGCCCAATGTATCCGTATTGGACCGATACGACGCTTATAGTACTTGATACTGCACCGATACTTCTAGAGAACAAGCTTAACATATACTACTTATAAAGTCCTTTATTTAATATAGTTCTTTTAATATTTTTACTTCTCACCATAAAAAAATGCTATAAAGGGACAAAAACAATGATAATTTCAGTGATTCAAAAGTGATCTAAAGAAAAAATTAAGACAAAAATATCCGTATCCGTGTCCTATATTTTCAAAAGCAAGGAGTCATATCTCCGATCCCCATATCAGTGTGCACATCCATATCCGTATCTGGACATGATAGGTTTTATGCCAAAATGGAGTTTTGGCTTTCTTCCTTGCAAGTAAAGCACAGGGATTTCCTCTCTAACGTTCTCTAGAAGGGTTTCTTGGAATTTCAGTGGAATAGAAGATAAACAGGAGTCACAAGAATTTTGGGCCCTTTCGAATCTTATACAGTTGGATTCAAAGATCTACTTTGGGGCTTAATTGAAAAGTTTGAGCAATAATCAAAATAGTAGTTGGGGCGGGTGTAATAGCCAGTGGGTAAAACACTATGTAGCAGGTGATACATAGCAGCTGTGGTGATACGTACAACGTAGGTTTTTTAGTGATTTGGAACCGTATAAGTGTAGAGAAAACTTTAGGAAAGGCTATTAAGGAGAAGAAATAGGAAAAACAATGTTTTAAATTAAAACTAGTTGGCCCTAATAGGTTTTAGATTGTAACGCTGCTATTTTCAAAATAACGTAGCGGCCTTAACTGCTACGGCCGATAATACGGCCGCTACGCTACATAACAACTGCTATTTTGAACCATGAGTTTGAGAAAGGAGAGATCAAAATGGTTTTCTTTATTAGCTTCAACCGTTAAAGCTTCAAATGGCGATTTCTCTAGAGCATCGAGAGTTTCTTGGTTGTAGGAAATGGTTTGACAGTTTGTTGTAGTTGTATAAGGCAGAGAAATCAATGAAATTTCTTCATGTCTTCAAGAGGTGTCTCTTCCAAAGGATTTTAGAGGGCACAAGGGGGTAAATGCTATGATGATGACGTTGTTGTTGATGACGGCGACCACGACAACAATGATGACAACGGTTTTGCGTGTTGGTGGTTAACAGGAGCCTTGAGTGCGGTGTGACCTTGCAGCTTACTTTGTCAACTTTTTATTGGCATAGTGGATTTGTCATTGCCGAATTACCTATGGACGTAGGCCATGGTGGTGAACCGCATGTATACTTCATTTTTTTGCCGGTGGTTTCATTTGTTGTCCCCTTTTTCTTCCTAATTGTTGCCAAGGATCAAAAGAGCGGTTCTGGCAAGCATAGCAACCGCTGGCCAAAATGCTACATAACGGGCTATACGTAGCTGCAGTGACATGCAGCAGCGTAGCAGTGTGGATTTAAGTGTTCAAAAAAATCTTGAATCTTATTTAACGGTCGATCTTGTGGGTTTTTTTTTCCAGTGATTTGGAACCATATCAGTGCAGAGACAACCTTAGGAATGGCTCTTAAGGAGAAGAAATAGGGAAAATGGTGTTTTCAATAAAAAACTGCTTGGCTCAGCTAGGTTTTGTACCATAGCAGTGATATTTTCAATTTAGCATAGCAGCCATGGCCGCTACGGCCGATATTTTGTTCCATGATTGTCGCACATGACTTTTGTCATTTTCATGGACCACTGGGTCATATTATTCAATGCTTAGAAGCCCCACGACAGTGATGAATTACTGATGGCTGATGCGACAGATCTTGTCCACTCCAGTCAAAGGAGCCACATTCCCAAGACTTGAGCAACTCCCAAGTTGTGCAAGTCCCAGCAATTCCTAGTTTATCTAAAACTTACAGTTCAGCATATCTTCTTTACTTCCTATTGATCAAAAAAAAAAAAAAAAAGTCTTATTTACTTCCTAGTTCATCTAAAACCCATAACAGACTTTACTTAGGACTTCTTGTGTAGGAATTACCTTGGTAACCTAACAGTCAAGATCCAATTTGACTTGCATGAGTGAGAGCTTATATGGGCACGACTTGCATAGGTGACCCAGTAAGCCTATATCTTGATCATCTCAGATCCTTTGCATCTAAATTTGGTGGGTCCCCTGTGCAAGCATAACTTTTTTCCAGTAGAAAAATTGTCAAATTTAAGGGCTTGAAGGGCCTATTTGATATTTCTTGAAGCATGAGGGGTGCAAATGTGATACATCAGGGAAGCATGAGCACAAATCTCCCTTCTTCCACTTCTCTTTTTCCGTACCCCTTACTTCCTCTCCATCAGTCTTTCCAGTATCGTTCTTTGTTTCTTTCTTATTAAAGAAAATCTTCTTCGAACACAACTTGTTATTAGAGCATGGTTAGGCCACCAATCCTGGCATGTTAAAACTAGAGCTTAAATTGATCTATGTATATCTATGTAAGCCCAAGTGCCCAACCCATAGCCTGGTTCACCCCATCAATATGAAGCAGTAAATCAAGACATTCAAGAAGATTTGACAGGTTCAATGATCTGAATGCAAAGGTCATACAGCCACAGCGGCCAATGTATCTAAGTATCTGTCTGTCGGAAGCTTAGCAAGGGTTCTTTGATATGATAACAGTTGAATGATGGGGATGAATTGTCCAAATTCGAGATGGACTAAACCTTCTTGTGTCCAAGTTCGAGGATGGACTACACCTCCTTGTGCAAGCACAGATTTTGGGGATAATTTTCTGATATCTCTCTTATTATTCTCCTCCTAATAAATAGCCATTGCTGGCTTTACATAGAAAGACCATTAAAAAGATCTCCCTTAAATCAAGGAAAGATCACCACATAATTAGTCAAAGAAATCCTACTACTTAACTGGGAAAGAAATCTAATTCTATTGACACTCTTACTCAATGGACAATCAAACTGACAACTCAAGCATCTTCACTTTATTCACTTTCCTAATTTACTTGCAATCAGCCTACATGCTTGACCTCAGGTTTAACTTGTGTAGGCCAATGAATCAGCCCTTATCGCGCAATTGGGCCGGACTCCTATCATTTCTCCCCACTTGAAATTGACCTTGTCCTCAAGGTCAAAGTTGGGGAAACTCTGATATACGAGCAATGGGTCCCCCATTTCTTCTTTAGCCTCTAGAATAAACAATTGCTGATTTTTGCATTTGTGACCGGGCCTAAACTTTTCATCGCAGTTATAGCAAAGGCCTTTCTCTCTCCGTGCTTGGATCTCAGGCCAATTGAGTCGTCGAATAGGCGGCGTACCCGCTGTGCTGTGGGCCCCCTTTGTGAAAGCGGTGGCATTTGAGGTGGTGGTTGTTCTAGTCGATATAAGCGCTGCAACTTTTCTACCTGCATTCGAGCGAGCCCAATCCCTGCAGAAATGTCTGCAGGTTTGAACATCTTGATCTCCGCTGCAATTTCATCCTTGAGTCCCCCAATAAAAGCAACCAACTAATGCCTTTCAGGCCACCCCTCTACCTGATTTTCCAAGCATTCAAATTGGGCTTGACATTCTGGCATTGTGCCTGTTTGTCAAAGCCGAGAGAGAGCCTCATCAAAGTTCTCATTTTTTTTTGTTAGTCAAAGTTCTCATATTCAGTTGACCAAAAACGTACACAAATGGCCTTTTGCAACATCTCCCATTTAAACTCTTTTTGGTCTTCTTGTACCATTGGAACCATTGCACTGCTTCCCCTTCTAAATGAAAGGAAGCTAAGAGAACTTTTTGGTCTTCTGCAGTCTTTTTTATATTGGAAAATTTTATTTTCCCTATAGATCCATGAGGTTGGTTCCCCACACGAGAACTTTGGAAAGTCCACTCTCGCAATGCGAGGTTGAAGTTATCCATTGTCATCCATGACATTGTTAATGCTGTAACCTCCCTATTCTGCCCTTTTTTTTTTTTTTTTGAAATGGACCCTATTCTGCCGTTTTAGGAAGAAGAGAGAGTATGTAGTCATATTTGGCATCCATAGCTGCCAAGGTAACCTTAATGTCTTGCAACGATCCTACGCATTGTTCGACATCCATAGCTGCCAAGGTAACCTTAATGTCTTGCAACGATCCTACGCATTGTTTGACTACTTCATCAAGCTTGTCAACCTTCTAAAAGCACCTTGGTTCTGGTATTATTAGTCATGCTAGTTATACCAGGAACAATGCTCTGATATTTTTTTTTCTCTTTTTTACTCTCTTTTTTTTCCACACATATTAGCAAGTCACCTCTTTGATGGCATGGTGTAACTAAACCAAACTTTTAGCCTTGTCTTGTAAAAGAAGAAAGGAATGGCAGTTGATGTAAATATCATAAACTTTCTGCCCTAATCAATTTCAAGAATCTTTTGTAAGCTTTTGTACACTTACTGAAATGCGATCAGTGGTGATAGAATGATAGCTTCCTTCTACGATGGGTTTGGTGCTTGAGAAGAAGGCTTGCAAAAGCTGACGAGGCGACGGCGATACGGTCGGACAGGACAACCGATTGGGCCTGGAATCCTCTCTTCTTCTCTGCCCCTTTTCTCCGTTTTTTTTATTTTTATTTTTATTTTTGATGGGGGTGTGGAGGGCCGGTGTGTTTGGGTTTTGAAGATGGGGACGGGTTTTAGAGGGATTTGAAGGAATGGACCGGATTTGACCTGCGAAGATGTGGTAGGCCAGAATCGGTGCTCTGATACCAGTTGAATAATGGGGATAAATTGTCCAAATTCGAGGATGGACTAAACCTCCTTGTGTCCAAGTTCGAGGATGGACTACACCTCCTTGTGCAAGCACAGATTTTGGGGATAATTTCTGATATCTCTCTTATTATTCTTCTCCTAACAAATAGCCATTGCTGGCTTTACATAGAAAGAACATTAAAAAGATCTCCCTCAAATCAAGGAAAGATCACCACATAATTAGTCAAAGAAATCCTACAACTTAACTGGGAAAGAAATCCAATACTATTGACACTCTTACTCAATGGACAACCAAACTGACAATCATCACTTTATTCACTTTTCTAACTTGCAATCAGCCTACATGCTTGACCCCAGGTTTAACTTGTGTGGGCCAATGACTCAGCCCTTATCGCGCAATTGGGCCGGGCTCCTATCATTCTTTAAGGATGATGTGTTCTCAGTTTGGACATTGCTGCAGGCAGTGATAGACAGCCATACTGTTGTATAGATCTCTGGAAGTTGGGGTGTTTTCTGTAACTGTGCCATATCATACCCAATCTTATCAGTCCCACCGTGTGAAGTGATGCCCTATTTGAAGCGATCAAGTGGGCCCAGAAACAAAGCAGGTAGGACAGGGATCAAGGGTTTCAGATTCAAATATAGGGCTGACATCAACAGCTGCACTGATGACATCAGTGACCATGTAGGTTGAAATACAGAGCAATAGTTAAATGGGTTGATTCCCTGGCCTAGCAGAATTTTTTGGTGATTTTTTTCTTTTTTCTTTTTTTTTTTCTGTTGGTAATTCCCACAGCCGCTCAGGGATCAATCCCTGGGGCTGGGTGGGTAGGTTATACCACATGTACTGTACCACTAACCCAAACTTGCAAAAAGAAAAAAAAAAATACCTGAGTGAAGTTTGATGAAAGAACACGTTCGAGATCACCAATTTCTTTTTGAAGCCATTTGTCGCGAGAAGCTTTGCTAGAAAACTGGGTTGCACGACCTTGTTTTTGGTACAAAATACTCAGCTGCCTTTCACGATCCATTATTCTACATTTTCCAAGAATTATCAACAAGAGAACAAATTTTGTCATTTTATATTAATAGATGAAGACAGTACTCTAAAGGCCCATCAAACATACTCTTTTGTTATTTCCTCCTCTTCAGCCACTTGTTCAGCATGTGAGGTTCTAACTTTATCTAGTTCACCTGTCGATTCATCAATTTCTTTATTCAAACTCTTAAGTTGTCTTTGAGCCTCCACCTACAAGAATGGAAAGTACTTTTAGGGACCACATATGAATCACCCTCAAATGAAAGCAGAAAGAACATCTTCACCATACCTTTGCCCGACTATGTGTGGATATTTTCTCTTCTAATTCTTTGACATCAAGTTCAATCTGTGCATGCCTTTTTAAAGTTTCAGTTCGCTGGTTCTCTACTGACTCTTTTTCTTTGTTCAAACTTTGAATGTCTTTGGTCAAAACTTTAAATTCTTTCTCTAATTCCTTGAATTTGTCATGGGCCTCCAGCACACTGTCGTACATACTTTTTGACTTCTCTGAAACATTCGTCCGAGCCTCTTCAACCTACAAATAAAGTTAAAATTATGCCTTAATGTTATGAGAAAGATAGAAAGATGCATTCTATTAAGAAGCTCAATGTAATAGAGAGAGACTCCCATAAAAGTGAATCTTGTAATTATTATTGAGACCATACAAAAACTATAAGCAAAGATCTGGAAAACTCTCAAATACTGCTAAAGCATAAATTTCAATCATTTCAACAGAGGAATAAAATATGAAGTGGTCACTAGCTAGTCCTTTCATGGTTGGCACAATAAAATATAAAGTGGTCACTAGCTGGTCCTTCATGCCCTTCATGGTTGGCACCTATCCAGGTGGGCCATATAAAAGTCATCTCACCAAATCATTTCCCATCTATGATGTTCGATACTTCAAAATGCACAACGTATCATGCCGTATTATTATCCGATACTTCACATTTTATGTGTACAATCCTTGCCCTTACCGTCTTTATGGTGTGTCCCTATCATATTTAAGTCGTATTTGGGCATCATCGGTCCGGATTACCAGCGCACTATGCACATGTGGGCTAGATGTGCATCTCGTTGTGGGGCCCACCCGGGGATGGGACATAGGGGATTAAAATATCTAAGTGGGTCCTATGATCCTATCTCCCTACCAAGTCTGGGGGGCACTTGATCATCCAATCACCTTCATCCGGGACCCACAAGTTTCAACAGTTCTATAACCAAAAAAAAAAAAAAACAGTGCATCGATCTGTGGCCCAGTCCATTTGGATGGGTGCAAAGCCCATGGATCCAGTGAAATACAAGGTCCCCTGTGTTTGATCCATTCAAAAGGACCCACAGCGGGCCCCATTCCCAAATGTGCACCTTACGCCCAACGTGCAGGTCCATTCAGATGGACCCATTGGAGGGTCCCACGCCCAGATGCTCTTTGGGTGCGCGCGCACGTGCAGGCGTGCACGTGTGTTTCAACTTTGAGGGTTACTCATTTTACAAAGAGGGGTGTGGAACTCTACCATAGTGCCCACTTATTGAAAATCCAATTTGCTAAAATGAAGGTCCTCTGGTTTATTGGGCTGACCCCAAATTATACGACAACAAGAGTTGGACCTACTGTAAAATGAGCATATGGCATTATTAATCATGTATAATCAGTCCTATGGTGAGACGAACTACTACTGGAACAAAACTTGGAAATATTCCACTTAAGGTGAGGGAGTTTATTTTGAGTGAGTGAGATATTCAATAGGTAGCCCCACTATAAAGTTCCACACCTCTCACAACATGAGTGAGATAATTAAAGGATACGGACTCCTAACTTTGTATTATCATATCATTTACACCTTGAGTGTTATCTTTTCATGATGTGGTAAATGGCTTTACATCCTACCCTTTCAACCATCCGTGCCTACCATGGGCACTGTGGCCCATCTGACAATTATATCAATAGTGGTGGACTGATTTTCAAGGAGTGAAAATTGGGTTGGGGTTCGAAAAAGGGAAGGATTTTGTGGAAGACCTCATTTCCTGCAGTTCTTAGGATTATTGGGAAGCAGAGGAGTTCCCGTTGCTTCAAGGACAAAGCCTCCAGTGCAGACAAAAAGACAAGCTAACATTTACAGTGGCTAATTGGGCATCCCATTGATATGATTGTGTATAATTGGTGGGAGGTGGTTGTCATGTGATAAGAGTTTTTGTCCTTAGCTTCATGGTTTGAGTTTCATGTTTTTTTTTCTTTGATTTTTGGGGCTTGTCAGTATAGACTTCTTGTACTGTCTTTTTTGTTATAACAAGTCCTCTTGTACCGTCTTGCTCTCTTTTAATGATATTTGGTAACCATTAAAAAAAAAAAAAAAACAGTTGATTGATTTGCATGTGATCAATCTGCCATTGGTTTTACTTTGATTAGAGTGGGTTATTGACACAGCCTTGGATCTGTCATGGAAATATGGAACGAAAGTAGACAAACTCCACAAGAGAGTTTGCCAAATCCTAAACGAATTCAAGCGAGGACCAACTCCATAGATGGGAATTGGTCGAATCCCTCCTGGGAGGGATTCAACACACACGACTTCTGACATCAAAGAGACACTCACAACCATAGGGATATCATGAAACCAAACATTACAATCTTTATTGAATAATCATAAATTGTCTCTCTCAATGGGGGATTACATACTTATAGGAAGGGTCGGACATCCCCTTTCCTTTTGGGACTATACTTTCCTAAGCAATAAAGGAAACTAAATCTTTAAAGGAAACTAAAACTCTAAAGAAACCAAATCATACTAAACTTCTAATTTGAAGACTCCTAAATAAAACAAAACTCTCAAATAAGACACCTAATTAATTAAAACTTCTAACTAGTTGGATGTCTTGTTCGGCCTGTCTACTAGGCCCAATGGGATGGCTGACCCATGGGTAAGTTTCCCCCCGTCTTATAGAGAACTTGACCTCGAGTTCTGTAAATGTCCTCCTAGGTCGAAAATCAATTGCAAAAAATTCTGTTTTTTTCTTTTCATCCCATTTTCATTGCATGCCTTGGACATAGTAATCAATTCTATTCCAGTCGTCGCTCTGGTTGGACCATGTAATGGAACATTTCGGCATTCTGGTCAATTCCAATATTCCATTCTGGAAAAGATGAGATTGAAAAATGAAAAAAAAAATTATATATATAAAAGAATACATAAAATTGAAAAAAAAAATAGTTGAATGCTATAATGCATACTTACATCACTTAAATTTAACTACACTCTTCAATTGACCATTTTTTAGTTTTCACTACATATGAATAGAAGTACCAGAATGGAGGGGAAATGGAACTGGAATGATCAGAAAGGACCGGAATTGGAACCGGAAACTTTTAGGGGGGCATTCCGTTCCCCCAAGGTCAATTCCGGAATGTTCCAGCCAATTCTGGCAAGAACGGAACAGAATTGACAACTATAGCCTTGGAAGCTTGATTCAATCTTTTCCTCCACCTGTAAGTAGCTTGGAGTGGTTGCTTCTTTTGCTTTTTGAATTCAGCTTGGAAGTATGATCTGACCGTTAGATGCTTCAATTGTTTACATCACACAATAGATAACAATCCTCGAATATCCATCGTATTAACGAAGATAAAGTCAATGTGGGGAACTTCAACGATTAGTTCTTCTTTCGAAATCTCTTGAGCAATGTCATTGTATTATGATAATCCAATAAACTTTCATAAGAGTGGCATTACAATAAGATCCATCAGATAATCAGTCTCCTTGATAACCAAGTGAAAGTCTTCAACGCCCGCTTGTTCTCCTTCCTCTGCCCCTTCTGATCATTGTCCATGAAAAGAAGATCAATTCATTTGTCTTTTAGTTCTTCTGAAGTATCATCCACCTTAGGAGTTCTCCATGTTGCTTCATCTAAATTTGTCATGGCAACTTCCGTTCTTTGATTTGCTTCTTAATGTCATCTTTGATGTCTTTTGTCATGGTTTGTAGCTCTTGTGGCGCAATCACGACTTTTGTTTCTTACTTTGGCTCATGCTTTAGTTCTTTGGTAACAGGTGACAATGGAGACGGAGAAGGTGTTATCTACTACATTGAAATGAGCACGATCCGTTGTCCTTTCCAAAGAAAAGAATGTATGTTCTTCTCTTTGTCAATGTGCACGTTCAAATCAAAATACCAGTCATAGTCATCCAAGAATAATATTCGTAACATTCATTTGGATAACATCGCACCAAATCGTATCTTCATAATTGTTCAATCTTAAAAGATATCAAACAATGATGGAGTTACTAGAATGATAAAATCATTAGCCCATGCAACTCTGTAGGGCTTCGACAGTGATTGACCAATGACGCTTGTCAATAACCTCTTGCGGAACGAAGTTTATCGTGCTACCACGATAAATAATCAGATTAGTAAAACTTGCCTTCACACCTTACTCATATTCAGAATATCGCATTAAGTCAACATACGACAAGTTTGGGATTATCCTCTCCAGGAAACTGTGTTTCAATAATATGAGCTCCTCTATTTTGCCAGGGTTTTCCATCTTGAGGCCTACACTGTTGCAAGTGAGACCGTCTAAGCACGTGCTCAACACGGATAGCTTTGTATGCGTCTGGAATCGTTTTACAATCATTCATTTTCTTCCATATGTCTGGTCTTAAACCTCTAATATAACAAGTTAAATCATGTGTTGGGCGCTCATCCAGTACAAATAAGTCGTGTGGATATTTTTGTCTGGAGTTTGCAGGTGAAATATCCCTCCCTCCCTCCTCCCTCCTCGACAGAGAGATGGGATACTGGGGGGACGAGGAATTGAGGGTTGGGTTGCTGCCAAATGGGTTGGGGAACGGGTGGAATCAACTATGGGTTTGGTATTTTGAGAACTTTGAAATGGGAAAAGGGTTTTGATGATCAGTCAAAGGGAATGGGGTTCAAATGGGTCGACTGAGGGTTCGAATGGCGGGTTTGGGTACAGATAAGAGATGATGATGGATTGAGATTGATTGAGATTGTGGTCTGGGTTCGGGCAAAGGGTTTTTGGGTTCTTACGGTTTTGGATGGGCTGTGGGTGTTTCGGAATGGGGTGGGTTCAGATTTTGGGGAAATTTGAAGGAATTAGGGTTTGAAGATTGGTTTGTCTAAGATAATTTTGGAACAAAATGGGGTTGGGATTAGGATTTTGGGTTCGGTAGTGATTTTGAAGGGGTGGGGTTCATTTAGGTGTTTGGATTGATAGATTAGGGTTGAGGATTGATGGAATGGGGAGACGATTTAGGGTTCCGAATTTAGTGATTAGAGAATTTGAGGTTTTATTGGATTGATGGGATTTAGGGGGGAATTTGGGGTGGTTTGAGATGGATTTTTGGATTGATTCGGCAGGCTTGGGTTTCGGGATTGTGTAGGATTTGAAGGAGATGGCAGGGAGTGGGGCTTGCCTACATTGGACGTAGGGATACGACAAGGAGTGGAAGATGGGTTTGGTCTCTGCATGCTCAGTTTGGTTTAGGCCTAGGATTTGAATAAGGGGTTTTAGGGATAGGAAAGTGTCAGTTTGGGTTTGGGATTTAGGGAATCAGTGCAGGGGTCTGAAGGCGGAGGTGGGCAGTGGCCTGGATTTGACATCATGTGGAATGGTGGCTGGGTTAGAGATGAACAACAGTTCGGATGCGAATGGGGTTGGGGATGAGATTAGGGACTGTGGCAGCTAGAGGTTGGGTTTGATGAAGGTTTTGGATCAGTAGAGGTGGGGGACGATGGGGGTAAAAGTAAATCGAGGAAAGGGATTGTGTACCTAATCAAACTGATTTGAGTGGATCATTGGCTCTGATACCAATTGACAGAGACTCGAATCCACGATGGAAATACTTTTTGAAAAGATGATTCTATTAAAACACAAAGGGCATTTACATTATAAGAGATCTATAATGAGATCAAAAAACCTCATAAAAGAACAGGGCAAAATAAATCAACCCTATAAAAGCCTGAAAACCCCAAAAATTCAGGCATCAACCCGAAGCAAAATGAAACATATTAACAATCGGCCACAATAAACACAGAGAATCTAGAAACCCCCTCTTTGGCCAAACGATCTTTACACTTGATGTGGTGGAAAGAGGTCTTCAAAGTCTTAGAAATCTCTACAATCTCTTCTATAATATTTGCAAGGTACCATGGAGGACTTCATTCTCGGAAGCCCACTTAATCGCACTTAACAATTCTCCTTCAATAATCAGTAGATGAGGATTGAATCGCAAAGCTTCACGAAGACCAATATTTAGCGCTGGTGCTTCAGCTTTGTTGATTGAGCATAGATCAGCAGGACCCAAGTATGATAGCATAATTAGCATGATCATTGCAGATTACATCCCCTACACCCGCAGATCCTGGATTGCCTAAAGCACTCCCATAAAAATTCAGTTTTAAGGCACCTAAAGGAGGAGGAGTCCACCTATATAATATGCAAGACTCGATAGGATATGAGAATGCCACTTCCTTTCAATTTTGAATGATGGATCCACGATGGGGATATGGAATCAATGTAGACAAACTCCACGAGAGAGTTTGTTAAGGACCAACTCCACGGATGGGAATTGGTCGAATCCCTCTCGGGACTCAACACAAACAAGTGTTTTGACTTCAAAGAGAAGCACTCCCAATCATAGGGAAATCCATGACACCAAACATAACAATCCTTATTGAAAAATCATAAATCGTCCCCCCCAATGGAGGGTAATATGATTACAAATTTATAGGAAGGGTTGGACATCCCTTTTCCTACCGGGACTCTATTTTTCCTAAGTAATAAAGGAAACTAGATCTTAAAGGAAACTAAAACTCTAAAGAAACCAAATCATAGTAAACTTCTAGTTTGAAGACTCCTAAATAAATCAAAACTCTCAAATAAGACTCCTAATTGGTTAAAACTTCTAAAACTAGATGTCCTGTTGGACCTTTATATTGGGACCAATGGGCTGGCTGGCCTATGGGTCCAGCTTGCATCAGATATAACTCTCAATGGTAAATTAAGGAGAAAACGATTATTTTAAGCAGTTTGGATTCATTACGGTGATTCGGTGAACGCTATCAGTTTCATATTTTAACTTCCCTTAAAAAGTTTTTTCACGTTTTGGTTTTTTCTTCTAATATTATTAAAAACATACAAAATAATAATAATAATAAATTAATAATAATTTGAAATGAGTAGTAATAAATCGATAAATCTACAATATTATCGATTGACTTACCCAGCCCCCCACGCAAGAAAATCCTGACTCAACCATATAGGTTTCTCTCTGCTTGGAGGTAGCTCTCATGAATTGTATGAGGTAACTTTTTTGCCACCACTTAGGACCCCCCATGATCAATCCAACCCCACCTCACAATAATCCACCACCCTGAATTGGCACTCACCCTAGTTTGACCCTAAGCTGAATTATATTCACTGTTGGATTAAATTTCATAAAAAGTGTAGCTTGAAAAACCATTACCATTGTGGTCCCTAAATCAATGGTTGTAATGATCTGATTGAGATGATCTAGCCAAAATCATATCCGCAATGAGACCTTCTCATCAAACTATCCTCCCATGACTGGCATGCATCGAGTGGGTCCCACAACTAACTTAGAGTTCTACCTCTTACACAATCCGCGATAAGTAACTCTTTGCAGAAAATAACATAAAATACATAGACATACATACGGTGGTGATCCTTTACGCAAGGTGCGCATGGAGCTTTCCATGCACACCTCACTGTGGGGCCTCCATGGGAACGGGAGGGGGGGATTTGAAGATCTAGGTGGACCCTACCAGTGTATGGTGACAGGGGTTCACGTGATCATCCTAACCCTTCATCCCAGCCCACAAATGTTCACCAATAAAAACAAGTGCACATTCGATCCAATGGTCCAGTCCATTCGGATGGATGCAAACCCAAGGGGACCCCACTATGAGGTGTGCAGGGCTGTGCATGGAAAAGAGGTGTATTGGGTAATTTGTATGGACTGTTAGATTGAGAGTCAAAAATAATTTTTTTCTTATAAAACCATTGAACTAGTGGGCCATGGATCAAGGGGTTAGAATGATCTAATGGGCCTAAGATTTTGCAGAGAGGTAAGGCCTATCAAATCTTTCAATCCCCCACCTTCCCCTTGATTGGTGAGGCATCATTAGGCCCCACAATGAGGTACGCATGGGGCGTGCAAGATAAAGTCACACAAGAGGGGATCTCGGCTATATATAGAAGGCCTTGCTATTGTGCAGATTTCTAACAAGGAATTTCATGCGAACTGCTTATGGGGCCTACTTGAGGCACCACCGCCAATCATGGGAATGGGTGATAAAAAGAAATGGATAGGACCCACTTGTGCGAAAAAATTCTAAGTTCATTCAATCATCCTAACCTCTTGATCCATGGCTCTCAAGTCTTAACAGTTTTAGAAGGCATCTTTCTTTTTTATTTCATTCCAACAGTCGGTCCCATTCGGATTGATGTAAAAAAAATGGGATCAGTTACATTCAAAGTGGGGTGGTAGTGGGTGACGAGGTTGGATGGATCATAGGGGGGTCACAAGTGGGCCCGACACAAACTATGTGTCAACACCTCTGGCATGTCGATCTTCCACATGTGCCTTCTGGTCTTCAGCCTGTAGACATTTTTACTAAGGCAATGATTGGAGATCAACTTCACTTTCTCATAGGGTAATCATAGTTGTCAATTTTGCTCTGCTCTAGCCACGAGTTGGCCGGAACATTCCAGAATTGGCTTATGGTGGAACGGAATTTCCCCAAAAGATTCCGGGCCCACTTCCGATTCCTGTTGTTACGGGCCCAATACCAGCCCTAATTCTAGCCCAATCCCAGTCCATTCCAGACAAAATGGAATGCTGCCCCCCCCCCCCCCCCCCCCCCCCCCCGCGGGCGAAGTTTCATTTTGTTAGGTTTATTCAGTAGTTTTATTAGGTTCATATGTTTCATACTTTCATTCATACATAGTAAAAACTAGAAAATAGTAAATTGTAAAGTGTAGTTTAATTTAAATGATGGAAGTATGCATTTTTAGTATTATTTTGGCATTCTAATTTTTATTTGAATTTTAGTTATTCTTTTAGCTTTTTCCGTTTTTTACGTGTCTTCGTTAGGACAGAAAACCGGAATTGATCAGAATGCCGGAGAATTCCACTATAGGGCCAAATCAGAATGGGAACTAGAACGGAATTGACAACTATGATGCAAGTTGATGCTTCTTGACCAGCCACATCAATTTGAGGGTTAGTGTCAAAATGATGGTGCACCAGAATCCATACACTCCAAGAGCATCATAACAAATATGGAGGATCTCACAAAAGTGTAATCTCCAAGACTACCAGACACTTAAAGCAACTCTTGGATAACTAATTGACATAATTTAGGGATGTAAAATAACTATAATAATGATTAAGATATTATATATAAGGATCAAACCCAGTAAAGGGTCAAACAAACCACTCCACTAAATTTCTCTATTTCTTCACTTGATCCAATAAAATATACATTTGAGGGATGCTATCAAAATATACAGTTAGCACCAGTCACGCTGCCACACCAAATCTGACAAGTATAGGAAGAACCATGAACTACGGCAATTGAGCCAGCCGAGTTTCATGATATCATATAAAGCAGCACATGTTACAATCACAAGATATAGCCCTTCAAATGGTAATATGAAGAAAAAGTGGCAACCTTCTCCCATGGGCTCGCTGAAATTTAATGTGGATGAAGTAGCTAAAGGTAAGCCTGGTAGGGCCAATATTGATGGAGTTCTCCGCAATTTCAAAGGTCAAGCTCTTTCTTTCTCTATAGTTTGTCGGAGTTGGAGATAAAAGTAAAGTAGAGACATTGGCTATTTGGAAGCAGTGAGGATATATGTGCCTTCATTCCAAGATATTTTGATTGTTGAAATGATTTGTCCAACACGGTTTCATGGATGCAAGTTCATTTGGGGGTCTCTGGAAGCTTCAATATGTTGTTAGCAAGATCAAGCACTCCTCTTTCAAGCTTCAATGATATGGCCGATAGGTTGACCAAAGAAGGGCCGTTCGATGTCAGTGGTAGTTGCTTCTTTTTGTTGTAGTTTTTTGCAGTATTTTGTTTGTTTCTTGTTATGTATCATATTGGTCTTATACTTTTTTTCCTTTTTTATGGTTTTTCTGTCCCTAATTGTGTTTCTCTTCCTCTTCGTTCTATAAATTTACCAATTACGAAAAAAAAATGAAAATGATAACATTATTATTATTATGAATAATAACTGACCTCTGCCAGCTTCTGCCTAGCATCATTAAGTTCCTTGTCATAGATGGCATATTCCAAAGACCTCCGATCCTTGTCAAGAAGTTGATATTTTTTCAATTCTTCTTTCTCTTCATCAAGCTCTCTCAATCTCTCCTCCAAGTATTGAACAACTTGAATTATCTGCTTCCTCTTATTACCTGCTTCACCAAGTGCGTAAGCATCACCAGTAAGGTAAATTACAGAAGTAGCTGGTAAAAATGCTACCAAAAAAAGTGGACTTGCCAGTTTCTTGCATAATTTTCAAACTCTCACGGCGCCTCTCCTCATAGACACGTGTTCCACCAATTTCTTTCAGCAAATCTAGCCGTTCTGAGTCTTTCATTAGTGTCAATGACGATATCTATTGAACCATGTTAAAGCACAAATACATGAACAAGAGTTAACAATGAACTAAAATGCTATGAGTAGATGAAATAAGGTCTCAAGCAGAAATAAAACTTGAATACCTTCCCTTGCTGAACAACATAATACGGATTGGAGCGAGAGAAGCCAGCACTCTCCAGCAAATTCAAAACTTCGGTCTTGCTGCAAACATGGCAGATTCACATTCAATGACATTTAATGACTAGTCCCCCTAAAGAAAACATTTGCAGCCTAACCAAAGAAAAAATATGTAATATTCGGGAAGATTAAACTTACGTGATATGTTTTGTATCCAAGAAATACTCATCCTTTTTCAGTCCAATAGTTCTGCGCAAGCGCACTTCCTCCTTGTCAACCTTCAACAAGTTCAAAAGTGTGATAAAAGATTAATACAGAAATACACACAACAATGCGGCAATAAATTAGTAACTTATTCATACAGAAATAGACAAACATTGTGGCAATAATTAGTAGCTTATTCAAGTGTTAAACGTCCTATAGTAAGTTTTCCTTCTTAACCATGATTTAAGAACAATAGCTATAACTCACATTTAGTGCTCCTCCTTTTTTTCTTTTATATCGGTATGTACAGTGCATTCTTGACACACGTCAGTTAAAAAAGTAGAATATATCCTTTCGTCTTTCTTCCAGGTCCACAAATCATCCAATAACTTATGATGGGCAGCAAGGTGATTACAGTTTGCAGCATGTCGTCTTTACCTAAAGCAGTGTGGCTTTTGGTTTCACACTGTTCTCTAAAAGGAAAGCCTGTTGCCCAAGTGCATTATGTAGCAATGGAAGGCTGTCTGGCCATTAAAATCAGTTGTTGCGATGGAGGAAAAACATTTTTGGCCAAAGTTTTTAAAAAAAGTCGATGGATGGTATCTGGCATGATGCAGGATCTTCAAATCATCAAAGGGAAACTCAGAAAAATGCCAGAAATGGAGTAAGCATAGTAGTAGATTGGGATTTAAAAGAAAAGATTGTGGGGGTAAAAAAGTTGGGTGATAGACTTATAACAATTAAACTAGTGCTAGAGGAAGATATAATTCATATTATTAGTGCCTATGCACCCCAAGCAGAATCAGATGAAAGTGGCTATAAGACAATTTTGGTGGAAGATGGATGGTTTAATACGACAAATTCCAAAGAGTGAAAACACTTTCCTAGGAAGAGACTAAATTGGGCAAGTAAGAGAAGAAAAATAGAGGCTATGAAACTGTATGGAGGACAACAATTTGAAGAAAGGAATAGGCATGTAAGAAAAAAGGGGCATGTAAGGAGACTAAAATGGGTAAGTAAGAGGGGGGAAAAAAAAAACAGAGGGTATGAGAGTGTATGGACGATAACAATTTGAAGAAAGGAATGATTTGAGAATCACCATCTTGGAATTTGTATTGGCATTTGACCTTCTAATAGCAAATGCCCACTTTAAAGAGAGAGGAGCATTTAATTACCTATATAACTGGAACAAATAGAAGACAGATGCACTTTTTCTACTTAAAAAACATTCGCAGAGATTATAAGCTTCCTAAAAAAAGTTTGACCACTCAACAGCAGAAAGAAGTTTCAGATGTTTGCATTAGAAGTAGAAAGAAGGGTAGTAAATAAAAGGTGCCCTAAAGGTGCGGGGATTTGAAAAGGGAACGGGCAGCAACATTTAAGCATAAAGTGATAGAGGGGCAATAATGGAATATGGATTATGGAGAGAAAACTTACATTGATGTGGGATCAAATAGCTAGACTGTATTTAAAGGATTGCAGCAAAAGAGGTGTTTAGAGAGTTAAAAGAAAAGACACTCTGACAAAGGAACCTGGTGGTGAAGTGTAGAGGTTCATTAAGCCATTCGAGATTGGAAAAAAAAAAACGTTGCTATAAAGTTTGGCAGGGGAATGGGAATACAAAAAATATCCAATGTATAAGATGGCAAAGCAAAAAATTGTAAAAAAAAAAAAAAGAGTAAAGGATGCCAAGACCAAAGCATATGATGGCCTATAAAATAAGGTACAAAACAAGAGGAGAAAGATATTTTCAAGTTTGTGAGAATGAGGGAAACAAAAAAGAGGAACTCAGATCAAGTCAGATGCATAAAGACCAAAGGCCAAAACGCTTTAGTGAAGGACAAAGATGTTTAAAATAGGTGAAGAGTATGTTTTAACAAGTTTTTAGAATTAAATTTTATAGAAGGCTTAATAACAAGAGAAGATACTTCGTTAGCATGACATATCTTCTACCACAGAATTATAATAGCAAAAAATGAGAAAAGCATTAGCAAAATTGAAGTCAGGAAAGGTTACGGGGAAATGCTTAGGAGGAACTGCATGATTTGCTTAATTAGGCTCTTCAATAAGATATTAAGGACAAAAAAAGAATGGTGGATGTATGTTCTCTTTTTGGCTTGGCACGGCCTGTGGGCGCCTTTCTAAGGCCATTGCCTTCTCAATGAGTGGCTCCTTCCCATATGCTTCTCTAATTGTAGGCAGCCATATGCTTCACATAGCTAGTAGCCTTCCCAAGCGAGGGCAAATGGGATGGAGATACCATACCATACTTTCACATTGTTACAATTTCATTTTGGAATATACAAACTTAACTTCTAAAATAAAATAAAATAAAAAGAAGTGGTGCAAAACCTATAAACAAGGACAAATTCTATACGCAAAGTTGCACCAATTATCGTGGAATTAAAGTTATCGAGTCAAACTATGAGAGAGAGTAATGGAGCAAAGACTTAGACAAAAGACCAAGACATTTTAGAATCAATTTAGTTTCATGCCCTGGAAGGTCAACTTTGGAAGTTACCTTTTCATTTAGGCTATTAATTTAAAAAAAAAAAAACTGAGGAAAGTTCTTCATTTGGCCTTCATCGACCTACAGAAAGCCAACAAAGCCAACGACATGGTACCTAGATATTTGATTTGTTAGCTTTTAGATAAAAGGAGTGTCCTAAGAGTTATATTGACATCATTAAAGACGTATGAGGGAGAGATAACGAGTGTGAGAACTACCTATAGAGAGACAAGTGAGTTTCCAGCACCATAGGTTTGCATGAAGGGGAAGCTCAAAGCCCTTATCTATTTGCATTGATTATGGACAAGTTAACTACTCATATTCAAGAAGAGGTGTATGTTGTTTGCAAATGATGTAATGTTGCGGGATGAATCAAGAGATGGAGTGAATGCCAAACTTGAGAGATGGCTGTGAATCCAAGGACTTTGAAATAAGTAATACAAAGACGAAATATGTGAATTGCAACTTCAATGGGGATGTGAAGAGAGATGTGACTACTGTGAGGATTGAAGCTCAGGAAAAAACACAAAGAGAGTCCATCTAATAACTTGGCTTTATAATTAGCAAGGATGAGAACATTGAGGAGAATGTCGGCTATAGGGTAAGAGCTAAATGATTGAAGTGGACACTTGTTCTTAGCGTAGAGTGCTTTTTGATCAAAGCACACCAACAAGATTGAAGGAAAAAAATTTACGAGATAGAGATTAGACCAGCTATGACTTATGGAGCAAAATGCTGGCCAAATAGGAAAAAACATATACAAAAAGTGAATATAGCATATATGAGAATGCTGGGATGGATGTCCAGTAAACTTGGAAAGATGGAATCAGAAATGAGAGCATTTGGGAGCATTTGAGGTAGCATCAATAAATGATAAATAAAAAGAGATTTATTTGGGATGGTTGACATGTCAAACACAAGCCAAAGACGTTGACAAGGAAAAGTTTATCTATCAGGTTGATGGCCCTTCAAAGAAACGGGTGGACCAAAGATAACATGGATTAAGTATTAAGGCTAAAGCTGAAGTAGTGCGACCCGTCCGAGGATTTGGCCCAGATCTGAGTTTCCACAAACTCCAGAGCCTGTCGAAGAAGCAATCTGTAATTGGAGAGATATCACAACTAGAAAACTCTCAAACAAGAACTATGAAATCATAGCAGGATTGAGTTGCAAAGTGGCGCAGCCCCTGATCCTCAATCAAAAGATAGACCAATCTTCCCAGGGATTGATCAAATCCAAAGATGGATTCCAGCACTGGGCACACTCAAAATCACAAAACACATCATAATTGAAGAAAACTCAGATGATCTTTAATTAATTAAAAATAACATGAATTACAATGAGGATGTCCACCCATATATATAGAGTAGGATCCGCCTGATGTAGCTTGGACACCAAGACTTTCCTAAACAATAAAGGAAACTAAATCACTAAACTTTCTTTCTTCTTTTTTTATAACAAATCACTAAACTTTCTTAACAATCCAAATTAAATAAAAATCCTAATTTTAAATACTTCTAAATAAAGCAACTCTCAAAATAAGATTCTTAATTAAATGGATGTGCTATTAGGCCTATGGACGGGGCCCAATGGGTTGGCCAACCCATAGTCTTGCCTGCATCAGCTCTCACCAGCTTGGAAAAACTCGACTCTAGCAAGTCAATAGCTTGATAATTATGGAGAGAACTCAACCTCAAGTTCGGTAAATGTCCTCATAGGTCAAAAATCAATCGCACAAACTTCTGATTTTTCCTATGATCTTCATTCTCTTGACATGACTTGGAAGCTTGACTCAATCTTTTCCTCCATCTAAAAGTAGATCGGAAGTATCACTTCTTCTGATGTTTGCATTTAGCTCGGATGTGTCATTTTCCTATGAGATACTTCGACTGTAGAATCTACAAAATTCGAGTGCAATCTTCAAGTTTTCATTGCTGGTCCTTGAAGATGAAGTCAATATGGGGACTGCAGTCATTGGCTCTCCTTTTGATGCCTCTTGATCAAAGTCTTCAATGTTCTCTTATCGTTGTTCTTCCTCAACCTTTTTGTGGCTCTTGATTAACATTGTCTTGAGCAATATTGCCTATAAAGAAAAAATCCGGACACCTCATTGTCTACTTCTTCCGAATTTTCGGTGACATCAGTTTTGCCTTGACCTTGCTCATCTATTGCATTCTTGATTTCTTCTATCATGGTTTGTAGCTCTTCTGTTGCAGTCAATGCATTTTATTTATTCCTTTTGCACTTCCTTGGGTCTTCAAATGTAGGTGAAGGGGTTGATGATTGCAATGGACGGAGCATAATCTGACGTCCTTCCCGTAGGAAGGAAAATGTATTCTTCTCTTTGTCATGGTGCACTTCCTGATCAAAAAGCCATGGCCGTCCAAAAAGATTATGAGCGATATTCATATGGATCGCATCACACAAAATCATGTCTCACACCAAATCATGTCCTCATAATTACCAATCTTAAAGGATACCAAACATCTATGAGTCACGGGGATGGCAAACCCATTAGACCATGTGACTTGATAGGTTTAAGGTAGCTTCTCAGTTGGCCAGTGAATCTTGTCAATAACATCTTGCACAACAAAATTTATGGCACTACCCTTGTGCTCATTTTTCTGAAATTGACTAACTTCACAATAAAACGAAGAGGATTTGTCTCCATATCGCTGGGAGAGGGACTTAGCTGGGAGCCCTGGGCCCAATTCGAACTCCAACAAATCTCAAACTCGACGTAGCTACAGCTAAGCATGCATGGGTACTGCTGTAGAAGATAATGTGGCTTAGGCCCACTAGGCCCAGCCCATCAAGGGCTTGTACACAGCTGTATATTATGTTGCTGATTTATCTCTTATTTACTTCCTTGTATAGATTAGGAGATTTATCTACTTCCTTGTATAGATTAGGAGATTGATTATTCATTATTCTGAGTGCCCTTGATTAGGGTCTAATTGCCCTTGATTAGGTTATAATGTAATTATAAATATACAAACGATCCTCCCATTGAGGAATCAAGTTTCTCTCCAAACTCTCATCTCTTCCTTTCTTCTTTTATTTCATATCATTTCAACCGCATCATGACGACGACTGAATGCCGGATATCCCGGTTCTACGTGAGGTTAGGCTGATCTCGCCCTTGTCCAATAACCATTATGAGTGGGGTATAGAGTGGCGGGCCGCAACGGCCCAGTAACCTTTGTCATCGTCGGTTCCCGCAACCAACCTTGTATTCTTTCTTTCTTTCTTAAGGGCTGGTGATTCATTACACCAAAGTCTTTCAGTGAACTATTGAAGCTATCGAGAGAGTACCAAATGCTGACGGTGACGAAGGTATCGGTGGACGCGGAGCCCCATGAAATATTAAGTCATTCGGTCGTTTCGCATCACAAGTCTAAGGGTACAAAAGGGTTCGCCTACTTTGATAGGCATAGCATTGCAAGCAAATAGAGCAGAGAGCTTACCGTTTGTTTCTAATTCTATTAGAGTCGTGAGCTTGTTGTAGTAGGTCCTAAAGGGAGAACTTGTTGCTTCCTTGCTATATCCCCGCATCCTTGCACGGCTCATTCTTCGAGCTCTGCTTCTCCCTTCCCTTCCCCCTCTCCCCAGGGACCAACCATATGGAGTATAGCCAAGTGGTAAGGCATCGGTTTGGTACCGGCATGCAAAAGGTTCGAATCCTTTTACTACAGATTATGAACACCTGATCGGATCTGTCAAGAACGAGCTGACGACTACAGGTGAAGCGGCTGACTGCAGCCCCTGAGCCCAGCTTGTAGCAAGCCAAAAGTTTGACTTGAACTGCGGAGTGAGGAGAGGGCCCGGCAATCATACCACTACAGTCGAAAAAGCATGTTCTCTTCGCCCTTCAGATAACACGCACCATAGGCCAATCACCAAATTAGCTGATGTGTCTTTGAGCTCCTACTCGTGTTTGAAACTTCTTAGTCTATTTCCACTCTTCTTCCTTTTTCATTTGTGGTGAGAAGTCAACGTATGACTAGTGTGGGATTAACTTCTACAGCAACATGTGTTGCGCTCCTGTTCTTTGAGAAAACTTTTATTCTTTAGGCTTACCTTGTCTCACACGAGACCATTTAAGCATGTGCTCAATACGAAATGCTTCTATGTATGCTTCTTGACTGGTTTTTGCAATGATTCATATTCTGCTAGATGTCCATGTAGAAGATAACTAAGGCCCATGCTAACAGGCCCTAGGCCCAGCCTATCAGAGGCCCATTATAGCCCATCTCACGTAGGATTTAGTCAAATCCATGTTAAGCTGATTTCTCTCTTCTGTTTTCCTTGTATAGACTATGATTGATTAGGAGATTAATTCTTTCCATTCTTTCATTGATTCTAATTTGTAACTAGTGCCTTGATTATTGTAATTAGTACCTTGATTAAGGAATCTATTTATTATAAATACAGAACAATCGATGATCCCATGATCATTGAGTTTTTCTCATATATTGTCTTCTTCTTCCTCTAAACTCATTCCAGCAACTTACATGGCATCAGAGCCTAGGTTATGAGAAGATTTCCTTCATTAATCTAAGAGATTTCCCAAAACATCATCGAGAGCATCTCCCTGGTGTATCTTCGTCGCTTCTGACTCTGTCTGGAGTTCTCTAATCAAGGTGGCCCACCTCTGATCAATCTCTTGTCGCCAGCAACATACAAGTTTATGATCGACTGATCTTCAGGGTTTTTTTTTTTTGAAGATTTTTCTAGAATTTTTCTTCATCAGTTAAACCTTCCACGGGAGCCCACGGATCAATTGCACTATCAGTACTGTTACTACTAGCATTGTTAGTCCACTTTGTTGCCGTAGCATATTTGTTGTTGCTGTCTTTGCTGCTATTTTACTGTTTGCGGTTACTGTTTATTGTCCTTGGTTGCCTTTTCCTGCTGTTGGTATCATTGCTGCCTTTTCTACTATGGACAAGTATGATGTTATTCCTGTTAAATTTAATAGGAATAATTATATGGCCTGGTCTTTTCATCTGATGAATTTTGCCTAAGGCCAAGCACTGTTTGGTTATCTTGATGGATCGATAACTAAACCTACTGCAAGCACTACTGACACAAAAGCGTTACCCACCTGGTCTAAAGAAAATGCTAAGGTCATCACTTGGATTCGTAATTCCATCAACCCTTCTCTTGCCATTGCTCTTCAAGCATATACTTAGGGGTGGAAGTACGATTTTTGGTTCGGTTTGAGACCGAAACCGAAAAAAATTGAAAACCGAAATGTCAAAATATTACAAACCGAACCGGACCGAATAAGATGTAAAACCGAACCGAACCGAAAATAATTAAAAGGTTTGGTTTTCGGTTTTTCGGTTTAAACCGAATTTTTCAATTAAACGTTTGGTTTTTCGGTTTTTCCTTTCCCATTTGGTCTTTTACTCTTTTAGTCTTTAGATTATAGTCTATTAGTATGTGTAAATTATAGTAATAGTCTGTCTAATACTGACATATATATATTTAATTTAAAACATGAAATATAGTTCGGTTTTTCAGTTTAAACCGAAATTATTTTCTAAAAACCGAAATCGAACCGAAAACCGAACTTGCCAAAAACTCAAAACCGAAACCGAACCGAAAACCGATAAACCGAACCGAACTTAATTTTATGGTTCGGCTTACGGTCCAGAGTTCGGTTCGGTTCGGTTTCTTCCACCCCTGCATATACTACTGCCTCTGATATGTGGGGTCATCTCAAGAATGTTTATCATCAAACAAACAAAGCTCGCAAATTTCAACTAGATAGTGAAATTGCAAAATTCAGTCAAGGTGATAAATCTGTGCAAGCATACTTCAATGGATTTCTCACCTTATGGACTGAGAGGGATGCTATGATAATTCAGTCAGTATCTGTTGGGTTTCTATCTGAGGCTCTTAACTTACAAGAGGAAACCCACATCAGCCAGTTCCTTATGAATCTCATACCTGAATTCAAATCTGTTCAGGTGGCTCTTATGAATAGAGAAGTAACAGCAAACCTGGACACGTGCTTCCAAGAAGTCCTTCGAGAAGAACTTCACCTAAACTCTCAGCGTACCATTCTTGAAGCACCACATGCCTCCCTAGCTTCTCTTCAGACTGAGTTTGACCTTCTGGCAACCCCCAATCAAAAGCCTACTCAATGCTATGAGTGTAAAGGCTTCGGTCATCTGGCCATCTTATTGATGATTGTCGCAGCTTACAGAAAAAGAATGGACCCCAGCAGAAGCAAAATCCTTCCACCATGCCCAGACAAAATAATCCTGCTGCATTCCAAGTTCAAGCACCTCTTCCTGACACGGGAAGCACTTCTTCCGGGACCGTATCCATGACTCGAGCCCAGATTCAAGAATTGATTCAGAGCACGGTGACCTCCGCCTATGCTTCCATGGGTTTTAATGGTGGTCGGTATCAACCTCATTCTCATATAGCATCTCATGCCTTCCATTCTTCTGCATCTCTTTCTTCTTCTATCACCTCTTCCACTTGGTTTTTAGATTCAGGAGCCTCAAATCACATGACATCTGTAGAACATAGCTTTCTAGATTCCCACCCTTACCTTGGAAAAGAAAAAATTACCACTGCTAATGGTGATCAACTACTCATTTCTGGAGTTGGTACCATTACTTTATCTAGTGTCACTAGCTAGTCCATTACCCTATCCAATGTCTACTTTATTCCAAAATTATCAGCAAATTTACTTTCTGTAGGACAACTTATTGATGAGGGCTATCTTGTTCATTTTTCTTCCTCTGGTTGTGTCAGGGCGGCAAACTGGGAAGGTGATCGCGACGGAGAGTAAACATGGGCGCCTATTTTTGCTTGACATTGGACATCATTCCTTTTTTGCTTCTTCTTCTAATAATTTCAAAAACTTGTGGACGGTTTGGCATAAACATCTTGGTCATGTGAACAATGCCTATTTAATTTCTTTATTTAAACTTAGGTTGTTTGGACTCTACGGTTGATAATAAAATGATGTCTTCTTTATCTCAATCAAAATGTGAAGCTTGTTGTTTAAGAGTCATATTTTGCCATTTTCTATTCATAATTCTCGTGCATTAGCATCCTTTGACATCATTCACACTGATGTTTGGGGCATTGCTCCTACCTTGAGTCGGGTAGGATTCAAGTACTATATGACATTTATTGATGATCATTCCCGTTATACTTGGATTCATTTCATGCGTTTCAAATCTGAAGTGTTTTCTATTTTTCAAAAATTCTATAACATGGTTCACACCCAATTTAAGAAAGATATCAAGATCCTTAGACCAGATTCCGGTGGAGAATACATGTCTCATGAATTCTCTGCTTTCCTTTTTGACAAAGGCATTCTTCATCAAAAATCTTGTCCGCACACTCCTCAGCAGAATGGAATTGCGGAAAGAAAGAACAAACATATTCTTGAAATCGTTCGCACCCTTTTACTTTCTTCCTTAGTTCCTCCAGAATTTTGGTGTGATGCTGCTCAGACTGCGGTATATCTGATCAATCGTCTTCCTATTGCTGTTCTAGGCAAGACTACTCCCTACGAAGTTCTCTTTGACCATCCTCCTTCATACTCCCACTTACATGTGTTTGGTTGCTTGTGTTTTGTTCATCTTCCACCTACTAAACACACTAAGCTATCTCCACAGGCTGCAAAATGCATCTTTCTTGGCTACAGTTCTGAACACAAAGGGTTCTTGTGTTATGACCGGTTTGAAAAACGCATGCGAATCTCTCATAATGTGATCTTCCTGGAACAAATTCCTTTCTTTTCATTACGTTTAGATCATCATCCTCTTGCTGTGTCCTATTTACCACAATTCCCGGACTCTGCTTCTCCATCACCTACTCTCAAGGTCTATGTTCGACGTAACAAGGTTCCACCTATGGTGCCTCCCTCTCCTGATCATCTCCCAGTGCAGCCTACTGCTCCTACAGGTGACCATGCTTCTTCTGCTAATATCATCCCTCTGCGACGATCAAATCGTCTTTCCATTGCCCCTAACTGTTAAACAGGCCCAATGTAAAGAAATAGGCTAACTTTGTTAGACTCTAGCAGCCCCTTTGTTAGACTCTAGCAGCCCCTTTGTTTGACAATGTACAGCCCCTTTGTTAGACTCTAGCTCAATTAATGTGTATAAATGTATCCTTAGTTCATTCAATCAAGATAGAAATTATCTTGCAAACTCTCTCTTGTATGCTTCTAGTTTGTGTTCTGGATATTCTTACATGGTATCAGAGCTACTGATTCATGTCCTAGCATTCTAAGTTTCCTCAAGTTTCAAGGACCTATAGATCCTCCCTGCTTCCACGTCTGGAAGCTCTTGGTGTATCTCCAATCATCTCCGATCGGAAGTTGGTCGACTGGAATTCTCAGTTATTTTGGTGATTTTTCAAGAATTTTTTTTTTCTATTCCCAGGTAGGTCTTCTACTGCATTCAGTGAATCATTAAGTTTATTAATCTGATTTCATCTCAGTCTTTGACCGGTATTGCTTTAAGATGGAAAAATCTGAGGTTACCTTGATCCGGTTCACGGGAAAAAATTACCCCGCTTGGTCGTTTCAGTTCCAAGTATACCTTGAAGTTAAAGAATTGTGGGGCTATATTTCTGGATCTGACCCTAAACCCACGGAAGATGAGAAGAAGATCTCCTCTTGGCATACTAAAGATGCCAAAATCAAAAACTGGATTCTGGAATCCGTTGAGCCTCATCTGATAATGAACCTAAAACCCTACCCCACTTCTATAGAAATGTGGGAGTATCTCCAGCAAGTATATCATCAAGATAACTCTGCACGTCAATTTCATCTTGAATGTGCAATTGCTGAATATGCACAAGGGACCTTGTCTATCCAAGACTACTATTCGGGATTCCGGACCCTATGGTCGGAATACGATAGTATTAAGTATGCAGGTGCGGCTGCCAACGTTTTGATCGTCATTCGCGATCTTCAGGCCTCTAGTCAGCGAGATCAATTTTTGATGAAATTACGGAATGAATATGAAAGTGTTCGATCTGCCCTGATGAATCGGACGCCTCTACCTTCCTTGGCTGTCTGCTTGAATGAACTCTTACGCGAGGAACAGCGCATGGCAACCTCGGCCCAGATAGCTCAATAAAAGACTGAGATCTATTCAGTCGCGTTCTCAGCAACTAAAGCCCCTCAGCTTCCGCCTCGCGGCTTGAGCAAAACACAGTGCTACAGTTGTCAAAAATTTGGGCATCTTGCCTCTCAATGCAAACAAAAAATCTGCAGTTACTGTAAAAAATCGGGACATATCATCTCTGAATGTCGCCGCCGCCCACAGCGTCCACCTCCACAGTATCAGACTTCACAATACCAGAATTCCCAGCATCAGGCTCCACAGTATCCGGCTTCGCAGTCTCAGACTCCACATTCTCAGCCTCCGCATGCTTATGTTGCTTCTTATGATCACTTATACTACCCCAAACATCTGACTGCATTTTCCAACTGAAATGGAATATTACTACCGAAATAGCATTGTACATCCAGAATAGACCTAAGAAGACATGATCCCAGGCAGATACTTGACATGTCCCCCCTCTTCCAGGTCCATCACAAGGGAAACGAAAACCAAGATTTGCTTTATCAGGTATCAAACGTGAGCTACGAGCAAATAGAACACCTTTCAGTAGTATCAATACGGTCACATGGATCGTAAATGCATGAATGTGATGTACCAAAAAATCTGCGGTTCCTAATGGAATAGGTAACAAAGCGACTTTGCCGCCTACTGCTACTAAATCACCACCCCCCCAAGTCAAGCTGGTGCTTGTTGTTGCACCAGGAGCTGTTGCACCAGGTGCTCCTACATCAGCACCCTCACAACCTGGGCCCTCATCTTCTCTGACTCCTGAAATGGTTCAACAGATGATTGTCAATGCCCTCTCTGCTTTTGGTCTCTCAGGTAACACACCTTCATCTTCTACTTGGTTTGTTGATTCCGGGGCATCTAATCATATGACTTATTCCCGTACTCCTCTCCAATATGCAACCATACAATGGCAATCTTCAAATCCAAACTGCTAACGGAGGAAATGTTCCCATTACTGCTCTTGGCGATATATCTGGTCCAATACCATTGAAAAATGTTTACCTTTGTCCCAATTTAACTTCAAACCTATTGTCCGTCGGGCAACTTGTTGAAAATAATTGTAACATCTCTTTTTCTTCTTCTGGTTGTGTTGTGCAGGACCAGATGTCCGAGAAGGAGATCGTGAGGGGCCCTAAGTGTGGACGCTTGTTTCCGCTGGATTTTTCTAAAGTTTCTAGGAATATATTTGACAAAAATGTGTTTTGTTTTTCTATTAGAGATAACTGCCAATTATGGCATAAAAGACTCGGACACCCTAATTCCAAGGCTTTGTCTCTTATGTTAAATTCTGGCTTATTAAATAAATCTCTTGGCTTCTCTTCTTGTGTACCTTTTGATTGTGCTACTTGTAAAATGGGAAAGAGAAAAACTCTTCCTTTTCCTCTTTCCACTTCACAAAGCACTCAGTGTCTTGATCTAGTTCATAGCGATGTATGGGGAATTGCTCCCGCTCTTTCTCATGCTCACTATAAATATTTTGTCACTTTTATTGATGATTTCAGTCGGTTCACATGGGTTTACTTTCTGCATTCCAAATCTGATGTTTTCAATGTTTTTAAAATGTTTTTAGCTTATGTTTAGACTCAATTCTCCACCTATATCAAAATCTTGCGATCTGATTCGGGCGGCGAATATGTGTCCTCTGATTTTCAAAAGTTTTTGCAAAACAAAGGCATTATTTCTCAGCGAACTTGTCCTTAAACTCCACAGCAAAATGGAGTCGCTGAAAGGAAAAATAGACATCTACTTGATGTCACTCGTTCCCTTCTTCTTGAATCATCGGTTCCTACTCGTTTTTGGGTTGAGGCACTGGCTACGGCAACTCATCTTATAAATCGTATGCCTTCACCATCTATTCAAAATCAGAGCCCTTATTACAGATTGTACCAGACATCTCCTTCTTATGACGATCTTCATGTTTTTGGCTCCATTTGCTTTGTACACTTGCCTCCTTCTGAGAGAACCAAACTAACCGCACAATCAGCTCAGTGTGTGTTTTTAGGTTATGCAACTTTTCAAAAAGGGTTCCTTTGCTACGATCCGTGCATTCGCCGCTTACGGACCTCTAGGAATGTCGTTTTTTTTTTAAATCAGTATTTTTTTCAAAAACACCTTGAACCTCCTGACTCCTCATTGGTGTCTTTACCTGGTTTTTCCGACAACGCATCAGTTGTTCGTTTTAATCCTAATTTTGTGTATCAACTGACGGAACAGAGAAGTGCCTACCAGGGATCCCCCTCCTGATCTTCCTCCGGCATCCGGTCCACCTCCGGCACTTGATCCATCTGCACCTTCTTCATTGCGTCGCTCCACTCGCATCTCAGTACCACCAGACCGATATGGGCTTTCCCATACTTCCTTAATGGTCACTTTGTCCTCTTCTTCCATTCCCCAATCCTATTCTCAGGCTGTGCAAGACAAATGTTGGAACCAGGCTATGCAAGAAGAATTGGATGCTTTAGAGAACAATCATACGTGGGATATTGTCCCCTCTCCTGTGGGTGTAAAGCCTATTGGCTGCAAGTGGATTTTTTCTCTCAAGTTAAAATCAGATGGCACTCTCGATCGATATAAGGCGCGCCTAGTTGCTCTCGGAAATCGGCAGGAATATGGAATTGATTATGCTGAAACTTTTGCTCCCGTCGCCAAGATGACCACCGTCCGCATCATTCTTGCTGTTGCTGCATCTCAGTCATGGCCTCTTTATCAAATGGATGTCAAAAATGCATTTCTTCATGGTGATCTCAAAGAAGACGTTTATATGCGTCTACCTCCGGGGTCCTCAGCTGGGAAGGGTATGGTTGCTAAGCTCCGTCGCTCCCTCTATGGTTTGAAGCAAGCTCCTCGACGCTTGGTTTGAGAAATTTCACGATGCCCATCTCCACTTGGATTTTCATCCTAGCCAGTATGAGCCCTCCATGTTCTTACATCATGCTCCGTCCAGGATTACTGTGCTTCTGGTCTACGTTGATGACATTGTCATTACTGGTCCTAATGCACGAATGATTCAAGAACTTCAAGCTTCCCTTCATCAGACATTTCAAATGAAGGATCTCGGACCCTTACACTATTTCCTCGGCCTTGAAGTTCATCAATCGCCTGCAAGTATAATTCTAAACCAGCACAAATACACGGTTGATCTCATTGACTTGGCTGGCCTTACTTCTTCAGCTCCAGTCGATACGCCAATTGAATTAAATGTCAAACTCAGTAAGGAGGACGGTAACCTTCTTCCAGATCCTACTGCATATCACCAGTTAGTGGGTAGCTTAATCTACCTCACGATCACGCGTCCTGATATCACCTTTGCGGTCAATCTCATGAGTCAGTTCATGACGACTACTCGTCATCTTCATATGGCTGCTGTTCGTCGCATCATTCGGTACCTTATTCGCACACCGACTCGCAGGTTGTTTTTTCCATCAAACAATCCTCTCTCTCTCTCAGAGCTTATTCAGATGCTGATTGGGCTGGTTGTCCGGATACTCGCAGATCAACCACAGGATGGTGCATGTTCTTGGGTAACAGTCTGATTTCCTGGAAATGTAAGAAACATGACAAAGTTTCCAAATCCTCTACCGAGGCTGAGTACCGAGCTATGTCTGCTGCCTGCTCAGAAATACTTTGGCTCCGTGGTCTACTCTCTGACATTGGATTTCCTGCAGAAGAAGCTACCCCCCTCTATGCAGATAATACAAGTGCAATTCGGATTACTGAAAATCCGATTTTTCATGAACGTACTAAACACATCGAAGTTGATTGTCACTTCATCCGAGATGAGTTTAAACGTGATGTCATCAGCCTTCCACATGTCTCCACTGAGCTTCAACTTGCTGACATTCTTACCAAAGGACTTCCCAGACCACGCCATCAGTTCTTGGTTGGCAAATTGATGCTTGTTGATTCTCCCGCATCAATTTGAGGGGGGGTGTTAAACAGGCCCAATGTAAAGAAATAGGCTAACTTTGTTAGACTCTAGCAGCCCCTTTGTTTGACAATGTACAGCCCCTTTGTTAGACTCTAGCTCAATTAATGTGTATAAATGTATCCTTAGTTCATTCAATCAAGATAGAAATTCTCTTGCAAACTTTCTCTCTTGTATGCTTCTAGTTTGTGTTCTGGATATTCTTACACTAACCGCTATGGCTTTCCTGCTCTTTTTTCATCTTTGGATAGTGCTCCTATACCCACCTCATTTTCACAGGCCTCGAAGATTGCTTACTGGCAAGATGCTATGAATGAGGAATTGCTTGCTCTCGAAGCTAATCAGACATGGGACTTGGTACCGGCTCCTGAAGGAGCCTCTGTGATTGGCAGTAAATGGATCTACTCCATAAAAGTTCACTCCGATGGAAGTCTTGATCGCTACAAAGCCCGATTGGTTGCGCAGGGATATAAACGGGAGTATGGGATTGACTATAAGGAGACATTTGCACAAGTGGCTAAAATGACCACCGTTCGTACTCTCCTCTATATAGCTGCAGCCCGCAACTGGCCTCTGTGGCAAATGGATGTCAAAAATGCATTTCTTCATGGGGATTTGCAGGAGACTGTTTACTTAAAGCCTCCTCCAGGATATGCCTGTCCTCCTAAGCATGTTTGTAAGCTACGGAAATCTTTGTATGAACTTAAGCAGGCTCCCAGGGTTTGGTTCGATAAATTCCGGACTGTTATTCTTGAAGCTGGTTTTCGTCAGAGTGATTCAGATAGCTCACTATTTCTCCGACGGACATCGAAGGGCTACACCTTTCTTTTAGTCTATGTTGATGATATGATTATCAGTGGCAATGATAATGACAGCATTATGGATCTCAAACATCATCTCACTCGCCACTTCAGAATGAAGGATCTTGGTCCTCTCACCAACTTTCTGGGATTGGAGTTCTTGCGCAACAAATCTGGCATTCGAGTTCATCAGCGGAAATATGCTACAGATTTGATCACTTCAGCAAGACTTGATGATGCTCACACTTTTGATACACCTATGGAGTTGAACAGCAAGATCAGTACGGATGATGGACAGCCCCTGGATGATCCCTCAGCTTTTCGGCATATAGTTGGTAGTTTGCTCTACTTAACTATGACTCGGCCGGATATTTCTCATGCCGTTCATACGGTTAGTCAGTTTGTGAGCAATCCTCACAAACCACACCTTGCTGCTGCCTTGCGCATACTCCGCTATGTCAAAGGCACTCTTAACCATGGTCTCTTCTACTCTTTGGGCGCTTCTCTACACTTATCCGCTTATGCGAATGCTTACTGGGCTGGTTGCCCGGATTCTCGGCGATCTACCATTGGCTGGTGTATGTTTCTTGGGGAATCATTGATTTCATGGAAGTGCAAGAAGCAAACCATCGTTTCGAAATCTTCTGCTGAGGCAGAATATCGGGCCATGTCATCCGCGAGTGCTGAAATCATCTGGCTCCGTCGTCTTCTCTGTGAATTCGGTGTCTCTGTTGGTAAATCTACACCTCTTCATGGGGACAACACAAGTGCTACCCGAATTGCAAACAATCCAGTCTTCCATGAAAGAACGAAGCATATTGAGATTGATTGCCACTTCATCCGTCAGCATATTGTTACTGAAAAGATAACTCTACCTCATGTCTCTACTCTTAACCAGTTGGCAGATATCTTCACAAAAGCTCTTCCCAAACCGCGTCATTATGATCTCACTAGCAAATTGATGTTTTCTGCCTTACCACATCAATTTGAGGGGGAGTGTAGAAGATAACTAAGGCCCATGCTAACAGGCCCTAGGCCTAGCCCATCAGAGGCCCATTATAGCCCATCTCACGTAGGATTTAATCAAATCCATGTTAAGCTGATTTCTCTCTTCTATTTTCCTTGTATAGACTAGGATTGATTAGGAGATTAATTCCTTCCATTCTTTCATTGATTCTAATTTGTAACCAGTGCCTTGATTATTGTAATTAGTACCTTGATTAAGGAATCTATTTATTATAAATACAGAACAATCGATGATCCCATGATCATAGAGTTTTTCTCCAATATTGTCTTCTTCTTCCTCTAAACTCATTCCAGCAACTTACATTCCAGCCACAATCCTCCGATATAACGAACCAAATAATGTATCTCATCTTCCTCTAGTCCACATATGTCTTGCAACTCTCGAAATTAGCGGGTATATTCATCAACTATCAATTCTTCTTGCTTCAAATTAAGAAATTGTTCGTAGAATTCATTCTCACAATACCAATCGCCATATTTAAGCTGATACAAAATATCTAGTATTTCATTAGAGTTTCCAAAAATTCTCATGACTTTGGATCAGTGGATGCAATGATTAAAAAAAAAAATTCCTTTTGAAGAATGGACCAATCTGTTGTGAAGATCTTGTTGGTTAGAGTACACTGGCGAAGACGAATCGTCAATTAAGTTGCAGATGGTCCAAATATCACCGTTCAAAGATCAACAGCTAAAAGTCAATGCTTGTGTAGAATGGGCTAGGCTTTGGAAGCTCCCCAGTGGGTTTGTCTAACCTGATCTGCAACAAAGTTTTCTTATACACACACACACATTGTGATCGGATTCAGGTTGAATCTAAACTCAGGTTCAAGCCCAACAGTTTTTATGTTGGGTTCACGTCGTGCCTAGAGAATGGCACATGTGAAGAGAAGTCGTTTCTCTTTTTCGTTCATGTTCCTCGGTTGGTGTGCAAAGACTAAAATAAGAGAAGAAAGTCAACCTCTTACTTGGGCCTAGAGTGTGATGAAGAAATTGGAAGAAATGATGTGGGCGATGGTCTCAGAGAGGACGACTGCTTTGGAGATGACGACCACTGTGTGCTCTGGAGATTACGACTAGTGTTTGGTGATGGCAGCGGCAGGCCCTGGCAAACTTGAGGAAGGTAGAGAAGGATGCTGCTCTTGCTAACTTTGACGAGGATAGTGGATGTGATGGCCTCTGACGATCTCAACATTGGAAGAGGCGATCTTCTCCTCGGTGACTCAAATGTTCTTTTTTCTAGGTCAGGGATTCAACTGATATAGGTTTTTGAATGAATTGGGGTTCAATTTGGGTTTTGATGGAGTCGGCGGAGTTCGGCAGGGTCTGATGTGAAGGGAATCTGGGTTCTGATTTGGTGATGGGCTTGAGGTTCGATGATGGGTTTGAGCTGGAAGGTTGGCTGGGGTTGTCATAAACGGGACTCGGGATGAGGGGTGGTGGTTCTAGGTTCGCCTTTGGCAAGGATGGGTTTCGGCAGGGGATGTAGGAGTTATTTCGAGGCGGTTTTGGGTTCTGCAAAGGGTCCAGTGGTAAAATACAGTTTGGGTAAGGGGTCGGTATTTGGGGTTTTTTTCTTTTTTTGGATTTTTTTTTGGAATATAGCTGGAATTAGGGTGCGTTGGGTTCAATTGGGTGTTTGGCTGGGTGTGATAGATTGTGGTAAGGGGAGTTGTAGCAAAGGATTCGATGAAGATGGAATTGGGGTGTTGACATGTTGTGCCGGGATGGGTGGCAAAGGGTGTGGATTTGAGTTTGGGCCGATGGATATGGAATGGAATGGATGGATGTTTGCTAGGGATGGGGTTGTGATTTGTGAAGATGGGTGTAGATAAGGGGCAGGAAATATAATCCGGGTAGGACAATGTCTTCCTGGCGATCGGGCTTCGGCTCTGATACCAAATTGGCGTGGCCCCAGATCCTCATCGAAAGATAGACCAATCTTCCAAGGGATTGATCAAATCCAAAGATGGATTCCAGCACTAAGACACACTCAAAATCACAAAACACAACATAATTGAAAAAAACTAAGATGATCTTTGATTATTTGTAAATAGCATGAATTACAGTGAGGATGTCCACCCATATATATAAGAGGATGATGAGCCTTATGTAGCTTGGTTTAGACACAAAGACCTTCCTGAACAATAAAAGGAAACTAAATCACTAAACTTTCTTTTTGAAATGGAAATCACTAAACTTTCTTAACAATCCAAATTAAATAAAACTCCTAATTTTAAATACTCCCAAATAAATCAACTCTCAAAATAAGATTCCTAATTAAATGGATGTCACGTTGGGCCTAGGACTAGGCCGGCCATGGCCAGCATCACAAAGCTACAAGGAAATACCCTACCGACCAAAAATCATGAATTATTAAGGCACGGTTTGGCAACCGTCAACGCAACGCGATCGCGGATTTTGCACGTTTGGCTGGGCGTGGATTTTAAGAGGACTGATGGACGACATCCTCTCATGGGATTATTCTTGCGGTTGGACCCCCCCCCCCCCCCCCAACCAAAAAAAAAAAAAATTCCTTCAGGCGCATTGAATCCATGGAAGTAGAGAAACGCGGAGCTACAACAACCGCTACAGTAACACATGGCGGTAATGTGGATTATAAGTATTTGCTTTGGAAATGTACCTTTTGGGTCCCACAATCAAGATCCAAACCGTTAGTCACCATTAACAACTCCAAAACGATCACTCACCAAATTTCAGACCTTGATTCCACTTATATCTTGAGATATGTGCCAAAATGTCCTGACCGTTTACAGTATATGTAAAACGGGAATAAAAACAGTCTGTTTTTTCCAATTTTATGGTTTATGTGGGGTCCACAATCATGATCGGAACCAGTAATTAGTTTGGGAAGGTCAAACACGGCAAGGTGACCAAATTTCAGTTGTTGATCCTTACTATATCTTGAGATATTTGTAAAAACATCCATACATTAGAATATTATTTTTTTATTTATGTGGGCCCCCCTTTGCACGATAGGAACCATTCAAAGTCTCTAGATGACCACGGACAACTTTGAGGTGAATGTTGAGGTCTAGATTTTTCATGGATTATGAGAAATTTTTAAAAAAAAAAAACGTTTATAACCATTGTATCATACATTCTACAAATTGTAGGAATCCTCCCACCATCCAAACTTGGAACTCTCATTGGGAATCCTACTTGATGAGGTATTGATTTTTTGGAGATGGAGAGAATCCTCTAAACAGAGGATTCTTCTATGTTTACCAAACATGCCCTTAGAGTCGCAGATGCTCTGACACCATGTAAAAATGAAAAAACGAGGTGGGAATGAGAAGAATTAAGGAAAAAAAACTCAGAGAGAATTTTCAGTAGTCTCTTTGGATGCCACCAACCTTATTTACAGACACCAAAAATAGAGTACAAGTGGCCTAATCTCAAGAGAATATCCCAATCCTTACTAATAACAACTTAACATAAGCTTTACCGAATTTGTATGACAGATTTATGGGGTTTCCTAACCCACGGGCCTAAGCCCAATACATTATCCATTGGCACAGGCCCGCAAGACATTGGGCCAGAGGTCCATTTGGCCCGCATGTTAGATTCAAGTATTTTTTCACCTTATCAATAGTGGACCCCACATTATCTGTATCTCTACAGCAGGTACCAAGTCCAAAAGTAAGCTGATGTTTAGTACGACACATTTAAGAAACACTTTCATATGCCAACACTACGCATCTCTAGTTCTAGCTGGACTTCTTTGTCATTTCCAATCCAAACTATGACGAAATTAATAAATAAGAATGCAAAAAAATGCTCCCATCAACATAGATAAAAGAAGTGTTCTGCCATCCTTATAAGACAGATTGGATGCTTCCATCCTAAGTGGTTGCCAACTTTGTCAACTAAGTCACTCACCAGCTGCAACAACTAGAGTATTCACACTCCTTAATCCGTGTATAAACATTAATGCATTTGTGTCGCCATGCCCAAATTTGTTTACCATAAATGATTGAAAGCATAAGTTAAGAAACATAATTAGTTGATTAATTAAAAGAGTATGCAGACACTTTGTAATTTCAATGCTAATTAAAATATCATAGTATGACACTTACAGGGATGCGATTGTCAGAATTATCAAACACTATCTCCACAAAGGCAGATACAACTTGGTGGCCTGCACCTTCCTGGCAAGTTCATCAGTTCCAAAAATAAAATGTAAATTCTCAAAAACAGAGAAACGTGTTGGTAGAAGAATCTAAGGGAAGCTGAAAAGAATTTACGTGGAGAAGTTTGCTCCTATCTTCACTTCGCATAGTTTGGAAGAGGTCGCTGAGGACAAAACGTATTGCTATTTATATGAATTGACAAACCAACACCAACCAAAAGTGAGTATCATGTAAGATGTATCTCTATGAAATTTAAGGTCTCAATAAAATAAAACAAAATGATATTTTCCAAATTACCAGCTAACAAAATTAATCAAGTTATACGAGGAAAAAACTTCAAAAAAGAAGTAATTAAATAGTTACCATGGAAAAAGTTTGTCTTCCCAGATCCATTTGCACCAACTGACAAAAGAACAAAGTAAAATATACTCCTGTCATAATAAGCACAATGAAAATAGCAACAGATTTTACACGGCTTATAAGTAACCAATTATCATGATTCCATTAAGTGATTGGTGTCAGAAGGCATTTAGGACCGATGAAACTTCAGAGACTGTTTTGTAATTCTAAGACACTAAAGGGAGTTCTTGTGAAAACTCAGAATTTTAATAATATAAAATAATATGGCGGTCAGGTAGTTCATTATTGGAATGGCCAGACATTTTGTGCTCTTTTTTCTCCTCTTTTTCCTTTCTTCCTTTTTCTTCTTTCTTGACTTTTCCTCTCTTATTCTTCTCAATTTCATAAATTAGAGAAAAACAGCTTGGAACTGGAGCAACGCCCACTTGCAAGAATGAAAAAAGAGGTTTAGAAGATAACTTCCATCCATACAGCAGGTATCGGGCTGACCCCAGCACGTCTAAAGCTAACATCAGCACCTGAGGTTTCCAACAAAGAAGAATTTTTCCACACTTCAGCCCTCTACCAATATGGAGAATATCATGCAGTGGCATCTTCGACCTGCATATTTTTCATTTCAAAGACTCAAAGCTTTCTTCCCTTTTTTAAACATTTAAGGTGATCAAGAATATAAATACTGCAGTGGTTGTATCAGCTGGAGACCAAAACAATACATATTTGTTATCGGTGCCAATTGAAAATTAGGTCAAAAAGCTGGAAATAATATCCAAAAAACGTTATTGGAAAATGTTAGAACTTAATTTTTTCCCCCATTAGTGACTAAGATAGTACAGTATACCTCTTTGTTCTGTGTTCCCCTGTTCGGTATACCTCTCCTATACTATATAGATTTTTTACATTTAATACAGTCACCATTTAAAAAAAAAAAAAAAAACAGTAACTAAGATAGGAGGGCTCTCAGACCCCTCATTGTCATACAGGTACAGTACATTGTATGATCATAAAATAACAGTGCTCATCTTTTTTGTCCACATATAATCATGTTAGTCAACTGTACTAAGTTAGAAACTAATCAACTGCGAATGACCAAACAGCATCATCAAAAAATTTCATCCATATTATCATTTTTTAATTCAAATTAGCAATTGACCACAGGGCACAAAGAAAAAATAAAATAATCATACATCATTCATTGAGACTAGAGATATCATGCACAGGGTCTTGGATAGGTATATTGATTGTATAACCCGATTCTGCTGATTGTTGCTGTGTTTCTGCATAAGTGATTATGCGAATAGAAGTACCGCCCAAGGAAAAAAAAAAGCTCAGACTCGGGACCCGACTTGGTCAGGGTCGAATCTGTTTCCCAATTGAATGCACAAAAAAAATTAGAAAAAAAAATACTAAAAATCTTATTAAAAACCAAACCAAACCAAACCAAACCTTTTCCCACTAGGTGGGGTCAGCTAAAAAATCTTATTAAAAAAAAACAAAAAAAAAAAAGTAAAAGGGACCACTACAGTTAAAAATCTAATTTTATGGGTTCATTGACATCCTTATCAAAACCCTGGGTTAACCTCACAATAATAAATCCGTTGATATCAGTATGCCTAACTATAGAACTCTCTACAATTATATGCACACCAAGATAAAATTTTATTTTGGGATCACTATAGTCAAATATCCAATCGTATGGGTCCACTATGGCCAAGTATAGCTATAGCAAAGACAATGCATGGATTAAACTGAAAAACACTGAAGTAGAACAAAAGATTTTGTTAAAATTGTAAAAAGGTTGGAGGTTCTCTTTAGTTTCTGTTGTTTTCATGCTTAGGGAGGGATTGGACGTCACTAAAAAACCCACATAGAAACTATCATTAAAGAGTTCTAAAAAAAAATTTGACTAAATCATAATATAGATGACGTCCGTCACTATGCAGACTTGGCTAACTCGGCCAAGTCCCATGATTCAAGTCTGAGCCCCATAGGACCGATTTTCTAAAACATGTTACTGCCCTCATCTTGGATTGCCCATTGAATAGTATCCTCCATACTGGGTTGTTGAACAAAACGAGAGAGAGAGAGAGAGAGAGAGAGAGAGAGAGAGAGAGAGAGAGAGAGAGAGAGAGAGAGAGAGAGAGAGAAGGAACATGACCATATGGAGGAGTTCTGCTATTAAGCAGAGGTATTGGATCTCATAATATGTATTGATGCCAGTAAATGGCTCTCCTTACCTCTTTAAGGCCTTGGAGAGTTAAGACAAGTAGATCCAATATTTCCTTCCTTTCTACCATAGCAGCAAACAGAAGATGCTTCAAGAGCTCTTATCATGAAGGCTAGCTAACAGAGATGGGGTTATTGGTGCTAATGAACAACTAGAGTAGCAATTACTCATCTACAGTTTGCAGAGATATAATCCTTTTCGGATCTCTTGATAAGATGGAGGTTGATACATTTTAAGCATATTATCAGGTGCTTGAATTGCTATTTGATCTCGAAACTAATATGAAGATGAGACTGAGGGGCTGTGGAAGGATGTCATTACCTGTAAAAATGACATTGTCAGGGATGCATGGATTATTCGAGATCCCTCTCCCCGTTCTTCTGGGTTGTGGAAAGGCATTCTTGCTGCAAAGGATGTGTTTATGAAGCAGGTCATGTTACAAGGGGGCAAGGGGGACAAAATTTGTTTTTGGACTGATCTTTGGGTTGGGGAGAACACGCTGGCATCAACTTTCCAAAAGTTGTTTCGTTGTGCTACTAACCAAGAAGCTAAAGTTATCGAATACATAGAGAGGAAAGGTGATCATATCAGTTGAGGGCCTACTTGCAGAAGGAATTTAAAAGATACGGAGGAGTCCCGATTCCGCTCTATGTTGACAGTCCTTGGGAGTGTCCTCATCCCTAGGGAGGGCAGAGATAGAAGAATCTGGATGGCGTCCTCTGATGGCCTCTTTTCGGTGTCTTCTTTCTTTTCTTCAATGTCTGCAGAGGTGGAGGAAAGCCATTCTTTCTGAGACATCTTGTGGAGCATGAAAGCACCACCTAAGTAATAGCATTTGGGTGGATTGCGCTCCTTGGTGGGATACTAAGGATGGGCAACTTACGTCAACGTAAAGTGATTGTAGTTAATGCTAGTCCGACATGCCTCGCAAATGAGGAATCTATTGATCACTTGCTTCTTAATTGTTCCCTTGCCCAGCACATATGGAGATCGATTTTTACTTGGTTTCAATTTTGTGGTCCTCTCCCAAACTCTATCCCTTCTTTGTTTGGCTTTCAGAGATTGGGGGTGGGCTCAAAAAGAGGACAAGTGATGTGGAAACTTTCGTTCTCAGCGGCCATTTGGTCCTTATGAAAAGAAAGAAACTTGAGGTGCTTTGAAGGAAAATCCTCAGTTTTAAGCAAGATAGCAGATAATGTTAAGCATCTTGGGGCTCTTTGGGTCTCCCCTCTGCCATTATTTAAAGGTATTCTGATAAGTTCCATTCTTCTCAATTGGGATGTAGTGGCTCTTTCTCGTCCTATTTCTAGGTGCATCTTTCCTAAATGGCACCCACCTCCACATGGAGCTTTGAATCTAAATTTTGATGGGAGCGCTAGTGGTAATCCGGGTATGACAGGTGTTGGTGGTGTTATCCGTGACGAAGATGGGAACATTATTTTGTTTTACTCTAGCTCAGCAGGTGTTTGTTCAATCAATAAAGCAAAACTCCTAGTTTTGAACATAGGTCGTCGGGAAGCTTCCTTCCTTGTTCCCCAACGACTCCTTGTGGAAGGGGATTCTTCTTGTGTTATCCAATGGGCGAGTCGGCCCTCTTCCCCTCCTTGGTATCTTGCAGACATTATAGAAGAGGTGCTTTAGTTGTTGGGAGATTTGAACGTGTCGTTCCATCACATTATGAGATCAGACAATGCGGAGGCGAACCAACTTGCCAAAGAGGGAGTTATTAAACCTTCTTTGCTTATTTATGTCCCTCCTTAATTTGTTTTGTTGTTGGCTTGTTAACCATCGTTTGGGGCTTCGGCTCTTTTTTGGTTTAGTTACTCTCCCCTGTGTTTTTGTTTGGGCTTTTTGTGGTCAGTATAGTTCTCTTATACTGTATAGTTTTTTTGAGTAATATATAGTCACCATTTAAAAAAATAATAATATGAAAAAGAGCCTGACAATTAGGCTAAGGTGTCATATTTGAAAAACCCATTTCTTGGGTCTACTTGACTCAAAACAGAAAATATAGATGGATGGGTGCTTTAGACTACTGGGAAAGTGTCTAATTCCCTCCATTTTTGGATCAGCAATAAGAGATTTTCCTTATGTTTAAAAAGGTATTAAAAAGGAAGAGATTTCAATCAAACGTAAACTTCTAGGGGAAATTTTTGTAACCTATTTCTGCTACAAAAAAAAGTGCCGGTTTTCTGCGGAAAGGAGGTTTCCTGTTTGGTGCAGCAAAGTCCGTGGAAACGAGATTCTGCAACGCCAGATTTTTCCACGAGAAGTTTGGAATTCCAATTCCTGCAGCGGGGGCGGGGAGTGGGTGGTTTCTATTTCAATGGGAAATCCAGCCCCCATATATATAACCTTTTCTGAAGCCAAGTCCTTACCTTTGATTAAAAATTAAAAATAATAAAAAGACCTAGCTGCTGAAATGGTCATACGAGTGAAGGAAGAACGGCTCCCCCCCTTCCCACCCCCCCCCCCCCCCCCCCCTCCTCTTCTCTTCTTGGTGCAAGAAAATGATCTTGGGTTCGATGGATTGTAGTTGGGTTTGGAATGGCAAAGAAGAGGGCTTAGAAAGAGGCAGAGGGTAGTTGGGTTTGGGTGGTCAGGGTCTGTGGATTTGCAATTGAGCTTTTGCTTGGTAGCTAGGCAATGGTGGTGGTTTTAGGTTGATGGATTTGCAATTGGGTTAGGGTTTCGGTGGCAAGGCGATGGTGATGATTTCAGGTTGATGGATTTGCAGTTGGGTTTGGGGCTTGGTGGCTGGGAGATGGTGGTGGTTTCCAGGTTAATGAGTGGTCTGTTGATGGGTATGGGGCTTGGTGGCTGGGCGATGGTGGTGGTTTACAGGTTCAATAATGAGGGCTTGCAAGGATGATCATGATGATGGGCAGGTTGATGATATGGAGGAGATGATGATGGATTTGAGGATGGATTGTGTAGTGGGAATCATTGATCGTGGCTGGGCATAGAAAAAACTGGTTTTAACCCAACGAAACCGCAGCTGCACCAAACATAATTGGCACCAATTCATTGAGGGAAACAATTGCACCAAACATGAATTTCTAACTTCCACAAAGATCTTTTTCCTTGGTTTCCATTTACCATGGACTTTGATGATGTGGTAATTTCCGCATTCCACGGAAATGGTCTGTACAAAGGGGTGCCCCTAAAGTGGATAGACATTTTTGGCTTTCACTTGGACAAGTTTGCCTCTATAAATTTTACATTATGACAACTTTGATCATATTAAAGGAATCTCTTGAGCAGAAAGCATATCGATAAAGGGCCCAGAAAACCCTAACAGAACCACTCATCAACAAAGTCCACTTCACTGATGTTTGGGTGCCAATGGCAATGACTGAGTGGTGCCTCAGGGTGCAAGGTGATTTACATGTCCCGCAGTGCGACAAACATACTGCTCAAGGATGGGATGATGTGGGTGGCAGCAGTGAGCTTTGGGAAAACAATGATGGCGAAGTTCTTCTTGGAGCATCCAATAAATGTCCATATATTGGCAGTCCTGTTGAACAAGTTTGCATTAGGAAAAAAAATTTCCTGTTTGAATTTTCAATTTAGTCTGTATTGGGGTTTTTTTTCAAAGAAATGATTAAGTCGGTGTTTGAGATTGTGTTATTTTTATGAAGATTCTTTTTTTTGTTTTTATCCATTTTAAGTGGATGTAATATGACGCTCATCTTTTTCTTCCATTATATGCTCTAAGCTAAGGTTGTGTTTATTTTATTTTTTTAATAGATTTTTCTGAAATCATGGCTAATCTCTTCTTATGCAGAATTTGTTTTTCTACCCTTTTTCCATAGTTGTCAATTTTGTCTCGATTCTTGTTTTGGTTCAGTCTCCAAACTAAAATATTTGGACCAATTCAGAATTTTGATGAGATACTTCAGAAATCTATTTCAAGAAATATATATATAAATAATATACGTATGTCAAAAATATTAAAATATTAAAACTTGAAATAGAACATAAATTATATAATTAATTTATTACCAATAACTATTCTAGCAAATCAACTAATATAAAAATATTTATGTAAAAAACATAAAAATTATTGAATTCAAAAATAAAATATAAATTATATATTTAGTTTATTACCAACAATTTTTCTAGTAAATCAATTACTGCTTATTTCAGATGGCATGTGTGTGAGTTTCAGAAGCTTTATTTTGACATTGTTCAGAAAATTCTAAGTTCATATAGTTCTTTGATTTTACAGGTACTAGGAAAATAAGCATGCTTGTGATTGATCAAGCATAATTTACAAAGCCAAACATAATAGAAAAAATAAAAATAAGAAGAGGAGAAAAAATCAAAAGAACATAAAAAAAGGAGAAAATGGATAAAATAAAGGTACGGGAAAAATAGAGGAAAAAGGAGGGAAATAACAAAATTGAGAAAAAGAAGGGAAATTTTCAAATAGGACTTTAAGTTTTTTCCATACTTCAAAATAGGACACAAGTTTCAAAAGTTCTCAAATTAGGGTCTGAGTTTTCCAATAAGTTTTCAAATCTCAATTAAGGACAATTAGTCATTTAAAGGTATTTTCCAGCGACTTTCTTTCTCAATTTTTTAAAATACCCAAATTACCTTTCATTGAAACAAAACCCTCATTCACTTCATCCATCTTCTCCTCCTCTCCTTCACCAGCGTCCTCGTGGTGATCAACGGCAACCAGCGTCCCCATGGTGATCAATGGCATGTAGTGGCTGCCGGAAGCAAGCCATGACTTTAAATGAAAGATTTGGGTATTTAAAAAAATTGAGGAAAAAAGTCGCCAGAAAAATACCTTCAAATGGACGGATGTCCTTAATTGAAAACTTTCTGAAAAACTTGGGCCCTAATTTGAAAAGTTCTGAAACTTGTCTCGTATTTTTATATAAGGTTATTTGAAATTTCCCAAAAAAAAATAAAATAAACTGAAAAAGAACATGTGGAGTAATGAGCAACCCTCGTGATGGAAGCGAGTTTGGGCTTTGGACCTAAGGGGTTTTTTTTTTTTTTTTGTAAGAAACTAACATAAAAGCCACCAAAGTTTTAAAGGCAAGGAAAGGAAAAATGAAATTTTTTGCGGGTGTGTTTCAATTCCGTTCACTGGCAGAACCTAAATTATTAGGCTCAACCGAATCGAGTTTGACAACTATGTTTTTTTCTTCTGCTTTTATGGGTTTCTGCCTTTTAATTCTTGATATTTATTGTTTTCTTGTTAGTGGGGTTTGTTTCTTCTATTGGAAACCCATTTTTATGGATATGTGCATTGATTTTTCTTTATTTCTCACAGTAGTAATGACTGTGTTGTGTTACTTGATTTTCATTGGATTCATTGCAGCTACTACTTCCACCATTGATTTGTTTTGTTTTTATGGGCTGCAGATCTAGCAGATTTGTAAGACTTCAAGGGATTCAATATACAATGGCTGAGAAGCATCTATACATAAGATTCGCCTGCAGTACTGGAGATGCAATGGGAATGAAACATAATTTTTAAGAGAAGACAACAAATGCCCCAGTAATAACCACTAATTTGTATATTTCTCCAAACAAGCTTTTCCAATTAGATTTACTCGAACCAGACATTCTACTTGTATTACGAGATGGTCTACCAAGCAGAACTGTTTGAATCAAATTTGCCAAACGAGCCCTGAGTTGTTCAGGTAGAAGTGTTCTTCCTTGGGCATCCAAAATGAATAGTAGCTTTGGAAATAGGGCTGCAAATGGCTGTCCGAATATCCTAGTATCCAAAGTCTTTTGGTTCCGAATAAAGCATGAAACCTATTGTCAGATCTGAGAGAAATTTGGATCCAGAACCAAAACCATGTATGTTGATAAGTGCTTAATTGTTTGCAATCTAAGCCCTAATATTTGATTCATCTTGTGCTAGTCATAGTTATTTTATTTGATTTTACATAGTTTTGTTAATTTTTATGCTAAGGTCAAAAGGAGCAAAAAGAGAGGAATTAATGAAGAGGATGATGGGCGTGAATCCCAAAGAAAGACCATGGTGGGTCCCATTCAAGATATTCCAGATTTCAAGAAGACTTTCTAATTATTTGGACAACTTACAATTCAAATCAAAGAAGGAAAGAATTAGAGAAAGAAATTCTAGTCAAAGAAGAAAAGCAAAAGAAAGAAAGAAGAAACCCAATCTAGGGTTACACGCACCAAATAGGGCCCACTTTTATGTCAAAAGTTTAGATTTAATTCCTTGCAATTAATCTCAGATTTGTGGGTCCATGTGAATAAGTCTCTAGAAGATACAAGTGGGACCAGATTTAGAAAGCTTGCTAAAACAAGAAAGAAGACCCCTTATTCAATCTAATTAGGTTTCCTAATTATAAGGAAGGTTGAAGATCTATTTCTACAAGGAACTACTTGCTAAAAGGGGCTGTTTTCAAGACTTATAAATAGCATACAAGGGAAAAACGTGAACAGTAATTTTCCAGCCCCATCAAGCCACGTCCAGCCACCATTCATCCCATATATTCCAGCCATAAGACAGCAGCCGTACAGCACCTTTGCAGCATCTTTGAAGCCATCTTTGGAGAGCTTTTGGAGGAGGAATAAAAGGGAAAAGCTGCTGGCCATCCACTACTTCACCATCATCTTCTAGTTTTCTTCTTATGACTCTACTTTCTAGTTTATTTTTCATTAAAAACATGAGTAGCTAAATTGTTTAGGGCTAGGGTGTAATTGAAACCCTAGCCTAGTTCTATGTAGTCTCTTTTGGCGTCTTTTAATTCAGATTTCAGTTTTATTGGTTGAGATTCTAAACCATGTTATTAATTGATGAGTTGTGTATATGCCATGCCAACCATGTGATGTTCAATTAATTTTAAGAGTAGCTAACTTAATTTTGATTGATCTTAATGTTATGCATCTAGGGTTTAGAACCATGAATAATCTAAGTATATGCCATGCTTAGACTCATGCATTTATCTTTTCCATTGTTTTTATGCATTATGTTTGTTTTGACTAGGACATATGCCATGCTTAGTTTTTACATCATAATGAGCAATTCATGTAGTATGCCACTCATGAATTAGGTTTAGGGGAATAATAATCTAGACACATATGCCATGGTCTAGGTTGATAGATGTCACTAATAAAATCTGATTTTTGATTAAAAGATAATAAGGGATATGCATAGGATTGGTTAGCGGAGTAGATGAAACCCTAGTTCATTCATTCATTATTACTGTTTTTTTTCAATTCTCATACTAGTTGTTTTTAGGTTACTTTCCAATTAGCTTTTGATACTTTAAATTACTGTTTTTAATAGTTTAATTCCACTTTTCATCATTCAATTATTCCATTTAATATTCTGATTTTTAGTTCATTTTTAATTAGTTTTGACATTGTTTTATCATAAGTCTTCGTGGGATCGACCTCGTACTTACAATTCACTACACTACATAGTGATCTTGTGCGCTTGCGAGTTTTTAATTGTGTGCATACTAGTAACTTATTTCTAGGTTGTTTGGTGCATACCATATATTCCGACTAAGGATTTAGGTCCAGGATGATTACATTCACATAGTTATAATTTTCATATGTTTTAACATAGCTTGAGTTATAGTTATATTTATTTATATTTGAGAGTCCGCTTGGCTTAAATCATAAGCCACATAATAGCCCCACTTGAATATTTAAAAATTTTATTTTAATGCTCCTTTATCCAATTATGCTGATTCACACCACATCTTATTTAAAATCTGAATCTGGAACTGAAAGTTGATGCATGATCCGGATACAACACAAGTTCTGAGTCGGTTCCAGACCCGGATACGGGTCTATAAAGACTGTCCAGATTCACCATGTTCTGCCCTAATCTGTCCTGTTTTCATCCCTAGTTGGAAAGCTTCTTTTCCCTGTCTGGGTTTGTCATTTGGGGGCAGATCCTAGATCTGAAGAAATTGCCTCATATATGCTGTGTGTATCTGTGTGCACATGTATAATAACAGATATATTGCAAGATAGTGGGCAAGAGCCCTGTGGAGCGCACCAGGCTAATTAGTTAAGAACAGGGAAAGGGGTCAAAAGGTCTGTACATAGATAGGGGGTGGTCCAAAAACCACCCCGATCAAAGGTCATACAGACAATGTGGATATCAAGGCCGAAAATATGGGTGGGCAAGAGCCAAAAACTTCTACAGGCAAATTCCACCGAAAATATGCGTGGGTGAGAGCCAAAAACTTCTACAGGCAAGTTCCATTTGCGGCCTAGATGAGAGTGAAAATGCAGCCAGGTGAGTCCCAAAAAGGGGCTTAATTTTTTATATCTTACAGCAGTAACTTACCTCACATGTGAAAATAACCTCAAACATCAATCACTTACTATTTACCAACCAACTAAATAAAGCAGAAACAAAATAAACTCCCCCACGCCTGGAAAAAAGAATTCAGAGAAACAAAAAAAAAATATCATTACCAACACAATTAACTTTAGGGCTGAAGGGCTCCGCGGCAATTTGCTCTCTGTAGCTCTTAAACCCTTCAATAATAACCTAAAGTTCACAACAGAAAGCAAACGATGAGAGATAGAGATACCTTACAAAATGAATTCCAACGAAAGAGAGAGAGAGAGAGAGAGAAGGCATTTTCTAACCTGTTTTATATACATAGTGAAACCAAAGGCGTCAGTCTCAACTCAACCACTGCCTGCAACTGCAAATCAAAGAAAAAAGGAAGAATCATAATAAGAGAATTTGGGAAGAAACCCTAGAAACAAATGGGAAAAAAAAAAAGAAAGGAAAGATACTGCTACGTTTCTGCAGATTTGGGGTTTCCATGGAAATAGAAACCCTAATCTTGAAAAAACTAGGGTTTTCTAGTTAGTTTGCTGTGTTGGCTAAAGAGGGCAGGTGAAAAACCCTCCCCTCTTAGCCATTTGTATTTGCAGAGTTAAAAACAAGAGGGATGGGGGATTACAGAAAGAGAGAGGCCTTTGAAATCGCTCGAGCAAGTGAGCAGTTGTTGTGAGCTGCATGCGGGGGGACACTGAATTTGGGGGGAAATGAAAAGAGCCAGGAGAACTAAACGCTCGCGTCTTGCGTGAGAGATTATTATTATTAATATATTATAAAAAGTAGTCGCGCGAAGACGACTGAGGGGTTCTTGCTCTTTGTATTGCACAGGGTGGACTTGGAGGTGAAAAATTATGTTGGGCCATGCATGAGTGAAAAAAAAAAAAGAGAAAGAAATAGGGATTTTTACCATAAAAAAAATTTTTCAAAACGTAGATTAGCCAGATTCATTTATCTATATCTATATTATATATTCTATATCTATATCTATACCATATATAAAGCAGCATAATGTTGTCGACTCTATACCCCCATATATAAAAGCAGTTGTTTGTCGTCGACTCATCGACTCATATATAAACACGTGCCAAATGGAGAGTAGACGATATATAAAAGCAGCGGCGTCCGCTCATATATAAACACGTGCCAAGTAAAGTAGATTTTCAAACTCACTCTTCTCTTCATCTCTCGATTGCTTCTCAAAGCTCTCTGGAGAAAAATTTCTCTTCACGTCTCTGTCTCATCAGCTTCTTCTCTCTCATTGACCTCCATCTTCCATCTTCCTTTCTATTTTATTTTTTTGTTAGGAAACCCTTTTCGCTGCTCTACCCTATCTCGTCGATCGGTTGCCGGAGCTCGAGCCATCGATCGCCGGAGTAGTCTCCTCTCCTGGCTGCAGGTGCTTCTTGTTCTCTCTTCTTTCTCTTTTTCTGCTTCTTCCTCCACCTCCTCTTCCCTCTCCTTTTCTTTTCTTTGCTTTCTTTCATGTGTCATTTTTCCCCTCATATAGTGTATATGTGACTAATGCTTATAAATTGAATATGCTGAATCATCTTGATCGGGTGTATCTGGGCCTTGTGCAGTAATCACTTCAATTTAGAATAGTGTTGTTTTAAGTTGTTATTAATGTAATTGATGGAAACATTTAAAAAACCTGCCCAGGTAACTAACTAAAAAAAAACAGCCATGGAGGTGACTTGGATTTGATGTGAGGACATTATAGAACAGTCAGAAACAAGATGGCGAGCCCCATATCTTAATTCTTGAAATCAAAAGTTCAACTGTTAGTCATAAAGTCACTTGAAACTTTGATGCAAGGAGCACCATTATAACATGAAACTAGGACCGTGAAACAAAGGACCTAATGATTCGTTCATTACAATTCTACTCCAACAATGGTGAGCAGATGCTTGGTTATTCTAATTGTCTATTCAATTGAGAATCTAAAATAAATAAAAACAAAAAACCTTTAAAGAAAAAACAATGATGGCTAACTTTTTTGATGGGGGAGATCGGTATAAGGGATGTTCATGTGAATATTTCGTTGGGTCGTCAAGAATGAGATGAAACCGACATTATTTTCCTCATCAATCTGATCATGTAGTAATCATAGGAGTATTTAAATGTAGATATTTCACTGATTGTATGCTATTGAAGTTGTCCTGCAGAATTTTATGGATATTCATTAACTCTTTTTTTTGTAGTGAAATTGATTGGATAGAAGTTACTTTTGATTTATGCATCTTTCTTTTTTCATAATTATCATGCTTCTGAAGTTACCACAAGTCAGACACTAATTGATATACGCCTCAATGTAGATAAAAAACCCAAATCTAAATTAATACACTTATGTCAAAAGTTTGTTTAACATTTTAGAGTATAGGCATTATTAGAGTTTCAAAGACAGGATTTTGGAGATTTTGATCCTCAAGTTTTGATCCTCTATTTTAATCAGTGGGTGATTGGATAACGAGCGCACCCATTAATTGGAAGCCACCAAAAATTAACACTCAGAGAACTTTTTGAAAAGGTTGATCATAAGCATGTAACAGCTTAGTAATTGGGCCCATATGAAAGCATGATCAATCATGGGTTGTAGGAGGTCTAAAAGGTTTTTACCCTAAACCCTAAAATCTCAACCTTGCATGAGTAACACTTTTTTCAGGTGGACCTCATAAGCAATTAAGATTTTATCATTAGATATTCATATTTTGGTTGAGGGATTCTATATGCACCCACATATTTTGCTGTATGCACCCACTTGCTGAACTCACCCCCTTCTTTTATTTTTTTAAACTAATTTTGCTGAGCCCACCCACAGTATTCCCCAAACTACCCTTGCAGGAAACCAGGTCGTTCTCCTCCTCTCCATTTCCCTCGTCGAGCATTTTTGAAAAACCGAGCAAAGAGCAGCAGTGCACCTCCTCTTCTGGTCGTTCTCCTCCTCTCCATTTCCCTATTGTTGGTCATTCTCCCTCAAAGCAGTGTACATCGCTTCTTCTTCTTCTTCTTCTTCACAGGAAGCTCAGGTGAATCGTCTTCTTCTTTTTCATTTTCTTCTTCTTCTTTTGCTTATCATTTTCACATTCCTTTTAGGTCATACTTTCTTTGTTAGATAGTAGATAAGTTTATTAAGAGCTAATTCATGTGCATTCGAATTGCTGAAACCCTCGACACTTTGCCAAAACTCGTGGCAGTTTTCGCGATCTGCTCGGCACTGCAGAACCGTGCACCAACTGTTGTGCACGGTAAATGTTTACCGTGTAAAGATTTTTTGCTCGATTAAAGAAACCGTGCTTAATCGTTTTGCACGTAACATGTAGACCGTGCAAAACAAATATGCACGGTTAATATATACCGTGCATAAAATTATTGCACGCAGTAATAGTACCGTGCAGAACTATTTTGCACGACACTATTGAACCGAGCAGTACAAGAAAAAAAGATTTCTTCCTATAATGCTTTTTTCTTCTTACTGATTTTTATTTGAAACCCAGATTGGAAGATATGCCGAGAAGACCAGCTCGCCGTATTGGTGACATCTCACATCCTACTGGTGGACGTGGTAGTACTTCTAGCAATCCATCTAGAGTGCGGGTGAAGGTTGGCGTTAGTAGACCTCCTCGCCGAGGTGTGCATGCTACTACTTCGACCGCCGGCCGTCAACGGCCAACGGCGTCTGAACGAAGACGCAAATTACGGCAGGATCCACTGCCTGAGAGCTCTTTAGAGGATGATTCCTCAGAGGATGAGGCAGGGCCGTCTAGTCCTCCCCAACCGTCTAGTACTCCGATTGCGCCAGTAGGAGAGGATGATTCCTCAGAGGACCAGGCACAGCCACCCAGTCCTCATGCCTCGGCAGTAGGGGATGGACCTATTCCAGGCGGTCCGGCCGACGAGTCCGTCCTTGTGAGTTTCAGGACTCACGTGGCCATATCCATATGGGACGGGGAGGTACACATTCATTCTTTATATGTTTTAACTAATTCTTTATATAATACCAGATGCTAATGAAGATTTATACTATACTTGTAATGTGCAGGAACGTGGCCCTCTCAAATGTATCAGTCATTGGCGGCAGTTGAAGGACTGGTACATACCTCGGCCTGGAGATCGTCTTGATATTGAGGTGCCTATGTTTCGCGCTATCATAGAAGAGTCTGGATTGGCAGACCTGAGGCATTTTAGCTACAGATATATCTCCTGCCCCTTGGTCTCGAGCTTTGTGGAGAGATGGCAGCCCGAGACCAATACCTTCCACATGCCGTTTGGTGAGATGACGATCACATTAGATGATGTGAGTTCTCTACTCGGCATCCCAGTCACTGGACTTCCTGTCCACGTATCTGCTATTATGGGATTTACTGACCAAGTAGATCTACTCGAGCTAGGACTGGGTGTGGATAGGGAATCTGCATCAGCCGAGTTGAACCTGGCACGGGGTGGGGTAGTGAGGATGGGGTGGATCCGACGGGTGTGCGGCGAAGTGACTCCCGCATCGTCGGTTGAGGAGGTAGAGTGTGCAGCCAGAAGATATCTTCTTTACCTGTTGGGCTGTACACTATTCACTGATAAGTCCGCCACGAGGGTTCCTGTCTACTACTTATCCTTATTGATGGACCTGCCACGGGTCCGTCAATACGCATGGGGGGCTGCCGCACTTGCGTATCTGTATCGCCAGTTGGGGACCGCCACGAGGGCAGATGTGCGGCAGATTGCTGGATATTTGACACTGCTCACGGTAAGAACGGTACATTTTATAGATTCATATACCTTTATCATTATAATTGATATAAGTACTGTATAATTATTAATATTTGTCATTTGCAGTCTTGGGTGTACGAGCACTTCCCATTCGCACGTCCTCCTGCACAATGGGGACACACCGCAGGGATGCCTCTTTCAAGCCGCTGGAATCCTGGACAGGATTCCGGAAATGCCATTGAAAACATACAGCTGATGCGGGAGAGATTGGATGCCTTACACCCGAGTGAGGTGAGCAACCATTTGAGCGTTTTATGTTATATATTTCTGACTTTCTTTATTTTTTTCTTTTACGTTTTTTGACAAGGAGCATGTTTTATTATATTAGTGACTTGTTTCGTTTACTTGTGACAGATTGCTTGGGATACGTATGCTAGTGTTAGGGCCCATCATCCACTACAGCAGATATCCTTCTTCTGTGGTTGCTTGAGATCCCTAGATGTCATTGAACCCTACCACCCACACAGGGTTCTTCGACAATTCGGCTACGTACAGACCATCCCACCCGCACCTCTCGCCCCCATCCGTGCTACTCGGGGTAGTACTGCCGGTAAATACAAGGTCTCCTATACGTTTCTGGATCAGTATTGGATTACTTGGGAGGATCATGTATTATCTATTGCGCACCGCGGCCATCGTGCACATCATGCATGGGAGTGTTCGCGGGACTACCTCGATTGGTACACTAGGATATCTCACCCTCGTGTACAGAACCCCGCCCGCCATTCCCACTATGACCCTAATGAGGGTAGAGAGGACCCGACTCCGAGAACGGTGAGTACATTGTAAACTATCTTATTTCGTACATTGAAGCAAGTATTGTTTAAAATTAACTATGACACATTCTATTGTCTCTTATAGGTCCTTCGAGCAAAGGATCATATTCGTGCCACGCTTGAACGAGGTGACCAGCCAGTTGACTTCTACCAGAGGGCACTGCGGACTACCCTCGAGATTCTTGATGGCTTACCGGTGACGTATCGTCGGCGTGCGCAACAATGACGCTCGGAGGACTTTTTGATAACATGCTTTTGTTTTTGTATAAAGGATATTTTTTTTTATAGAGACTTGTGGGATGTATAAGTATTTTTTTTTTCTGATGGAGATGGGATATATATTAGCTTGCAGCTTCACCGTTGGAGAGTATCATTGGGTTATGTTCGCTTGTCCATTGAACAAGGCATTACCAGATGAATTCCTCAATCGTATGAAGAGTAAGTGGAGTATGATACATATGGGCATTAGAACCCCATAAAACACAGGTATGGATTTCTAAAGCCCATATGTGTCATAATCCACTTACTCTTCATTCGATTGAGGAATTCATCTGGTAATGCCTTGTTCAATGGACAAGCGAACGTAACCCAATGATACTCTCCAACGGTGATACTGTAAGCTAAGATTGCTCCAGGCTCTTATGGAATTTTGGATTTGACAATGTATCCTTCTTTTCAGATGTGTAAGTAATTACAAGAAAACAGTGTACTACAAACTGCCACATTTCAATCAATGAATATTGATTTTTGTACAAGAACTTGTTGTTTTTGGAATTCTGGTTGTGAAATTGTGATATATAGTTCATCTCAACTTTTTTTTTTAAAACATCTACATCCCTCTCCGAATTTGGATACAAATAGTTTCACTAGTCTAAGTTAATGCATGAATAATCCACACATACCAATAATGCACGGCCAACATATGCCGTGCAAATGCAATCTGTTCAGTATACATATGTCGTGCAGAACCATTCTGCTCGGCTAATATATACCGAACAGCAACTTTATGTACGGAGAAATTGTACCGAGCAGATCCATTCTGCACAGCAACTGTTGGCCGTGCAGAATGGTTTCGCACATATACTTTGTGTGCCTTGTCTTTGTGTGCCTTGTAATAGATGATTTATTGTATGATAGATTCGCCAACCCACAATCAACTAAGGAGGGTTATGATGGAATATAAAAAAAAAAAAAGATGGAAAGCATAAGAGCTTGATTGCATTTCAACATCATTTCTTACAATTTGTTTACATCGAGTTCAAAGTACAAGAAATTAATCACTGTCAATATTAACCGACTCGCGTGTTGCGACACTGTCTCCAATTATTTCTTTGAATCGCTCGATGTTCTGCGCATATGGTAGTTGCCATCCGTCAGCATTAGGATGGTGGTGTCTATACCAATTTGTCGCAATGGGAGGAATGGGAGCCCCGGGTGTCATGAAGACTTGAACAAAATGGTTACCATTGACAAAACCGATCGCGATAACTTTGCGATCAGAAGATGGAATCGAGGTTGATCTCAAAGGAAGGAAAGTAAGGCACTGTTGCAAAGAAAGATGGATCAATACAACATTATAATATGAAGCTACCAGATGACCCATGTCTGGCATTGTCATCCAACGAGCAAATGGAGGATGGCTATCGTAGTACGCCAAGGCATAATACAGTTCCCCAACCAACCCTATCATCTCCGCCATATAGCAATGAATAATAATTTTGATGCCTCTGTAGTTCATTGCTTAAATCCAGTCTAACCTGCATCCAACCATCCTCGCTCATTCCCAATAGACCAGCTACTGCTCTGAAACCACAGTTACCATCCGCCTCGACATCCTTAATAGTCTCGATATAGGGTCCTAATGACTTAGGAAGTTGATGCTCGAACGTACTTGAACGAGTGCGTCGAACACTTAATTTATCCTTCCCCTTCTGTGAATCTAGACTGTTGGTTCTCGATGGAACGGTAGCTTCGATCGAGAGTGCATACTCAAAAGCAGATGGTTCCCGACGCGTAGACCGATCCAACTTCTTCTTTTTCGAGGATGAACGACCCCGGGTGTTCAATTTAACATCCGGCTCAATAAGAGAAGTAGATGACGGACACCCCAACTCTCTTAGTTTTTTCAATATTTGTATTTTACCAGCTTGATCGGTACTATGAAATCTCTTATTGATCAATTCGAACTCGGAAGTGGTGGTTAATTCGGGGCCTGCATTCTCCTTAGTGGATTCTAAATTGAGCTTCCTCCAGTATTGATGGACACAACTCAGTGGTATTTGAGTGCCTTCCCTTATGTATTCGGCAATCTCGTGTGCACATGGTAACCCATGTGTCCGTCGAATTACGCACCCACATGCCAAGTGAATCTGGACCAATATAACCAGCTCTGATCGACTCATTCAATATTATATCCAAAGCATTCCTTGATATGAATCCTCTCAACTCGCGAAACAGTGCAGGTTTGAACTTATGTTGCACGGTGTTCAAGCTCTTTTCAAATGAAGCCTTTATCTCCGTAAAGAGCAACTCAAGCAATGCATGGATAATCTGCCAGGACGAATCAAAGCTACTGTTCGATGTGCCAAGGTGTCTCTTTAATTTTGCATGTGCACTCTCAGCCCTATTCGTAGTCACGTTTCCAAAGTGCATATGCCGATCCGTCCAAGCAGCTACAAATTGTTCCTTATGGTTATTCAACCATGATTTCTTCACATAATCAACGGTGTTTGGATACCCACAGAAATTCCGGTCCAATGCACTTAAAAACTGAATGTAGTCATTTTCAGTGGGAGAGACTACCAACATGTTCCAACTAGATATAAACGCATCCCATCTGTCGTTGGTCTCAAAATACTTCTTACAATTTGCCAATATGTTCCTAGAAATATGCCACCTGCATAATAAGCTTGCTGCATTCGGAAAGACAACGTGTATTGCATTGATGAGTGCTAACTCTCTATCAGTTACAACGACACGGGGCATAATACATCCATCCATCAATTCCTTAAGCCTCTCCAAAGCCCATCTGTAATTGGCCTCCCTCTCTGATTCAAGGTACACAAAAGCAACGGAAAAAGTCAGTTGAGTGGATGTCACACCAACGATCTCAAGCAAGGGAAGTCGATACATATTAGTCTTGTACGTACAATCCATTATCAGAACTTCTGGAAATGCACGTAACAACTGAATAGATGATGGATGTGCTCAGAATAGGTCCATCGTAGCATCTGTAGCGGGGTTGCTAGTGTGATACTCAATGTAGTTGTTCTGCTCCAAATGCATCATGAGTTGTTGCATCTGTGATCGACCGGCCAACTCAGTCACCCTCCACTTCTGACGGGCATTGTAAATACTCTTCATCGAACTAGTGTTGTGCACGTCCCTTTCTTGCAACGTACGAAGGATGTTCCTTGGCTTCACCATACTCTTCGACATATCAATCAAAATATTGAGTTCCTCCCCTGATAGCCTTCCAGCAAATGAATGCCCCTCGAGATGTTGTGCGTTAGGATGATTGTGCAACCCACAAACCACTGTTAACATCCAATCATCATCATTTGCCAACTTTCGGCCCTTCAAAGCGAAAGGGCAATTACACTTCTTCGTTCCCGTTGCCTTATTAGGATTTCTCTTTTGAGGGACCTTCGATGGACCCTTATAGCTTCCGCTTCTCTCACAAGATAACATTATTCTCGGCTTCCTACCATCTCCACCAGCATCTGAAGTTTTGATTACAATAACCAACCCATGTTTCTTTCCAACTTCCCTTGTCCATTGGATTAGGTCCTCTCGGCTTCTAAATATCATGTCAGTGGTGAAGACATTAGTAAAATCCATAGAGCACTCACTGGTACCGGTTGACTGAATCTCCTGAAAATATAATTGCTAAATATTAGTATATTAATGCACGAGACTATATGTTGACCTTGTGAAATATGCTCGGTTTACTCATGCTGTGCAAAACATTTTTACACAGAATAAATACGCCGTGCTAAATGTTTTTGCACGGCATAAATTCTCGTGCAAAATACTTTTGCACGGAATAATTATTCCGTGCAAAATTATTTTGCACGTCATATTTATTCCGTGTAAAACTAGAATGTTTGATGCTATTTCGCCGTGCAATATTCACTTGCACGGCTCTGGTATACCGAACATGACGCGCGAATTTTAATTAAAACGCTGAAAACGAACTAAAATGTATACCTCCTCTGGATAGATCGTTAGTTGCTTGTCCATATTGATGCCTACTTCCAATAGACAATGTGATGAAGGGAGATTAGTGCTTCCAATATCTTCAAACAAATGGATGAGACTTGAGCAAACTTTGTAAGAGTTGGAGAAGATGATGAGGAAGGAGATGAAGATCAATGGGGATGAATGAGTGCAGATGAATTCTGTCGAACAGTGGATGTAATGGAAAATTAAGATTAAAAAGAAGAAGAAGTTATGAGGGGAGGGTAAGAAACGTAGGAGAAAGGAAGAGGTTGATGGTAAAGGGTGAGTTGGTCATTTGACCTTAGGGTATTTTGGTGATTAAAAAAAAATTAAAATGTGGGTGCATACAGCAATAATAGTGGGTGCATATAGAATCACCCATTTTGGTTATTTAAGCGTTGGATGTTTGTACTTGGTGATACTAATTTTTCATTTCAAGTATGATGCTGACAACAAGCACTATGTCAAGATTTACAAATATATATATATATATTATGTCAATAAACTCTTTCTTTCTCTCTGCCCATCTTTTTGTTTTTCTTCAGATTGCATAGCTTTTACTTATAGCATTGAGCAGTATAAGGTGGTGCTTAGTTCTATGTTCCACTAGGTAAGTGGTTAACTACACTAAGCTTTTTTTTTTAACAACTTTGTCACTTTCACCTTTGTCACACATATTTCTAAAGATGCAAGGAAAATCATGTCCCACCCCTACTACACTCATACTCTCTCACCTTTGTGATGATTTGCAAAATCTTATGCATGTTCATTAATTTCTTATTTTAATCAAACAAACTATCTTCTGATTAAGTACTATTGGAATAAAATTTAACGATATGCTATAATCTAGATGGATTCAACATTTCACTAGTTGAGATTTACAATAGGTTCGTCCAATAGTAGAGATCAACTCTCTTGCTTGAAGATGAGTTTTCTTCTATTTTAATGTGCCTCCTATCATTTCGGTGTATGAATAACTTTCTGAGATGTTCTCGTGTTATTATTTCTTCCAAGAATATGGCTCCTTCATTTAGGATTTCTGCTTATTTTTCTTAATTTCTTTAATCTTAGTTTTCTTTGATGGAATGCTTACCTTCCATTTAATTTAGCATTTGTTGGAACATATGTATATTTTTGCAGTAAATTTAAATAATTGATGGTTCTTTTATTACTACATTTGATGCTATTTTTTAATGGTTTCCTTGCTCTCTTGTTCTTCTGTTTTAAATTGCTAATGTTGTCCACCTATATGAAAATGGACTTCTGATATCATTTTTCTTTATCTTTAAACACAAATAAATAAGTATCTAATATGGGAATCATGTTGATTTTTTATTAATTTATATGAACTTACTTTATTTATGTTGTCTGCTTTACCATTATATACTTTAAGATAATTTACATTTTGAAAGACATTTTACATAGTGTTAAAAGATTAAATTCATACTACATAACTTAAATATAGTATCAAACGTAAGAACTGAGCATAACTTAAATATAGTATCAAACCAATAAAGTAACTTACTTGTTCTTTTCTATAAAAGATAAGTCCAAAAAAGCGTCATCAGAGGCAACACAACTCAGTACGCCAAGTTGTCTATTGAACAAAAAGAAAGAATCAACATGGAAATGAGGGAAGCAAATAAAAGGACACAAATATTACAAAGTGAAACATTAGAACCTGCTCCAAAGAAGAAAATATATGCTTCTAAAAGTGAAAATCTCACAAAAGCAACATCAAACTTAGGTTTGCTCTAAATTTTATAATACATTTATGTTTATAATTACAATGAATAATAGTATTTGTAATTACTAATTCCAATATTTGTCCTAATATAGAGCATGCAACACTGCAAAAGCGACTACAAAGAAGACAATGGTATACCTCATTGCCAAAAGAAAAAAAAGACGCACTTCTTCTACGAAAAAGGGAGGCTTACGCTAGAAAAAAGTTACTTAAAGGAGAATCTTCTAGAAATCTTACTTCATTATTTAATACAAGTCAACAAACAGGTAACTAATTATATACTCTTATATGTAATATTAAAACTCTTTAAAAAATATAAGAAAAATATTTCTAATTAAGTATTTATCTTTTGCACCAAACAGTAATCCAGAACAGAAACCACTGATACACTGCTGGGTATCAGTTTCAATGATATTCCCTCAAATATTACAGCGTAGATGGAAAAAAGAGTATACCATACTCATGAGATTGGTAAGTTCTATATTAAAAAATTAATAAATATGTTCATCTGATCTAATATATATTTATATTACAAACTTCTAAATATTATATATTTCTTCTACCGGGGTCAATATCTAGACAACCCGTTGATTCTGATGAAGATGCTTCTTCAAGTGTTTATTTAGAAAACACTTCTATATTAAACTACAGACAAAGAGGTAAACATATTTATGCAAGAAAATAGCTAAGTCTATTAAAAGAACCGAATTATACTAATACGATTGTAGCTATTGTGGAGCAAAGATATTTGCTTATGAACCAAATGGTTTTTGCTGTTCTACTGGTCAAGTATTACTAGCTTCAAACTTTGTTCCTAAAGAGCTTCTAAATCTATTCACATCAAATAGTGAAGAGGCAGTTCATTTCAAAACACATGTAAGAACATATAACAATACATTTGCATTTACCTCCTTTGGTGTCAAATATGAAAAAGAGCTTTGTAGGAGGAACAAAGGTATTTACACTTTCAAGGTTCAAGGCCAAGTTTACCATTATATCAATGAATTGCTACCTACTAATGGCCATCCATCATATCTGCAATTATACTTTTATAATACTAATCATGAAGTGGAGAATAGGATGTTTCGGTCACCAAAGCTTAGGCCTGATGTTGTTCGAAAGCTAATGGATATATTGACCATCAATATGCTTATTGTGAATTTTTCCAATCTTTAAGAGATTTGTCCATCAGTGATGATACGAGAATATTCATAAGATGTGATCCTCAACTTGATCAAAGGGTATACAATGCACCTTCATCATCACAAGTTGTAAGAATCTGGACCGAGAATTTAGATACCAACCAATCATCCGAACCCGAGATCATCATATATAGTCATTCTAGAAACAATCACAGAATTAAGCATTATTTTGGTTGCTATGATCCATTGGAGTATCCACTACTATTTCCTTATGGAGATTCAGGTTAGCGTAGAGGTATCAAACGAAGACAAAGAAATGAGTTCACTACAAGAAATCTAGGCTGTTGTGACGAAATTTGATGACGAATTTTTTTTTTATCTTAAAAGAACACCCAAAGAGGACGAAATATAAATTTTATCATTTGTTTTAATTTTTTTCAAAAGTATAGGAGACGAAAATAAAATTTCGTCTCCAAAAATAAGGCGCCAACTTCATTTGCGTTGGCACCAATTATTTTAGCTCATTAGAGACGAACATTTTTGTCACAAAATATAAATTTTGTTTTGCGACGAACATAATTTGTCACCAATAAGGATAAGTTATGGAAGACGAACATATTTCGTCACCAAAATAAAGCGCCAATTTCATTTGCATTAGCGCGAATTATTTTAGCTCATTAGAGACGAACATTTTTGTAACAAAATATAATTTATTTTTGCGACGAACGTAATTCGTCACTAATAAGGATAAGTTATGAAAGACAAAAATATTTTGTCACCAAAATAAGATGCCAATTTCATTTGTGGTGGCACGAATTATTTTAGCTCGTTGGAGACGAACATTTTTGTCATAAAATATAATTTATTTTTACGACGAACGTAATTCGTTACTGAGAAGGATAAGTTATGGAAGACAAAAATATTTCGTCACCAATAAACACTCCATCATGCCATTTCATCTTTTTGTTAAATGGGCGACAAATATATTTTTGTCTCGGAAAAATAAGTTGTGGGGCAAATTATTTTAGCTCATTGGAGACGAACATTTTTGTCACAAAATATAATTATTTTTTGCGACGAACGTAGTTCGTCACTAATAAGGATAAGTTATGGAAGACGAAAATATTTCATCACCAAAATAAGGCGCCAATTTCATTTACGTTGGCGCGAATTATTTTAGCTCATTGGAGACGAACATTTTTGTCACAAAATATAATTTGTTTCTGCGACGAATGTAATTCGTCACTAATAAGGATAAGTTATGGAAGACGAAAATATATAGTTTTCCCAGCGATATATTTTCGCCTGCAAAAGTCCAATTTTTTCCAGCATTTTTTTGTTTTCGCCAACAAAGGTCTCTTTTTCCCGACGATTTATTTTTTTCACCGGCAAAGGAAACTGTTCTAACATAAGTTTTTTAAAAAAAATTTCCCGGCAACATGGTTTCGCCGGTAAAGGTTAGCTTTTTGCGGGCACATTTGTTTTTCGCCGGCAAATGTCATATTTTTCCCGGCATTCTGACTACTTTGCCGGCAAATGTCATGCACCAACTCCTCCCCTCCGTTCGCGCTTCATTTGGAACATCGCGCGTTTATTTTGGAAATTTATTTTTCAATATATTTTAGAATTATTTTAGATTACTACTAGTACATATAGCCCCTTCTTACTCAACCCATCTGCGTTTTACCCAAAAGAAAACAAAAATCGAAAAAAAAAAACCCAAGAAAAATGCATCTCCCTCATCTCAAACCCCTTCTGCATCTCCCCTATTTCAAACCCCTTCGGCATCTCCCTCATCTCTCTGCATCTCCTCCATTTCAAACCCTTCTGCATTTCCCTCCCTCTCGGTCCCTGGCCCATTTCGCCTGGTCCAGCGCCGATCTCGTAGCGCCCATCTGTCTGCATCTCCCTCCTGGTCCCTGGCCCATCTCGCCTCATCCAGCACCCCATCTCCGTCTCGTCCAGCCATCTCTTTGACCCATCTCTCTCTTGTCCGCCATCCTCGCCGTAGAGCACCCCCGCAGCAACACCTCTCACTATCTTCATCTCAAAGTTGCCTTGAGCTCATCAGACAAATACTCATCCAAGCTCCCATTACACATGAAGTCATAAACCAGTATCAAATCGCCGCGCCGACTACACTAGCCCTGCAACTGGACTAGATTTTGATGACGGTGCCACCCAATACTCTCAATCTCCGCCATAAACTCCCTTATCCCCTGCTTCGATTCATGCGAAACCTGCTTCACTGCCACCTGGGTCTTTGATTTGGGGAGAGTTCCTCTGTATGCTCTTCCAAATCCTCCGTATCCGAGCAACTCCTTGTCGCGGAATCCTGTGGTGTCGATTTTCATCTCTTTGTAGGAGAAGCGATGAGTGCCTTACTCGAATAGGGCCTTAAGTGAATTGAGGCTTGAAAAGCGAAGCACATAACACATCCTTTGGTGGTGATTTTCACCTCTGCGCCTCTCTCATCTCCCTCGGCATCTCTCTCTCATGCTCAAGGTCTCCCTCGCCAGCACATCCTCTCGTTCCCTCTCTCGCAACCGGACTCACACTCAAAGGTAATGGCTCAGCCTCATCTTCATTGCTTTGCTTCTTTTCTTTTTCCCTCCTCCCATCTCCCTCTTGCTGATGGATTTTGAATCTTCTTGTTAAGATTTACATTGAAACTCACATGCCCTATTTGGATTTGTTAGCTTTTGATTTTCTATTTTGAATCTTCTTGTTTAGCTTTCTATTGGATTTTCCTCCTCCCATCTCCCTCTTGCTCATATCTCATATGTCCTATTGTGTATAACGTCTGATATGCTAAACTGGTGATTTTGGGAGGAATTGGCACAAACCCAGATGCAAAATGCTTGTTTTCTATCTTTCCTTCTCTTTTCATTTTCCTGATCAGACTGAAGATTTTGCAGATTTGTGTTTTTTATTTTTTTTATTTTTTGAATTGATTGTTCTAGTTGGTCTTCTTTGTCTGTAGTGAACTTGCATATTTCAGATCTGGAGTGCTGGACCCTTTTTTAATTAAAACCCAACAAGTTCCTTAAACCCTTTGGCATTTGAATAGTTGTGCTTGTGATTCCTTCCTGTCTCTTCTATAAAGAAAGCATGGGCAAATTGTCCGCATTTTTGGTCAGCAATTTCTCTGAATTGAAAAGGATTTCAGAACCTTCTCAATTCTCTAAACTCACCAAATGCCCTCCTTATGGGGTGAGTGGGGGACTTCACCATTCAAAAGAAGCAAAAAATGTATAGTTAAATTAAGTATTGGTTTCCAGGGTAAATGTGTTTTGAATTCAACTTTGACACCGGCTTTTTTTCTATGATATGTGACTCTCAATTTTGTGTTGTTTGTGAAGAATTACGTACAAACGATCTGTTGATTTGTGGACCGGCTATTTCTCTCTTGTCCATTTTTTATGAGTATTTGTTTTGTGCCAGATCTGAGATTCGAGGCATGGCTCATTTTATATCATTGCCTTAGTGTGCCTCAATGTACCTCAAATTACTTTTTCAATAGGATTTCTGGCAGAGTAGATACAATCAGGCTCCTTCTGTTTGGGCGTTGTAGCAAATGGGGGCTGCATTTGGCTGGATAATCCTAACATCCAATGTGGATGTGAGATGTATAAGAAGGAAATGTGGATGGGCAGCAGGTGGGTGTGTGCAGGTAGTGAAAGAGGAGAAATTTCTCTTTTCTTCTTTTCTTTTCGATTTTTTTCTAATGTAGCTCCAAAGATTATAGCATCTGTGGTATTTCATTATGAGAAATCAAATATTCAATTTATGAACTTGTTTCGTATCACATTCTAAGCCAGAGAATGTCAATTGTTTTGTTCGTCCTTTTCGTAAATCCTAATTATCAAAGGTGTATGGAAAGGAGTAGAAAAGAAAGATGTTGCACATTTTTATTTGCTTTTGTAATTTTGTAGCAGTTGAGGATTCCTCATATAAGTTCTTCTTGATTTTCAGGTGGGTGTTTTGGTATTTATTGGTTTATTACCTTGAATGGGTTATCAGGGATGTTTTCCTTTTATGTGGTCATTGAAAGTTGTTATGGTTGATGTCGCAGCCTACTGTGTAGTCGCAGTTGAGTCGGTTGGCAGACAAGTTCCAATTGCCTTCTTGGAGTGGGTCAAGGATGATTTTAACAAGAGATATGGAGGAGGGAAAGCTGCAACTGCTGTTGCTAACAGTCTCAACAAAAAGTTTAGGTAATTGTTCTTTCAACTCTTAAAAAAAAAAAAAAGGAAGATAGCAAACAATTTTTTAATTTATTCAAACTGCACTGAACTCTCTTCGTCTGTGCAGGTCCTTGACTGTGGTGAGAAAATTGAACTTTTTGTAGGCAAAACAGAGAATCTTCGTTTACAGTTTCGTGGAACTTCTTTACTATGAAGGGTTTAAAGACTTAAATTTTATTTGGATTTGATGGGTCGAAGTCTGAGTGGACTTGGTAGCTGGCAGACCCAGACACAGCAATGACCCTGGTGTATATAACATGAATATATCTTTTCTGCTCAAGTGTGGTTTAAACTTGATATATTAAATTTTATCAGTTTTGTGGTCCAATACTGTGGATGTAGCCTAACTTCCATTGTTAAACGTAAATTGTTTGGGTCACTGTGAGAACTCGCTTAACATTCCATTGTTTCATGATTTGATCAATTAGTTCTTATTTGTCTGATCCTCTCTCTCTGTTTTGTTCAGACACATTATGTTTTGCTGCTCTGTTCCTTTAAAGAACAACTGCAACAGCATGTTCGTGTTCATTCAATGGAAGCAGTTATGGCATGTTGGGAACTTGAGCAATCTATACAGAGCCTAACAGGTGACATCCAATTTTTTTTCCAATTTCATTTCATAATTTTTTGGTATGTGTAGAGAAAGCATTATTTAATTCTATAACAACTGGCGGTGGGATTCTATCTTGTTTACTCAGTGAAAAAACCAATCCATATTGGCCATATTGAGAATATTTTTCAACTCATGTTTACTAATCTGCGTACAGGACAATCTGATTATAGAATAGAGTCTGGAATTGAGTTTGATGGATATACAGCAGCACATAGTAATCAATTGATTCTGTAGACTTTATACTGATTAGGAATCAGTTATATTAAAAATATTGAAAGCACTTGTTGCAGCTGGCAATGTGTTGGGTTGAACGGGTACATACTCTTATAGTGGCAGGTTTTGTAATAGGTATTTTGGGTCGGGATGGGTACGATTTATATATTGAAACTTGAGTTGGTTCGAGTTTTTATAACAGCTTTAGATATTTCCTAATTAGCTTTAACCCAAAATATGGACAATTTAACCCTTTTAGCCCTCTTAACTCAGCAACATGAAGCTATCATCCTTGCTATAAAGGGGAGGTGCCTTGAAGAAGATCAAGCCATCATTTTGGTGATCTGATCCACTCAAATTCAAGGCATGGATAGAAGTTTGCCTAAACCCTTTTGTAGTTTTTTTCCTCTTTATTTCTTTTGAATATGACTTAATCCAGCCATGTGGACTATAAAAGATCACAAAAGAACCAAATGCATCGGAGCATTGGTCCTGGTATTGAAAATCACTTAAAAACAATCCAGGGTTTGTTTTCCCTTTCACATGACCTATGATGCTGTCACTCAGCGGATACAAATCATATGTTTATGACGTTCACTTTTGATGTCTCTGTCTAGGCATTGTAGAGTTGAATAACATATTATGATGTGGTATGCCATGTTTTTGTGGGCCGAGGCTGCAAAAGTTTTCATTTAGTAGCATATTATTTTATTTATTGTTTGGAAGTATACATGTTCAGAACCAACATTTCTGTTTTTGGGTGTGTCAATGCATCAAAATCAAGCCTTTGCATGTTTAGTTTTAATGTACGAGTTTAGTTTTATATATGGTTTGACATAGGAAGACCACCATTTCCTCATATGAGGCCCACCCATTGGTAGTCTTTCAGTCATGGTGATTAGGTAGAGTTTTCCATTATATGGTTTTGAGAACTTATTTTGTTTTCAACTCATTACATTGGTCCACATCTCAAGAATGTAGAATTCAATGTATAGCAGCGGATAGGTGTTGGGCTACAAATGATCCTTTTTTCTTTCTACCAATAGGCCAAGAGCAGATCAGGTTCAACTTATATCATGTCGAGTTAAGCTTAGATAAAATCCAAACCTAAAGTTTGGTTTTAGAATTGAGACAAACACTGCATGGCATTAAAAGAATAGAAGGTTTGGACTTGTCTGTCATCTAGACCTGTTTCAACATGCTCAAACTAGTATACTACAAATGCATAACCTATTTCAAAATACCAGAATCTCCTAGTTTGGAAATTGTGAAGTACCAAATTAAGTCTGTTTGAGCTTTTGCTCAGGTTTGTTATAAGGATTATCATAGTAGTAGTAAGTAAAGATGATTGCCAATTAGCATAATCATTTTTTTCCTGTATTTTTCCTTTGTACAGGGGATGCTGCATTAAAAATTGGAATTGGATGCCCATAGGTCAGGTAGTAGCCGTAAAAAAACTCCACCCACATGAAGATGGTGAGCAGATTGACCAAAGAAGCTTCAGAAATGAGATACAAGCATTAATAGAAATTCGTCATCGCAACATTGTCAAGCTATATGGATTTTGCTCCCATCCACGATGTTCTTTCTTGTGTATCAGTATATAGAAAGAGGAAGTTTAGCTAAAGTCCTAAAAGTTGGAGGAGTTCTTGATTTTGATTGGATTAAAAGGGCTAAGGTTTGGATATTTTGTGGAATTGTGGATATTACACTATTTTATTGTATTAGGATGAAATTATTTGTAATGATGAATTGATATTTTCATTTTGTTAATTTGTAATTTTTTTTGTCTCATTGGTAGCATCTTTGACAAATTATTTTCGTCTTTATTTATATTAAATGAGATAAAATTATTTCATCTCTATTTCTTATATTTATGACAAAATATTTTTGTCTCTAATCTCTTCCTCTAATGACAAAATATTTTGTCGTTAATTACTTACAAGTATGTTCCCACAGAGTCGATTGGAGACAAAAAAAAAAATTGTCATCCACTGGTAGCTTTTTTGACAAATTTTTGTCGTCTTCCTTTATATTAAACGCGACAAAATTATTTCGTCTCTATTTCTTATATTCATCACAAAATATTTTTGTCTCTAATTTCTTCCTCTAATGATAAAATATTTTGTCACTAATTACTTACAAGTATGTTCCCAACAGAGTGTATTGGAGACAAAAAAAATCATCACAAATTTATCTTTTTCAATGACGATTTTTTTTTCGTCTCCAATACCTTTTAGAGATAAGGCTTTGGCAACAAAACGAGTGACGAAAAATTTTCGTCTTAATTAGTTTCGGTGACGAAATGTGTACATTTTGGGACAAATTTTTGTCATCCTTAAACCCCAAATTTCTTGTAGTGGTTGTTAAGTCATCCAAATATAGTTTCGATTGATGATTTGTTGAACAAAGAAAAGCGAGGTATATCTTATCTTCATATAAATTATTATAAAATAAACTTGAACACTAAAAACTAACAAAAGCCTTTTTTTCCTTTCAGCTTCAGAAAAAAAAATTCAGCAAAAGAAAAAATATCATGTCGACAATATTACTATTATAAATTAGAAATCTGACCATCTGAAAGCTCAATCCTGCTACATTCTGGTCGTCTTTTACAACAGTATGTTGTTGACATGTATATAAAACTTGAAACTTCTTGGTTGGATTACTTTCAAAATGATCAAAATTCAATCCGATCATATTTATATCAAGGAATAATGGATAGCATTAGCACTGGCGAAACTTCTGGAGAGAAGATTGGAAAAAGAATAGAACTGCCACCATCGTTTATTGGAGGTCCAAGAAATATGCATCGTCGGTACCTTAATGCAATGGCATCACTTCAAAAGTTTGGCAAACCCAGACATCTTCCGGACAAACACTTGTAATCCAGCTTGGTCATAAATTAAAGATCAACTTGGTCATCATGAAGAAGCACAAAACAGGCAGACTTTACTGCAAGAGGTTTTAGAGCAAAGATAGAAGAACTTAAACTTGATTTAATGAAGAAGAATATTTTTGATATGTTATAGAATTTCAAAAAAGAGGACTTCCACGTGCTCATTCCTTACTCATCTTGAAGCACAGGTACAAACTTAAAACCCCAGAGTTGTATGACAATTTTGTGTCTACAGAACTTCCTAATAGAAGAAGTTATCCACATCTATACAAAATGGTTGTAAAAATATCTGTACAAGTATATTTATAAAAGACATGATAGAGCCATGTTTCATCTTGGCAACAATGCTTTTCCTGAAGATATTGATGAGATACAGCAATTTCAACAAACAAGATGAATATCTCCTCCAGAAGCAATGTAGAGGATTTACCAGTTCTGTTTAAACGAAATGTATCAATTAGTCAAAAGCTTACAAGTTCATCTTGAAAATATGCAAACTGTTGGATTCCGAGGAGATACAAACTTATTGAGCATCTTGCATAATCAATAAGCATCTAAAACAATGTTGACTAGATACTTTCAAATGAATCAGCTAGATAAAAATGCTTGCAAATTTCTTTATAAGGAATTCCCTGAATATTATGTTTGGAATGAAGATAAAAAATACTGGAGCTAAAGAAAGCAACGGAATGCAATTGGTAGACTTGTTACTGCCAGCTCAGTTGAGAGAGAAAGATAATATCTGCGATTACTATTAAATCATGTCAAAGGAGTTACATCATATCAAAGTTTACAAACTGTCAATGGAATTAAATTTGATACACTCCGTAAAGTAGTAGAGCAATTCGGTTTGCTTGAATTTGATAACAATATTGATCAATGCTTAGAAGAAGTATCATTGTTCCAAATGCCTTTTACATTGCGACAACTATTTGCTACACTTTTGGTCTACTGTGGAGTGCATAATTCTGCAGCATTATGGGACAAATATAAAGATGCGATGTTTGAAGATTTTACAAAAACAAACTTCTTGTCCACAAGGAACACTGAGGCAAAAGCATATTATCAATTACTTCTATGAATCAATGGGAAAAAGTATTATTTACCAGCAGTAATGACTGTTGATAGTCCATATGAAAAGCTCCTAAAAGAAATTAAAAAAATGAGTTGCTCACAATTGAAATTTTGAATCCTGAACAAAAAAGAGCTTTTACCATCGTATTAGAAATAATAAAAAGCGGCAGTAATGTAGTCTTCTTTATCGATGGTCCAGGAGGAACAGGAAGTACATATTTATATCAACCTCTACTCATAACTGTGAGATTAGAAGGACATATTTCACTGGCAACTACTTCATATGGCATTGCTGCATCAATTTTGCCAGGGGGCGCACTGTACATTTACGGTTCAAATTACCATTAAACTTTGAAGATAGATCAACATGTAATATATCAAAACAAAGTGGCCTAGAAGAGCTATTGCGTAGAGCAAAACTTATTATTTGGAATGAAGCATCCATGACAAATAGACAGGCAATTGAAGTACTTAATGTTCTGCTGTAAGATATAATTGATTGCAAACTATTATTTGGAGGAAAAGTAGTAGTATTTGGAGAAGATTTTTGACAAATACCCCCTGTTGTCATTAGTGGTGGAAAAAAGGAAACAATTGATGCAAGCTTGGTGATGTCAGAATTATGGAAAAAAATTCAAAAAATAGAACTAACATAAAATATGAGAGCGAAAATAGATCCACATTTTAGTGAATTTCTGTTACGTATTGGGAATGGAACTAAAATAGCTATTTCAGAAGAAAGAATTCAAATTCCAAAAACAATGCTCATTCCTTACACAGATGACATTAGCTCTAAGTTCAAACTTATCAATTGTGTCTTTCCAAATTTCATCATGAATGGATATGATGCTCATTTCATGACAAACCGAGCTATATTGACAACAAAAAATGAATTTGTTGATGAGCTGAACCAAATCTTGATTGAAGAATTCCCAAGAGATTCAATCAAATGCTACAGCTTTGATTTTGCAATAGATCAGGCACAACAAAATCTACCAGAAGAATTTCTAAATGGGTTGACTCCAAGTGGATTACCTCCACATGAATTGAAATTGAGGAAAAATTGTCTAGTCATCTTATTACGTAACATCGACCCTTCTTCTGGCCTTTGCAATGGCACTCGATTAATTTGCAGAAATTTTCAAAAAATGTAATTGATGCTGAAATTATTGTTGGTCATCATGAAGGAAAGAGTGTTTTTACCACGAATCCCATTACAATCAGATCAGGACGAGAAATTTCCATTATTATTCAAGCGAAAACAATTTCCCATTCATTTGAGCTTTGCAATGACAATAAATAAATCTCAAGGGAAGACGTTGGAAAATGTTGGCATTTATTTACCTCAACCTATTTTTTCACATGGACAACTATACGTTGCCTTATTAAGAGTCAGATCAGATAAGGCCATCAAGATATCAATAACATGGTTTAAAATCTCGGTCTCGGTCGCGGTATCGGCCGAGCCGAAAAACGATATCGTCGCGAATATCGGTCCGTCGCGGTCGTCGCAGTGTGAATTTTTTTTTAATCCAAAAAAATTCGCAAAAATATTCAAAAAATTCAGAATATTAGAAAATGCCGAAAAACAATATATTTTCCATTAGTAACAATAATAAATCAAAATCTCCGTCACTTTAAGTTACGAGTCCTATCTGTGTCGCTGTTCGCTTTCTTCTCCAGTATTTCATATAATGCAACCATTATTGATGCTCGTGATCAATTTATTAGTGTAAAATATAAGAAAATAAAGATAACATATCAATCATCATTTAATACTAACTCAATCATCAAATAAGTTGTGAAATTCATGACCATGAAGATAACATATTAAAATCTGAAACATAATAGTGAGATAGATAAATCATAAAGCACTGGGTATCAAAAGATTCATGATTTACCTGAAATTAGAGGGGACTAGGGAGTGAAAACTAGATAGAGATATTGATGAGTATGATTGTATGACAGATTGACAGCCTAATACCAAGTGGAGTGTCGCTTAGGCTCAATATCATCATCATTTCTTCGGTATTGGTTAAAAAGATATGTTCCGTACTGTTGTGCAGCACTACCATACCCATGACCATATTCAGATTGTTCTTAATAAGATAATGAACTATCTTGATCCCCGTAAATTGTTCTTGGTAATTGTGCAGAAATAGCATGAAATAGCCATGAGGGGCATATAAAGGTCGTTGGGGATCATGTGGTGATGGGGGAAGCCTCCCTTGCTCAATTAATATCTGTTCGATAGACATTTTCAGTGTTGGTGAAGGGGATACCCAATTAGGGTCATATGAATAATTCATATGTTGTCCATACATTGTACCTTGTTGGCCAACATAACCTCCATGATGACCATGAGTACCATCCCCCACTCCTTACCCAGCAGCGTCACTACTACTCCCTATCTGTCCAACATGTCTGACATAGCCACGGCGAAGATCTAACTCGGTAGCAGCAGGAAAATGCTCAACTGTCTCATAAGTGATATGCTCATCATCTCTATAATGACCCTCATCCTCGAGAGAGTCATGTGGAATTCATGCTGATGATGAAGAAGTAGAAATACTTGACTCACTCTCCTCGTCCACATCCTGTCCCCTTGGCTCACTTGTATCAGGCGCACGCCCCTGTTGCATTGTCAAGTTTATTTCCTCCAACCTTTCTGAGGCCCTCACTGGCTCAGGCCTATCCCCAGTCAAGTCCTCCATCAATCCCTCTAACTCTGGGTCTTGGTCTAACACCGGTCCTTCTTGTTCCTCTAGCCATTGACCTAACACAGTAACCTCTTCTGAAAAGATACAGTCCAAATTAATTGGACAAAAATAATCCCGGTGATCCTCAAACTGTCTTCTTGTAAGGTCCGTGACCTTACTGGGTCAGTTGGGCCCAAAACCCGGCCCATTGACCCGTTTAATTTGTTATTAATTTAATTAATTGTATTTTAGATATTTAAGTGGGTTTAGATCATGAGCGAGTTTCTTTTAGCATTAGAATAGTGCCTGCGAAGTTTCGTTCGATTCTGAGTTCGTTTGATCATAGCAGGGGAGTAGTTTGCAATTTAGGAAAAATTGAGTGTTTTTCCGAAATATTCCAAACGCCGTGATTTATGTGTTCGTTGGAAAGGTCTCATCGTTCTGATGACTTTTGTCTCTTGACTCATCGCGATCCGGCGATCAGAAACCTTTCAAGTGGTCCATTCTTTCACCGGACCCACTTAAAGGGGCGATTCGGTCTTTTCCCCTTAATTGTCTTCTTAAACGAAAGCCTAGCACTAATTTCATTTCATTCTCTGCAACGGAAGAGAGAACCGCAGCCATCTTCTTCTTCTTCCTTTCTCAAGCCCGGAACCCTAGCCCAGGAGACCCTATTCGGAGATCTGATCCGCTAGAAGTCATCCTCGTGTTTCCCTCTTGCTTCCGGTATCAACCTGGTGAGGTTTTCGATAACTTCATCTTTTCTAACATCTTCCTTTTGGTTATATTTAGGTTAGATCTTAATTCTTTTCCTTCCTATCATCTTCTTGGTTTCCTAGTTTGCATTTTATCGGGTTAGATCGTGGATCTTGCGGTAGGAAAATTTCTCCTCGCGTTTACCCAATTCCAATCTTCTGACATTGAGGCAAGTAGATCTGCAATTCATATATAAACATGTATGTTTGTTTTCATTTGATTGGCTATGTTTTCTGTAGATTTCCATTTAATTCCAAGCCTGTTGTAATTTTAATTGGAAATTATATGTTAGGTTAGATTTTTTGGAAAATGGATAATTGATGATAATAGGTTGTTTTAGGATTTCTTAATGGGATGGAATGGAATGTGGATGGAACGAATTGTTGGGAGAGCAGGAGGCTCAATTTTGTGCAGGATATAGCCATTGGGAAAGGTTTAGAACAGAATGGAGATGATCTGGAACAACTAGAACAAAAAAATTCAGCAAACAACACTTTCTGCACACGAACGTTCGAACACTTTTCCTGAACGTTCGAACACTTGAGCTCTCGGGAAATTGGCCTGGGACGAACGTTCGAACACTTCTTCGAACGTTCGAACTCCTGGCAATTGACCGATTTTAGACAGATTTTCCAACGGTCATAACTTTTGATCCGTTCGTCGGAATTTCACGAGCTATATACCGTTGGAAAGCTATTGGAATGTATAATCCAATGGTTCTAGTTTCATCACGATCGGAGGTCCGGAAGTGATGTAAGTACTTAGATTATTAAGCCAGCTTATGTTTTATTGAAAAAGAGACCGGTAACCTAGGTTTCGGCCCTAGATATTTGAAACCATAAACTTACTCTCACTTGACCATTAATGGGGATTGAAATCGAAACACGTGGCTTGGTGTGAATTCGATGGGTTGTCTAGGTATTCGTGTATTACATATAGTATAACCGAATGCATATGGAACTGAACCAATAAATGCTTAACATGATTGTACACCAAGGGATTTTCCTAAAAAGCATCATTGATCCAATTTCCACATGTACTCCGTTAGAATACGTGGAATACAGGGATGACACCACTTGCATAGGATTGGATTGTAACATCTCCTTGACTTTGACTTGTATCCGTTGTTTATGTTCATTGTACACTCTCTTGACATAAAATACGTAATCAATTATGAAACCTAAATTCTTATAGAATATAGGACTTGGACTTGACTTATAGTGTACCATAGGAACCCGTGTCTTGTATTGATGAACATGACTGGCTAGTAATGGAAGGGGATTATCACGTGGCTTGCTTGTCTTGTATCGTCTTGAATAAGATAATCCCTAGGATCTTGTCTTGTACATGGAACTAGCCAGACTTGCTTGTCTTGATATTCTTGTGTCAGAACCACTTTATTATTATTTGCATATCATGGCCATCTGCAGTTTGGGATTTAATGACGAATCGGTTACTCCGGTTGTCGGGGTGGGCAGTCGGCGTAGGACGGCGTCCATGGCGTTGAATAGCTGGGAGCGGGCTAGGACCGTGCTGCTATTCCCAGGACAGGGAGCTAGGATCCCACTGGAGCCGGACTATGGTATCAGTAGTCCAAGGGGATTGTTACTGGTACCCCGGGAGGTGGCATAGGACATCCTCGGAGTCTCCCTCTTGCTTGTCTTGCTTGCATTTGCATGGATAGTGGTTATTGTTAGATGATTGCTAGGATTCCTGTTATTGCTTCTGCTTATTAATCTCGCTTTATGCCTAGCTTCATATTCTTGTATTCGTATGATCTTATACCTGTCATTACTCTATACTTGATGCATGTCGTGTTTATTATGTTTTGTATATCTATTGCTCAACATGTCGTTGACTTTGTTCCTTGATGTACAGACACATCAGGTGAGAAGAGCAGGCAGATGAGGAGATCCCAGAGGATCTCCAACCAGCAGAGGAGGCACGAGAGTGGCGTGCCGATGACGTAGAGTAGCGTCATCACTCCCGGCATGAGAGAGATACATGGGGATTCTTTTAGATTATTCTTTTTTCATTATTTCTCTCATTGGACCTTTCTTTTATTATTGACTTCCATATTTTTATTGGCCTTGTATCTTGGGATGGCCAATGTAATAAATAACTTAATTCTTAGTTTTGTTACTCTTTCTTGCAATTTTAATTTAATGAGATTATTATCCATTGCTTGAGATTCCATATGCCTAGAGTTCTATGAACTCCATGTTTATTGGTATAACAGAGGTTTGAAATATTAAATCCTCACCGCGGACTACGATCCGTGGGCCCAAAGGACAAAATTTTTAAATAGTCCTAAAATTCACTCTCCGGATCCGGTTATTTCTTTAATCGGGTTCGGGGGACGTGACACTTCTCCTTCTATTTCTACTACAGAGCTTGAGGTTGTAGTGGATGTAGACCAATTTATTTAGCTTCGCATTGTTAATCTATTTCTTGGTCTTGTGTGGATAAAGAAGAAGGTGCTCCAGTTTCTTTCACAATTGGAAGACGACGTTGTTTGACTAACGACTTTAATAGCAATCATCCTTAGTGCAGTAGCACTCTCTCCATAATTCAATGAAAGAAACTGCGATTCAGATCTGAACATCACTAGCGGAAGACATTCATGACTAATTTATAACATGACAGATTTTAAAAAATCTGATTTGGGCAGCATAAATCAGCCATAGTGATCGCATAAGAACTCCATGAATTCATGACCAACAAGTGTATAATTAAAGGAGAATGAAGAAGACTATTACCTTGAAGATTTGTAGACTTCAAATCTCTGGAAAAATAGATCCAAAGGGCCGAACTCAGACTTGCAATTACCAAATAACTTGCTGGAATTTTCTGCAGTAGTATTGCCTTTGATCTTCTTCTCTATCCCACTTCCAAATCTGATTGGCTAAGATGGTGGGATCTTAATCTAGGAATTGAGAACTATTTTTCTAAGGAAAAATCTCAGATCTCAAACTTTCTTCACTGAAGAAGAAAGCACCCAAGGCTGGACGTGTGGGACTATGCACTCTCTTAGTATGGACGTCCAAGGTGAAGTATGGTTCCTTTTTATAGAAACTTTGTGGATTGCTTTCCTAAAAAGCTATCTCTTCTAATTCTCATAGATGTCCTAAAAGGAAAGCATAATCTAATGATTTATTTCCTTTTAGAAACATTCCAATTAAAAAAGGAAACTAAGGAACTTCCCACAAACTTTGGCAATTAGTAATCCTAGTTTCACAACACTTACTAATTTAAGTTTCTAATCCAAAAAGGAAACTTTCTTATAGGAATACTAATCCAAAGAGGAGTCCAACCTTCCAAGTAGAGAGACCTACTCAAAGTTGGAAACCTTACCCATGGAAATCCCATTATGGACGTCCCACATACTAATGCACACCATGGCCCACAAACAATTTATCTAGAATTAAATTCATGTATGCCATCAAAGGCCTATTTGAATTTAAACTAAAAATTATTTTTCCACTAAAATAATTCATCCAAATGTCATCTAAACATTTTAGGAAACCATGCCAATCTTGGAAAGTGACTAGAGAAGGGACCAAAAGACATATTTGCCATTGGCTCCCAAAATGACCAAAATGTCCATGCTAAACCCATAGCAACATTAAGACCATTTTAACCTTAACTCATTCCACTAAAGAGTTATAGTTGAACTCCAAGGACAAATATATAATATAATAATCTCGTCATAAAATGACAGTCGTCTTCGACCTACTAAGTGTAATGACCTGAATGCCCCTCTATGTAACATCCATAATCGAGTCAGGTTATCACATGTACTATCAACCTTCCCGATTACATCTAAACCTTAGAACTTCATATCCTTAACATAATCATCATCCGGATATCATTCTCTTGGTCCAGGGAGCGACCCACAAGTTCAATATCCATATGGAACATCCATATACTAAGATCTTAGATTTTGATGATTAATCGGATAATTCTAAGGGGACGATTATTCCATTATTAGATGGCATAGATTCTTTATTGCATCTGCACGTCCCAACAGATCAAGTCCGAGTACCCAAAACACAGAGCTGCTGACCCATGAAAAGAATCTCACCCATAGTGAATTAAAGCACAAGAACTTGACTTCGTCAGTTCATCCACAAATGTTCAAGATTAAGAGCACTGGTCACTCAGTAGCATGAGGTGACTTGATATCTTTCTGTGATAGTACTATTTTAGAGATCACACCTACCATGGTCCTGTTCAATGCATTGCATATGCACTAATGAGATAAATTCGGGAAAGTCCTCCCATGACTTAGGTAAGTTACCGGGAATACAGGAGAGTCTCTCACTATAACTTAAACCAAGATGAAGTGCCCACCTCCATCTCTCAGTTATGAACAAATATATTGTTTCCAGTGTCCATGAATTAGACCTATCTGTGTGTAGACACTACACACCTAATTCATTTACTAGAAACAATGGGCCTTACACAACCATACATATATACATGTTTAAGCATAAAATAGTCATTCCATTAAATAACCAATAAATATCCAGTAACAAAAAGATGAGAGTGCAGCTAGTAGGCTTTAGGGCATACACCAATCCCAACATTCAACCACCATTCAGCTGAAAAAAGAGAAATGATATTAGAGTCAATAAAATAATAATAAGTCCTTGAATAATATAGAAATGACATTACAAATTTACAATCAATACAGGGATTGGTCTGTGTGATAGCTCTCTGCGCAGTTGTCGTTCCAAAAATTAGAGAAATTGCAATATTATATTTTTTTCCTTAATTAGCCTACCTGATTAGTAGCCCAAATTACTTCACCTGTATTCGTTGCCAGTCTTTCAATTACATATTTTAATCCCAAACGGATTTCATCAGATATACGTCTATCCGAAAATTATGGATTAAAAAAGTATCATGTAAAAGTACCAATGAATTTTAGTCAATGATAAATTAATATAGTGAGGCCAAATTGAATACAACAATTCAAATATTAAAGGAAATAACATTTACTTACCAGCAATGTGTAAATCATGTTTTAATTGTCGTCCCCATCGATCGTTGATGATCTTCTAATACTTTTTGTAATATCTACAATCTGCTTGAATAGCCAGCTTTGATATCTCCATGGCCTCATGTAAGAAGCCCATTGTTGGCTTATCATCGCCGTCAACCAATCAAAGAACCTTTATTAGGGGATCAAAAACATTCAAAACACCCTTCACATGAGGGCAAAATTTGTTGGACTCAATTGTTTTACATACTTCTATTGTAATGGGACTTGACCTCTTTCCCCATTTTGAATTCATGAACTTTTGTGATTTTATTAATTGCAGAACTCATTCTCTATACTTGTAAACACTTTCGATGGCAATAAAGTGGGTGGCAATTTTAGTGATGCCAGGCCGTAGTAGTTCATGGTTGTCTGTATGTGTTTTCATCATGGAAATGAGTATATATGACTGATAAAAAAATTGGTGATCTGCTTTATCTTACCAATCACTTGCTTCATGACTTTTCCTTTTACAATATCTTCAAACATTAAATTCAGGCAATGTGCTGCACATGGAGACCATAAAATCCTTGGCCTTTGTTTCATAAGCATCATTCCTGCAGCCTTCATATTTACAGCATTATCTGTAACCACCTGAACTATACAATTTGCCCCAATTTTTTCAATCACCTCATTCAATAATCTATTAATATAGTTTGCATCTTGGATGTAATCAGTTGCATCAACTGATTTGATAAACACCGTGCCCACAGACGAGTAGACTAGAAAATTCAAGAGATGACGATGTGTGATGGTCGTCCACCCATCGCACATTAGTGTGCAACCTCTTTCCTTCCATGCCCATTTGAAAGTTTGCACCTAAGCCTGCAACTCATCATACTCTTTCTCAACACAGACATGCCCAATCTCATAAGGGGTGGGTGCCTTTATACCTGGACCATGTTCTGCAGTTGCATCTAACATGGTGGTGAAATAAGGAGAAGATGCCTTGTTGGGTGGAATGGCTCCATCCAAAAAAAAAAACTTCCCAGTAACTCTCACTAGATTATCTCTTGCTTTACCAAACTTGCCTTTTAGTGCTTTTATGATGCCTGACTGCTTTGATGTTGGTTTTCTATAAGCAAATGGGTCAGTTGGCCCCACCACATCTGGCCTACGAGGTGCCTGTGTAGGAGGTCTTTCAACCTCCTCAATGTCTAGATCTTGGCGGGGTTGTTTATGACTAAATGCCTGACGCAAACTCGCTCCCCCCGATCCGGATGAACCACTCTGCTCATATTAGTTATCTCTAGCTGCTGCTTCATATTGCATTCTTCTTATTTCTTCCTCCTCCTGAAGTGACCTTACACTTTCTCTCCTAGCCTTTGTCATTTTCGGGTCTTCATCGTCATCATCAAAGGAACCAAATACCTCTTCTTTGCATGCTTCAAGTTCCTCGGTTCTTCTTCTTTCTTGTACTACTTTTTTTTGTGTAATTACTTAAGGAGCCCCTGCATTTCTGCTCTCACATTTGGTGGCACTTTCGGATATTTTATCACCTGTCCGGATACATGTGCCAAATATTGTTTCAATCGGGTAATCCCCCATCGAGAACTTTTTCACAATAATTACATTTTATTTTGCTTTTACTTCCTACTGCTTCACCGTGACTCCATGCCGGATTTATGTCACGCACCATTGTTCCTATAAAATAAGAAATTCATATAATTGTAATATTCTAACAATAATTATAGATTTGATAAAATCATTTTCAAAGTCCTAAGCCTTTGGTAGTTAAAGTATCATAAATATTAAATACACTTGGACAATTATTTTTAGAAAAAACTAAAGATTTAATCAAAATCATTTTCAAAGTCCTAAATATATAGATCTAGCATAAAAGTATGTAAATCAATAATTTACTTGAAGAAAATATGCAAAAGGGATGTGTGAATGTGTGGTTGCTGCTTTAAGGAGTATGGATATGAAAGGAGGGGAAGAAGATGAAGAAAGGGAAAAAAAAATAGGGTTTTGATCTTTTTAAGGGATCTCGGCCGATATTTCGATATTTTGAAAACATCGGCCCAGATCTCGTCACGGCCGATATGAACACCATATCGACCGATATCTCGTGATATTTTCACGATTTGAAGCCCGGTATCGCCGATACTGATATCTCAACGAGATATTGGCTCGGACCCGACCGATACCGGTTCATATCGGCCGTTATGAACCGGTATCGGCCGGTTTTTAAAACCATGATTAATAAATCCATCTTCCAACAACAAGAATGAAACATCATATACAAGAAGTGTTGTCTACGAAGAGCTCTTGGCACTTGCTTCTAACAACAAATGATGCCAAAGATAAAATACAGGTATATGTTATCACATAGACCACTTTTATACATTTACTTATAAATCATATATTACAAATTATACTTGATTCATAAAAACTTGAAAAAACTTATTACTTTGTCATTTATTTTTTTACCACCTTATTCCATTGCCCCATAACCTATGTTAACAACTAGATGGCTTTTTATTCTTATACATTTCTTCATACATAATACATATTGCTCTAACATACCAATTTATATGATATTTTTATATTTTCATTTCTATCTCTCTAATATAAATCAATGTTTCGCTTTGGAGCTAAATAACATCAAAATGGTTATTTATTTATACTTCAATACAAATAATTTAAATGTACTATTTTGCATAACAAAATCATTAACCTTATTGTAATATAGTAACATGAAATAATAACTATGGCATACTTCCCTCATAAGCATCCATCAAACTGAGCACTCTCAGACATAAGTGTATTGCTCATGGTTTGCATCTAAAAATGCGAGCAACAGATAGGCTAGGATGGATACAATATCTCTTGGATCCATTGAACACCACTGATTTCTTAATAACTGTACTGACTTACCTCATTAAATATCTTCTATTGGCTTTTAATAAAAATCAATAAAATTATGTTATAATTTTCCATCACTATTACTGATGATCAATAGTGGAGAACCATATACTTTTACATGGTCCCCTTCAAGTCCAAATGACTGAAAAGATCACACCTTACTAGTTTGTGAAACCCGTACAATTGTATGTAGGTTGAAAATGGTTTTTTTTTCATGAATTTTTTTAAGTTTCTCACTTTTTATAACTTATAGCATTCATGATCCTTTCTTAGTACCCCTTCAAATAGTCCACTTTCATGTTCTTCTATCCTGGAATTTAAAGCACCAGAAATTTGTTCTTTGTTTGTATTATTCCTAAATGCTAAAATTTAGCAGTACGTATATATGTATGTGTGTGTATATATATTGTCATTTTATTTATTACATGTATAGTGCATAGCACCAAGACTGGCAATGACATGAACAGTTCATCCTCTTGTTTCTTTAAATCCATATCATCGAAGCCGGAGTATAAATGGTTAGGCTAACAAATAAAGGCAACTTGAAAACTTACAAGAACAACAGAGGACAAGGACATAACTTCACTGTAGAATTGACTGATGAAGATGTAAGCAATGCATTAGTGTCTAATGTTACTATAGATAATATTTGCATTATAGGATGTTCTATCCTTTCAAAGGATCAATTTCTTTTTGGTCTTTTTCCTTTTTATGATATCTCATAAGTTATATCTGTAAAGATCATATATTTATAAAGCATGCTTTGTACATCCAATTTTCATTTTCTACCATAACTAGTTGAATCTTTCATTCTATTTGCTCTCTAATATGTATACACCGGATAGACTTACTTGGTTTTGAGTTAGGGACTTAAGGCCCGACAAAGTTTAATGGGGCAGCAACCAAGTTCTTCCACGAGTTTGAGCTTTAAAGGTTTACTACATATCCAATGGAGTACCATATTTTGAAATTGATTGCTGTTATAATTAAGGGATTAGTATATCATATTTTGAATATAACAGTCCAATCATGGCCCAAACAAATTTGATGTAACTATCAATAGATTATTTTACATGGATTTCTTTATTTTTATGTCTCATGATAATATAAATGTTGCAGGATACCTCAATCAAAGGCATGCCGGTTTTCTCAAATTATCATAATTTTTTTTATCATTTCTGCATTTTTGACTTTATTTTCTATTACAAAAAACAATCTGTATCCCCAGTTTAAAAATTGATTTGAATTTTTTTTAAATGCATGAGTTTACTAAATAGAAAAAAATTAAAAATATCAAAACTAAGATTCTTACTGTAATATTTCTATTTTCTTCATGGACATATACATGCTACATATTTATTATTAGCTCAGTAATATCCATTATTGCTTCTTTAATTCAAATTACAATCTCTCTCTTTTCAGGCTACTAATCTTCTAAACATACATACATAAAAAATGGCAATGCAGTATCAAGTGCTTAAAGAAATTAATGATGGAATTCAAAGCTGGAATACAAAGGTTTGCATTCATGAAATGAGACATCCATAATCTTCAAAGAATAGTAAATCAGCTTATCAACACTTAATCTTGATTGATGAAGATGTACTATTTCATCTATAGTTGATATTAGCATGAAAACTAATATCCTATAATAATATTAATGCAAATGCTTTGTTTCTTCAATATAGGGGACAAAAATACAAGCAATAATTTTCAATGATGACATCAATATATTTGTTTCAAGAATCACACAGGACTCATTTAAATAGTCTCATTTAAAAAATCCCGCCGCAGTATAAACTTGTTGAGCATGACTATCAGATGATCATAGACAGTTATACAAAAGTGGAAGTAGTTGAAGAGGCATCCATCATCAGCACACACAAAAAGTATAATTTCACCCTTTCAAATCCACTTCCATTGATCCTTGCTCAACAACAACATCAGGTATCAATCCTCCAATGTCTCTAATATATCAGTAGTTTTAATATTGAAAAATAAAATCCCTAACAATACTTTCTTGCTTTTTAGATATTATTGGCGTTGTCTTGGATATTCTACAAAAAAAAAAAATTCAAGAGGAAATGGGACAACAAAGATGCATTAATTCAAGAAATAGCCGTCATCAGCTTCTGGCCTCCAAGTATACCGTCAATCCTTCTTCGTTCTGAAATCACAAACTCCAAATTCTATAGGTCTCCTGTCACTGACTTGGTCTGCTACAACTCAGATGTCATACTACCATAAACCAGATGTCAAACTGCCATAACCTGCTGAGCTGTTCTGTGTAGAAACTTCGCATGGCTTGCCTCTTCGGATTTTCACTCTTCGAGTCTTCTACCCTTGACATGTAAAGTCGACCTTGGAAATCCAATCTGTGTTCACAACTCCATATTCTAATCTTTCTGTGCCGTACCCAGAATTCCTGCCCACATCTGATTCCATCTGTTTGCTGCTCTTGATCTCTTACCTGATACTGTGTTATCAACCAAATAAACCTGCCAAGCTGGCATCATTCCCTGATAAAGCTGAAACTTTCAATCCAAGTCTTGAATGATGTTTATTCTTTCATAGATCTAACTTTGTTTCCGACTGAACCAGTACACGTCCTGACATCCATCAACCCTTCAATTCTCACACTTCCGACTCCAACCATAAACTATTACAACTCATTCCATTCGATGCAAAACAAATCTTATAATCTTAAACATAGGGACTAAAACTATTACTTAGTTGAATTCCATCATTTTAAAACATAGTAGAAACCAAACCTCCAAATTGTCGAATAAAGCTTAATAAATAAAGCTTATTAAAGTTTGAGCATGAAATAACTTTATTCATTTTGAAACTCATATCTTCATAACCAAACAAATCATTGAAACACTCAACAATTTCAAATTAGGATTTCAAAAATAAATCAGATTCATATAGTGTGACTATACATTAAACTTTGTTGAAATCTGAGTGTTAATTAGACACTAAACTTTGTTGAAATCTGAACTCATTTGTTCATAAAAATCTGGCGGAAAAATCCAAACACATTTATTTATAAAAATCCTGCAGAAATCCAAACATGGTTGAATGTTAAAACAAATGCAGGAATCCACATATAATCTGAACACAAAAACCCCTAGGAAGTTCATTTTACATAGCCAAAGAAAACAACTCAATGAAATAGAAATCTCGCACTACTCTTTGAGAAAGAAATACAATTTTAATTATTTGCTTTTAAAGATCAGTTTATTCACTAGCTTCTACAATCCATCTTTAAAGATATCCAACCATTTCCAACCAAACATATACAAAATTTTGAAATCGTTAGGGTTTTTGAGATGTAGATGTCAACATTTAAGAAAATTAAAACAAGAGCAAAATTCTAAGGTCATTGTAAAACAATATTTTTAAGAAGATTAAGCAAAAAATCCGAAACACAAAACCTTATGAAAATAGAGTCATGTGACTCATGAAAAGAGTATAATGACATAGTTTATTTCAAGGATAAACCTTAAAGAAGAAACATAAATCCATTGTTTAAACACAACAAGAATAAATCATAGACATAATTGAAAAACATAACAAGAGATGAAAACATCACGAAAATCATTCTCACTAAGAAAAGGGACATCACCATAACTGAGGTATACACTTGCATCTGCATGTTGTCCAATCCAATATCCTATAAGTCGGTAAAATCCACAAGGTTTCCTCTGCTGCCAAAAATTATCTTGACCACAACGAACCATCCACTTGGTATTGCCTCTGAAAACTACACTGGCTAAGCTACAAGTCCTGAAAATTCTCAGTCAAATCCATGACAAGGCTCGTCGAATCCGGGAAATCCCTGAGTTTCTGGCACTAGCTTCCAACCTTACTAACTAAGAATCATTTCTCTCTTCATAAAATCAATAGCTAATATGTCTCCTGCAGTCCTTCATCTTGGAAAGATGGTCTGAGTTCACCCAAAATCCACATTCACTTACCTTGGTACGTTGCATGATGATCTTCAATTAACGGAGAGGGGATCTTCGAATATTGCTCAAGTCCTACTTTGGCTGGCAAATGCATATGTCTTCTCTCATTAACCACAATGAAGATGCTGAAGGCTGAAAGTCTGCTGATGTTCTCCGAAAATAACATACTAAGTTCACAGGGTTCTCAGTCTCCGACACAAGCACAGACAAAAGACACCGAACAAGAGTATAGAGACTTTAAATTCTCCACCACTAAAGAGGAAATTCGGTCATCCAAATCTCCTAACAACAAGAACTAAAAGAAAAGACAAGCGAAGTCTCCCGAACTGAAAGAAAAGCCGACTCAAATCCAAAGAAACAATGACACGAGAAAACAAATCGACACAATCTCACGAATCCTCACCACACGTCTTAATGTCTCTAGAGTGTTTTATTTCCTAGAAACTAACCAGCTCTGATACCAAACCTGTCACACCCCGAAACCGGGCCCTGCAGTGATCCGACCTTGGGATGCGAAATTTTGAGATAATTTGAAACTTTTGCTATATTTCCCAAGATCCGCGTGAATGAGGATGATCGAATTCCATCACGATCAGAGTATATTTTCGCGGAAGCTAAGCATGGTGATACGACTCGGAATCCGTGGCCATCGGGTTCCGTGTCGCATGCAACCTATATCATAAAGCCATCACATAAGCCGACTGGCACGAATCATAAATCATAGAATACTGAGCTGGTAGTAACAAGACTATTTATTTCCCACATATTCAATTTACAATTAACAAATGTCTTAATTACAAACCCAATGAACAAGGCTAACAAAGCCATACAAAAATAAACCACTAAGTGACATACTACCCCAAGTGATTTTACGAGCTCCGGTGCCAAACTTGACATCTAGATGATATCAATGGGCAGCCTCTCACGTCAGATCGGCGGTCCCACCGCCTCCTCCGATCAAACACCTAAAAACAAAAAGAGAGGAAACTGGCACCAAACAAACAGGGTCAGACACGACGGTCTGGTAAGTAAATAAACAAGTAATATGAAACCAAAGAACATTCGTAAAACCTGATGAAATCATTGTAAAACCGAATAAAGAGTCTAAACAATAATAGCAATAAACCATGATAAAATGATCGAAAGACCAAACATAAATATCAAAGCAAATAAAAGAACAGTCTCAGAAGTACGAATATCTCGAAAAGATAGTAGCCTGCATAAAACATTTAATAGTTGGAAATACATTTCAAATCCTAAATAATGGCAACAATACGATGAAAGATCGATATCATAAACATTAGCAAACTCCAAGTATATAATGAGTATAAACAAATAAGAATCATAAAATAGATAAAACATTGGCAACCACACATAGCTATATTCTCCTATTACCGAAGTAACAAGAACAGACAGAACCGTAGCCACTACACGTGGGACCGGAAATAGAATCAGAACCGTAGCCATACAAATGGGACCGGCAGATCAAATCAGAACCGTAGCCATACAAATGGGACCGGCAGATAGAAACCGTTGCCATGGTCGGTACAGACAGAATCCAAGCTGCAGTTGGCGGACAAATTAAAGATCCCAAGCCGGGTGATCAGCCCGACAAGGTGACCTAAGCCTAGTGGTGCCTTTAGTTTTCAAAACTCGAACCGATACAAATCTAACCATAATAATAATCCCTTTGGCTCAGGGGCTCACACTATAAAGCTCTGGCCCCGTCTTGCCTCGAGGTTTTGTTTTCAAAATACTAGTCTTATAGAAATAATAGTCTCATCGAAGAAACCCCGAATGTGACGAACCACTCCAATCTCCTTTCAAATCGAACCGGAGAAAACATACGAATATCCATGGTAAACCGCTCAAATACACATCAAAGTGATTTGTATAAAACCATACGATCAATCCTTTCGAACATGGAAAACCACATGATTTTATAACGAATCACCGATGCTATTCAAAATAGTTTACCAAAGAATACAAATACAAATACAAATACATTCTCTAACTTGAAATGGAATGGAATTGTGGAGAATGAATTAATGACTTACCAAGGAACCATCTCAATACACATTTAACCTTTAAACATTGATTAATAAGGAGTGTGTTTGATGCCAATGAAAATTCACAACATTTAAATGATAAAGTGTGTATTGAGACTCGAAAGGTTCCCGGGTAACTTCACACACACGACCATTCTCTCATTGATCCCATCTCCATTTCACAAATTCTAAGTATCACAAATAATCCCAACTTTCATGGGCTTTCTAGTATAAAAAGGGGATTAACGGACCACAATCGAGAAGGAGAAACGGGCTGAAAAGGGGCTGAGACGGGCCTGAAAAAGAATCCCAAACAGTCCACTAAAACAGCCCACAGAATGGGCCCGGACAGACCTGGGCTCGCTCGAGCGACCCAGGGTCCGCTCGAGCCAAGCCCAGGCAGAACCTGGTCCGCTCGAGCGGCCCACTGGGTCGCTCGAGCGGACTGGGCTCTGTCCCAGCCGGGTTGAGTGCAGAAATGCACTCTTTTGAGCCTTTTTCTGATTCTTTTCCCCCTCTTTCTTCCATACTCATTTTCATATTAACTTGGGCCCTTTCATGACCTCCACAATTCATCAAATCACCATTCATAAATCATTCTAATTAGCCAAACACAACACTTTTAAATCAAAGTTTTCTCCCTTTCTTTTTGAACCCAAACACTTAACATGAAGAAAGCTAATTCTCAAGATGACCAAAGTGAAGATAACTTCAAATTCATTATAAAACAATATCATAAGTGAAATCACATACAACGTTTCTCCATTCAACCAAAAGAAATCTATGAAACATAAGAAGATTAGAACAAAGCATGAAACATCATGATGTGAAGCAAAATAAATGAAATCATCATATTAATTGGAAATCCACTTGCCTCAAGTCTAAAAGAGAGAAATAATACTCTTCAATCAAAGCTCTAGGGTCTCAAGGTCTTCCATCTACAAAAGCCCCAAAATAAACCAAGAGAAACCCTAAAAATCAATCATCCTCAAGTCCCCATGAAAACTCTTTGCATATGTGAGAAAAATACTCCAAAAGGTTTGAAAAACCAAGATCCCAAGAAAAGAAAACCATTGCTAACCTTTGGTAGCTCAAACCAAGAAGAAGAGCTTGAAAGATGGGTCTTCTCTAGCTCAAAATCCTTGGAAAATGCATCTTTGGAAAGCCAAGAGAGAGGAGAAGAAGATGGAAAGATCAAATCTCCCTTTAGCATCAAAGAACAAGAGATACATGAGGAGAGAGAAAGGGGCTGGGAGAAGAACCCTAGACTCCCCTTTTGTTGCAGGAAAAATGAAGAATGGGAGAGAAGAGAACCCATTGGTGGTTTTATAAGGTTAAGTGGGCTGGGGCCCCATTCTTCACAAGGCTGAAACTAGCATTTGTGGGTCCCGAATGAGATCGACGAAGAAGACAAAATCGATCAACGAAATATTTACTTTCCAAAAAATATATTTTCCCCAATTTCTGAAATTTTCGAAATTCATGGACAGATTTAGTGTGAAAAGTCAGTTTTGCCCTTTTTCTCGAAAAACGCATTTTCTGATCATCAAATCAAAATGGTCAAAACATGAAAGTTGTTAAACTTCATAAAATGAGTCAAAATACACCAAATTCAGAATTTTTAGAGATCAGAAGTAATTTCTCATAAAAATACATATCATATGGACCGGGTCAAACCAAGGTCAACGGTCCTCAAATCTCCAAGGCTATGGAAAAATCTAGTCAAACCCAAAAACAAGGTCAAACCAACTCAAATCTCGCTTAAAAACTAAACCACGATTAAAATAATACTAAACAGAGAAATTGGGGGGTCGGGGTCTTACATATCCTTTGTAGGATCAAAGCCAATGGCAAATGAAGACAATGATTGCCGCATAATTGCAAATTTTGAAACGCTGATGTTAGTCACTTTTTTATTTCTTATTTGGTCATTTTTGTAATAGGTTGGATGTAATTAACCAGTTACAACATGTAAATTTCTGAATGATGGGATTTCTACAATCCTTGTATCTATTACTTTTGCTTTATACATTCATTCTCTCTCTCTCTCTCTCTCTCTCTTGATATTAAGATATTCTTGTGCAATAACATGAAAATGAGCCCAAAACCACTCTTGAAATTACCATTTTGAATTCCATATCAATTCTTCATATTTTGTTTTAATTTTTTAATATACATCCCTTATATTGATTACCCAATGATTGTTGGTCTTGCATTAGAAACCACGACTACATTGTATTGGATATGGTTTCTCCACTACTACTTTTTATGTAAAAAAAAACATTAGTCTCTCTCTCTATCTCCTCATCTTCCTATGTGTATAGATTGTTCTCTTTTTAATTTCTCGGTAACTTCATCCTTTTCCTATGTTAGACAGAAGTTGAGCTTTGCTAATGTGAACATATATGACGAGTCACGTCTTCCCTAGTTCATAACGCATACTCCCTCAAAGAGCTCAACATGTAAGTGCTCTTGTAGATTGTCTCATCTTTTTTTCCTTCATTGACTTTCCCTTTCCTTATTTTATTTTAATGGATTTGAAATTCTAAGAATTTCATCTCTTGCAAATATGGAGGACAGGATACCTGAATTTCTTAAATTCTACGTTTTTTTCTTATTTTAATTGTCTGTTTGGTAGCTCCTAGAATTTATGTTTTGCAAGATGCTTGAAATCCTCACATCAGCTCTGTTTGTAATTTGCCCATTTCATGTGAAACCTCTTCTTCAAGGAATTTTTAGTGAACTTAACAATACAATACAATCTTTGTATGTATATGAGTGTATATCCTATCCTACACCTTATTTGACACTACTTATGATATATTACTATAGCTAAAACATCTTACTATTTGATCACAGTGGAATGAACATGTTGCACGTACCTATCCACTAGTAAACACATAAAAACCACATATTGTAGTTTGTATAAGTTTTCTTGACAATTTTTCCCCACACGATATCGTTTTCTATACCTAAGAACAGCATTTTCTATCACATTCCCACCCTTTCCCTCTCTTCCATCCGTACAATTTCGTCGCCCTCATCCCTTTGATTTTCTCTTCTTCCTTCTTCCCCACTCTCGGTTATTGCATCATTTTTCCTCCTTCCTACGACTATTACGAAATCTAGGCTTTGACCACTCCATTCGCCCACCAAGAATCAAAGCTAGGAAATGGTGGAGAAAGCGGCCCAGGGAAGGAAGAAAGAAGTTGTTGCCAGAGAATACACAATCAATCTCCACTAATGCCTCCATGGATGGTAATCACATCTCGAGCTCTCTCCTCCGTTATTTTTTTCTCCATCATTTCACTTACTTTTCCTCTCTCAAATTGGTTAAAGAATACACCTCTTGTAATTTTCAAGAAAATCATCCTGATCTATAGCAGTTTATAGATTCTGTAAATTTGCATGAAAATGCTAAAAAAAACTAGGGTTTGGATTAGGGGCTGGCCAAAGATCACTCTAATCACATCATCCAACCCTTCATTTTATAGCCTCGAAGTTCGACGGCTTTGTTTGTGAACCCTTTTTTTTCGTTGTGATTCAATCATATGGTGGAAAATGATAATCATGAGATATGGATGAGAGTGATTTTGCGAGGTTGTTTGGATGTGTGCTAGAGGGTTTGGACCGGTCATAGGTAGACTTCACTGTACAGAATGAGAAGGGGAATTTCCCATTGTCAAAGCTCTTATATGATAGAAATTATTTGGGTGTTTTCACATATGGGCGTCTGTTTACTCTTTTTTATTTTTTTCTAAATATTATCTGATTTTTTATTTTATTTTCAAATTAGAGCTTTGGTGGGGAGATGTGTGGGTTTAGATGCTCAAATGTTTCTTGTTTTGGTTGTGGAATTCTTCTGTTGTTTGTTCTATGCATCTTAACGCTTAGAATGTATTTTCTTCTAAAAAGTTGACTTGTCAACACCCTTGAATTGACAATTCTGGTGGCCATGAGTTTTCAGACTTCAGATGTTTAGATTATGTTTATGTTCATGGCAACGAATTGCTTCTGGAGTCATCATCCTCCTGCTGCTAATCTTTCCATCATCTACTCCTTACGAGACTGCTAGTCAGGAGTCATTCTTAACTGTCATCGCCCATCAAACATTGCATTTGAAAAAGGCGACTTTGAGGTGAGCTTTCAACACTTCTTTGTAAATTGGTCGTCTTCGAGTTTGGATTTTAATTGTGGTCACTATTTTTGGAAATCTATGGAACGAGCTTTTGTTTTTTGCTCACATAATTTTTTGGCTAATATGCTCTTATCCACTATCTTGTTTTATTGGTAACAATGAGATTATGATTTTAGAATATTGATTACTTTTGAAGCGTGTTTGATATGAATGATTCCATGCTTCACTGATGATCGTCACGATTTCTCTTTTTTGTGAAAACCCTTTCAACTACTAAAACAAAATTCTTGGTTTTAGTGCTATAAGAATCTTGGAGTTTTAGTGTTAGCCCATGGTTACATGTGGCATAAAGGATTCTGTGATTGCTTTTGTATGCTTGAAGATGTAATATTGAACATCATTTTGGTAAAATGCTCTATCTCTACTTTCTCAATGCTTCTTTAGAACAGGCTAGTTCCTAGATCCTCATATGTGGTTTGTATAGCTAATTTTTCATAGTGCATAGAACCTAATTTCAGCGTGCAATTAGGACTTGGGAGGCAAAATAGAACCTAATTTTAGTTTTTAGGGACCTAGCAATAAGTAGAATTCTTGTATGGTATAAAACACTCGATCAAATGACAAAAGTGGCTAATTTTTTGAAAACCATGGAGAACAAAACTGGATAGAAAGATAAGCATTGTGAACATGACTTATTTTGGGGTTAAGAATTATAGACTCATAAGGCTGACCCATTGTTAACGGGATAGAGCTAAAACGATGATAATGATACTGATGGAGAGAACGATCCTGATTAAACAATGCAATCACAAAGTTAGTAGTTTTCTAACAAATATCTTTTCATATGGGGGAAAGAAAATTCTTATTAATCATTACAGTGACTTCATGAACCATGTAGTACATCAAAAAAATATAAAAAACTGATTAATGTTTCAAAAGAAAGAACACTAGTCTAAAGTCTTAAATGTTCCTTTTGTCGCGACCCCGGACCGAGTCTCGGGCCCGCAACGTGGTTTCCCACAGGTTCCCGCGATGAGGATCCCAAGAGATGGGAACTCACATGATAATGGTTGGGAAAGCGTGTAGCAAATCGCATCAATATACAAAAAAAAAATATATATATCAAGACACATATGTAAAATCATCAAGACATCATTTCAAAGGGAGAAATATTAAACAAGGCATTTTCTAAGTCAGTTCGATTTCAAAGTTAACCAAAACTAAGTTAGTTAAGTTTACAACCCATAAGAGGCCAACAAAGGCCAATACATCCCAAAATAATCAAAAGATGAAACCCTAAACGAGATAAATCACGTCCTAAGATCCCGCCCGACGTCTAAATGACGTTGTCAGGCTGCCACTCTCGAGCAGGCGGCGGCTCAACCGCCTCCTCCGAACGCTTCTCCTCAATGGCATCGGCGCCTGCACCTGGGGTACCAAAACACAAGGGTCAGACACGACGGTCTGGCAGGTGATCAATTAAGGCATGATCATAGACAAAGTTAAAGTTTGAAAGAAACAATATTTGAAAAGGCTTGTCGAATCTAAAATGATTTAACAGAATTAAAACAATGCATGAACAATATACTTATCAAGAACGATATACGAAATGAATCTAGCAAGAATAGCATATTATATCATGATTAGTAAATCTACATTGAGCTCATCCTTTCTCTATCATACATGATGACAAGAGTAAGTAATACAACGCAAAGCAAGACAAAGCTAAACAAAATCCCACGCCACACGAGGTAGAAGGGGTCCAGCCGTGGAACCAGAAACAAGACGAAAATATAAATATGAGTAGTCTGCAGACAGTCCACGTGTTTAAGGACCCTCGGACAGTGGATCAGACTGAAAGGGCAGTCCAAGCTCTGTGGTATTCAACTAAATTAATGAATGCACAAAACAAGGCGATATATACAAGACAGATCGAAAATAGGGGAAAATCACTTATCGAAGCAAGACAAACAGGGCAAAGCGGGATATCATAAGCTAAAAGTATATTGAGACATAAGAAGTGATCCCCTTTTTGGTTCTTGAAACATTTCAAAACAAGGCTGATGCTTGTAAATCAAAACAGATGCAAAACAATATTCTCCGTGTCAAAACTAAGATTTCGAAACAAGCTTCTCAATTATATGTTAAGACCCTTCATTTGATCCTTGCGTAATTGAAGTCCAAATGTCCGAAATTTAAAGATGGATTGGTGCCCCCGAAGTTAAATAACATTTCAGGTTTCAGGTACACAACAACAAGCTAAAAACCCCTCAACATATCCTAGTTTTTCATTCCCATAAAATTCTTCCAAAAACCCAATTTTTTTCCTTCACACAGTTAGCTTAGGGACATCACAGGTTCGCTTGAGCGGGTAACCATCCGCTCGAGAGGACTGGCTTGGGCCGGGTGCTCGAGCAGGCAGAGTCCTTGGCCAGTGCCTCGTTAGACAGAGGCCTAGCTAGCTCGAGTGGCCAAAGTGCGCTCGAGTGGGCAGGACTTCTGGCCTACACTACGCTAGGCAGTTGCTTGGCTTGCTAGAGCGGGTTCATGTGCTGGAGCGGAGAGGCTATTGCTTGAGCTCGTACAATGCAGGAAAAACCCATTTTCTTTTGCAAATTTCTGATCCCTTCTCCTTTCTTTTCTTTGCTGTCCAGAAGCCTGCAATTCCCTGAGCCTACATGCTCTCCAAGGGATCATTTCCAACCAATTCTCATCACAAATAATCCATTCATCTCCACATCTCCATTTTCATCAAAACAAATCCAAATTCAAAAATAAGAAGTGGAATTCCAATGCAAAACAGAACTCAAGAGCTTTAAAGAGCAATGAACGTAGCATGCATATAAAATTAAAACCAAGCTAGGAGGAATTGACAACCACATAAATTACAAGTTTCTAAGCATAACCAAATCATTTTATAAACAAAATGTATCAACTAACTTGCATGCACCATTAAGCTAAAAGGGTCCCCTGCCTTTGCCAAATGTGCAATCCAAATACCACCTCAATATCCCACCCAATAGCTGAACCAAGAAATCTACAAAAGCCCCAAGAAATTTCACCTCAAAACTAAACAATTTTGAAAAACAAGAACCCATTTCGAAAATGGTTTGCATGTGCGAAATATGGGTTCATTAGGAGCTAATATGACTCCATTGAAGAGGTGGAAGAGAGCTCTCACTAAAAGCTATCAAAACAAGAAGAAAACAATTGGATGGAGGTGGAAAACTTGCAGGATTTCTGTACCAAGAGTACCCAGCTGAAGCTTGAAGGAAGAGGAAGAAGATGGTGCTCTCAGATTTTCAACCAAAGCTCAAAAACCATGGAATGCAAGGAGAGAAGGCAGAGAGAAAAAAATGGTTTCTTCCGTGGTTTTCCTGAGTGTTTTGAAGGTGAGAATGGAGTTGCTGATTTGAAACGTGGGTGAGGGAAGATGAGAGTTTTGAGTTGAGTGGATTGTGGGCCCCACCAAGACTAATACTTCAAATGGCTAAAACATGCTCTTGCGGGCCCCGGACGAGATTGACGAAGAAGGAAGAAATGATCATCGAAAAATCTAGTTTCCAAAAAATATAATTTTCACATGGTTTTGAGATTTCAAAGATTGTGTTCAGATTTGAGTGTGAAAAGGAAATTTTACCCTTTTGGGCCAAAACACGAGTTTCTGAGCTTCGAACACGGATGGACTGAATATGAAAGTCGTGGATAACAACAAAATCATTAAAAAGCAATCAAAATCACAATTTTATCAAAAGTCCATAATCATCCTCCCATGCTTACACGTGTACTCAGGGCACCCCTGAATGTGTATGACTAAAACCAAATGCTCTCAAAATTCCCAAAGCTATGTCTAAGACTAAGTCAAAAACACATTCTAACCCAACGATCACTAAACCTGCTTAAGACTAATCACACACTTAATTAACACTAATTGAGCTAATCTGGGTCGGAGTCTGACATCTTCCACCCTTTAGGGTATTTGGTTCACCAAATAAAAATAGTTTTACCTCTGGCAACAAATGTGGATACTTTCTCTGAACTTGATCTCTCAATTCCCATGTTTCTTCTTTTGGCTCTTGATTTTCCCAAAGCACCTTGACCCAATGAATGGTTCAATTTCTCAATTCTCGATCCTTGGTGTCAATGATTCTGATCGGCTTTTCCACATACGTAGCATCTTCTCGGATCTCCAATGGCTCGTGTTGTAATATATGAGAAGGACTAGGCACATATTTCTTTAGCATGGAGACGTGAAATACATTGTGTACCCCGGAGAGCTCCGGCGATAACGTAAGCCTATAGGCAACATCTTCGATCTTGCTCAAAATCTCATACGGCCCGATAAATCTTCTTGCCAACTTGCCCTTATGCTCGAACCTCAGAGTTCCTCTAACTGGTGATACCTTCAAGAACACTTTGCCACCCTCTTGAAATTGTAATTCCCTTCAACGAGTGTAAGCATAGCTCTTCTGTCTATTTCAAGTGACCTTTAAACATTCATGAATCACTCTGATCTTGTCGCTAGTTTCCCCAGCTATAGTCGGTCCATGAAAGCTACGAACACCGACTTTTTCCCAGCAAACTGGGGTCCTACATCTTTGTAAGACCTCGACCCGAGAGACCTCGATTAGTATTAATTAAGTTGTATTTTAGCTCTAAGTGTGTTTAGTGGATTTTAATTAAGTTTGAGATTAGAATAGCTTTTTAAATAGCTTTGGGAAATTTTGAGAGCCTTTAGAATTGGTGGGACCCTTTGGGGGTTCTTGTTACGATTTTTCATAAGCTTGGGGGTTTATTCATGATTTCCTTAAATTCGTGTTTTAACCCCGTTTAACTCTTCTTGTTAATCTCTACAACTTTCATGTTGACATTGTCCCCATTCGAGACCCCTAAACCTGACTTTTCTCAATTTGAGGGCAAAATACTCTTTTTTTACCCAAAATATGGACACAATTTTCAATATCACAAAAACCCGTAAAACATATACTTTTTGGAAACTAGAAATTTCGCCGATCAACTTTGCTTTCTTCGTCGAAATCATTTGAAGTCCCTAAATCCATGTTTTTAGCCCGACAAGATTTTCTAGTAGTGAGACCCACTCCACTTCATATATAAGGAGACCCATCTTCCATTAACTCCTTTTCCAGCTCAAAATGTGGGAGAAGAGTGGCTGTGCTGCCCTAGGGTGTTCTTCTTCCTTTTCTTCTTGGTTCACCATCTCTAATCCACTCCCATCTTGCACCCATTTGAGAAGTGATCTTCACATTCTCCTTCATCTTCTCAAGAGCTGTTGACACCAAAAATGTCACTTTGCCTCTTCAAGATCCAGAAAACTGCATGAAGTCGCAACCTGCCATAAATAGGCAATGCTACTTTCAAAAAATCAAATCTTGTCAGAATCAAACAAAAACTGCAAGATCCTTTAATACAGCCAAAAGAGGAGTACACAAGAAGTTTCGAGCCATTTCAAAATCATTTGGCCTAACTTAGCTTAACCGGCGGCTGAAAAGGAGCTCCCGGTGGCGAAAGCATCGGAGGCACCAAATCTTCGATAAGAGCCGATGGATGGTCTCAAAATACATTCAAAAGGCTCTACGTCAAGTTCCTAGTCAAACCGATAACGTTTGACCCTGCATCAACCATCGAACAGCTAAATTAAGCCTCTCGACGGCGAGACCCTCCAAGGCCATCACTCATTAGATAGAGCACATGGACGGCTTCAAAATGCTTACAAAGGGCTGCACGTCAAGTTGCAGGTCATTTCGACAACATTTGACCATACTTTGACGTTCGGAAGCTAAATCAAACCTCTCGGCAACGAAACTCCCCGGGACCATGGTTTCCAAGACAGAGCCTGTAGATCATCTTAAAATGACTCCAATAGGTTCCCTGTCAAATTTCAAGTCAATCGGACATCGGTTGACCGCACATCAAGCTGCGACATCTTCATCGCGACAAAAGTTAGTCTACTAGTGATAGGACCCCAAACGGCTTCAAAACTCAAACAAAAGCCTATGGTTGGTCTTATTTATTGCTCAGCAGGCTTCACCCCTAAATTTCAGGTAATTCCGACCTCGTTTGACCAAGTTTCAGCTTCTGACGGAAAATCGGCAGCTCTGCGCGACAAAGTCTTTGGCTTTCTCAGAAAATTGGAAACTTTGCAAAACAAAATGCAATGATTCTCATCAGGTTTTCTACAGAGAAATCAGGCCAATAAATGATCAAAATGTCAAGGAAAAATACAGAAGAAAAAAAAAAAAAACAGCAAAAACTGACACAAAACCGGACAAAAGGGGGGAAAACCCCCCAAGGTCGCTAGGCCCCTGCGACCCTGGAGCCCGGGATCGCTGGGAGGGCCCGGAAACCCCTATTTTTTGCCCTTTTTTCGCGATTCGAAGCGTCCGACATCTAGTATTTTCCAAATTTCATACTTTTGAGACACCAAATCCTCTGACATCCATAAAAAACACGGGTCAATTATCAAGAGTATCAAAATCAACATTGATCGCCAACCGGTCAACCAAAAAAAGTGTGCTTTCTACCCGACCGATCGAGGAATCGATAGGACAGATGGCACCAACCCGCTGTTGGCAAACAATACCTGAAGTTACATGGTCATCCAATGTCGATCTACATGAAGATCCATCGATGATCATCGCCAGAAGAATCCCAAAAGACGTGGCACGGCCCGCGACTCTTCAACTGCTCGGCGACCACTTAATGTGATTAATTGACTAGCTTTATTACAGTCATTAATCCATTTCTTTGGACGGCCCAATCAGAAGCAAGCATCCAGGAGTTATAAGTCAAGAGATTCATGACATTTAAACCATGAAACTCCTCCCATCAAGGCGATTAAAGGTGATTAAATGCCCTCAATCTCCTCCGACCAATCAGAAGCCAAGAAAAAAGAGTTACAAAATAAAGAAATTAAATCTTGTAACTCTTCCCATTATGCGGCTTAATGACAATAAAAGCCTATAAACTCTCCTAAATGGCTACCAAGAGCCTATAAATAGGAGAGCACTCCAAAGGAATCCAGATCGGAAAAACAAGACAGATCCCAGATCAGAAAAAAGCACAAAAAATCCAGAGAAAGAAAGAGAAGACTCTGCGGAAGTTCTACACCGACCACCGCTACAAGGTGACAAAAGTCCCTTGGGGGTACCCCCCAAGGTCCTTGCCTTCTCCTTCTGCCTCCAATGGCTTAGACGTGGCTTTTCAGCCTATCTACTTGGTTTTTTATTGGACATAGGACCTCATTTTGGTCTTTGTCCGCTAAAAACCTGAGGTTATAGCCAATCCAAGCGAATCAATAGCATCCTCTGTTCTCATCTGCATGGATGATGGCAAAGTCCACATATGGCTTGCGACTGTCAATCTGAATGGGTCCTCCACAATCTCCTGAGAAGTTAGATCATCCTTTTTTTTGCTTTTCATTGTAGTTTGTATTTTTTCAAAAGAGACAAAAATCACAACTCTTGTCTTTCATTATTGATAATGATTGTAAATCGGCTATAAACGCCAAAATTGGCTATAAATGCCAAAATCGCCTTTCACGGCAAATAAAGAAAATGTCTCTTTTCTTAAATATATGTGCAATGGAAAACTTGAAAGAAGTTGATTTCCTTTTTACTTGCGAAGGTTGATCTCCGGATCACCACTTACAATTCTAAGTAAAATAGAAAATCTGGCACACCCACACAAAAGAAATGTTGATGCACGCCTTTGCCCCCCGGTTACGAAAGGGTCGGACCCAAATGAACTCCCACGTCCGCCGACCTTAGTAGAACCGAGCAGAATGCGCTGGTCCATCAAGAGCTTCCTTTGGATACCCTTTGTAAAGCAATCCATTAGAGCTTCCTTTGAGCTCTCCTTGCTTATTTGAAGAACTTACAAGTAAGAGATCTTCCTAATCTTCTAGATTCATGTTTGCTTAGCCCTTGAGACTCTCTATTTTCATTATTGGAAGTTTTCTATTCTTCTTGCTTGGTTTTGATGATTTTAGGGTTTGTATTTGGGTTTTTTGTGTAGATTGTTGTATTTGGCTTGGAGGTTGTGATTGGAGGTTGGATTTACTAAACTTGGACCTAAGGCAAGTGGATGAATAGATTTCTTGATTTCTAATCATGTTTTATGCATATGCTTAGTTTTTCATTAATGACTTTTATTGCTTAAATCTTGTTTCATGCTATGACTTCTATTGATTTTAAAATGCATTTATTAGGCTATCTTTTTACCTTAATTCTTTCTTGAAAATGTTATATTGATTGCATATAGTCTTGAGTTACTACATGTGGATTTCCATGGGCTTTTTATGATGAAATGAAATGGATTGATGGGAGTGATTTGTGGAATGAATGATGGAGAAATTTGATTCTTTTGTGGATGATTTAATGGGATTTGAATGAGGTGTTGAGACCCTCAAATATGTGTAAGAAGGGTGCTTAGAATGTATGAGAACAAAGGAAGAAGGAAAGAGAAAATCTGACTTGAAACTGAACCGTCCGTGCAAGGTCGCTCAGCCGTCGGTTAGCTGTCGGCTGACCGAAATACCCATTTCGGTCGACCGACAGCCAACCGAACTTCGTTGGTTCCTTTTCCCGAGACCTGCATCCTATCAGGAAATCCATCGGTCAGCTGTCGGCTAACCGAATTGTACCACTTCGGTTAACCGACAGCTAACCGAATTGTATCACTTCGGTTAACAGACAGCCAACCGAAATCAGTTCGGTCCCTTTTCCCGATAGCTGCACATTTCCTGATGTGATCAGGCGGTCAACCGTTGGTCAGCTGTCGGCTAGCCGACATAACCTCTTCGACTGACCGACAGGTAACCGAGAAACTGACCAAAACTACAATTTTAATAGATTCTTTTGAAGAACTATGTGGAACTATATTGAAGAAGAAACCCCATCATCATGACTTTGTTAAGGTCTTTTAGACTTATCAATGTACGTAAGGACCTGGAATGTCGCCAATCCTTATGGAGTAGCAAGTATGTAACAAATTCGACATACGGGACCCTATTCACATTGATTGAACTCTTGGACCTTTAACACTTGGCCCGGAAAGTTACAGAAATCCATTTGTACTTTATTTTACCAAATTTCACTTCTATATTTCAAGTTTCATGTCTTGTGACTAGTCATGTCCCGTATAATGTTTTTAGCATTTTGCTACCTTGTTCATGCTTTACCTGATATTATGTCTCGTGCCTATGAGCATCTTGTCCAGATATACATGTACTTGTTTTGTTTTATTGCACATGACCTATGAGTCGGCACCACTAAGCTTGGATGTACCTTGTCGGTTTGATCCACCGGCTTGGAGATCCCCCTTTCGTCCTGCCAGCTGCAGCCTGGATCCTGTCCTGTCTTGCTACCCGGTTCGCTACCGTGGTCTTGTCTAGTTATATGTATTTATATATGATCATTGAATCTCCTCACTTTGTGTTATTGAGATCAACGCCCTGATAGCTCTCTTTACTATAGTGAGAGAGGATTTAGCTTCGTGTAGTTGCCATCTTGACAGTTCCCGATTCTTGATATCTTTACATGTTTTTATTGCATATGTATCTCTTATAATGATGTATCTTCTTTTATGAAATTCATTATTTATACAAGTTTTAATACTTTTCCAAGGTATCATTGCTTTTATTATATTATTGTCATATCTTTTCACCACCTGCCAGACCGTCGTGTTTGATCCATTATTTTGGTACTCAGGTCCCGAACCCATTGCCTTTGAGGAGGAGCCTGAGAAGGCGGTTGGTGAACCGCAGCGTGTGATCGAGTGGCAAGCTGATGATGTTATGTAGACATTCGATCAGGCTTAAAGATGCGACACATTTTTGGGTTTTTGTTTAACATCTTTTGGGGAGTTATTCTTTTGGTTGTACTGACCTTTGTTGGTCATTATTTTTTGGGCAATTTAACTAACTAATCTTTTGTATAAACATTAACATTATGCTTTTGGGAAATGCCATCATGATCATTGCTCATTCTGATATTATGTTGTCTATAATTATGAAATCAGTCTTGTTTATGGAATGGTATGAATAAGATTTGCTACACGCTTCCGCATCCCGAGAATGTACTTGACATGTATATGTGAATGATTGATTGTGAAATCCTCACCGTGGAACCTCGTGGAAAATCATGTACACGGATGAAATGTTTTTCTTAATTCAGTTTACGGATTAGCCAACCAAAGAGGTGCACATGGCGTGGTATCAATAGTCGCACGCGATGATCCCGGATTAGGCTCATAACCCGGTCCGGGATCGCGACAATCTTATGCCATAAAGTGCCTCAAAAGGTGCCATTTCGATGCTTGAGTGATAGCTATTGTTGTAAGCAAACTCACAAAGCGGTAAATACTCATCCCACTGAACCTTGAAGTTTAACACACAAGCACGTAACATATCATCAAGAGTCTGGATAGTCTATTCTGATTGGTCGTCTATCTGTGGGTGATACGCTGTACTGAACTATAGCTTGGTACCTATGGACTCAAGTAGAGCTCTTCGAAATCTTGAAACAAACCTGCTATCTCTGTCTGAAGTGATTGGAACAAAGACTCCATTCAAGAGTTGCAATGGCGTCATCTCTTTCATCTGATACTCCCACAATTGGCGTAGGGATCTGCTCCTCCTCATCTATGACTTGATGCCAATGGAAGCCTCGAGGCATAGTTGTGAAATTCATTTCGTCTCATACGAAATTTCTTAGAAATTTCGTTTCGGTCTACTTACCAAAACAAAGCAGTCATTCACAACTTTTCGACCAAGATTTCGGCCAATTTTGCTCCATCTCGGAAATTTCGATTGTTGAAACTGGTGGATTTTGGGATTTGGATTTTTTTTTTTTAAAGACTTCCTTCATTTTTTTTTCTTAAAAGCCCCAATCTCTACCCTAAGCCCTCTTTCGAATTAAGATGAAGGAACAAATAAGAAGAAGAAGAGGAGGAGGAGAAAGAAGAAGAATTATTCCACTTAAAATAAATTCCCTAATCAAATTCCACTTAAAATAAATTTCTAATCAAACTTTTACATGTGTATATATACATTTATATATTTAGATTTATAAATTTTTTCGAAGCATAAGTCTGAAAAGTTTCATCAAATTTCTCGAATTGACCAAAAATTTGCATTTGGAGGGTAGAGACCGAAACTGCGTCTGAAATGAAATTCACAACTATGCCTCCTGGCCACCCTCCTGAACACCCGCTGCCCAAAGAGCTGATGAAATTAAGCCCATCATCCACGGCAACATCAAGCCCATCAGCCAGGAAGTGTCTCTTCCTTCCTTGCGCGTGCAATCCACCCATCATCCATGGCAAACATTAAAGCAAGCCCAACAACATACTCCTGACCGCAACTTCTCCGCCAAGATCGCCAATTTCGGCCTCAAAATGGTCAAAACCATCAATCTGGAGATTGATGTGTCATGTGTGATCTATTCATCTATGAAAACTTGTTGGTGGTTTTTTTCTCGTTTCCATAAATGGAAAGCGTGACGACTATGACACCGCCCACGACGATGGTGTCTGTCTTTGAAGAGGGGAATATGAACGATGTTTCCATCGTAAAGTTGCCGCGGTCGTCGGAAGAAGAGTTGAATTCGGGGAGACTGGAGAAGACAAGAGCTTCCAAGGGGAATTTCAATGAGGCCCGCATAGACGAATGGGAGGACGGGTCTGAGGGGATGCCCATTCCATTGCTAGCTGGAGAGATGGCACAACCGCTCACGATCTCCCCTTTTCTCAATTAGGTGCATTTTGGGGGTTTTTGAATAAAATGAGGAGAAAGTCACTGGAATATCCAAAATCTTGCCATATGTCCTGATTTGAAAGAAAATTGAAAAATTTAAGCCATGTTTTGAAATTTGAACATTCTTTGTCCTGATTTGAAATCTATAGAAAACTTAATTCCTATTTGGAAACTTTTTTCATAAATAAATGCATACAAACATGTTTATGTGAAGATTTTATACATGTGTAGATTTATATATGTAAATGAATGCAAATAGAAGACCCCTTAGGACGTAGCTAGCTTTTGTGGGGAATGGTTAAGTAGTTACCTCTCATATCTCTCCTTTTAAGCAAGACAATTGTTTCGAGAAGAAAATTCATGTTTTCTTTACAAAATGTTGTTGACGTTGAGGATAAAAATGATTAAAAGAAGAGAAGAGAGAGAGAGAGAGGTGGGAAGGATAATACTCACCGAGACTTTATAAGAATCTTTAATTGGTTTTCCTCGAGAATTTGAAATTTTCATATTCGGCAATTGAAGATCCTCATTTTTTAGAAGTTTTACATTCGACCGTCCACCAAAGGACTAGAAAATTCTCAGTCTTATGGGTTTAAGTAATGGCACTAATTTTTATTAATGATGCACACTAAGGGGGTGTTTGGATAAGTGTATAATATAATATCAACAAGTTTAAATATTATAAGATTTCATTATCATAGAATAAAATAGTATCATATTATTATATTGTGTCACTTATGGTGTTTGACAATTTTCACACATTTTAATATGCCTTTGAAGTGTTTGACAATTTATAAAAAAAGTCACAAAATGATGTATCAAATAAGAAATGGAGAGAATATAATCAATTAACCCAACACCGGACCCACTAATTAGTAATAACAGGTGTTAATAATCATGGCATGACCCATCTATTGTAATATATATATAATATTAAATTTAAATTAGGAGATCCAAGCAATGTTGTTTAATTAAGGTGGGTCCACCAAGCGTTGATAACTAGGTGATTATCACAAATGGCCCTATCTAGCTTTTTTATGAGAAATCATTGTGGGACCCAATTGATGTTGGTAGTCATATTAACACTAGGAGAGCTATCAAATAGTGGGACCCATTTAAAGATGAAAAAATGATAATTACAATAACACAATTCAATCTTGGTAATCATGGGACCCAACTAATTTTGTAGTATGGGACCCACCTAATATTGGTAATCACAATGAAAGTCCCAAGCGTGACATTTATAGGACCCACCTAATATTGATAATTAACAAGGGCTATGTAGTCGTGATATGGCTATAGGACCCCACATTAAATTTTGTAAGTATTATGGGGCCAATCTAATAGTGGGACTCATAAATGTTAAAACTTATAGTCAGTCATTATAATTAGTGGTTGCTCATGGTTTTTACTAAAACTCTCTATTTGTATTTAGAAAAGATTTTTTAAAAGATTTTATACAACATATCATTGAATAATGTAAAATGAAGGTTTTTGGAAGAAAGTGAGATATTGTAAGATACTTTTTAAGTTATCCAAACACGTTCTTTTTAGGAGAATAGATTACATTCTAAACCATTTGATAATATAGCAAAATCTCTTAAAATGTCTCGTTTCCAAACACCCCTTAATATCACTGTGAAATCCTCAACTATACAAATCTTTAATATTGAGGAATACCAAATCTTTAGGGAAAAGATTTTTGGTTTCCCTAAAGTTGTTATAAATCCTTGTTTGGCAATTGTAAATCTTTGAAGATTTGGACGAATGAAAATCTTCATTTGTTAAGATTTTCAGATCCGACCACCCCTCATTGAAAATCCTTAATTGAGTGGATTTGCACTCCGAACCCTATTTTTTCTACTATATGCATCGATACACACCAATATCAATGTGAAATCATCAACTATACAAATCCCCAATGAGGAATCCTTGTTCCAATGGCAGTGAAGAATCATCACATCTATGGATTCCTCACCTGTTACCAAACGTACTATTGTTGGAATAAAAATCGATGAAGTCCCTATGTGTGATCCATCTAACCTGTGACCCACTGAAAATTTCTTTCAAAATTTAGATGCAGCAAATATAATGTGCGTTAAAGCTGACAAGCGGCTAGGATTTGAAAAAGATGGGCCCCATGATGCGTTGAAAAATGACTCCGCAATTGAGTTGACCTGTTATTGGAGTCTGCACTTGAGTGAGTAATATATAGGCAAAATTAGCGAAAGGTCCCTATAAGTGAATGTATCCAGCCTCTAGTCCAAGGAAAAACTTATTAAGGCCTATGGTCCACTCAACTAGACTGTTTGCAGCCTTAGGTCCCTACATCCACATGATCACATATTTATGGACTAAATTGCCCCTTCAACCGTTTTAGGCATAACATTTTGAAATTTAAAAATTCAAATCTTCCCTCCTCCCTCCTTCCTAAATCCTCTTAATCGAATCGACAAAAGGGGGAGAGATCGTTTTTCGATTTTTGCTGGGCCACGCTGGCCGGAGGGGAAACCGAAAGAGAAGGCAGCAGGCTGCTGTTTGGTTCTGGTTACAGAAACCAGAACTGAATCTTCGTCTCGAGATAAAAGGGAAGGGAGATCGATCTCGGAAGGAATCCGGCGAAGGATTCTGGCCGGGAGTTGAGATTCCAGCAGAGTGAGATCGGGTATTTTTGCTGATTTTCTGCTGTCATGTTCCTGTCGCAGAGAAAACAGAGAAGATCTCTGTTGGTTTTCTCTGATTCGGGTTTGATCGCCTGGAATGATAGTTTCCGTAGAAGAAGCACGAGGATCCGGACTGAAGGATTCCGAAATAAGTTCGTTGCAGAGAACTGATCCAGGATTGCAAAAGATCAGTCTCTTGGTGGGCCACACAGATTGAAGAACCGGAGGAGGCACTGGATCCGGCCTGGCGCTTGCAAAGTTGTGTTGGAGGAAGGAGACGACCCAGTTGGGTTCTGTTGCAGAGAAATCGAAACACAGAGGATCAGTATGTGTCTTTGTTTCTCTGTTGCAGAGAAATCAAAACACAGAGGGAATGATTCTGTTGCGCCCATCGTCGTCGTCGCAGCCGTCGCCGGAGATCCTCTCCGCCGTTGACGTCGCCTCGCTGTCCGACTGCTCTCCCACCGTTGTCGCAGAAGAAAACTGCCAGAGATGGCATAGCGCCTGTTACAGGTGTTGGGAGGAAGGAGACGACCCAATTGGGTCGTTTGTGAGTCAGGTCCAGGTCAGTTCGACCTGACCGATTTCACAGAAGCCCAGGAACAGTCCGTATTCAGCAGTACAGTCAAGGTAGTTTGACCAGGTTCAACGGCCAGAATTGTTTATTTACGTTTTTGTCAAGTTTATCTGAGTTTTAACAAATTTATATGAGTTTTTGTCAAATTTATCTAAGTTTTTTTAAAATTTATTTGAGTTTTCGTCAAATTTATCTGAGTCTTGGAGAAATTTATCTGAATTTTCGTCAAATTTATCTGAGTTCTGGAGAAATTTATCTGAATTTTCGTCAAATTTATCTTAGTTCTGGAACAAAATTTATCTGAGTTCTGAAGAAATTTATCTGAATATTCGTCAAATTATCTGAGTTCTGGAACAAAATTTATCTGAATTTGGCAAATTTATTTGAATTTTTGAAAAATATAGCCTAGTTTCTAACAAATTTATCTCCATTTTAAAAAATTTTATTGAGTTTTTGAACGAATATTTCTATAATTTTGACAAATTTATTTGTATTTGCTTAGATCTATTTGTGTTTTTAAAATTTATTTGTGTCATTTGAAATTTATTCTTATTTTTTAAAATTTATTTGCATTTTTGAAATTTTATTTGGATCTTTTGAGATTTATTTGAGTTTTTTGAAATTTATTTACATTTTTTGAAATTTATTTGTATCTTTTAAAATTTATTTGCGTCTTTTTAAATTGATTTTCTTCTTTTGAAATTTGTTTATATTTTTTTATATTTATTTGGATCTTTTGATATTTGTTTGCGTCGTTTTAAATTTCTATGTGTTCTTTTGAGATTTATTGGAATTTTTTGAAATTATTATATTTTTTTAAATTTATTTATGTTATTTTGAAATATATTTGTTTATTTTTAGAATTTATTTGAAATTCTCATTATTGGGATTCCATTCATCATGGTCAATTAAATGTTAGTTGACCATTATTAATGGGATATCCCGCCAATCATGGGATATGATTTAAAGAGAGGGCAAATTGGACATTTTAGGTGTTAATAAGTGTGAGAGGGACCTTTGGATGAATGACTTTTTTTTTGTGGACCTAAGGCAATAAAGTAATATGTTCAGGACCTTTCGCGGAATGCCCCTAATATATACCCTGTGTGTGTGACCCGACAACGTCTTTTATCGGACCCACGACGTCTCATAACTCTATTTACTGCGGGGTTCCGATGAGGGAAATTAAATCCGTTTTAATGCGATCTCTCGTATTCCCGCGTGCGTTCTGAGACGTTTTCACGAGCGTCTCTTGCTCTTTCGTAGGGAACAAGCTTCTGCCTTTTGACAATCCTCTTGTATATGAGTTTGCTCCATCAAAAACAAAACAGATCGAAGTTCACCTTCAAAATCGATAACATCCAAATAACGTTATTGTTTGTTTCGGATTGCGATACGATACGAGAATGTCGGGGGAGAGTGGCAAACGAGGTCCTCAGTTCTTCAAAATCCTGCTGGAAGATTCCCCGGAGCAGCTGGTGAGTGTTCCTTCCGTAGCATTTGCTTTTTCGTTTTTCTCATTCGAAATCGTGAAAAAAAAAAAAAAAAGTTTAAGGCACCGTTTGGATGTTCAGAACGATATCTCGGTGAAGTAGTTTGAATGTGATTCTGGTTTCAGAATCAGAGAGTTTGATGAACGATATTTGGAGTTTTGCTCGTCCAATTTAGAAATTTTGTAAGTCAGACACCGAGGATAAGGACTAAGAAATGATACATGTGGGATGGTGGTGTGGCCCATTCATTGCCCGCATAATATAAAGATTAGAGAATTAACCATATACGAAAAATTAGGTATGACTTTATATTTTGTAGATAAGGGTCATTGCAATGGTAAAAGTCTCGGTTGTCATGGGTGGGTGAAAATGCACGTTCTAGACATGCAAGCACCCTCTTTGTGTAAAATTGCTAAAGTTTAGATTTGTCTCTTGTCTGTACCCTTCGGGACCTGCTTTGGCGGGTGACCACACTGGGTGATGACTGTTTATATTTTGTAGATATGACTAAATCACAAACCTTTGTATCGGTGGGCCCAATAGGACCTCGAGTGAATAAAATGATCAAAGATTAGAATCTTGAGAGGTAAGAGGTTTCGGCCCTTGAGAATTGAAATCTGTACAGCCAATGGACTCTGGTTACTCAAAGTTTGGTTTAATAGACAAGAGGCTGACGAAAATTGTAAGTTGGTGACACGAACCTGACTCAAGTGCAGTTTGGGCTAGGGCGTGGGTTGACTGGTTAAGGGCTTATACGTAAAATCTGGATTTGATTTGCTTTACATAGGCTATAAATTTAGATTTGTTTTATGTTTAGCAAACTGGGGTTGAATTTAGATATATATAGAAAGCCCAACCCCTGAACCATTTCTAATTTCCCTTACTGGCTTCAAAGTTCAAAATCTTGATCCAAATTTTACTTTCCATCTTGTCAGGTCATGTGGGCAGTGGATATAAGTTTGACCTTAGTGCCTAGTTGCATTAACATCCTATTAATGGATACCATCCCTATTTGTTAATATTGTTTGGCAGGGGCTGCATCATAAGAAAATGTACACGACCCGTTTATTAATAGGGTTGAAAATGTCAACTCAAACCCAGCCCAAAAATCGAAAGGTAAGCTTTAAGTTCGCGAATTGTTAAATTAACAGGTTGGATTCCCATTGGATGAGGGTTCAAGGGTTAAGGTTCAAGGGTTAAGGTTCATGGGTTTGGGGTTCAGGGGTTATGGCTCTTGGTGGGATTGCGGGTTGGATAGCAAAAGCTGCTCAACTGCAACCCACCTCATTTAATTAATGGAGTCAGTGGTATCAAACCCGATGCTAACAAGAAAACAAGGAGGATTAATGCCCATCCTGAATTCCAGGGCCAGGTTGAGTTGGGTATGGAGTTGACTTGTCACTTCTATTGTTGGGTAAATTTGCTAACATGGTTGTACTCATGAGCTTACTTTTCGTCTCTATTGTGAGCCCCAGATGAAGGACTGGAATTTGGAGTGGGGCGCACCATATTGAAAACCCGACCTGCTTAAAATGAATGCCCACACCATTCTGGTATGAGTTGGCTGGCTTCTTTGTAAGATTGAGCACATGAGGAATGATGTGATTAACACAATCTTAATCATATTTACAAATCACGTTACTCATCATATACTTGTGCTCAATCTTATGATGGGACCAACTCTTATAGAAGTAAAATTCGTGGACATCACATAAATAGCGAGGATGTTTATTTTGAGCTGCTCAGATTTTCCAAAAGATGGGTCCCACTATGGGTTCTCCTCATTGGCAGAACCAGAAAATTTGACATGGGGAGCTACTTGTGTTGAGGGGGGCGCTACAACACAAGGAATTTTCAACAATGTGGCCAGTTTTGTTCTATGGTGAAATGGAACTGCAAAAAAAATAAATTATATGATGAAAATTAATAGCACTTGGTGAAGCTCTGTTCACACTGATTCCAGTTTTCTAGTTCTAAATTATCATTGTTCTTCAGAGATTAAGCTAGCTCACTGCCCTTTACTGCCCTTTCTATCTTGTACTTGGTTTTATGCTTCAGCTTATGTCATTTCTATGTATTGCAGCGATTACCACCAGCCTTTGTGAAGCACAATGTAATCGATCCATCTCATGGAGCCCAACTAAAAGGTCCTGATGGCCGCATTTGGTATGTTCAATTAAATATAAGGGGTAAAGATACATATCTGCAGGATGGCTGGAAGAAATTTGTTGAAGATCACTCCTTGAAGGCTTACTACCTTTTACTTTTCACATATGATGGTGATGGGCAATTTACTGTGCAATTTTTTGATAAAACTGCTTGTGAAATAGAGGTGATAACTACTTGCAACACTAGTCAAGAATTCAACCTCCGCAGTGGTAAGAAGAAGGGTGCATCACCAGATTCTGGCAAGTACTCGCAGCATAAATTAGATGGGATTGACAAGAACTCTCAGAATGACATTAATGTTCTTTCACGACAAACTTCACATTGTAATGAAGCTGGTTCAACTCAAAGTAAGTAGAAGAAGCTATTTTAGCTAGTTAATTCGAATGTACTTATATTATTTTGTACACTTTTATATATGCAGTGATTGCTTATTTATCCTAAACAAGTATTAAAAGAAAAAACAGTTGCGGAGGAGGGTGTACCATTGCCCACCCCCACCCCCACCCCCCACCCACCCAAAAAAAAAAAAAGAAGTATTGGTCTTAAGAGAGATTGTCAATTGATACATTAATTATGCCTCTTAAGAACCAGTAGCGACAGTTTTATAGCTTTGGAAAAAATATTTCCGTCACTAAAAAGACCAATAGCAATGGAAAAAAGACCTCTGCTAAAAGTAACTTTTCTTGTAAACTACCTTTTGTTGTGGGATAGGTCCTATATAGTTTTATGATTTTAAAAGAATAATACTAATGTATTGTTCACCTATATTAATGCTACTTTGTTGTATTAAGTTGAGATCTATTAAGTTGTTACTGATCAAAAAGCTGAATTAAAATTTGATCATTATTTATTATATACTAAGTATGTGGGGTGTAGTATCATGATATCATCAGTCATGTCTATGTACCATGAGTGTAGTATGTTAGTACTTATTTAATATTTACCACCAAAGACTTACCATTTAATAAATAGTGCTTACTACTTACTTACTAGTTAATATATACTCTTAGATCTAAGGAGCATAGAAATCTAGGATAGGAAACATTAAGGAAATGATCTTTGTGAGCAATGCTTTTTTTTTTTTTTTTTCTGAAAAAATTTCTTGTCTTTATAAAAATTCTAAAAGTGTAAGATATGATGACATGAGTCTTGTGTTGAATGACTCCTCTAGCTATCTTTCCTTGAGGATATCAATTATATTTATTAGAGAGATTAACAATTGATACAATGATTATCACAATCCTTGAATTGAGCTTGACTATATATACTTATTTTCCCTTTTGCTTTGCTTGTCAACATTTATCGCTTGTACTGCTTCGGTTTTTAATGGAAGCCACGATTTGAAGAGAAAAAGAAAAGAGAAAAAGAAAACAATTTAAGTAAAACAATCGAAGTTAATTCACAACTCGTAGCTTGAGGGCTTTCACTTCAAAGTAAGAACCAAAATTATTGAGCAAAACTTTTATTTAGCGGTCGTTTATTTTTGGTAGGAATGATCTCAAAACAGTTCATAATGCATGTTTTGAGAATATATTGCATTATTTGGGTCATTAGCAAGTAATTTGGAGTTCTTAAGTTCATATAAGTAACTGTGAACTTTTTTATAAGACTATAGTGATGCAATCTCTGTCATCACAGCAAGGCAGCTCATCCATTCCTTAGTTTAAGGGATATTTATAATAAGAACATCAACATAGGGAAAAGGGGAGTGCTAAAACTAGCTGCTGTGAAGTGAAGAACTCAAAAGCCACTAGAAGAAAGAGTTACTTCTTTCTGATTAATCTAGATAAGATGAGATCTAAAAAAATTCCTCGGAAGATAGGAAGGACGGTCACCCAAGAAATGACTGTGAATCTTATTCTATCAATCAAGGAATCAATGTTGGAGGAGGTTTCTGTTAGACATGAGTGGTCCTCATGACCACATGTGCAACACTGTTGGGACCCACAGTTTGAGCCCGCTAATTTAAGTTACTTTCCCCTTATAAGTTTTTGTTTTTACTAAGTTTATCTTGGATTCAATTTTAGTTAGCCCACTAATTTAAGTTACTTTCCCCTTATAAGTTTTTGTTTTTACTAAGTTTATCTTGGATTCAATTTTAATTAGCCCAATCAAATAGGACTCTTGTTGGATGATTTGAGGGAATTAAGAAAACTTTTTTTTATTAAATTTCTTTGATGGGAAGAAATCTCTTTAGGGCTTATCTATATATATGGTTTTCCGGTTCACTCTCTTAACCTACAAGATCTGAAAAGTACCCATTAACTTCACGCATATTGGAGTGGGTGATAAGGGAGATAAGAGAAAATCCTATTTGAGAAAGGAGATTCGCTCATCATCAAGATCATGGCGCAAGGTACACTTTTATATTTTGAGATCATATATTGTTTAATGCATAAATCTAGATCCATAGGTTTGATTTGAATTGCAAACCATATAAGATCTTACAGTTTCTTCATAGCACCTAGCGTTCCTTTCTTTCCATGTTGTACATATTACTGATAGAAAGGAACATTTCCACATACTCCAGCCTCTAGAGCAACACACTGCCATCTTCCAAGCTTGTAAGAGATCAAAAAAGGATTGAAGGAGCACCCAACTACAATTAAACAAACTTAAAATTGAGTTTTAGGTTGTGGCGGAAAATTTGATGTCGAGAAGGAGATTATCCATTGTTTCCTCTGCAACAGGATACATAGGGCAAAAGTTGACTACAACTTCCTTTCTTCGGCGAAGATTATCCATAGTAAGAATACCCCCAAACTGGACCAACCAAGCGAAACGCGGCCACCGTTGCAAAATTCTCCTCATAATCTTTGCAAAAGAATAAAGGAAAAAGAAAGGTTCACATTCTGTCTGTCCCATAGTCTTTGCAAAAGAATGAGGGAAAAAGAAAGGTTCGCATTTTGTCTGTCGCATACACGGGGCTAGTTTTGGTTTTGGCTACGTCGATCCACCGACCCTGGTTATGCCCATTGTATATAATTTTTGATAGAATATGATATGCAAAACGTTCCTAGCTCAATTAGTATTGGATACTTAAAAAAGTGGGAGTTGTGAGGTTACAGGTATGAGTCCTCCTCGGATCTTTCACATATATGAAATGTTTTTTTTATTATCTTAAAATAAAATATAAAAAATAATTGGTATTGAATCCAATCTAAACAAGGCTGGATTGGACCCACATAAAATAAACCATGTTCACAGTTCAGGGTGAGTATTGGGTAGTCCGGGTGCATGAGTTTGGGCAGGTTTGGGTTCATCTAAACCTATGCCAAATCCATCTTGTTGTCTCCCAACATTTGAGGTGGGACGCAATTTTCATGTCCATCCATTTTGTTGTGAATAACAAGTAACAAATCTTAGCTACCTTAAAAGTATGAACTATGAAGTGCCTACAACATTTTAGTACACTATAAGCCATTAACAGTTTAGCCAAAGCCAATGTTGGAGATCCGTCAAGTTTGGCCAGAGTTACTTTTGGCGTGATGCACTTGAAATTGAGGGCTTTGATAGGTAAATGCTAAAGACCCTAATTATGATGACCTTTTCATACACACCTTGAGATTGTGTCGCAGTTCATTATGACTCACCGGCTTGGGTGAACTAGCTTCTAGCTTTTTGGATGGCCAGCCCAAGAATAAGTGAAATGGTATCAATCATACACATGGTGAAGGCATGGCCGCTTAATAATTTTGTAGGTATATGCAAAGTTCATATAGTAACGATAAACATAAGCAAGAAAGTTCTTGAATGATATCTAATTAAACTTGTTTCCTTTTTCACATTTTGAAATATTTCTGTTATGCTCTGTACTTCTAAGTCTGCCGCAGTGCTTTACAGTTTAGATGCCTTAATTTCTATTATTTTTTACCCGTAGATTGTGTCACGGTTTATTTATGACTTTCTTGTTTAGATGTCTTAATTTCTAGTCTTTTGGATGGGGATAGGCCTAATAATAAGTGATATGTTCTAAACCATACACATGCTTGAAGGTATGGCCCTTATTATTGGTAAGGTACCAAAGTTCATTATAGTTAAAATAAATGTAAATAAAAAAGTTCTCGATGATATATAAATTTGTTTTTTTTTTTATGATATATAAATTTGTGTTTCTGTTTCATTCACCTTTGAAATGCTTCTTTTAATGGTTTTTACGTCTAAGTCTGACTCGATGTTTAACAATTTAGGTAATACTTGTATCTATATTGCAGGGAAACATATGCCTACATTTAAAATCAATCATTCTGAGAAGATTAAAACAAAGGGTGGCGAGTTGACCATGTCTAAAACATGTTCTTATTCTACGGGAAATTGCCACACTTCGAAAAAGCAGCCATCAACAACAGGAGAGAGAACAAAAGCATTTGATAATGCCAATGCTTTTTCAAAATCTTCCGAGTTTCCAAATTTTTTAAAAATTATGACGAAAACTTGTGTGACCTATGGATTTATGGTGGTGAGTTTCTATTTGCTTCTTATAAAGCTGGTTTGATATTTTATTGTTCATTCATTCTAATATCTAATGTTTGGCATGAATTTGTAATAGCACTTGTGCATTGCTTGCTATACTCAAAGATCTCTCTTTTTTGTAATCCAATATCTGGCAATTGGCATGAATTTATAATAGCACTTGTGCGTCGCTTGCTATTCTCTCTCTGTCTCTAAATATATATATATATGTTTTTTGCAAATGATCTCTTTAGTGAATGTGGGACCGAATTTTGACTTGACTTTTAGAATCTTTTGTCCTTCCTTTGATAGTGAGGGTTCAATATTTAAATTGTATGCTAAATTTTGTCACCACAAAACTAACGAAGTGTAACTATTATCTATTCTAGAAGATGGTGCAACCATGTCTAAATTCAAGGGTTACCACTGGAGAGAGCGTCGTGAGGCTGGGTGAACATTGAAAGAGATCCTTGGTTTTCTAAGTCGTCGTATTTTTTTTGTTGTTTAGATTTTCAGTGTAAATTTGAAGAGGGAAGATGTCCTTTTATAAGGTTTATTCCTACAAGAGAAATTAATGCATTTTGAAAACATTCCACTGTGAATACATGGTGGTTTCTCACTTTACATTTATAACTTTGTAAGTATTGTGTTTGTAGGTGCAGAAAATAATGACCCACAATAACTGGGGAGCCTTAGAGGACTTATCCAACGATGGTGATGACTGGGTACCGTCCGAAAGCCTGAAAGAGAAGAACACACGGTCAGAGGACCCTGGCCTGGGCGGCGCAAGGCTCTCCGATGCCAAAGTCAGTGAGTGAACTGGAACAATGGAAGGAGAGGAAGAAGAGAGGCAGAGTAACAGCTCTCTGGTTTTAATTATGCGTACCTTGCATGTGAAATTCCATTCTATTTATAGACGATTTGGAAGATATCTTGGACGATATCTTAGTGTGGATCCCATGATTCGACTGGGAAGTCATGATCAGCCCACACAGTAAAAAATGCGGTCCAATCCAGCCCACTTTGCATTTAATGTCAGTCAGATCAGCCCGTATCGCATTAAATGCGCGTCTTGTTGGGCCAGATCGCGTTGGGCGCCTTTGACGATTGGGGTATCATTGGATCCGCCCTCGGGGCTCGCCCTGATGTGGCTTCAGCCGCTGGACGCCGCATTGCCAGGGATCTGGCGAAGATTGCGAACGGCTGGATATCGCATCTGTCTCACTAGCTCGCTCCCATATTCCTCCACGTGCCTGATGACGTGGGGGATGAGGGGTGCGAGTGGAGGCTCTCTCCTGCTTCGGCTTCTGTCTCGGCACCCCTGACCGAGGTGGGGCTTTCAGCCGAGGTGGGCAACTGGGGTAGCCGAGCTTGGTGCTAGCGGCCCGGAGCTGCCTGATTTCGGCTGAGGCCTCTGTCCCGGTAGCCGAGGTGAGTTTGGTGCCACGTGGATGGCATGCGGACGGCACGTGAGGACGCTTAGTCTCATCTAATGGCCGTGATTAGCGGAATACTAGGGTTCTGGAAATTTCTCCACACAATTGCCCCTAGCTTCTGACCTTGCGGAGATCGTCAGTGCCGTGAGGTCGGGAGCTATGTGACGGGGTTTACCTGGCGGAGAGAGCCCCTCTCGGCCCTGATTCGTGGTCGCTTTGGATGATCGAGGCAATAATTGGCGTCCCTCATTCAATGCTGAAGACAGGTAGACGGCTCTGCGTGTCGTCCTCTGGTTAGTCGTCTGTCTTCTCGAGATCGTACGCGCCGTTCCGTCAGGGACGTAATCAATTTTCGAGATGATTCGCATGGAGCCCTAGGAGGCGCCCCTTGGCGCGCCCAACTAGGGCTTCTGGAAAGGGGACCTTTTGGCTATATATAGGGCAATCGAGGTTCGTTTTCTTCTCCGTCGCCATTCTGAATCAAAGGGGAATAAGCTACTGCGAGGGAACCTCGTCTGAGAAGTGGTGTGCTGCTGAGGCCGAGTCTCTTTGCTGTTCAACGTCTTCGTTCTGCTCCCGTAAGTTCCTTCTGCCCTGCCTCTTCTCCTGTGGGTTTCTCTGTCTTTGGATTGGGGTAGAAATTGGAATCTATAGCCACTGGTTAGAGGGCGAGGCAGCGATCGAGGGCTTTAGGTCGGCCTTTAGGGTCCCTGCTGACGTCCAAGTTAGGGGTGAGGACCCTAACGGCATCAACCTTCGCGACTTCTCGGGGGGTTGGATGCCGTTTCCTCTAGTGGCCGTGACGGAAGGCGGGGTCCGATTTCCCCTTCACCCCCTTCTCAGGAGATGTCTCAGCCAATGGCGCCTCTGCCCTTGCCAGCTGCTACCCAATGCTTTCAAGATTGTGATGGGCACGGCTAGGTTAAATGAGGTTTTGGGCATTAACCTCGGCGTCTTCGATATCGAGGACGTATATGATATATGCAAGTCCGGAGATGCTTATTATCTCCGGGCAAAGCCAGGCCGGGACGGCTTTATCCAATACTTGGAGGATTCAAGCAAGTATGCCGGAGACGATCTTCTGTATGTCTCGGGAAACTGGGAGTTCGGGGTGGCCGACACCGATAGAGGCTACCAAGTCCCTCGCCATTTCGGGACCATTCCAAGTAAATACCTTCTGTCTCTGTTTTTCATATAGTTTCTTTTTGTTCTGTCACGCTAATGCTTCCGATCGTTACAGCTTTGAAGGAGAGAAAGCGGGCCGCCCGATACATCTGGAAGAGGAACGAGGCCTGGCTCCGCCTAGTAAAGCGGTACAGTGGTCATGACGGCAGGGTGGCCTGGTCGCTGCTAGGGTATCACAGAGGTACCGTGGGTATCTAAGGGGCACCGTAGAGCTGATCCGGGGTGAAGGTGCCGGTCCCGAAGTCAGGCAGGAACATGCCAGTCCAGAGGCCACAGAGGGGTCTTTGCGGGCGTCGTCTGACATTAGGGCCACGTCCGGAGTTCTAGCTTCCACATCAGGGTCGAGACCTCTCCAGGTCCCAGGAAGGGAATCGAGTCAGATTGCCCGATCTCCCTCGCCAAGTTCCGAGTTGAGGCACACCAGGCGCTTGTCCTTTGAGGACCTTGAGGCCTTGGCGCTCGGAGCGGAGGATGCCCGAGCCCCCCAAGAGCCTGTGAATCTGAATTTCCCTGAGCCTCCTCCGAATGCTCGGGTAATTTCCCCTGCAGCTGCGGCAGAAGTTCCCGCATCCCCTAGCCCTATTGGTCTAGAGGTACGTTCGCCCCCGGCTGAGGTCGAGCAGGAGGAAGCTCGGCCGTTGAAGATGCCGAGGACAGATGCAGGCCCTAGCTCGGTTGCTGCCTCGTTGCCCCAGGGGCCGCCGTTATGGGAGCCGAGCTTTATGCTTGAGCCGGGGAGGCCGATGACGATGGAGGATCGCGTCCTTCACAGGATCGATCCCCCGGTCCTCGAGGCCCTGGGGCGAGCCTGCGCCCTCCCCCGGGACATGGAGCAGCTGGACAAGTACAGCGATCAGAAGCTGATTCTGTCGATGCTGCAGTCTAACTTCACGGTAAATCTTTCTACATTTCTTTTCGTCGATCCAGCGGTTTAGCATCTAACGCTCTTTGGATTTGGCGTGGACGCCCAGTTTCTTTGACAGGCGGCACAGAAGTCCATGGCCGTTGCTTACAGGATCTACAGACACAGCATGGACGTTGCCGAGCTGACCGTGGAGAAAAACGGCTTGTAAGAATCTCTGGACGTCGTTACCCAGAAATTAGCCAGGGTGGAGGGAGAATACGCGGCGAAGCTTGAGCAGGCGAGGGGAGAAGTCGAGGCGGAAAGAGTCAGAGTGGCCGAACTCGAGGTTTCCATCTCGAAGATGGAAGACGATTACGCGGCCCTGCTTCAAGCTGAATCCAAGAGGGCGGATGAAGCCGAGGCGAAACTCGAGTCGGAGTGCGATGCTGCGTTCGAGGACGCCAGAGCGTAGGTCACCGCCCACTACAAGGAAAGGGTCCTCGTCGTGACGGATAAGGCCTGGGCGAAAGGATGGCGCGCCGGCCTGAAGGAGGCCGGGGCTTCTGAGGACCACCCTTCCTTCCGGAAGCCTCCCCCGTATCCACTCCCGACGCCGGCCTCTGCTCCTCCAGCCAGCGAAGTTTCTGACGCTGCAGCCTGTGCGTCCGACCGGGCATGACCTTGGGACGTTCGCCTCTTTGCTTTATGCTTTTTGTAATTTCCTTCAATTGTATTCGCTGCGCAATGTAATGATCAAGATTTTAATGCAATTGAAAGTTTCTTCAATCACTCGTCCTTCCATTTCTGTCTTTTCCTTTTTTGAGCTCGGTACTTCTATGCTTGAGTTTGGTACGGCGCTTTCTGCAATGGGACGTTAGAATTGAGTGCCGAGCGGTCTTCTTGGGCGCTTGCGATGATACTCTGTATCTTGGGCGATCCTCTCTGGTATTCGCGCTGATACTCCGTATCTTGGGCGATCTTGAACAGCAGTAAGCATGGTGATATGACTATTGAGGGGAACGAGGGGATGGCTCCACGTGGTATCATCGGAACCGCTGGTTAGTATAAGGGAAGTCTAGCACGCCACGCAAGGCGTGAGAGACCTCGCCTTATAATTTCCTTTGAAGATCGGGCCCCCCCTTCTTCCTATAAATAGGAGTGGTAAGCTCGCCATGTGAGGGACGAGAGAACTAGGATATTTGTATTTCATTCAAACAACCTGGCAGCCATGTTTGATAGATCTTTAGGGGCTTTTGACCCGGATGGAACTCCTGTGCCAGGTGACGGCTTCCTCCGAGGGGGAAGGTCTGTCGCAGTCTGCGCGCTCTCTGAAGATGTACCTCGTAGGCTACGCGCTCTCTGAACGCGGGTCTGCAGCCAGCCTTCCCTGGTGCGTCTGCATGGGAATCTTTGCAGCTATGGGTCGGTGGCGCCCCCCGCGCTCGGCGGCCTTGTTGTCATTCCACAAGGTTCTGAACGGAGGGTAGGACTGGAAACGCCCTAGGAGGGGGCTCTTGTTTGCAAACTTTGGTCTCACCAACCAAAGCGTATTGCAGAGCTCCTGGCACCGGACGCCTGGGGGTCCTGTTTTGTCCCAGAGGGCGGTTCTGAATCATGCCGCAGATCCTCCTTCTTGTGGGATGTCAAGACCTCGGGGCAGGATGCAACAAGCCTTTCTGCCGAAGGTCTCCAGTCGGCGGACGGTGTCGGCGAAGAATGGTCTCGAAGCCTGCTTTCTTTTTGGGTCTTCAGAGGGCCACGAGCCTTCCTTCTGTGTATTTTGTTTCATGTTTGTAATCCATGCAATGAAGCAATTATAATGAACAAAAAGGACGAGTTTTGTGTTCACTCAATCCGTGTACAGTGTTTTGGTTTTGTAACACTTGTATTTTTGTATTTCAGTGCTCGCACTGCTCTTCTTTTGAAAGCTGACCTTGGCCGAAATGGGGAGCTTTGGCCGAAGCGAACTGCCTTGGGCCGAAGTGAGTTCGGCGTGATCTCGGCTGTGTGAGTTTGAGTTCGGCGTGATCTCGAGGGTGTTCGAACCCAGAGTCTCGGAGATCTCGCCGTACGATCTTTAGGGGTGTATGAACCAAGAATTTAGGAAACGATTGAGCATCGGAGCTCGGAGCCTTTTCCAGGGTCCAGGACCCGGAGCTTTAGGAAACGACCGAGTCTGGATTCGAGGCCTTTTCCAGGGCGGTAGACCCGGAGCTTTAGGAAACAACCGAGTGTATGAACTCGAGGCCTTTTCCAGGGCGGTAGACCCGGAGCTTTAGGAAACGACCGAGTGCATGAACTCGAGGCCTTTTCCAGGGCGGTAGACCCGGAGCTTTAGGAAACGACCGAGTGTATGAACTCGAGGCCTTTTCCAGGGCGGTAGACCCGGAGCTTTAGGAAACGACCGAGTGCATGAACTCGAGGCCTTTTCCAGGGCGGTAGACCCGGAGCTTTAGGAAACGACCGTGTGTATGAACTCGAGGCCTTTTCCAGGGCGGTAGACCCGGAGCTTTAGGAAACGACCGAGTGTATGAACTCGAGGCCTTTTCCAGGGCGGTAGACCCGGAGCTTTAGGAAACGACCGAGTGCATGAACTCGAGGCCTTTTCCAGGGCGGTAGACCCGGAGCTTTAGGAAACGACCGAGTGTATGAACTCGAGGCCTTTTCCAGGGCGGTAGACCCGGAGCTGTCGAAGTCATGTAAGGAGAGACGACATAGATTGATGACAGGGCAAAAGGTGCTTTCATTGATTCCGAGACTCGCTACATCTTTTAGAAATAGAATTTCTTCAGGTGGGATGCATTCCACTGTCTCGGCAGTGGCTTGCCCTCTAAGTCTTCGAGCTTGTAGGCTGATTTCCCTGCCAGTGAGACCACCCTGAACGGGCCGTGCCAGTTCGGGGCCAGCTTCCCTTTGTTTGGTTCTTTGTCAGCTGGCAGGGTCTTCTTGAGAACCGGCTCTCCCAGGGAGAATCTCCTTTCCTTGACATTTTAATTGTACGCCCTGGCTAACCGCTGCCGATAGTCGGTCAGACGCAGGGCTACTGCTTCTCGGCGCTTGTCTGCCAGCTCCAGCTCCATTGCCAGGTTTTGTCTCATTTCGGCCTTGGTCGACCAGCTCTGTCCTCAGGGTGAGAAGGCCGATTTCTAAAGGAATGACCGCCTCCATTCCCGTAGGCCAGAGAGAAAGGTGTTGCCGAGGTGGGAGACTGTTCGACCTCAGTTACTTCTGGCTCGTGCCCTATGCCCGGCAGCGCCGTGCCAGGCTGGGTCGGAGCCGAATTGGGCGAGACGAACTCAACGATGAAATCCGCCAGAATCTGGGCTTTGGTCGCAGTTCGGGGACGGTACTGTATATCATACTGCCCCAGTTCAACTGCCCACTTTGATATTCGCCCTGAAAAGTCAGCCTTATTGAATATTGAACGGAGTGGATGCTCCGTGATCACCACAATGGTGTGGGATTGGAAATAACGGGAGAGCTTGCGGGAGGCACTGACGAGAGCCAACGCAAGCTTCTCCAATAGAAGGTACCTGGTCTCGGCATCGAGCAGGGTCTCGCTCGTAAAATAAATCGGTTTTTGAACTTCCTCGTCCTCCCTGATGAGGACTGAGCTCACTGCGTGATCCGAGACCGCAAGATATAAATACAAAACCTCCCCCGGAGTTGGGGTGGAGAGTAAGGGTGGTGACATCAAATAGGTTTTGAGCGCGGCCAATGCCCGGTCGCACTCAGGGGTCCACTAGAATTTTAAAATTTTCTTTAGAAGCTGAAAGAAAGGCCTGCACTTATCTGATGACCGGCCGATAAAGCGATTGAGTGCTGCAGCCATTCCCGTGAGCTTCTGGACTTCTTTTGTGGTAGAGGGGCTCTGAATGCCCTAGATCGCGGTGATCTGGTCTGGATTAGCCTTTATCCCCCTTCGTGTTACCAAGCTGCCGAGGAACTTGCCAGAGGCTACGCCGAAGGCGCACATGGAAGCATTTAGCTTGAGCTTGTATGCACGAAGGATGTGGAAGACTTGGCCGAGATCCGCCTGGTGGTCGCTGGAGTGCACTGATTTGACGACCATGTCGTCGATGTACACCTCTACCGTTAGGCCGAGCTGAGCCTGGAACATCTCCGTCACGAGGCGCTGATAGGTTGCCCCCGCGTTCTTTAGCCCGAAGGGCATCTCCTTGTAGCAGTTAGTGCCGCGGGGGGTTATGAATGACGTTCTCCTCGTCAGGCTCGTGAAGTGGAACTCGGCGGTAGCCTCTGTAGGCGTCGAGGAAGCTCATTCGGTCGTGGCCAGTGGTGGCGCCGATCTGGGAGAACCTATCTGGGTCTGCCGAGTTCAGCCGGGCCTCGGCCAGGTCCTCAATGCTTTTCTTCTCGGGGTCTCGGCTGATTTCATCTGGGCCTTCCTCGAATTCGGCGAGGTTGACGCGCTCCGGCTCTTTCACTGCTGGGACTGCGGCCAGCATGCACTGCATGGCCTGCTGCTGATCTCCCTCCACCGTGACCACTTCCATTTTGCCCTCCTTGTTCTCGTGGACGAACTTCAGCTTCTGGTGGAGGGAAGAAGGGACTGCTTCCAACTTGTGGAGCCACGTTCTGCCCAAAATGACGTTGCAGGGAGAATTGGCGTCCATGACCAGGAAGTCGGCCAACACG